>CM022665.1:603372-648372 GCA_012295275.1 Chrysomallon squamiferum | reverse complement strand
TGACCGGCCAGATTCGAGTGGTAACGGAAATAGCTTCGTCAATCCAAGATCACGATTGGTCATTTACGCCAAAAGCTGACTTAATTTCCTCAGTTCACTTCAAGAATCTTTACCCGAGAAAAGAATAAAGTTGCCATCGGATTTGTAATGTTATGAGTGTGATAATAAATAAATTGGAACTAACTGCCACATTTCCTCGGTAATAAATAGTAATAATTGATTTGTAACAAAAGAAGTATCTTGTTTGCTTCTTCATGCATATATGCTAAAATTACCTTTATTTCCCACATCCTCGAGTTTACGTAGGGAGTCAGATAGGTTTATTCATTTAATAATAATAATAATAATAATAATAATAATGATGATGATGATGATGATGATGATGATAATGTTAGAGTATCATAATTTTATTTGTGTATTTGTTGTAAATAACATATTATTTATTTATTTATTTATTTTTGATAATTATTCCAGTTTTTTATACAATAAACTGAAAAAAAGACTAATTCTGTTGTAAAAATGGAAGGTGCAGTAAAATAAAATAAATTAGAGGGCGCAGTAGAAGCTATCGACTGTAGGAGTGTAAAGTACTTACTGGTTACAAAAACAACAATAAACTACTTATGTTAGTTTTATTTTTATTATTAAAATTCCTAGCTACTTTTACAACTGAGAAAGCATGCATACATACTTCCAAATAATATCATTTAAAATTATTATTTTAATGATTCCCTTTCTTTCTTTCATTCGTTTTCTTTGTCTTTTTCTTTATCTATCTGTCTGTCTGTCTGTCTGTTTCATTCAGTTTGCATTTATCCGTTTGTCGTGAGTGACCCGTAGTATGAACCTGATATTTACAGCGTCCTTGTTAAAAAATCTCAGGAGATTCAACTAACTGACCCTGCATGTTCGATGTGTAAACATCTGGTGTCAAACATCAAAACGAAGTGCATTACGTACACAGCGAGGATCGATAGGTAAAAAAATCTAGTTATTATTTTAGTCCTGTTGATGCAGTCATTCTCAATTACACTGGAATATTTGGGGTAGTGTGTGAGGCTGCCTTGTTTTTTCTTGTAACACAGCGAGAGAATGTCCTGCTTTGGTTCATCGACTGGTTTTGTCTCACAATATTTTTAAAGATCTGTTTGGAAATCACAATATTTATCGAGATGCACGGCTTCGATTTTCTTGATGAATTTCAATTTATTTCACTCTCTCACTCCCTGTCCCTCTCTCCCTATTTTATTTTTGTTTTTAATTTTGTATTAAATGGACTCTCTCTCTCTCTCTCTCTCTCTCTCTCTCTCTCTCTCTCTCTCTCTCTCTCTCTCTCTCTCTCTCTCTCTCTCTCTCTCTCTCTCTCGTACTCGGTATAGTCAATGTATGATGGTGAATAGATGATAAACTGTCCACTATATTCAATATCTCGACAACTCACCCTTCAGACAAAAATATAATTAACAAATTAATAATGAATGAATTTAATACGATATTTTTCATCTTCGATTATACAGCATAACAAAATAATACTAAGTACGAATGAAGAGTTAGCTCCCCTACAACGTCTCCAATTTGAACATTAGTTTTTTTGAGGGAATATTTTAATACTAATATTAATCCGTTGTAGTATATCGAGAAAAAAATAAAAATAAATATAATATAAATAAATATATAAATAAATAAATAAATAAGAAGAAAGAGAAGAAAGAAAAAAATAAAATAAAGTAAATAAATAAATAAAAAGAAAGAAAAAAGTAACTATATAATCGTCGAAAAAAAATATCAGAATTTGTTTATCAATATAGCAATACATTAATGAATACTAATTTTGTAAATGTTATTAATAATTAACGTATAATGTACACATTTAAATGCTAAGAGTTAGAAAATGATCAACAAAAACAAAGTCAGATACTATTTTATTTTTGTGGTTGATGACCATTATAAGATTTCCTTTTAAGAAATGCTGTTTTTACTGTTTTTTGGAATAGTTGCAGCAATAACAAAACTTGAAGTTTAATAAATTATCATTTGACAGATATCAACATAGCTTAATGATTTAAATATGGTTTGAGTCTCGTTTTAATGTCGAGCGCAGTTATTACAGAATCATTATAGAATTGTTGTTGTTGTTATTATTATATTATTATTATTACAATTATTATTACTACTGCTATTGTTATTATTATTATTTCCTTGTTTTAATCATAACAACAACAACAGTATGTAGAAGTAATAAAATAGTTTAAAAATTAGATAAAAAAAAAAAAAAAATAATCATAAAAAAAAAAATCCAAACAAAAGTCTCATGAAGATAGTGTAAATACAATTTTGAATGAATAATTAAAAAAAAAAAAAAAAAAAAAAAAAAATGTACAATAAACATAAAAATGCTCCCCGTAATAAGCCAACAAGAGACAATTTTCAGTTAATTTCTCTCAAAACATATTCCATTGATTTTTCTCCCGTCTGTCAACAGAATACTTCCCACGAACGTGCTTGATGGGAAACGATCAGAATTGAGACTAACTTCTGATCCGGCCAAAATCGTGCTCGGAGCAGAGCTGAATGACTGGGCTCTCTTCTTTATAGATCCACTTTTCTTGTCTTTCCGTCAGTCAAAGAGAATTAAAGTATCAGACCATCATACAGAATCGAACCATTTCCAAATTATCTTCAGTAGACAATATGGATGTGTTCTCTACGAATTTGATATCACTGCATGCAATCCTGATAGCACACACCCTGAGGGACAGAAATAATTTTCTGCGATCACGGGAACTCTTCTTAACTGGAGGTAGAAATGCGCCGTCACGCACGCGTGTGCGGTGGCATAAAGGCAGAGGCAGTGTCTCCACGACAGTCTTAATGGGTGCGCGTGCATGTCTGTTGACAAACGAATCGCGGTGATTAAAAAGGTGAGAAAGATTGTTAAACGGTATTGAATGACAGAATGAGGAACTCAGAAACTAGCGCCTCAGCTCGGCAGTGTAAACAGAAGAATCTGATTTGACAACGCCAAGGCCCTGGATAGTTGTGTGTTTAAACAATAATTTTTCCATTGTGCATACGTTTTAACGTTGCAGAGAAATTTTTTTTTTTTTTTTCTGTGGCACGTTGTGAATGTTATCGATTTGTTACTGTGCTACGTTATATGTTTGATTCGTGACTGGGCACTTCCGAGTATACCCTGATATCAACAATGTACGTATTAATGCATATTTATTAACACAAAATAAAACTTGGTTTGGGAAACACAATACTTCTGTGTCAGAATCCATGATGTTAAATACTAAAAAAAAAAAAAAAAAAAAGATTCGATATATTTAACTTTTATTTATTTGTTTCCTTAGCTAGATAGTTACTCTTGCATCAGAGTAACCAAGAGAACAAAAATATAACTTTCAACAATTCATTTAAAAAATGCTCTAAATGAATAATGTTGTTGTATATTTATATTTACAGTGAAGTCGACTGGACTACAAGAACACGCTGAAACGAGACAACTTTATTTCATTTGTTATTTGAAGCAGCACAAAGAATAATACAAAAAGGAAGAACTACACCGAGCTGAGTAATCAAGTGAAAATTAACATGAGATTTATAAGGTGCTGATAGATATCTTTTTGGAACACTAATATTTATTTTTAAATTGAAGAGTTTCACGTATAGGAATACATATTTGTTCTCTCTCTATATAACATTTATAAATACATTTTGTGTTTTTCTGTAAACATCGAACGAGTGACATTCATCTTGATCAGCATTAATTTTACAGGTGTGTTTTTACTTTACTTTTATAAGACAAAATGTATTTAAAAAACAAAGTACTTAAATAATTGAACTAAATTTATTTTTGTTAAAAGTAAAAAAAGAAAAAAAAAATGAAAGATAGAAAACAAAAGAAAAAAGAAAGAAATAACACAAAAAGATAAAACGCCAAAGAAACAACAAACAAATATATACGCAGTTTTGTAAAAACTGATGTTTAATTCACTGATGTAAACTGCTTCTGTTCTATCCGGTTTCATTATATACACTTCCGATGCATCACAAACATCTAAAATATTTTAATATCCTTTGTCATTTTCTTTCAAGGTACAGCTATATGTATGTTGAAGATGGCGAACTAGATCTTCATTTTACCTAATTAGGTGAAATCATTTTAATTTGGAGTCTGCCTGGAGAACATTACGAAGTCTACTGATGAATTCTATTAGAAATATTGGCGACAATGTGGATTCAGCAAGCCTGTGGAATATAAGTCATTATTATTAATACAGTATTATTTTCAAATTTTAAAACATTAAGTAATATGTGCATTAGCTGGAAAAAAAAAAAAAAAAGTTATGGATTAGATGAAAATGTTTAACTATTAGACGACTGAAATAAAACTCACTGTGGAGTCAGATAATAAATTTACAGCGTCTACAACTTGAGGCAGAGAATTACAAAAACCTGTCTGTCAAATGTGACAGTGAATGTTAACTTCATCTGACTGTCAACAAATCATGTAAAATAAAAATATGTACACACACATACATATATGTGCACATTATATATACTTATTAACACTGATACATACAAGCCCTTCCTATCACTTTAATAAACATGACAGCTATTTTACATAATAAAACGATTCACTGTTTGATTATTGAATGTTAAGTAAGAAGAATCTTACAACAAAGAAGAAATAAACTGTTTTGATAAATCATTACGAAGGACACACCCCTTCCCCCACACACATTTAAAAAACAACACCAACATTAGACTACACAACATTGCAATAATCTGTTGCATAAAATATATCTCTTTATCGACTGAAATTCATATGTCCAATTTTGATGTCAATTTATATGCTAATGCAGCACTGTGTTCGTATATGAATATGATTCTTTCAAAGCAATAAACTTTTTAAAATATATAATTTGTACTTGAAATTGACCCCTATAACGTAATGAAATGTTTATGGTCGACCATTTTACAAAACTGATTCACAGATCTGTTTATTACAATGTTGACTTCCAAAGTTACAAGTAACTTACATTTATTTTTGTACGAACAAAACATTCGTCTAATATAATAAGTTCGATATCTTTTTCTTCCTTTTCGTCATATTTATTTATTTATTTATTTATTTATTTATTCATTTATTCATTCATTCATTTACTTTTTTAACAAAAAAAAAAAAAAATAAAATAAATAATAATATTAATAAAAAAAAAAAAAAAAAGTACAATAAAAGTTTACTTACTTCAGTCAAATAAAGTTAGTATTTTGTTGTTTTGAATTAAAATGTTTCTTTTTGTTATGCGGTAACTGACTTTTGACATTATTTTAAATTAAAATAAAAAATTGTCAGTAAATTAAAATAAAAAATTGTCAGTAAATTAAAATAAATAAATAAAAACTAAATAATAATAATAATAATAATAATAATAATAAGTAAATAAATAAATAAATAAATCTAACATAAACGTTCAAGAATCTACCTTATTCAGAGTAAATAACAAGTTCACTTCTCCAGCTATAATAAATAATAATAATAAAAATAATAATAATAATAATAATAATAATAATAATAATAGTAATAATAAGGAAACCAAATTAAAAAATGAAAATTAGAATAAATCATGAATATTAAACTTATGTTCTTTTTTTTTTTTTTTTTTTTTTTTTTTTTTTTTTTCATTATTTAATTTAATTACATTTTGCTGTTGTTGTCTGTTTTGGGGTTATCAGTTAAAAAGTAATTTAGGTAAGTGCTGGTAATTAAAATGATTCACCTTAAGTAAATATGTTAGTGACGACCCGGCTGTGTGGGAACTGCAGGTAACGCTTCCCCAGTCAACTTCACACGCTGCTAACTCGCTCAACTTGTCACTAGTAAAGAAGCTTCCGGTCTGGCAATTACCGTTGTTTGATTGGTTGTCTTTTGTTGAAATGAAGACTGCTGTAAAACAAGATGAAAAAAAAAAAAAAAAAAAAAAAAAAAAAATTAAAAAAAAAAAAAAAAAAAATAAAAAATTAAAACACGAAAGAAAAGTGTCAGACACTGTCCAAAAAAGTCTTAGGCGCAAATATATTGCTTTGCACCAAACTGCGATGCGCCGCCCACGGATTTTACAAAGGTAGTGACGTAATTTATGTAATGTTTTACACAGGTTAGACATGGTGTTTTTGCAATATCTCGTTTTAAGTGTTTTGTTTGTTGTTCCGGTGTGGTTTTACTAACACCTGCTTTTCGTCAAGTGAACAATGGTTTTACTGAGACTTTTGTCATTCAGTTTCTGTTTACTTTATTTGTAACTCGGGCTGATACCTCCAGTCTGATCACGTTAATCTCTCCTTCCCAATGCACCCGACTCTGCACATCCGGATGACCGCTTCTTTTTTCTTAATCTCCATTTTCCTAGTAATATAAATATATCCTTGTAATACAACGATAATGAGAAATGTAAATTTCACAGATTACATATCAAGTTTTTTGATAATATTTTAGGCCGTATTTTGTTTTTGATTTTATTTACAAAGCAAATATGTTTAAAATAGAGCACAATTATAGACAATGTCGAACCAATACATAACTATTAAAACAAGGAGAGGAAAATTAAAACAGACTTCGTTATGAATAATAATAATAATAATAATAATAATAATAATAATAATAATAATAATAACAATAATAATAATAATAATAATTTCTACTTTCATTTCATTTCATGAACTTTAATACTGCTGGACACAACGGGCTGAACCAGCCTATGTATAAGATATTTTGGCTGGTATGATCTTCCATGTGCTCCTGTGGAGAAGCAGAAGAGAAGACTGAACACATCATCTGAAACTGCATAAACCTACAACAGCTGAGAGAGACTACAACTACAACTACAACTTCAACAACTCTCGAGAGAAAACTATCATTCATAGTCACTACGTGTAGTCAACAAGCAAACGAAAAAAATATATATATATATATATTACTACTACTACTAACAAATACAAATTCTTCCTCGCATTTGAATGTTATCGACACTGTTTATGAAGGAGATACTATAGACTTAGAAAAAAAAAACAGTTTGAGATAGATTTCACAAGGCTTGTTTACTTTAGATCAGCTTAAAGAAACATTAGAAGTTGCCGGATTTGTTTCCTCAGACAATACTTGCTGGGATTTGTTTGTTTGCTAATGTCTTAAAAAAGAATACCAAGATATAAAGTGATTAAGCTAAGATCTGGGTGTTTTTTTTTTTTTTTTTTTTTTTTTTTTTTTATGTTTTTTTTTCATCAGATATTATTATTATTATTATTATTGTTTTTTTTTTTTCTTTTTTTTTTCGACTTTGGTTTGTGGAATATACCTTTAAAAATAGACGATGCTATATATATTTTAATAGTCTTTAAAAATTATCTAAACATAACATCTTAATTATTTTAAATTCAATTTAAAAATACATAAATAAATAAATAAATAAATAATAACGACAACAATAATAATATTTTTAATTTAACAAGTTAAAGGCAGATGTAAAATTTAACTGTCAACGTAAATACTAGTTTGCATTTGACAGTTTTACGCTGTCAGTAAACCTACCAACGAACATTTTTTTCACAGAACCATGCTATATATGTATATATATATATATACTCTTTTTTAATGTCCTGAAATATCGATACTAATTAGCATTTTGCCTCATACAAACCAGATGTTGTTGTGTAAACTGTTTGACCTTCGGAATGTAAACTAAATGAACTGCATTTTGTTCAGTTTATTTACTCAGGAACAAATTTTCAGGTATGTGAGACTCCATCCCATACAGTTTTTTTTTTTTTTTTTTTTTCGTAAACGTACGTCCTAAATACAGATGTGTCTCGTATACCAGATTAACATTGTGACTCGAATCCAAGAACATCAAAGCAATGGAAAGCTGAATACACTAGTGCGTTCGATGTACACTATCAGTATTTTTTTATAGTTGTCTGCTCTTTCAAAACATTTTGTCTTTATTTCATTGTACCTGATTATTTTATTTTAATATTTATTGTTGTTGATGTTGTTGTTGTTGTTGTTGTTGTTGTTGTTGTTATTATTATTATTATTATTATTATTATTATTATTATACTTTTTCTACTTGTTCTTTTTTATTGTTATTATTTTAAAACATTATAACTTAAATTATTGTTTATCTTATTTTTAAATCTATATCCAGAACATTTTATATATAGTCTCCCTATTCATTCTTATTAATAATTATCTGTTAAAAGTATTTGGCTAAACATAATATTTCATACACACAGTTTATCCAGTGATTTGGTGTTAGATACGTGTCACTTTGAAGCAATATATTACAGCTTAATGTGTGTGTGAGCGTGTGCGTGTGCGTTTGTGTTTGTGTGTGTGTGTGTGTGTGTGTGATAATTCGTACCACACTGAATGTTATCGTCTAATCTATTTATTTATTTATTTATTTATTTTGTTGGTTTTGTTTGGTAACGTTTGGGTTTTTTATTTGTTGGTTTTTGGTTTTTAATGAAAATTGTACTAATTTAGTTCCATTTTATTATTATTATTATTGTTGTTGTTGTTGTTGTTGTTGTTGTTGTTTTTATTATGAATTAATTTAAAAAACCTTAAATAATTCTAAACAATAAACAGAGGGGAAAAACGGTATTATTTTATGTTTTTGCTTTCTTGCTTATTTCAAGTTTTGAAAATTATATCTTGATGTACTTGATGCAGTTTTTGTGTCTCTGATATAAAACACATTTATTGGTATAACTCAAAACTCGAGATGTTTTCATAGGTTCTCAACAAGGATCTGTACACAAGAACAGATGGACAAGCGATTTTCACAAAAAGAACTTTGATTTGTCTAATTTGTTTTATCTGGGAAACTATGCGAATGCACGTGCAGCGACTCCCGCAGGCGCCTGACTGAATACGTATTAGAGTGTGGAGATCCGTAAATTAGGAAAAACTGGTCCCTAGGTATCGGAAACCCATGGCGTCGAAGATACCAAAATATGCCCACTGAGTCTCCGCAAACAGCAGAAAGCCGTCTTCGTATCCGCTTTTGTCTAAGTTTTTCACATTGCTGCTGACAATATCTGTCAAATCGCCCATTATATTTTCTGACATTTTCCAGAGAAGGTCTCCGTCACAAGACATATTAATTTCTTGCCAAACCCCTGCTTGTTAGCATTGAAACTACACGATCGTGTTGGGCAAATCCCCATGGATCTTGACGCCTGCGCCACTAGCCTCTCTTGTCGTCTGACTTTCAATCAATTTGTCATTTTGACGTCTGCTCGGATCTCTCACGATGTGGGGACCAAAACGAGGCAAATGTCTTTAGCTAGCGCTATTGATAAGGCCTTCAGAAGGATAATTTTCCGATCAAGGATACACGGCATCAGAAGAAGAAATTACCTCAAGAGACCAACCTAATCCAAGATAAAGCACTCAAAAATTGTGGTATCGGGACAGAAGCAGATGGCCGCTGCGCAGAACAAATAAAATTTGCCACCATTATTGGTCTGCCACAGTATACTGAAATTCGGGTCAAAGGGCAAATGAGCTTGTCATGATTGACGTCTAAGCTTTGATACCTGGGTGATCCCCTCTCGGCAATCGATTTTATCTTAAAGGGCGCATGGTGGAGCCAATCTTGAAAGATCAATTTGCCGGAATGATTTAAAAGTTTTTTAATGTACATTTTGAACAGAGGTTATTTCCCTTTAGCTGCGATTGAACCACATATGACACGGAACTAATTTTATTAATTTGTTGATGTGTCATATTTATTTCTTTTACACATAACTGTAGAATGTGCAGTTATTATATTATCTTCAGTTCATCACCAAAGATCCGAGGCTAATGAAAAATTTAATGTTTTGTTACTCAAGCAGTTTTATTTTCGTCTTCGATACAAATTTTAATCCAGACAAATTAAACAACATAAAGAAAAAGGCGATAGATATAAATATCTTTGAAATGGGGATAAATATTACAAAAAAAGAAAATATACACACATTATATCATTCATCTGATCCAGCTGTTATAATATTTTACGCCTGTTTAGGGAGTTTTCGCTAGAGAAATAACTGATAATGGAGAAAACCCAAGATAATAGTCACAGAATTATGAGTATATGTAGCCTGTAATATTTGCATTCAGAAAAGACGAATGTATAATTGGGCTGTCTTATTACGTTTTCCATCCTCGTGAATCGGGTTTTACAATATTTGTTTGGAAAGACATTGAAAAAAGAACACTGAAACAAGAGTCTTCATAAAATAGACTGCTAACAATGCAACTGATTCCAGAGGTAACTAGTCCACGTTAATTTATTTAGTGTAGGATGCTTTGAATCAATGATGAATAAAACGTTAACATAAATATTTCAAATCCACATTTTAGTTACAGTCATGTATCAATCCACTTTTTCAAAATGATTATATTATATACATTTTTTTCTTTTTTTTTTTTTTTTTTTTTTTTTTTTTTTTTTGTTGGTACATCTGCCCACACTACAAGAGCGAAGTAAAACTTGTAGTTATGTTTCAGTCGCATCTGTTCTGTTTTCAGTCCTGTATGATTTGATTTTAAACAGTGGCTCTAGCTGGGGCAGTGAGAACAAATCCTCTTCCTCTCACCAACTGTCAAAGTGGACTCTTTGCTTGTAGGTGGCAGTAAATTGTTTTTCTTTACAGGCTTTGATTTAATCATAACTTTCTCACAGAATAATAAAATTTGAAGATTTTAAATCTTTTAAATCTTGTTTTACAGTGTAAATGTTATCTTGGGGAAATCAACTTAGCTAATTCTGCTTCAACACTAGCATTCATGATCGAACTTCTAGAACTGTGAACATTCATCAAATGACTGACATGTTACTAGTAAAAATGTTGATTCGTTTGAATGTTCGGTACAAACAGTTGTAAGGTTTCCATTTCATGATGCATTTATACCTTATCTTGCATCCAAATATCTGTCCTGTAATCCAAGTTACTCAAGATGCTGTGTGAGTTTTAAGTTATGTTAATAAATAGCACTCTTGCCATGTATACGTACTTCGTGAAGTTCTTTCAGTGATTATAAATATCATTGCAAACATCAGTGAGTAGGCAAGCATAGTGTACTGTCCTTTGTGTGTAGATTTCACAGTTTGCTATGACCATAGCTCAGTTTATCCAGAAAAAAAGAAAAACTTTTTTTTTTTTTTTTTTTTTGATGTCCAAATACTGAGTAAGTTCACTATGACTGGTTTATCAAATACCGTGATTTGAACTTTACTGGCCATAATCGTCATTTGGGAAATATATATGTTGTCGTTTATTATAATATTAAAATGTCTTCATCTATCGTTAAACAAAATTAAAATAATATTGTCACAAACATACTAGAAATTAATAATCACTTGAGAAACAAACAAACAAATAAACACAAATTCAGTTATAATTTGTCTTGGAAACATTCTTATTATCTTTAGCTTTTAATAACAAAATAAAATTTTAAATAATTGTAATAAATAAATAATAACAAAATTTATGAAAACAAATTACAATTTAAATATTAAATTAATTTCAAAGCCTTTTGGATTTTGAATAATTTTCGCCATTTTGAAAAATAAAAAAAAAGAATCTTTCTCCTGCTCGTTGATTTGGTGGTTGGTTGTTCGGAGGAGCTGTGGGTTTTCTTCACTTATCACAATAAAGCACAAAATGAAACGGTCTCCATAAAACGTTTATATTCGAGATGAAGTGTGTAAAATTGGCCATTTCAGTCCAATTCGTCGACATGTATCAATCGGGTGAATGGACGAGGCGCTAAGTTTTCGCTAGTTTCAATTTCATCGATCGCCAGCGTTGTTCTTCACAGTGAGTGCGAGCTTATTGAAAGTGACTTGAAAAGTGACATGCCGACTGGTCACTGGAGAGAAATATCACCATCACAATGGCGCTTTTCTAACAGACATGTGGTCACAATATAAACAGATTAGGTCGATTCAATGGAAATGCACACTGACCAATTAAGGAGCAACTGGGCTTTAAATTATATAAATTTCATTCCAGTTTTGACTTTAGTGAAGTCTATAAAGGCTACATTGCAGTGTTTATGTGGAGATAATTGTTTATTATCACATATAATTTTGGTTCTGCTGTTTTGTAAACAATATGATCATTGACAATAATATTTCATTATTAATTACTATATAGCTACATCTTATTATAAGATTCACTTATGTAAATCATACTCTTTATTGTTCTTGTTTTTATTATTTACTTAAGTGACTTTTAGAAAAAGTATCTTTTTTTGAAAGGTAAATAAATTATTTAAAATCCATCTGTTTTTTAATAGTGCATTGAAATTAAACAAAGAGGCTGAACCAAAAATATATATATATATATATAATTAAAAAATAAAAAAATAAATTAAATAAATAAAATAAAAAACATTAGAAGGCTGGTGAACAATATCACCAATAACAAAATATTTTTAAAATAAATAATTTTATCCTTTCATTTGATTATCCTCAAAATAGGCCCAGGCATCCCGAAATAAATAAATAAATAAATAAATAAATAAATAAATAGATAGATAGATAAATAAATAAATAAATAAATAAATAAATAAATAAATAAATAAATAAATAAATAAATAAATAAATAAATAAATAAATAAATAAGTAAATAGATAAATAATTAAATAAATAAACAACAACAACAATAACTAATATTATTGCTATAATAATAATAATAATAATAATAATAATAATAATTATTATTATTATTATTATTATTATTATTTTTTTTTTATTATCTTTATTTCTTTTTCGTCTAATGACTTTGCTACTGTGATTTATTTCTTTATTTAAAAAGCTGACATGTTCTTTAGGGATAAACACTCAAAACAATTAGTCGTTTTAAGATTTAACAAAACATATGATTTTATTATGTCCCTCATATTAAGCGATGACACGATAATACCGTTCAGAATGAGAAACACATCTGAGTGTTTGTAAGAGTTTGAGAGTTGTGAACACATGCGAAACACTCAAGGAATAAAAGCCTGTCATCGAAACCAGATGCTTATGTATACCATTCAAAGAGCTAACAATGGCGAGCACGTGACATTTGCTCAGCTCAACTAATAAGATGAGCAAACGTTATTATGGAGGTAATTACCTAGACTGTCATGTCAGGCGGGAAACCAAACATTGCTGACATGTTTAAAAAGCTGGGCCCGGCTTCGTTAAAACATTGGAAAACAAGCGACACGTAGTGGGAGAATTGTTGTAGTAATAATGTTTATTTATTTAGTTATTTTTTGAAAGAAAACAAAAAAAACAACACAGCGTTTATAATGTACAATCATAATTATAAGAAATCCTGTATACTGTATGTGGGTGACTAGTCTTATTCCTCATTTTTATACACAACCTACTAATTCACCCGTTAGTTATTAATCTCAACATGGCAGCTATTATTTATAAACAAATTACACATTTAGAAATTAGTGACCAGCATTCTTAAAAAAAGAAAAAGAAAAAAAACAGCTTATGGTTGACATAATATTATTATAAAAAATTTAATAAAACTTTCTTCTTCTCATTTTTATTCTGTTTCGTCTGAAGACTAGATGATTCCAGGAAAATACCCAAAACGGAACCATTTTATTGAGCTGGCGACAGGCAGACTTGGGCAGCTGATTGTGTATTCCATGAAAAAAAACTAGGAAACATATTGGTTCTGTCTTTCTCATTAGATCATTTGTCAAATTTCCATGAAGATTTAAAGAGATCTTACAATGAAAGGCAACAGCCGCTGGCAATATACAACGCTTCGTTATTTGGCGTTATTCCACGCAGGGCCTCTGGTGGTCTAAATCATTAGAAGAGAAATTTGGTTCCACCGTAGGGAACAATAAACGTTGCTCATTTTAACTTCCACGCATTAGTTTTATGACTTGTCTTCTTCGTTTGAGGCGATTTAGAGTTTCTTGTCTGCTTAGGTGTAAACTGTCCGTGTGATGGACGCATTCTTTGCGTGTAAGGCAACGCCCGAGACGGCAAGAGGCGACCGTTGCGTGCCGACCATCCACTACTGTCCTCCTAGCTTCGGACTGTTGGCAACATCTTATAGAGGCCGATCCATCCTCGCTTG
This sequence comes from Chrysomallon squamiferum, assembly GCA_012295275.1. Lineage (NCBI taxonomy): Eukaryota > Metazoa > Mollusca > Gastropoda > Neomphalida > Peltospiridae > Chrysomallon > Chrysomallon squamiferum. Next base: position 634,203 of record CM022665.1, on the reverse strand, counting down.
TCATTCTTGCTTTACACCGTGAAACTTTAAAAATGAGCAAGTGGCGTGCAACCCTGACTCGAGTGGAAATGAAAGGACAGACGATGGTGAAGACCACTTTGTCTTTTTTTCCATTTTGATGATGGTCAAAAGTTCAAACATTATCATAGGGCAGAAACTGCCATCAAAAACGATCAAAATGACAGCAACTCGTTCTGGCAATGAAATCATCAGTTTAGGCTATTAAACGAAGAGCTGCTTTGAAATTGGGCTAATGATCCATAAAGTGAGATAATCGACCCCTTAGAGTCATCAATTGCCGCTGTTCTATAGATGGGTTTCTCTCCATCAGTTTGAATCACGGGTTTGTGCCAAACAACTTTTTCCTTTTAAGTGAGGACTTGAATGGTAACAACAAATAAATAACACAATGCTTTAACTAGTTTGAGGACGTAGTTCTGAAATGAAGTTATTCTGACAGAAGAAGAAGAAAAAGAATTATATAAATAAAACACATTTATTAATAATTATTAAGTGTCATATTTTATCTTTCTTGAACAATATGTAATAATTATTTTTATTGTATTTTTATTATTATTATTATTATTATTATTGCTGTTGTTGTTATGTACAGAGACATTTGAAATGTAAAAACGTAATTTAACAGCTTTGTTTTATGTACAGAAACACATAGATAAAACAGATAAAGGAGTGAATTTAATCTTAACGACAACACAGTAGTTGTACTGGTAGTAGTAGTAAACATTTTTTTTAAAAAGATTACAGTTTCCTATTGGTATCATTAAAAATTAATTACAAATTATCGGTTACGCTGCAAAACATGCAGACGAGTAGATATTGATCCTAAGGAACAATTAATGTGAAAAACTGGTACTAGCATACTATAAAGAGAATAAATGAAATAATAATAATAATAATAATAATAATAATAATAATAATAATAATAATAATAATAATAATAAACCGCAACTTATTTTTCTATGACAATGTAAAATATATACAAACAGACTGACTCAAATTCTGAACTACTAAGTTTAATTTTATCCACAGTGGACAGTAAGAAATTAGGCAGATATCTGGCTAAACAGTCTGAGAAAGTTAAATTTAACAGTTTTTTCTTATTAGATGTCGTTAATAACTTTAACTGTAAAATTGTTGATAAATATATATTTTTTCCGACGTAGATATTCATTCCAGTATAAATGCGTTTGGCAAGAAATGTTAACGTACCGGCTATTCTTAATATATAATTCATGAATGCATTTTTTGCGCTTTTTTATAATATTATTTTTATTTTATCTGGTGAAGTGTGACAAATGCTCTCATCAGGAACTGCAAACAAATGAGTGAGGATGCGATTTTTTCCCACACTTCAGTCGTGTAATAAAAATTATTTTATATATATTAAAATGTAATTTAATACCTGTCTAGACGGATATTAAGGGTGATTTTCTATTTTTAAAAAATTAATAAATAATAAAAATAAAATGAAAAAAAAAAAAGAAGAAAAAATGAATTAAAATATGATTTTAAAAACTTTTTAAAATGCCAAACAGGACTGTCTTGTGGTTTTGTATCTGTCTGTGTGTAAATATATGCTTACCATCGTTTTCCTCTTTCAGTTTCTATAACAATTAAAAACAGTTTCGTTGAGCATTCAAACTAACCACAACAACAACAACAACAATAATAATAATAATAATTTGTGATTTCAAAATTAGACAATTTTTTTTTTTTAATTAATAATTTATGTGGATTACATATAGATAATTCGTAATTAAATGCATTTCTTTAATTTTGATTATTCTCGTAGTTTTTAAAAGAAATTAATACGTAATCAGCAACAAATGAGAGACAGTAATCTGTATAATGTGCAAATAGGGTTATATTGGTACAACTTACGGTAATTTACAATGAAGAGTTTACGTATAAACAATTTATAATTAAGTGCATTTCATCAGTCATTCAGTATGTTACAAATTTAAAAAAAAGTAATGATTAATACATGAATAATAAATAATGATGTCTGTAAGGTTAAACTATTAAAATATTTACTTCTGTGATACAAACACACTGAAACGTAATTAATTATCTTTCTTTGTACACACTCGTTTTCGTTGTCCATATTCGTTGGATATATTTGTAATTTAAATTTCTTTACTTTGTAAACACTTTATTTCAGTTTTGTTATATAGAACTTACATGGCATTTGACGAAATAATAAAACCTGTCGATTTTATCAGGGCAAAAAGGACTGAAAGCAGCCAAGTTTTTTTTTGGTCTAAATTTCATACTGAATATTAATTTATTAGTTTAGATATTTATTTACTTTTCTTACCTATGAAATATTTTCTACAGTTTATAGTTATTTGTTCGAATTCGTCATCTCTCTCTGTCTACTCATACACACACATATTTATTAAAGGTTTTAAAAAAAAAAAAAATCATACGTTTATTAGTTAGGTAATAGATAATTAATAATAATAATAATAATAATAATAATAAACAAGCAAAAGTGGTAAGAAATACGTTTAGCAATCAAAATTCGTTGAACTGTGATTGGAAAACATTTGTAAAAGAATTGCAAACTAGAAATTTGATGCAAATACATATTGACCACTTGCAGGTATCTGAACATTATAGTTCATATAAAGTGAACCTCCTGAAGAAAAAAAGAAATGATAAAGATTAAAGACAGCCACCCAGCCACCCGAACAAAATTCAGTAAATCAAAATAATAATTTTATTTTTTTAAATTAAAAAACAACAAAAAAAACAAACAAACAAACAAACAAAAAAATAATAATAATTAATCCAACAAGACAAATTTTAAAATTCCTCAAAGACTTAAAGTGTGATGATCTCTCGATAAATAATATGTATATTTGTTAATTCTGGTACATATATACTCTGGAAAATGTGTCGTAATGAATTTGCGAACAAAACTTTTTTTTTTTTTTTTTTAGGATGTTTAGATATGCGGTTAAGAAATTCGTGAAACGTTTTGTGCGAAGCAATTGTGGTATCTGTTTGTTGTCAGAGGTCGCAGTAATCACTATGTTGCCATGAAGAGATGAAGCATATTTTTAGCATTTTTCCCCTTTCTCGCGAGATAAGGATAATAGCAGGCATTTTCACCAAACGAGGCATGTGTGGAACAACGACAGCGGGCTAATAATCGAATTTTGTAGAAACTGTATCTTAGCTAATTGCGATGGACTGTTGTTACTGATAGCAGTCGCTAGTCCAACGCTGCGCATACACATTACATTGTTTCACTTGAGTTATACGCAACTCTGCACACCACATCTCCATAAATTGTGGGCAATAGCGAAAATTGACTGCAGAAATTATCCAGCGAGAGTTATTTATTTTAAGGGGGTCTTTTCCGTATGACATATGGACGAAGAGAGCATGGAACGGAGATCTGAGAGAAATTCTATCGGCAGCAACGGGCAGGAACAAAACTCGCAATAATAAGTACCCTCGTGAGAAATAATGATGGGATATGCCATCACGTGATGTGTCAAAAACAGTAACAGCCAATGATTGATTGTTCCCTTGAGCCTCAGTATCGAATTTAGTTGTCAAAGAGGGCACTTCGTGGCTTATGCTTCCACTACTGTGAAATTGTCTAAAGCGCTATACAATTTGTTGCCAAAACGAGACGTCAGAGACTGAAACGGTGGAAAATAGAAGTTAGTGGTGAATATTTTACCTCAGGGTAAATTTAAACTATTTATTAATCGAGTAGTCACATGATATTTTAATGTGCCATATGAAAGAGTATTGTTTAACGGATTGGTATTGAACTTTCGTACGAAGGTGAATACTGAGAAATTGAAATTTTAGATCATCCGCAGTTTCTGCGTACTGAATACGAGTTGTTGAACTTCATGGCACTAACAAAGTCCGATCAATACATTAATCCGAGAATCATTTAATTGTAATGTTGACAGAACTGTGTGAAAGCTGATAATACAAAAGCTCAGTAAATTATAAAATAATAAGATAACTGATAATAACAAAACAGTTTTAAATATTTGATAAAAAGAAATCAAAGCACATGTATACTACGTTCACAAATAGATCTCATATTTGAATTTTTAATACATCCGCATACAGACACACACATATACATACATGTATATGTACACATGCAGACACACATAAAAACATATATATATACAGACACACACATACACACACATACATATATACACATGCACATGCACATACACATATACATTCACATGTACACACAAATACATACATACAGACAAACATGCACACCCAAAATTTACTTTCTTATTTCACAAAAAGTCATAAATTAACAGTTATACTTGAAAACACATTCACTTTAAAACTTATCTCCCATAGTTTTATATGCGGTGTTTTTCCGCGTTCTGTGTCAAACTAAAAGAACAATAAATGAGCCAGATAACTGTAATACCTTTTTATGTACAAGCATCTAAAAACAAACACACAGAGAAACCGTGATCTCCTGTTGCACATCGCATGACAAAAACTGAGCACTTGATTAGCATATTTGCGAAATCTCGGTTAAACAAAACATCTCGCGTCTTTGATCTAATACTGATTACTGGTGCAAAATAAATGAAACTGAAATGTCTCAAATGAACTAACAGCTTCGTCAGATTCAAAGAACGACCTACGGATATCCCGAGCAACTGCAATCACCTATGTAATAAATGCTATGGCTATATTAATATATAAATACATTTATTTTAAAAGTGGTTTAGTGCTTTTGATAACAGCACAGTCCGATGAAATGTTAAACGAAGGTAGCTTTATAAAATCAATAATAATCTTTAATTTGACATTATCATAATGTATTCAAAAGTCTCTCTCTCTCTCTCTCTCTCTCTCTCTCTCTCTCTCTCTCTCTCTCTCTCTCTCTCTCTCTCTCTCTCTCTCTCTCTCTCTCTCTTTTAAAGATTTAGTAAAGGAAAAGTTTTAACTGATATTAGCAAATTTTGTTTACAAAAATACTGTACTAAAGTTAAAAATCAAAATAATACTTGCGAAACAGAGCACTAAGAAAGAAATAATATTTTGCAAACTTTGCTTTGTACAATACTGTACTAAGAAGCAACACGTTATACGATAATGAAGCAAGGCTTCTGGGACAGACACGTTTATCAATGATCTTAGACCTCAAGAAATGCTGGTAATGGCAGTGGGGAAACAATCGCCAACTGAAATTGATGTTATCTTTTCACTGAAACCAATTAACGTTTCTTCGATAGATTCATAAATATCGATTATTTAACAATAATTCTGCGACTGGGTGACTCAAGATTGCATTGCCCACTTTGCTGTAGTGTTTACTGTTTACCACGAAATCATCATGAAGGAAAATCCTTGTCGTTCTAGACTGGGTAGCTTCTATGGCAAGGCGGGATTCATTAACGAGAAACCATCATTGATCATGAGTCTTTGGCTTAGACTATAGAAAGAAAAAAGTAATAGCTGGCCAAGTGATGCGTTTTATTGTGTGTCGAAGCAAAAAGTGCCCTATAAACTTTGATTTATGATTGGAGATGACAAGTGTCTTTTGTCGGTGGTCCACTGCAATTGCTTTCTTGGCGAAGGTAATCGGCCAGACCGCTCCGCTGCCGCCATAAAGCCCTGGTCTCTCCATTTCCGTTCTCACAGTTCTCATCAAACTGTCATTATCCTTGCCTAATGTTTTGCCTTTAACTGCATTTAGAAGTGTGCCAGTTAGGCAACGTTGCACCTTTAATGGGAAGAACCAATTTTATGGGCAATGGAGTGGAAGAAGGGCGCATGCATCGCATGCTGATTACATGACACTTTTATTTGATCAGGCAGGGCGGCACAACAAATGTTTGGCGTCAGTGAATGATTGTACGTTCAAAGCTAAACTAATTTTGTTGTATCACTTAAAACTAAGAAAATATTTTTCATATCGAAATGTTGTAAGAGTGTGAAATTGTACGTGAAATTATAATCAATGGAATAATAAAAAAAATATGAGAAGTCATAAGGCAGAATTTTATGTTAGTGAAGCTGCAACTAAAAGCGGCAAACAAATTAAATCAACAAATGAAAAACAAAATAACAACGACAATAACAAAACGCTGCATCTCAGAAAATATATACATATATATATATTGCCATACTGATGGGATGTTCTTGCAACAGAAAACTGAAACCAAACATTTTGATTACAATAAACATGCTTAAATGGAGACCGAATGAGATAACTTGAATTTAAAAAGGATGTGCATACTGTTTCCTACACAGTCTCTAAACCTAAATTATTATTAAAAAATAATTATCTTTTTTTATTTCTTTTTTTCTTTTTTTTAACTTTTTAAAATATGATAATGAATGTTTAGATATTAAAGGGTGACACCTATTTCAGTAACACGTTCTAAGCATTATCTCAGAGTGTGGCGAGGAATGAAACTGTTCACTGTAGGTGCCCGAGCAGTGTGAAGTAAGAGGAGAGAAAACAGCGGGTTACAGTCATTCAACCGTTCATCCAGTACGTGTAAGTTTTATTCGAGGTTATCGGGTGTCTACTAAGTTATTCAGTGTCACTACATTAGCACTAATGGCCGCTTATCTTCCCAGTCCCCAGGGGATACATTTGCCGACACCAGAACGTAATGTGATGCTTAAATTGTAGCTTTTTAAAATTTTAATTCAACTTTAATAAGTTGGGTTTTACAGTCTGTTTGAAAAGTTAAGTTTACATTTATTTTTTGAGACTTCTTTTGTGAAATTTATTTTGATTTCGTAATATCATGCTACCCCTTACTGCTTTTGATCATTAGGTTAAAAAAAAAAAAAATTCTTTCATTTTATATTTCTTTGTGTAATGTTTTTATAAGTGAATTCAAGACATTCTTTTCTTTTTTTATTATAATTATTTCGTAAAATTATAAAATGTATTGCCATTTACACCCAGTTTTTTTTTTCTCTCTCTCTCTCTCTCTCTCTCTCTCTCTCTCTCTCTCTCTCTCTCTCTCTCTCTCTCTCTCTCTCTCTCTCTCTCTCTCTCTCTCTCAAACTACTATTGTTCTCTTTTTAATTGTATATATTTTATATTTTGTTGTTCTAAGTGTGTGTGTTTCATGTTACTGATGTTTGTTTCTTGTTGTAATTTTATTCCATCTAAATATTTAATGGTCTTTTCTTCTAAAACGACTGTTCTACCGTCAGACAGTTACAGGACTGTTAAAAAGGTGTATTTGAGGGAATGGATCATGTCCAATTACAATATTAATTATAAATAATATTGTTTGAAATCTCACACAGTACTGTAGGGGGTCCTATAAAAAGGGAGAAACAAGCTGATAAGCTAAATGTGAAAAAGTCTTCACATATAATAATAAACCTAATGTCATAGATGTTGTAAATAATTTGTATACAGCTAACACACAACTATTTTGTCTAAACAATATGATTAGCCAGCTATTTACTGTACACTGAAACCCGTCATAAAATATTTAAATTTCCTCCAGGTTAGTATTAAAGGTAGATAGGAAATTATAGAGAGACTAAAACAGGGAGACTGTTTATTACTCTGACACAATACTCCACTAATTAAAAATGTATTGAAATTTAAGCTGTCTACAATTAAGCATCGAATCTGTTAACAGAAATTCGTCGCATAGAAACAGTCACAGTTTGAATCCTTTAACTTTGTAGGAATATTAGGTATTCCGTTTAAAACCTGAAATCATTTTTTTTTTTTTCAACAAATGTAAAGAAATTGTAAACAGGCCAGACTGTTGCTGTACACACACACACACGTACACACACGTACACACACACACACACACACACACACACACACACACACACACACACACACACACACACACACACACACACACACGTACACACACGTACACACACACACACGTACACACACACACGTACACACACGTACACACATACACACGCGTACACACACGATCACATTATTTAAATTGTTTACCTTCGTAACAACATACATACATATACACCAACCTACCTCGCTATCTATGTCTGTCTGTCTGTCTCCTATAGTTTTTATATTTAGTATACAGAGGACAAGTACAGCATGAAAGTACCATTTAAAACTATTAATTGAATTTATGATCAGTATCCATAATGAAAACAACAATAGCAACAACCTAATTAATAATAATAATAATAATAATAATAATAATAATAATAATAATAATAATAATGGATGTATTTTTTGTTTTGTTTTGTTTTTGTTGGGTTTTGTGTGCATTTGTTTGTTGTTGTTGTTCTTTTCTTCTTCTTTTTTTTTTTGATTTTTTCAATTTCTTTATTATTATTTATTATTATTATTTATTATTATTATTCATTGGCACACCTAACAAAAATATTATTTTATTTATTTTTTAATTTATTTATTTTTAAATATATTAATGCTGTTATGAATTCATTTATTTACTTATTTAATTTAATTTTATTGTTGTTATAAATTTGTTTTCAAAAAGATCAAGAACAGTTATGAAAAAGAAAAATTATAAATGAAAAATATTCAAAAAGAGCACGAACATATAAAACAGTTTTTTTGGTTTTAGTAAAATAAGATATATATATATATATTTAATTTATTTAATTTCTTCAAATTCGTATGATCAAAGAAGTGAAAAAGAAGTGTTTTCCTTCTTTCTTCTTTTATGTCTAATTTTATATACATATATAAAATCATAAAAAAAAAAATATATATATATATATATATATATATACATTTTATATATAAATTTTATCTTTTAATTTTATTGTTTTACGAAAAATTAATTTTTATTATTTTTATTTTATTTGTGTTTACTGGAGCGATGGCTAGCACAGTTTTACGAGTTTATGGTGTAATCGTGATGGTAAAAAGTTTAAAATGTTAGTGTATGCCTTTCTGTTATTTAAAGAAATCCTCAGCGTAATCCGTTTCTATTGATGTTAAATTCATAACGATTGTTTTATTTCGTCACTGTCATAGTACTGACAATTAATTTTATTACCTAAGAAAAGAAGTGAAGAGACTGAACCCACTGAAGCTGCCTGTGGGCCGCTGTCTTCGTTGAAGAAGTTGACTCTATGTCGTCGCCGACTCCGCTTTTAAGCTCGTCGGACACCACGCTGGTTCACAACGTCTTTTGTGGAAAATAAGGATCCTTACAGAAATAAAATTTCTTTAACGATCTTCCGATAGGTCATTGAGAGAACTGTTATGGTATTTAAATATGGTTCGTCGAGATTTAAATTGTGCACTGCCAAGTTATTGATGATTTTGCGATTTTGTAAGCCGTGAACTTCAAAAGAGTAACAAAATGCACACTATGCAATATGGTGTCAGCGAAGTTCAATAAACTAAAAACGAAATAAAATTATTATAACTCAACGAACTTCCAGTTAATTTTCCTCTTCTTTCATACAGCACTTATAGAAAAGTTGATAATTTATACAAACAAAAAAATGTATTCTTTTGAAAATAATTATTTTAGTCCAAAACAGTTTGCTGAAATTAGAAATATCATCTTGGAAAGTTACTCTTGTTTATATGTTAAAAGATGAATGTGTTATAATTCATTTAATTTATTTTTAAAATATTTAATAATCAATAGAGTATGTTTCTATCACTGTTTCTTCTAAACATTGCTTTTAGAGCATGAATGGAGTAAACATAGTATATTGTTATGTTATTTGTACGGAAATTTGTCAGCTTACCGATGCAGAATAAAAAATTGTTTTATTCTCTTGTGTTTGGTATTGGAGCCTATTGAAAATGCATAGAAAGTTTCATAAAAGCCGCATGTTTTCGTCAACAGTCTTTCAATAAAATCTCGTTAACTCAAAACCGTACTCCGATTAGAGATGTGACTTTTTAATTCCTTTTAAGAGGAAGAGCGAAATCGGGCGCTAAGTCACAATTGCACGAACGCCTAGATTACTATCTCTTTGAAAAACACGAAAACGAAAAACATTTAAATGCAGCTAGAAACCATTCAAAGGGAAATGATAGAGATATTTTCTATGAAAAGGAAGAAATCGTGAAGTAACTTAAAGAGCAAATATTTCTTCTTGATGTTCTCTCATCCCTGAAATAAGGCAATCTTAGTGTAGAGCCACCTTAATCGGATGATGGTTTGCGGAAATTGGCATAACAAGATCAAAGCAAGCCGACATGGATTAATCCATGTTTTTAATTTTCTTATTGAACTGTTGTTCCGCACGTTTCTTTCGGGATGTATTTTCTCACACAAAACTGACGACACAAAACAGATGCTTAGAAATATTTACTCCGGATCATGACACGACAGCGGGTTTCTTATTAAGAAAACAGCACAGAAAATAGTTAAACTGACAAACTGAATTCACGAAACCGTCTTTTGACTTGTCAGTTACCTAAATATGAACAAATATCTATTGTGTTTTAACCATAGAACTACAGATTTATTGTCGAAAATATTAAATATCTATATTTATATCTATATCTATAGATAGATAGATAGATAGATAGATAGATAGACAGACAAACAGACGGATAGATAAATAGATAGATATAGATATATAGTTATACTGATGTATAGATGTATGTATGTATGTATGTATGCATGTATGTATCTATGTATCTATGTATGTATGTATAAACGGTGGAATTATACAGTTATTTTCCATTCTGGTAACTAATAGTAAAATAAGGCAAACAAATTATTCATTCGCGTCATCATTCTTGTTGTTAAAATCCATTGTTTTAATATAATTAGCTATTTTAAATTATATATATAAATTCTTGTTAAAAATTCTGCGATTTAAAAACATGGCTTACAGAGCTTAAAGTAGTTTAGAAAATATTAATTTATCAAGCATATTAACTGTGATTTTTTTTTTGGGGTATTTTTTGTATATATTATAAAGCAAGACGCATGCATGGGGGAATAACTGCCATTGATAACCACGACGCAATGCTATTAAAAAATACAACCAATTATCCGTGAATAGGACAATTGAAAGTTGGCCGTGTTTGAAGCAAAAGGCATCACCTAGGACAAACAGAAGTAAGTGAACTGAACACGTCTCCAAGTCTGTTGCTTTTGCCCTGTCCATAAATGCCAAGTACTCACTGAGGTGTTCAAATTAGGTGTGTAAATTCACTAGCATGGACTGGGCTAGACTGGACGTGATGCTGAATGCTCCGCTATTGTTCTTACAACGGAAGACCAGTCATCGGTCACCCTGATTGACTCTGCAAACAGCGGTGGAGTGGAAAGCCAGCAAATAACTGACGTAAAAAAAATTATATAAATGGCATTTTAATCGTCACTAATGACATCATACTTGAGAAGATACTTTGTAGAAATATTAATCAATCTGAATGCTGAAAAAAAAGGAAATTATGTCAAACATAAAAAGAAAAAAAAAGAAAAAAGAATATGAAATAAATAAATAAAAAAAAATTCAAAATTAATTGTAAATATCTTTACTATGTTCAAATAAACAAAGAAAACACAAACAAATCAAAAAATTAAAAAATAAATAAATAAGTAAATAAATAAATAGATAAATATCTTCTGAAACGTTTGACATGATAGTTCTTAGTATTATTAACGAGTTTTGAACGGTGATCACTAAAATTTACCCAGCCTCTTCAGCTGTACCGGAAACTGTCAACAAAATCATTCGTTGACAAAAGAATAAGCGTATGAGTTTCCAGGAAGCTAATTTCTGTTGCTATACCTCCTCTCTCATTATTGTTGTCCAGCCACTGCCGGACATGTCAAAAGACGACTATCTATCAAACATGTGATCTTCTGACTCTATGTGGTTTTTAAAGTCAAAGCAAGGAAATGATAATTGTAGTGAATTTTCTCAGATAAGGTGTCAGGTATCTCCAGGTCACTTTAGGACAGATGGACAAAGTGAAAGATTTTTTTTTTTTTTTTTTTTTTTTTTATAGATTAAAACTTACTCAGACGTATAGCTGTACTTTCTGTATAGAAAATTATTATTATTATTATTATTATTATTATTATTATTATTATTATTATTATTATTATTATTATTATTATTATTATCAGTATTGTTGTTGTTGTTGTGGTGGTGGTGGTGGTTGCAGTTGTTATTATTATTATTGTTGTTATTAATGTATTGTCTTTATTGAACGTTTTGCGACATTTTGAAAAAATCATTATCTGTAATTTTATTATACAAAAAATATTTCAACACAGAGTTTACAAAAAGAATTTTAAGTCATTCATCCTCCTCCTCCAAAAAAATAAAAAATAAAAATAAAAATAAAATAAATAAATAAATAAAATAAAAAATTAATTAAATTAAAGTAAATAATTAATTAATAAATAATAATAATAAAAGAGAAGTAAGTTCATTATTCATACTACTTTTAAAGATTTAATTCTGAAAACATACCTGATATGATGAACATCCAACATTTTCGCTATAAATCTGCAGAACACATCTCTTCCGTTCCAAGAACTGTTGCATGCTGTAACTCGAGTCATTTTCTTCTGTATACCTGGTGAAGAAATGAATAATATATAAATATAAATAAAACTAGCACAAATCTGATATGAAGGCTGTGCTATACTGAATCTGTACGTGAACGATATATATATATATATAAAAAGAATTAAAAAATAAACAAAAGACAAACATAGTTGCCATGGTTTCAGCTGAGAGTGACAGTTTCCACTGTCAGTAATTTTTCTTTCTTATCTTTTCCTCTGATTATTTCTTCACATTTGCGCTGGGGGCGATTGCTTATATGTAAGCAGGCGCACATTATATCAGTATCAGTAATATTTAACTATGTATCTTATAAAAATTATATTTTTTAAAAGATAAAATATTTCTGTAACCCTAGACCTTTATTTTAAATTTAGGCAAAGCAATAACATAGAGGTTTTGCAGCTGCACTACTCCTCACTTTTTCAATATGAGAATAGGCAGGCCGAAAAAGGGAGCTTTTTAAAGTTTTGTTTCAATTAACCCTTGTAACACCATCTTTGTTGTGCTCTTTTTGCTTGGGCCCTCCCACTCTGGTAACCACAGCTAGTGTTAGACTTAAAACGATAAATGCCTGTCAGTTTTAAAATGAGATTGAAATCCGATAGGTTTCTGAACAAATCCTTGGCGTAATATTTGGTTAGAGTGTTGTTTGCTCACTGTCTACATAATGGATCTTAACGATGAAATGCTTTTTTTTTTCTTTTCACAGCATCGACCAGGTGATACGATTTGTGGGTTTTGTTCGATTATTATTCCAGACGTATTATCGAGTCCCTCGCACCAAGCACTGAACAAAATATTACAAATGAACTTAAAATTAGATTAACGAAAACTTTTCGTATTTATTATTATTTTTATTTCCTTGAAAAAAAAAAAAAATAATAATAAATAAAAATTAAACCAAAGCGAATTAGCGAAAATATTACAAAAACTACAGACTTAATTTTTTGTATTGGCTTAACCGTAATACTCTTTCTTTCCTTTTTTTTTAAAGATTTATTTTACTCCATTTATTTATTTATTTATTTATTTATTTATTTATTTATTTAATGACTTAGACAGGCTGTGTGAACAAATAACTTACTGTCAAACTGAAGCGAATCTTTCTAAAAGGAAATTTGTATTTCCTTGTCACTAACTATACATCAGTCTATTCATTTGTCAAAATGAATGTCATTGTCAATAAATAATTAAATAGATAAATAAAAAAATAAATAAATAAATAAATAAAAATAAATAATATAAAATAAAATAAAATAAAATAAAATAAAAATAAAAAAATAAATAAAACTTTTTGCTACTAAGATATACAATCTTCTTGCAATGTTGTATGTTTTCACATGTCTTTATTAGTACTATGTCTTTATTCAAGGGATTACTAATAAGTCACAGCAAACACTTATGTTAATTTACAGTAATCCGCGCTTCTTTGTTGAGATAATGCTGCTTTTCTCTTTTTGCGACGAATTAAAATAACTATATATAATTACCAAAAATGCCTTTCTTACAAAATATTCACAAGATACTATTTCACTTAAATTAAATATAAACAATAACATACTTTTGCTATTATTATTATTATTATTATTATTATTATTATTATTATTATTATTATTATTATTATTATTAGTATTAGTATTTATTTGTTTTACCATTATTTAAATTTTATTAATTAATAAAAAAAAAATAGTACGTACATAAATATTATAAAGTAAAAGAAAAATATTTCATGTCACGTGTTTCAATGATTAGCTCGTAAGGTCTCTCGGGGACAAAGGAAGCACACAAGCCTGATTAAATCGGGTGTAGTTTGGTGTTAGGAAACTAGCATATCAATTAGGCACAATGACGCCTTGAGGCAATAAAATGGATTCCACGAATCTCACGTATGATTAACCACCCATGTGTAAATAATTGGATATCATGAGCAAGATGGTCCGAGTTATTGAAATAATAAAAAAAAAGTATCAGTTTTTGCCGAAAATGTATTGTGAAAACTACACACAAGTCTCACTGTACACAAATAATAAACATGTGTATCGTGTCTGGTCAGTGTGGCAACAGAGTAAGTCCAATCTACGCATTGTTTAAACCGAGAGCCACTGCTAATCTCAGAGGTTATCCAGCAATAAAAGTTTATAGTAATTTCGTTACACGTGATTTTATCTTTCGAACATTAATGACTGTTCCCAAGAATTGGCTTCCTAAATAAAATGAAATTATTAATTAGGGTTTACTTCTGTTTCATAACAGAGATAGGTTATAGTCCTGTATCAACAGTTAGCTTTGTATTTTAAGTAAAATGTATCTAAAAATAAATTCAGGGTATTTTTTCTATTTACTTTTATTTAGTGACTAAAATGTATAAAATATGTATACTGTTTTAGGTATGCGAAGCGAAAAGGCCAGATGATTTTAAAGTAGATGATACTGGATATGAATAAATAATTAAATAAAATTTCTAAACTTTTGTTTCCTTTGGAATAAATTTTATAATAAATAAAATGATATAAAGTGACTATTTTGTTTTCAACATACTAATATAACTAAATAATGTCATCAACCTTTTGTAATTTATCAATATTACTGTATATATCGAATGATTCGGTGTAATATTATTTAGATAAAAACCCACTGGAATTACTATGGTATAAGGAAGACATTTGACTGTTTATTGGAAACTGAAATTCATCTATCAAAGCCTATGTATAAAATTCTAAATAAAACATTTGTTCTTAATAATCAGAATGCCAATAGTTTTATAATAATTTGTTTCAGATTTTATTTCTTTACAGTATCACTTGTATTTTTGAGTAAATATTAACACAGAGAACAACAATAATAACAAAATACATAATATTCTGTAGTATTTTTGTTACATTCATTGTTATGTACATAGGTTTAGCCTGCGTCTGTTTGTCTGATAAAACGAAAGAGTGAAACACGACTTGAGAGAAATGGCAAACATTAGTATTCATCAGGCGTTCTTCTATAATCCTTCGTTGGCCGATTTACGACTAATCGATAACCAATCAAATTGCTCAAATTATTTCGCGAGGTGTTGTAGTTTTACGCCTTCTGTCATTTTCTAATGACAAAACAAGTGACGTAGATGTTACTGGAAAAGGACCAAAAGTTCCAAAACCTCTTTTACTCGTGAGGATCTGCAGGGCACCAATTTGGCGTTTGCATATTAATGTTTTGGTTTGTTTCAGTATTTCTCATTTGATGAAATATGGTTTTTTCTTAGTGTTAAAAGTTGGGTAGTTATATGAAAGAACAGTCTATAAAAATTATTTAATAAGGGGAATTTTTTGGTAAAAAAAACAACAACAAAAAAAAAAAACATCAAAAGAGTACCGTTTATTTTTATTCTGTAGTCGTGACTTAATAGCTTTCCTGGAAGAGCTATTAACACTAAAGTGTCTTGTATTATTTTTCCGTGTCATAACAGTTGATTTTCTAACGTCTTCGTTAAAATAGAATGTACTGCTACATAGCAAATATATTTTTTTTACAAATGTATCGATAAATGCGCAATCAACACAAAAAGTATATGAATTAATGGGGAAAAAAAATACAGAAAACAAAAAAAACTTTCAGAATACAGATCTTTTAGAAAACATTATACAGTTTTTTCTACCTGTATATAGTCAGTTATGTTAGTTTTATTAATATGTTTTAACTTCATATTTTATTTTATTTTATTTTATTTTATTTTATTTTATTTTATTTTATTTCATTTTATTTTATTTTATTTCATTTCATTTTATTTTATTTTATTTATAATCCGCACAAAAGAGAAAAAAACAACAACAACAGTTCTCCCTTAAATAAAATTAATATAAAATTACATATTTTTATGTAATAAAAGTTATTAATTTTCTTTCAGTAAGCATGAACCTGTACATACATCCCTCAGTTTTTGTTTAGATAGATTTATACATTCGTATAATATTCTCTGTTTAAGTGCTGTCTCAAAAGAAAATCGGAAAATTATAGTTTATGTAAATAGCTCTGAACATGTATTTATTTATTTTTAATGTCTTTCGAGGAAGTGATATAACTATATTTGTTTCTGACAACATCAGAATAAAGCTATTATTCTATCTGCAATCAACGCGATGACGTCACGACTACTATATTGTTTAAGAAAGAAAGGAAGGGAAAGAAAACAAATTGTATGTATGTATGTATGTATGTATGTTCATATGTATATAGGTATGTATATTAAAGGTTGGCATCTTTGTTGATTGCATTAAGAGGAAACAAGATGTTTATTATCGCGCTCGTGTAATTCAGACATTCTCAGTCACTGACGCTTTCGTTAATTACAATCAAAATCTCTCTCAAATCATGCATCTAAAGTGCGACGTAGGCACACTGAGGATAACATGGAGACATGAATTCATAACACGACTGCCACTCTGTCTATGGTATACAATTATGGTGGAAAAAAACCAGTAACGCGCATCCTGATTTTTTATTGGTTATCCTGTTTTCCGCAGATACATGCTTCCATAACAGCCTTCTGGCTGGACCAGGAGTCGCACCCAAGAGGCGATGGTCTTGATTAGGTCTACCGCGCACAGTCACCGTCAATGACAAATGTGCAAAAGGAAGAGACAAAGGGCACAGACAGAAGTTAGCGAATTATTAAAGATGAAATATTACATTCATCTCCAATGATGCTCTGTAACGGACGAACTGTCCTTCGAGGTTTGGGAATTGCTATCTTTTATCGTTCTCTAATTTACCACGCCACCAGGGCCGCAGTTACAAATTAGGCCTGCAGGCATTGCCTGCCTGATATATAGCTTATTACAGAGATAGAGTGGCCTATCGATCCTCTTAAAAATAAAGATTTATTCCCACCCACCCACTTTTTTAAAATCATTTTCAGTTTGCCTTCATTTCTCATAACTAATACTTCTAGTTATTTCTAGAGAATTGGAAGATTAGTTATCATAGCCATCATCCCAATTTCCTTATTTAAAATTATTTAATTATCTTCAAATAAAATCATACATTTTTATCCGGAGATTGAAACATATTGCAGCACTCCAAGGAGACTATTCTACATCGTTCAGCTGAACTGCTGTGTTTCTTATATATAACGTCACTAAATTTGAGTTTTTAACAAGGCAGCCATATCACTGGCAAATACATGCTTTTAAAGAACTCATCTCATACTGTTAATGATGATATACGTTTCATAATGTGTCGGACTGTAAATTCGTACTTAATTTCAGTGCACAAGGGTCATACAGAAAAAAAATGTCATAAAACGTACTTTCAGGAATGTTCCAAATCATTTCAATATAAATATTGAAAAATATGAATCTGAAATAGCTCCATTTAAATGATCGATGGAACTGTTCTGAAACCTAGCGAGAAAGGTTAAATGTCACTCAGATATACAGTTTATAAATCGTGTGAAACACATTCGAACAAATCCCAGGAGAACTGGACCCGTATGGCTGTCATTTATTTCCTCTAATTTGCTAAGTTATTCGCCATTGATTAATGATGACTTGGGATGAACATGGTGCTGTTTTTAATCTTCACTGAATGTCACACGTGCACCAAGAGATGCAGTTAGCATTTAGTTCAGTAATATATTGTTATCTGCGAAACCGCTCTGTGGCTTGCTGTGCGCCAGTGTATTTATCACAAAACAAACATTGCCATTTATATATCAGATAATGTTCAACATTTTATTATTTTACTAAGTTTCCCTTTAAAACAAACACACATACGAAAACAATAGTGGGAACGGTCAATATTTTGTTTCAACAAAAATGACATAAGGATGTTGAAAACATTTAAAACAAAATGTCATTAAATAATAGTTAAAATATTAAAATGGTAAACAACAACAGTAGCTACAATAACAACAACAACAACAACAATAATAATAATAATAAAAATAAAAAGATGAAGAAGAGGAAGAAGAAACGTTTAAAATAATTGAAATTAAAAATTAAAAAGATAATGAACAATAAAAAAAATCATCAAACAATAAAACCTGCTTAATTATTAATTTAAAGTTAAATATTAATTATTTCTAATTTTGATTTATCTTTTATAGAAATAAATATTTTGACAACAGTTTTTATTTATTTTTCTAAGCCTACAGTTTCAAATTTTTGTATTGGAAATATAACATTTTATTTCTAGAACCTAAGTAAAAATATTAATACAGATTAATGAATTTTTTTTTAATTAATTAGTAATATTCCCCAATTTGTATAAAATATCGTTTGTAGGTTAAACCTTGCAATCTGTCCGAGCTAATCAGCTAATTACAAATATCATAACTTCAGAATAAGTAAAATATTACGTTTAATCTCTTTATCGTTGAACTTGTAGGAAAGCGAGATTCTATCTAAATCAGTTTCAGCATATTTACAAAGCAATCATCCATTGTAAATGAATAGATTGTAGCTTTATTTCCATAATCAATATCAAGTAAATACTGAAATGTCTAACAGAGGACAGAAAATAAATATGGTTTTGTCATCGCATATTTTCATGATGTAGAACTATATCGCAAATAATTTCATTTCCTACGAAACTAAAAGATTTCTAATTACAAATACCAAATTATTAAATTATAAAAGAAAGTAACACACACGCACGCACGCACACACACACACACACACACACACGCACACACGAACAAGTGGACAAATTAAAAGTCACTCTTAGACAGTTAAGAGAATATTTTAAGCGATTATTTTGTAGCCTGTATTTCAGATGACGTAGGAAATCTTATTGTATATAATTTTTAGCATGTGTTTCGTCATTTCAGCTTTCATTCTCGCTGAAATTAATAAAATCAGCGGGTCCGTTTACCAACTATAAATTCTAGAAAATAATATTCAAATTTTTATTGCGGTTAACTGGCGAACGATGCAGGGGATAATTGAACATAATGTCCCCGTAGTGACTTCTTCCTACCAATTTGTTGGAAAGCAGTCGTGTTCTTTTGATGATCATCATAATTAAGGGGAGTGAACTTCTCACGAAACGCGAAATCCTGTCACAAGCTGATTATTTTGACCGAACTTCATCGACAAACAACTGGTTCATCTGTAAGATGTTCCTGGTTGAAAAACTCCGCGTTAGGGAAGATGTACCACAACGCCATTCGCTGATTGAACGGTTATTTGTCTGTATTTCGTCTTCTCCAATTACAGTGGTTCGTTTCCGCAGCCATGGAGAGTAACTCTATTATTTTTAAAAAGTTCTAATGTTTTTTTGAGGCGACGTTCGCCACCGGTTTGAATAGTTTGATAAACACGTCAAACTCGTTTTGTAAACAGCATTCATCTGCATGTTTGTTGTCACCGCTGACGAGTAAGCTGAGAAATACGACTAGAATAAATCTAGTTTATCAAAACTGAAAATGGAAATATTTTATTAAACAAAAAAAAAAAAAAAAAAAAAATAAAAAAATAAAAAATAAAAAATAAAAATAAAAAAATAAAATAAAAAATCGTATCTCGTGATGGTGCACTGATCAAAAATGCATGAAGATTCTGAGTGACATTAAAAAAAAAAGCCATTTTTTTTCACTATCAACTCGAACTAAAAAAAAAAAAAAAAAAATTATTAAAACATAAAACACAAAAAATATATAAAACAGGAAATGGTAATGTAACTTTTTATATTAAAAAAAAAAAAAAATAAAAATAAAAAATATATTAAACGAAAGAATGAAAAAATATAATAAACAAAAAAAAAAAAAAAAGTATTTATAAAGAAAACCGAGAACAGAAGTATTGGAGTGGAATTATTATTGGTTACTATTAATTAATTAATTAATAATAATAACAACAATAACAACACTAATAATAATAATCATCATCATAATAATAATAATAATAATATAATAATAATAATAATAAAGTTCATAAAAGACAAATTGTAATATTTTTTAAATATGATATCTGTAATACTGTCGATACTACTACAACTACTACAGCTAGAGCTATTATTATTGTTGTTGTTGTTGTTTTGTTGTTGTTGTTATCTCCCAGACATTAAATCTCCCTGGGAAACGAATGACGTCAGTAAATATATATCATAATCGATTTGTTAGCAGATACATTTTTAAACGTTAAAAAGTTACATTATTTAATTGCAGTATTTTTAAGTATCACCTCTGTAATTAGTCACGAGTAGTTAAACCCTGGAACCGAGTGTATCAAATAGCAGGGTGCGTACCCCTGTGTTAATTCAGTAATGGCGGAATCAAAAGATAAAAACATCATCAGAATAATAATCATACTCGCTTGACCCTAAAAAAGTTACCGAACATTTTTTTTTTCATCTTTTTTCTTTCAGAAATTATAATTTTGCATTATATTTCATCCTGTTAAAGCATTGGGCACATTTTGCTTACGTATTAACTAACCATGATGAAACTGCTGTGCCGTAATATTTGGAGAGGGGTGCAGTTAGAAAGAAGTTTGAAAACTTGTGTCCTAGAGTATAAAATTACAACTACTACTATTACTACTACTATTAGTAGTAGTAGTAGTACTTAAATACCTTTTATCTCTCCAAAAAAGGTTTTAAAATAATTATTCAAAAACCGTGTCACTTTAAGATAACGAAAATTAAATTCGGGTCAGAAATATAGATGAATGAAACTCAAAATGGAAGATTATTACGCATGCAAGTGCAAATGTTGTACTAAGTGTGAAAGCCTGGATAACCTCCTGCTATGAACTAGAAAGAAAAAAATTCTGTTTAGTGCCACAAGCATTAGGAAACCCCCAATGTGCAAGGCAATTTAGTCTCTTATCTTCAAATAGAGAGCAATTTATCCTGGCAATATCTGGAGCCCTCTGCTGCTAAAATGCGTAGCTGACGGCACGAGGCTGCCGTTTCTCTGTTGGCTCGTTTTCTGTCAAATTATGGCCAATGAAATGGAGTTAGCTGATGCAAATATTTCAGATTAAGCTCATCGACAGATGTTACGTGTCCGTGAATGTGTGACAAAAACCACGTTTCGTTATTCGACGGTTGCTTTGAAAAAAAAAAAAAAAAACACAAAATAAATAAATAAATAAAAAAAAAAGAATAAAAATGTGGGGCTATTTTTTTTTATCGGTAACTTCACAGTAATTCAGTTTTGAATTTTCATTCAATAGCACTAGACTCCCAATTTTTCTGTAGATGATAACTGCTCGCAAATCTTCGATTCTTCCCTTTGATCCGCCGTTAGTTCATTAGGATAAAAGCTGAAGTTGCTAGATTAACGATATTGAACCATTCCATGCTCTTTTTTTTCTTGCTTTTTTTTCCCTTTTAACAACTAAACTGTTTTGTGGATATTCTATAACTTTATCATTTGTGACTCTGCCACCAGCGTCAAACATTTCACAGCTGTTGTCAAATTCCCTGTCTGTAATATCAAACAGTCCGCTCCCTAGTCCTCTCTCAGAGATTTATAATATTCTACAACTTCTCTGTCAGAGATATCAAGCATTCTGTGGTTATCTAGTCCTATCAGTGATAACAAACATTCTGTGGTTATCTAGTCCTATCAGTGACAACAAACATTCTGCTACTAACAACAAGTCATCTGTTAGTGATATAAAACATTGTTCAGGTACTGTCAAGTCCCTTGACATAGATATCAAATATTTACTTTCCAGTCCTAAGACTGAGTTACAAACATTCGCCAGACATTGTGAAATACTCTGACAGGGTATCAAACAATGGTTATAGAGTCATATATCACTATAGTTTAAAAGTCTGAAAAAAAAGAAAAGAAGTACAAAATGGAAATGTAAAATACAAATATGTCTTCTAGTTACGATATAAACCTTTGGGTAAAAATGCTAGATATTTAGGGAACAAACAATTATACATATTTTACTTTGGCAATAGTCTGTAAGCTAAAAACTTTATAATAGATGGAAAATTATTATTTTATTTTACTGCTTGAGAAGTGAAGCTGATCTGTCGAACAGGCTCCTTCCGCTAAGGAGAGAGTTTCGACAAATTAATCGACTAATTTTATTTATTCCCAAATTAATTAATTTAACAGTATATCGAATATATAAAAATAAGCCTACATATTTGATAGATATATCTTTCTATATGATTCGATCCTTTTTTATTTATTATTATTATGATAGTAACGACAATACATTTTGGCATAACAAAAAGCAGCCAGAATTGTTGTTTTTTTTTAAACACGATTATCAAGCCAATTTTTCATAAAGAGAAGTAGAAATAACCCCAATGTTTTGGGTGTACAATTTTGAATCTAAATACGTCCCATCAAAGTTTTACTTTCAGCCATAATGCTACATCTTACAGTAGAAAAAGTAGAAGAAGAAGTGCCATTTTTTTTATCGGATCCAATAAAATAAATATTAATACGAAATTAAAAGCTTTCCTTGACGATATAACCAGGTGAAACTCCGTACGTTCTGTTTTGTGAGGCGACAAAACTGCAGTGAAAAATGGCTGTCGAGTAGACACTGCTTCATAGACGAAAATATCTGTCGCGTATAAGTAGTGTTTTATTCTGTAAGAAAAGAATTTTATTAGTCAATAAAAGGCTAAGAAATCTTTATAGAGTTCTCTTTTCAATGGTACGTCCCAAGTCCCCGCGGATTCCGTCCAGGCGACCGTCTCATGATGTCCAATGTTAAAGTGATGACCCAGCAGGTTCCTCACCAAAATGGCAATGAAAACAAAAAGGAGAATCAGCGGGGAGAAGGACAGTAAACTTCCTCACTGATACTGCTTATGTGTGGAAGATTAACAATCAGTGTGGCGTATTGTACTCAATGCTTTTCTTTATATATCTTCTCTCAGCTCATGTTATTGATGTGTTTATTTGTTTTCACGATTTTTGTTTGTTTATTTCAATATGGATTTTCATGAAAATGTTTCTCGTGACATTTTGGGATAGATATTCTTTCTGTTTCATTAGGTTGATAATATTCGAGATTGTTGTTGTTGTTGTTGTTGTTATTTTTTTTTATTGCTGCTCTAGATGTCTGTGCAAAGTTACAGTATAAACGTGATTGTTGATTACATTAAATCAGATAACTGATTTTCATTTCATGTCATATTATTATAAATAAAAAAATTAGGTTTCGTCTAAAGCAGTAGTTAACTTTGAACTACTGAAAATAATTTGGTTCGCTATGAAATTATCTGTATTTTTTTTTTAGTTTTTTACTTTTGGAATGAACAAACATTACTTCGAAATAAGGCGAGTTAGCTGTAAATTATTTGAATTCTGTTCGGAGCTAAACGATTAATGAACTAATGATTATCAGTGTGAAACTCGTTACACATTTGCCGATGTTGGATACGACGTGTGACACGTGGCCCTCACATTCCCAACAATCCCTACGAAACGAATTGAACGGCTGTTACTTTGTTTTAATAATACCGCAGAACGTTGTTTTTATTCACGAATTTCAGGAACGGTGCGCGTTCTGTTGCAGCTTCAGCCGAGTGTAACGTTAACGCTGGGATGCTGGCGGGTATTAGCAGTACTGCGAACAACCACCAGAGCGTTAAATCTTTTGTGTTTCTCGTTCTGGTTTTGCACAATGATTCGCCTGGATGAATTGTTGCACCTGCCATTTGCAGAATTTAATTATTCACCTACAGACAAAACGTACTGGAACTTTGATGGAGATGTAAGGCTTGGGCATTAATGTGTCCATAACTAGACTTCCACAACTTCATCTGTCAGGACCAGAAACCATTACTTGTTTGTAGAGTGCTCCAAATGTACTGGAACACGAATGTAGAAACACGAAGGACTGACCTGAATTGCTTTATATGATACCAGTGGGATAGGGTCACTGAATATATTTTTTATTTTTTTAATACTCTTTCTTTCCTTTTCTTCATTTTTCTGCTTAACTGTACTATTACAGCTCAAATTTTCTTTTCACACAAAAAAAAACTAAACATTAACAACACAGTTAAAAATGAATAACAGTTAGTTTTGAGAATTATTAGTTTTTAATCAGGGGCAAAGCTAGCTCAGAGACAATGCTGTTACAATGTTGATATTCTGAAATGATGATGTAAAAAAACCTACTAAAGATGAGGGGCGGAGGACGGAAAATGATCTACTGTCTTCTAATGTTTCAGTCATAAAACAATATCTGTGTTCCTGAGAAGTTTATTTTCGTTAATGTGACAGATGTAATACATCAAGGATAGAAAACAACAAGTATCGCCTGCAGGTTTGAAAACTGTTGTAAACAATATATTGTTCCGCTGATCCTGTACCTATCTGTTATCTGTCGCCATCTTAACTCGTTAAAATACCCAATGGCTACTCATTTTTAAATGAATGTAACGTGTACCTCATAAGCAAGCCAGCCGGATGTTATGTAAAGTAAAGTTTTTTTGGGTAGAGAGAAAAGCAAAGTAAAATAATTTACACGATAAAAAGCGTCAGAGACAGTGGACCGTAGAGACTGAACGAGACAGATAATCGCGAAAAGTAGACGAAGTAAATTTCTTAAAAGAACAAAGTAAAAGGAAAGAGAAAAAAAAAATATGGAAACGTATAATTATCCAGACACTGAGAGAATAGCGAGGAAACTCCTTAACAAAGGGAACAGTCGATACTAAACACAACAGCAAACTGAAGTTAACTTGCTTGCGACAGAACAATAATGAGTATATAAGTATGACAACCGCACTCTGTGTTAAACACTAGTGTTTTCATATATAATTACTCTTGCAGGCAACGCTGCGAACTTAATTACTGTTTGGGTTAGAAATAAGGACTAAACCAAGAAGAAGTGGTTCTTCCTTAATAGTCTTACCTCCCACAGTAACTGATATGTCAGTGTCTGCGTACAGCCACGCCCACTTTGTAACAGAGGTCAACTGAAATGACCTTGCATTTAATGCAGACACGACAACATAAGTGCTAGCTGAAATCATCATGGATAAACATGCGCTCATGTCTTTTAAGATGCACGTATATAACCCCAGGGAACACCTTTGCTTTTCTATTGTTCAATGAAAAAAGTCCTCGTTTATATTTGTTGTATGTTGTTTTTGTATCAAAGTATTACATATCAGGTTAATATTAATCTTTATTCAATTCTTCGCTGTCAATACAGGTTAGGTAATTAAATGTAATATATATATGTGGGTGTATGTATGTGGAAATATATGTTTTTGCGTATGTGCGTATATATGTGTGTGTGTGTGTGTGTGTGTGTGTGTGTGTGTTTGTATCCGTGTCGTCAAATATATAATACTGAATATAATCCCCAAAACAGAACGACACTATCGATATCCTGTTAAATTATTTAAAACAGTGAAAATATTTTACACATAATTTATTAATTAAATACTTTTTTAAAAGTATTTGCGCTTTAATAATTATAAAAATTTCCTTTTAACAAACAGCCTGATTATATTAATTTTCAAAATTACGTCGTTACTATTAATATAAAATTAATAGCACTAGATAATCTGCAAGATGACTCCATATATATTTATATACATCACAGTGTTTTACATTCGTAGCTTTCGGCTTCATGTGACATTCGTACCTACTTTTCTGTCTCCACAATTAATCCTAGCAGCTTCAACAAATCATGAGAAAAACTTTGGCGTTGTCATTGTAAGTCATATACCTGACTCCGTCTTTGATGTTTTTGCGCTCAGGTGTACTGAAAAAAACCTGCGAGGCTCTGTGTAATCGTAAACAATGTCTTTTGGTAGACAGTAAGGGAGGTTATTTGACAGGCAGTGAATCCACAGAAATTTATGAAGTATGAAAAATGGAGACATACATTCTCTAATTGTTTTAAGTCTTAGTGACATTCCAGCCAGTTACAACGGGGATACTTTTAAAATAAATACTGCACCAAAATACCTTTTAACAAATTTAAACATTTTTTTTGAGTAATAAAAACGATAAAAAGTCATTCTCAATAAAAATTTTACTTATTTTATAATCTGTAAATATGTAAACATATATTTTTTTTTTTTTTTTTTTTGTACTTCTGTTTCGATGTTGTTGTTATTTAAGTGTGTTGAGTAAATATTGTTTTATCAAAATGGTAAACTATTCGGATTGTAAAATGTGTCGCGATTGATAAAGACGGATATAAGTCGCTGTTTTGTGAAAAAAATCAACACACGGATTTATTAGTAAAATCGCATTTGTTTCTCTGCATTCTGTACACGAGTTCTTTCTGTTTGATCAACTACTATCAAATTTTTGAAGTATGAAAATTAAATAATTTTTATGGAGATTAAGTCCCCGGCGTAACTTGAATGTTGGTTACGAAGTTTAATGACGTACGAAGTAAATTTTATTTCACTAACTTAATCCCTAATAAATACAAAATGCTTATTTCCACTGTCTAAAACTTAAGAATATAAGATTATGATACAGTTTTCATAGAATGTGAATCAGATGTGTGTTTATGAAATTAGAACTGTTTATTAATGTATTGATCAGACATCGAGTTAGCTGCTCTTCGTGTCCTGCTCTGTTTACATGAAAAACACTGTTTTTTAACCCAGCGCTAACTCGTAAGAAATTCACATTTTTCATATTTTCTCTAATAACTGTTTCATATTGGTTTAATTTGTAACTTCTCTGTTAATTGATTGTTTCCAGTGAAAGTATGGTATAACATGTTGTAATAGTGTGGTATTTGTCTAAATCTTAACGAATAAATAAATGTGGAGAAACCAGTAAATGAAATTAACTTTCCATTCTATAAATAAATACCATTTTTTTTTTTTTTTTTTTTTTTTTTTTTTTTTAAATCTTTAAAATATGTATTTGTTTATTTGCTTCAGTGTTAGTATTAGGACAACACTTCCAGAACATAAATACACTATGGTATTTTTATTATGTGTGTGTGTGTGCATGCGTCCAAAAATATATTAATTTTGATTATTAAATTATTTATAAATTTCTCTGCAGACAAGCAAGACAAGAAAAACGCCAGACAAAGCAGTGATGATTGTGAATCATTACAATGACATCTGTGTTAATCTGCAATAAGATCAATTTTAACACAAACATAACATTGTCAGAAAAACATTTAAAACCAATATTTCATCCACTATAGCGAATTTTTAAATAAACATTTTATAAATTTATTTTAATTTTTGTAGTATTTATTTATAATTTTAATTATTTATTTATTTATTTATATATTTTTTTTGGGGGGGATGGACACGAAAATATGTTACTTCCGAACCATTTTGTCACTAGATGACAAAGCCGTTCATAACATTGACTGTGAGATTTCAGAAACGTATTACGTTTAATTATATATGTGTCTGTATATATATTTATATATGTATGTATATGTATGTATATATATATATGGATATGTATATATGTATGTATGTATGTATATATGTATGTATGTATGTTTGTATGTATGTAAGTATGTGTATAAAATAAAATCAATTATGGTAATGAATAATAATTAAAATAAATAACCCTGTTTGTTTAAGTCAGTATAGTGCATGTATGTCAGTATATTTGTGTGCAGTGTGCTTGTATAATTATGAGCGGTTCTGTGTGCATTTGTCTGTGTGTTTGTATGTTGTTGTGTTGTTGTTTTTTGTGGAATGTGTAAATCTGTGTCTTCCTGGACTGAAAGAACTTATTTTTAATAACAATTTAGTTGTTACAGTATGTTCAGATATTGCGCAGGTCAAGATAATGATATAATATTATTAAAACATTATTACATACAAACTTGTAATAAGCTATATTTTATATTTGTAGCTAGAAAAACAAATATTTTACACAGATATAATTTATTACTAGTTTATTTTAAAATTGTTTGTACGTAAGAAAAATATTCTTTATAAACGAACAAAGAAACAAACAAGTGAATAAATAAATAAATAAATAAATAAATAAATAAATAAATAAATGTAATTTTTGCAGAGAATGAAATATGATTATTTAAGATTAAATAAACACAGGACATGTCAAAATCAGCCAGATACACCCGCCCTAATAAAGTGACAGGGTATTATACACGATGATATGACAGTGATAGGCAACGTGTGTTTACAAGATATTATCTTAAAAAACAAATACACTGGCAGGATATTTCAAAGTACACTGACATGACAATAGCTAAACGTCAAAAACAACATCAGTGTATCTCTGTTCAACAATAACATATATACAAACATGTGTTTGTGTGTGTGTGTGTGTGTGTGTGTGTGTGTGTGTGTGTGTGTGTGTGTTTTATTATATGAAATAAATAAATAAGAAAAACCAAAAACTTAAAGAATAATAATACATCCCCCCTAAAAAAAAGTAATAATAATGCTAATATTAACAACAAAAATAACAACAACAACAATAATAATAAAAACAATAACATCAAAAACATAGTCAGGAGATTAATAAATATCATTCTGGTTTTGTATAATCTAAAATTCCTGAATCAGTACGTGATGGATTGTGTTAGAATAAATGTAAAAACAGGGGACACATTTAGATACACATACAAACAGACAAACACATTACTATTAACATATATATATTGATTACTATCGATAAATGTTTAAGCAAAGTTTCTTTCTCCTTGTGTCACCAAAACACTTAATAGTTTCGCCTGTTATTAAAGTGTTGATGAATTGAACAATATTTTAAAAATCATGTTTCAGTTATTAGTGAAATGCAACTTTAAAAGATACTGTCCGGGGTGAGCATGCGGTCACGGAGTTAAATCAATTACTGAGGTTAGTTTTTTAAAATTACCTCGACAGGTCCACAGGTTATTCAGTAAATGTGCACAAGGGTATACCCTTCACGGCAGACAGCTTGCGAAAACCCACTGGTGCCGTTTTAATCAAAAAGTGCAAACTGAGCATCGATAGTTTAGTTTTTCGTGCTTTTTCCATTTTATAGCCGTGTTTAACAATAGTGTGGGATTTCCTTTGTAATAACATTTTCTTCTTTACCACTCTCAGTTCCATCTTAAGATGGAATCGTAAACCACAAGTTTTTGATGCACCTTTGTACTTTGTTACAGAAAAAATACCTTATTTAAAGCTTTATTCCCTATGCAGTTATAAAAACTAAAATACATTTTTTATTATGTTTTTCTTTTTCCTTCTTTTTTTTCTGATACAGTTTCTAAACAGATTTTTCACGCAGTTTAAAAAAATTAAAAAAAAAATAAAAATAAATAAATAAATAAAAAATTAATAAAAAAAAATCAGTGGTATAGTATTGCATTTTAAAATAAATAGCTATATGCAAGAGAAAAAAATACTTTTCCTATTCACTTCACTTTAAACATTTCCGTTTTTGCTAACCTTTACTTTTCTATTGTTCAGTGAAAACAAATCACACGCATTAATAAACATATTAATAAAAGTGAAGAGACAACAACAGAATCTTACTATTTTCAAAGAGTACGCAGTGTTACCGGTAGAAACATGTTAACATAATTTACATATGTTAAATTAAAAATCATTGCTTACAATATATAAATAAAACGTTAATGTGTCGTTTCATTAATTTCATACAACCCAAATGATAATTTCATAAAGAATTCGAATTGTATAAATAAGTGCGGCTTCAGATCATTTAACAAATAACGCGGAGAATTGTTCATTTGAGCTTGTTTATGCTAGCAGACGGTCATTCTAGTTATTCCAGATACAAATTACACAATAAAATTTCACTGATTCACCGTAAAATGAGAATGAAGATTTAAAGTTATGATTCTCATCAAACTACTTGCCGCACCTCTGTACCCCGGTACTACGAGCTTTCAGTGGAACTCTGATCCCAGTGATTTCTTACGCTAATTTATTACCATTCTTGTTGGCGATATTTCTACTCGACTAACTCGCAGCAATATGACTTAAGCCATATTAACTCTATTTCGATTTTATGGCAAACGGCTGCTTTCAAAAGGCACACAGAAACTAAGAAGGCAGTTAGTGTTAGGAACCTTTTGTTTTTATAGTCTGTCTTTAAACGAGAATTTCGGTAACGCAGAGCGGTCAAAATACGTGACAAATATACTAATCCTTTAGCCGAAAGCTTCCAAAATGTGGATTAACTTTGATAGATCATTAAAAATGATGCCACATTTACTAAAACAAATAAATAGGCAGTCATAAAATTTCGTATCTATCATTTGCTGTTGATTATTATTATTATTATTAATTTTTAAAAATAAACCCACATAAATATTCAAGTTTTAAAATAACATTTTTAAAATATATATTTTTTATAATTATCTATATTTTTTAAATTTT
>CM022665.1:548372-598372 GCA_012295275.1 Chrysomallon squamiferum | reverse complement strand
TACTTTTTTCTGTATTTTTTTTTTTTTTTTTTAAACGATAATATTTACCATTAATGAAAGAAATTTTTATTCAAAAGCCTTTTTTTTTTTTATCTCAGAAATAACGGTGCTGCTTTAGACATGTTAAAAACCAGCAACAACAAAACTGAATAATTAAATACTTTTTCGCCGAATAAATTATTGATTTTATGCTTCAAAGCTCAAAAAGATTTATAAAAATCTGCTCTTTTTCTGTGTTATTTGTTGATTTTTGTTTTATGTTGTTTTGGGGTGTTTTTTTTACAAATAAAATAGCATATAACAATTCAGCAGAAGAACTGAATGTGAAAGAACATTAGTTAATAGTCTATCAACTATATGTATAAGTTTTCTGTATACTAATAAGTTTAGTGCTTATTTTATCAATTTATTTATTTATTATTTTACTTTATTTTATTTCATTTATTTTATTTTATTTTTTTTAATTATTATTATCTTATTTTCGTCACCATCATTATCATCATCATCTTCATCATCATTTTAATTATTATTAATATTATTATTATTATTATTATTATTATTATTATTATTATTATCATTATTATTATTATTTTTATTATTAGTGATATTATTATTATATTTTTTGCCGTGATCTATTATTCAACATCTGAAAGAGGTTTCTTATAAGACTAAATAAACATGAGTAATATCCACGAATTACATTTTAGTGACAAAAGCAGTGTTCGGGCAAATTAACTAGGAGCAAGGATTAATTTATGAACAAAACGTACGTTTGTATACATTGTCCTTTCTGTGTTGTAAATTATAGTTTCGTGAGCGCGCGTCTGTGTGTTTTAAACATACTCTTTCTTTTTCATTATTTTATTTTATTTTAAAACTATTTCATCATTTTCTTGACACACAAACTCACACACACACAAATATATATATATATATATTTTTTTTAAACATGTAAACAGTTCTGTGTGAGTTTTACATTAATTTATAAACAACTTTACGTACACTGCTGTCTTAAGCTGACAACAGTAAATATTTAAACAGTTTAGCATTCAGTAATACCGCACGGGAACGTCCGCCAAATCAGAGAAATGGAAGCTTGGTGGCTGGTATTAAGAAAATTGAAAGAAATTGTGAGCGTACGCCTAGAAGTAAAGTGATTTAACCATCTCCTGGGGGTTGGTATTCGAAGCAGCACTGACCCTCATCAAATTACTCCCCTTCACTGAGCAGGGGGACACGGTGTTATTGAAATTAATAACAGATAGTGATTTGCGTGCATCCACACGTAAAATCATGTTACGACAGAACAACGTGACAGAGCCTGGCCTTGTCGGCTTTTTGCCTCGGGGAATTCCGGATCGACTGAACTGAAGTTTTCTTGGCTACGACAAGCCAGTTATATTTGATAATTTAAACGTCACGTTGTTTTGATGGGTGTTTTAATCAAAGAATGTTTTAGATGTTTTATTAACTAAAAGAAAGAAAAATGAGCAAAGTACTCATCCCCAGGAGATAAAAAGAATTAAGTAAAATTAACTTTTACGTACTTATCTGATTAAACAAAAGGAGGCTGGAAAAAGTGAAACAATAATTCACTTAAAAGAATGAAAAGAAATTAATAAGATAAAGATTTTATTTGTTTGTTTTTTGTTGTTGTTGTTTTTTTTCTTTTTGTTTTTTTCTTTTTGTTAACAATAGCGAAAAAGAATAATTGTTTTTTTAATTATTATTATTTTTTTGTTTTTTGTAGAAATAAAAAAGATAAAAGAAAACCTCAGTGTTTTGTCATCATCTTCACAGTGATTTTGTTTTCATTATTAGTGTTGTAGTTTTACAGTTAAATTAATTTTCTCTTTCACATTTAAATACAGTTTAAATCAGATAAATTGTGAAGTGTTAAATTTTCAGTCTAATAAATTCCGCAAGAAAAATTATCACATTAAAACATAATTAGAAAAAGTCGCACAAACATAATAACCTTCTACTATATAAATAAAATATTTTAATTGTTTATTTAGGTTTCAGATGATAACGGAAATATAAAACACTGACATTAAATATACATTATTCGACATATAAAATATTATAAAATACGTAAAAAATACA
Organism: Chrysomallon squamiferum; assembly: GCA_012295275.1. Taxonomy (NCBI): domain Eukaryota; kingdom Metazoa; phylum Mollusca; class Gastropoda; order Neomphalida; family Peltospiridae; genus Chrysomallon; species Chrysomallon squamiferum. The sequence continues at coordinate 596,266 of CM022665.1, read as the reverse complement.
AAACAAAAAAAATAAAATATCTAATACATTGGTATTAATACGACTTACTAATATTTAAAATAAACAATATTTTTAAAAAGAATAACAACACTCGTTTCAAGTCATGCGAGTAATTTGTTTGACGTTAAATCAAATTTGAACGTAGATAGTAATAAAATATCAGTTTTAACCAAAGATAATGAATGAAATTTTCAGATAAAGCTCTTGCAAACTGGAACAATAAAATTAAAAATTAAAAATATTTTTTTATGTAGAACAAAAACAATTTCTTAAGTAGGAAATGAACAAGTGTGTTAGGTCGAGTTAAAAAGATCTAATATCACACAAAGTCAGTCACCATTTAGAACATCTTCAACGCAACTTGAAAAACAAACATCGTTCACACTAGTTATCATTAATTTAAGAGCAGAAGAGTTGTGTGTCTCTGCTAAAAGGCTTGGTGGTAATTGTATTAAAAGTACGCTTAGTAGGCTGAGAAATCACTACATTTTGTTACTCACTTTGCTAGAAATATGCGATCTCTTTGACACTCTTTCAATAAAGTCTTTAATCTGTATTGACAAATTTGACCATAAACGATCAACTCTCTCCTCTAAAAGCCATAACCGTCATAACAGTTGCGTGCTAGTTGCTTTTGCTTGCAATAATAAAAAGAAGAAAAAACATCCAGTCTGCATTCTAAGCGTAAAGAAAAGCCCAACTGTGACTTCTTTCACACAGCCATAAGATCATCTTGTTCGAATTCTATGAAACTCTTTTACGTTTTGACATAATTTCCTGTTTTGAGGACGCGAAACAAACCTCTGCAATGACTGTTTTTCCCATGGCATTGACAAATATTAAAAAATATATATCTTTATTGATAATAATACAAATAAATAATGGGTTTAGATGTCAACGCTTAATGACCTACCACCCATTCAAAATACTTTCCTTCTCTTTTTCTTTTCTTCTCGTTTGCCCAAAGAAGATAAATTAAATTTCTATCAATCCATCTGTAATTATGTGAGTTGAAAAGAAAACCTCATTGATTAATCAATAATATTTTAGAAAGGTATTTAATTTTAACAGGATCATTTTTTTCAGACGAATATGTTACTTGTACCAACTGCCGTTTTAACTACACATTTAAGTAACAACCTGAATAACATTATCTTCAACAATAATTAAATTCGATTTATAACATCTGAAATCACTGAAAATTTTAAATAAAAAAAAAAAAAATATGGATGGATGAATGTTGACAGTGATATGTCCCATTCAAATATTTGCATTGCTCTGACCACAAAATATTTTATTTCTTTCTAAAATTACCACGTGTTCTGAAACATTAAACTAGTTCTGTCTTTTTATTATGTTAGCTATCGATATATATTATATTATATTATACTTTTGAAGAACAAGAAAAACATGTGTGTAGCAAATATTAATAAAAAAAATATTAAAATTAAAAAATAAAATAAAAAGAAGACTCGATGGAGTTCAGTTTATTTATGGTAGAAGCAAGTTTCCTGAGTCTAAACTTAGCCTACATCACTGGTTCTTTGATGAAAATCTAAACAAATGACTAGTCAGACATAAACAGCATACTCGTGTAACGGCTACAGTAAAAATACTAGTTGTAACTAGTCGAGTATGAAACTGTATCAGATTTTTAACACAGAAAGAAAAAAGGAAAGAAAAAAGACCACTTAATCGACACTGTTTCTTTCAGGAAAGTAATGACAAAACACTGAATGGTCTCGGGTATAAACAGAGTGGAAATTGAAAGCACTGGAACAGTGCTTGACGATGGATTTATAGTAAAGTTTTCAGATCGTTTCAACAAACGGGATTTTCAAAGGAGCACTGTGATTCTTTGTTGTGCGGTGTCAAAATCAACGGGTATGCTCGTGCGGTTGTCCCAAGCAGATGACATCAACGTGTTCAGCTTTCGTCTGAGAAGTGTCAGTTATTATTGATACATCCACCGGTCAACATGCGATTTGGGGCTGCTATTTATTTCCGCTGTCCCAAATAGGAAGTCAATGGCCCAAAAGCCATAAAGCCAGAATCCAAATGTAACAAAACGTTGAATGGAGCAAGCATTCAGACGAGGTATTGTTCGGGATTTCAATGAATCGAGCAAAGGCTCATTCACGTCCTCACAAACTCCGACGCTATGATCATATGATCCATTGACACCCTATCTAATCCACTGCCGTAGATCATATTAAACCGAGCGCTGTTTGTAAAGATATTCTCGAAATCCGCTTTCACGTCGTGCACGTGCAGACCACGAGGTGTGTGGCCAGGAAAGGACAGAGGGAAGTTTGCTTTCTTTTCAGGCGCAAGTCAATTCAAGCCGAAATGATTTTTCTCGCAAACAATAGCAGTTGCCGGGTTGCGCAGTTGTACAGTTTCGTTATCGTAATGAACTTGGTTCTATTGATAAATAGATTACACTTCGTTACATCTTGAAAATACTTGCAGTCACGCACGTGAGCTGCTTGCCAAAATATATTCTTACGGGCAGTTTTGCGAGAGGCACATCTTTTTGGACATATTTGATAATTGTATTCTTTTTGTTGTGTTCAAATTAATTTTTCTTCTGATTGGATTTCTTTATTGCAGATGATTTGCGGATACAAAGAGTCTCTTTGAAACAGTGGGAAAGTCGATACAAGTCCTGCCGAGAAGGCCATTATGCCGCTCTCTAACTAGCACACAGCCAAATCCTCTGAGGCCGACTCTCTGATGGAGGTGCTTTTCGTTTCAAGAAGAGAAAATTAATATAACACTTAAGGGCGATGATTTATATGTTTCCGCTGCCACAGAACTTTCTTCTAATGGAAGACAACGCAGGTTTATGCTTTCACAAAATACGTTTTGATAAATAACTTTCTATCAAAATTTTCATTTCTTATAAATACTTGAACTTTGTGCTCGCTAGTTTTGAACTCTAAAGAATGCAATTTTATCACGATGGTTGAAATTAGTGGCAGAGTCACTTGCCGCGTTCAGAGTACAGTTAGAATTTTTGGATAATTTCGTTAGAACACCGTCTCCAAATTCCAACTCTCGCTAATTAATAATTTTGCCAATTGCAGACACCAATTTTCCAATAAATTGCATTATCGGATTTCCATTGCCCGTGGATCTTTTGATCTTCGTACAAGAACACTTGCTTTAGAAGGGAGAAAATTGACACATGCGCTGTCGGAAACAGCGAAGAACGGCAAACAGTGAAGAAAACTGTTAAGACATGAATTATGGTCACACAAGTAGACGAGAAATACCACATTAGTGGGACCAGTAGAAAGAAAATCCCGTATTAGTATAAAAGTATTGAATGAAATCCCAGAATTTGTTGAACGTCTTCAGACAATACTACTTATTCCTAGTCACGAACCAAGAGTAAACACAGATGGTCAAGTTAGTCCATTGATCAGAAATAAAGGATTTTATAAAATATTTACACAGATATACCCAATTTTACTACATACATTTTAAATCCCAACACTTAAACACACACGCACAAAGATTCGCACACGCACACATATATAATATTTGCATCAATTTAAAAGACACACACAGAGACTTTCTAAAATAATATTTTCTTTCTATTCAGATTCTTACTTTTAATATTATCATCTTTTTTATAGCATATATTTTTCCATCTTTCACACATACAGAGACAGTCGGTGATACAGAGAATACATTTTTTACATTTATTTAATATAAAGTATAAATGTAAATCTTGATAATTTCGTTATATAAGACACATTGAAACTTATGTTTCATAGTTAACACTAGTAAGCATACAGTTACTGTTTCAGCAGAGAGCGAACAGTGTAACACACACACCACACTCATTATTTATAAGAATATTAATTTTTTAAAACAAAAATAATTTTATTGTTGAAGTAATGTTAGAGTACAGCCAATGAACGTAAAAATTAGAATAATCCTTGCACCATCATGCAACATGTTTTATATGTTCCAGATCATGCTGATGTTTTGGTTAGTTTATCTACATAATCAAAATTAATAATAATAATAATAATAATAATAATAATAATAATAATAATAATAATAATATTTTTGCATTGTTGTTGTTAATATATATATCAACAACAATTTTATTTAATATTATTTGTAAAAAAATATAAATAAATAAAATAAAAATAAATAAATAAAATAATATACATAGATTTAAAAATAATAAATAAATAAAAATTTAAAAAATTAAAAAATGTTTTTCTACTCTGATACAGCCACTCTGCATACTTCAGAAGATATTAATTGTAAATTAAATTTGTGGTTTAAAACAAAATTTCGTTACATTTATCACCTGACAAATTTTAAAAATTATAGAAATTGTTGTCACCTGTTAGCGCTGATCTAAAACAAAATAATAAAAAGGAAGTCAAATGTACATCTGACATAAATGATCTGTCATCATTATTTATTTTTATAAAGTATAAAAATATCATTATTTTATTAGGGGGTTTAATGGAAATGTTTCATTTAAAAGATTATTAAAAATATAATTTATAACATTTTATTCATTTATTTAAAAAAGTTCTTGTTGTTATTTGTTACTGCTGTTCTTAGTGTCTTGGTTTAAGTGGTTGTGATGGTTTTTCTTACTAAATGTGATGCTTCTTTTTGTTACTACTACTACTACTACTACTACTACTACTACTACTACTACTACTACTACTACTACTACAACAACTACTACTACTACTACTACTACAACTACTACTACTACTACTACTACTACTACTACTACTGCTACTACTAGTACTTCTTCTACTACTACTACTACTATTTATTATAGCAATAACATTTTAATAAAACTATTGTACAGATCAATGGTATATTCCAAAAAAATAAAAATTAGAGTTTTTATGTTTCATTCAAAATATTAATTTGTGTATTTTAGTGATTTCAACATTTAATTTTTAAATTATAAAAAAGGGAATATGTGCTGATATTATAGCCAAAAACCTATTATTATTATTATTATTGTTGTTGTTGTTGTTTTGTTGTTCATGTTGTTTTTGCTGCTGTTGTTGTTGAACATAATACAGATGCGTTACATATTAATCATAAAAATACTCATATATTATTTTTTATTATTATTATTATAATTATTATTTTATTATTATTATTATTATTTTTTTTTTTTTTTTTTTTTTTTTGGCAGTTCCAGTAACCAAACTATCAACTGCAGTATTCGCAGAGCTGTTATCTGTAAAGTTACTTTTTAAACTGAAAATACCTTTTAACATACATCATTATCAGCATCCCGCTTCTCTCTTTTCGTTAAAAGATTTCTCAGTCCGGTGGTAAAATGTCCACATGAAAAGTGTTGATTTCGCACGTTGTTCGGACATTGTCATGCTGGAAACACGACACCATGTTATAAACTGATGTTAAATTTATACAGCCTGTGAACATTTCAGTGACGACATGGAAAAGGGAGAGAGGCATTTTATCAGATCTGGTTTAAGCCTCGTCTTTTGTAAAATTGAGCAGACGCCACGTTTTAGAGTAGAGCGGGAAGGGTCGGCTCTGTGTACTCAGGTCTACTGAGGGTATTAGAGAAATGCTGGCTAAGTTTACTGATCAAACATCTACCTTGAAAAACAGCTCCATTATTCAGTATAGATGACTGCAGGTAAATCTCGTATCATCACCAAGTGAGCTTTACAACAGGTGGATGGATAGAGGTAAAAGCAAACAGCTAAGATTTGTACATATTTGGTTTTTAAAGAGATCATCAAGGATATTGGTGGTGACTGTCCTTCTTGTTATAATTTGTCGTATCGGTTGTTGTTTTTTTGTTTTTATAATAATCCCTTTCACAGCAATCAAAAATTATTTTTTCTAACACTCGAGATGAATTTATTGCGAACCTTTGTTTTATAAATTAGTTGCAGATTTGAAAAATTACCATAGGGAAAATTAGGACGTTTATAAATACCAGATTCAGTTCGCTTTTGTGAAATTTCTGTTGACAAAAGAACAACACCAGTGTGTTCTTCTTCTTTTTTTAATTTTAATTTTTTTATTTTATTTTAAGTGCATTGTATGATAATCTGATAAAGCTAAATTAAAATAAATGAATGTTTATTAAATTTCTACACACGAATTATGAGTGGAAAAACATTTTTGATGTCTTTCGATTCTCGAATTTCTGAATAAACGCTACCACGAGTATTAATTCACTGCAATTATTTTTGTTTACTGGATTTAATAATTTATCATCAAATTTAAGAATAATAAACTCAGTCTAGCCGATGAAAAATTTGGCACTTAACAGAACACAATAACAAAATGTCAAACCATGAAGACAGAAAATTAGTAATGTTTGCCGGAACTAGGAAAGACAGGTTTTTCACTCTGTAGTTGAGTGACAGTGTCTTGCCGTCATCCATTTTGGAAAGATTAACGAGATTGATTGATGATTTAGTTGCGATTAATGTTGAAATGATAAGAAGCAATTCTGCCGGTCCTGCCTCAACGCCTGACAGTTCTCTTTAGAACGGTGCACACAGAAACTGACTTCTTCCTCGCTTAATGAACAACGGCCTGATGAAGAGAGCAAGATGGCCATCGATTTTAAATTTCTTTTCATGTGTTCTCTTTATTGCGCTAATGATATTATTGTGTGAGCATTGCAATGATTCTTCATAAACCATTGTGCTACGAAAGAAATATTGCTTCTGTGCATTGGTTTCTGTTACTTTTATTATTGCTGCTGTTTCTGAACTGGCCCACTATGTTTCAGAACTAAATTACAAGATTATTTATAATGACAGTATTTTCTATCACGTTTGTGTTTGCTTCACAGGTGAATTATTATTATTATTATTATTATTATTATTATTATTATTATTATTTGTTGTTGTTGTTGTTGTTGTTGTTGTTACTGTTGTGTTATTATTATTATTTTTGTTAATTTATTATAGTTATCATAACTAATATTATATCATTTATTACTATTTATATTTAAAACTGTATTTGGCAAATATTCAGCTAAGATCATTTGTTTTTGAATTTTAAAAAATAAAACGTTACAAGAAATGTTTTTAGCTGGATGTTTTAATTTTTTACAGAATTGTATTAAATGCCTCAACATTAAAGTAAATTAAAGCTTTTATTTAAAAAAAAAAAAAAAAAAGATTAGCCAAAAAAGACAGTTGCAATCCATTGTTATTATTAATATTAACTGGTTTTTATTATTAAAATATCTGCGACCAGCAAGAAGTCAAATTATCCTAAATTACTGTAATTAATAAAAAGTGCTTTATGCAGTCTCAACCTGTCGGAACTGAAGCTGTGCAATAAACAATAATTTACGTCTTTTTATAGAACCGTATTAAGTATAATAATAGTAAAAAGAAAGATGTCTTCAGCTGTTCTCTTTTCATTCCACATTAGAAATATATAGCAGAAAAATAGCACTGAATATAAAACGAGATGTTAGGGATCCAGACACTCAGTATTGCACTTTAGACCAATAAGCTTAAATACCCTGTCATTTGTGTTAGATACTTATGGCGACTGAAATTTGTATGAGAACAAACAAGAAAAAAAACAAAAAAGAAAGAAAAAAAAAGAATACGGATGAAATTATAACGCTATCTTGAATTAATTATTGGTAAATGTTGTCATATAAAGCCTGTTAAATAAATATTGTGGTAAGAAGATTTTTGTGTTATTTTAATTGAAATGCATTAGAAAAGCGTGACAGAAACTTGAACTTGTCGCAGCCACCAAGAATACAATAAACATTTCGTTGACAGTTTGCTCAGCACACATTTCCTTTTCAAACTGAGATGAAACACACCAGGAACTTGTTCTACATCTTTACGTGGTCTCACGCAAACAACGGTCTCAAGTGACCATCATGAAGCATTTTAAAATTTGTTTTGACCTTCCTAAATTCCTGTACAAAATAAAAATATAGAAAATTTTTAAATTCCTACCTGAATCTGCTGTTGTTGCCAACAGGAAACAGTGACAGGACAGTTAAAGCAACTTTGAGAAAGCAGTACGTACCAGTTCAGAATGTGTAAACCCAGACTGCAACATTCTACTACAAACGCTAAGACACAACTGAAAGAAGGTTTAGAAATTTATTCACTACTTGACTTCCCGATCGGATTACGAGTCCGAGGTGGTTAAAATTCAGCAGCGTTAAATTAACTAGTTTTTGAGAGAGCATCTTTCTGCCTAATTTTCAACTCAGACAATGGGCTAAAAGTGACTCATGAATAATATAAATATCCGATTAGCCTCACGTTTCTCGGTAAAGCGCTTCTCAGAAACCGTTCTCTAATGCTTCAATACTGACAAGAATATAAAAGTAGGAAACATATAAAAGAAATTGCAGTGTCCACAATAACAGCGTTACTGGTCCTGTGCCACACAGACTATACTAAACAAATGTTTACAAAGTCTTCAAAGATGTTGGAGATTCTAGTTTTTAATATCAGCTTAGCTTAGAAAAAGGAGAACGTAACGAAATTATATTACACTGAAAGTCAGTAGATTCGACCAGAATAGTTTTTCTGCAGGTATTTTGGTTATTAAAAGATGTCATATCCTGATTTTTACTTACAGCTGTCAACTAACTGAACTGCATGCAAGATGATAAACTAACAATATATTTTAATTTACACTTTTTTCTGACATTGATATATAATTTCTGACCATTAATTTCTCGTTCGTCTACAAACGATTTGTTTGGAAACACTTACTAAACTAATTTAATTTCACATCTGTTTTATCACAGTGAATTTAAAATCTGTTTTCTAAGCAAAATATTTGACCAACTTGATATCATAAGTACCAGAAAATCAGCTGATAATTTTATGAGAATATAAAATTCCACTGATTTTCTAAGAAAGCAGAGTTTTTCGACCATCAAATGCAGTGGAAAATAAAAGGAGCATTTTTCCGGCAGTACGTATACTTTTAGATACCAAATACATTTTTACGAATAAAATTAAAAATATACACATTTGATTAATACTCAGAATAGATCAAATGAACTAGGTATGTAAAAATACCAAATGTAATTAAAAACATGTATATGAAAGTATTAAATCAAAGTAAAAATAAAATCTATCATGAGATTCAAATATTTCGTTTTTCGAATTTTATTAACATTTCCTGATTTCCTATTGTCATACAGAGAGTTAAAGAGAATATTAAATATACAAATAATTTATTTTTTTTAGAAAAAAAACAACAACAACCCAAAACAAAGCCATCTTCCTAGAATATCAGCCATTTTCTCAGACCAAATTCTGAAAGTACGTAAACTGCATTGATATCGTCCATGTCATAACAACATGTCTTTGCTTAATCCACAACTAAATCAATTTATATGTTTAAATTTTCAAACAATATATGAGCAAGAATAGGTCAGTAATAAAATAGTGAAAGGTCAATAAGTAACTAATAATAGGAAATTAGATTCAAAGTAAAACGTGTACATGGCAAGACGCATTAAAACACAAACTAAGGTGGCAATGTAATTTAATAGACGTCTCAAGTAAACGGATAATCCGCAAATTGAGGCCGTTGCGTGTTCAACGAAACAGAGTAATTGATTCCTGGGCATCACGCTACTGCAGAAGTTGGTGACGATTAGTACAAATGTTGGATCTAATACCAACTTAAAAAATGTTTCCTTCACGTATTAAAATTACCAGCAAGTTCGTTAGCGCAGATGGACCGATTTAGAGGAGATAATGTGCTGGTTCGGAAAGACACTTTAGACCTCACAAAGCAATAAACATGGGAAAATCATATCCCACGGTTGAAAATAAAATGAACAAACACTACGGAACCATTAGGAGTGCTTGTGCAGACAACGTAATTAAATATACGGGCAAATTTTCACAGAAACGGAAACACGACGGAATTTAGGTCAGGTTAGCGCCATGTTCAAAGAAAGTCACGTGATAGTTTGAAATTATTTCCGTGAACTGTTTGATTAACTTGTGGCATCTGTGCACCTGATAAAACATTCCACAATAGACCGCATCTTTGATCAGTGGGTAGTTTTCTCCAGCGCTCGTAGGTACATCGTCGCATTCTATTTAATTGTATCAACTGCTGGTAAACACATAAAAGCATTAGCAAACAACTGGAGCATAAAATAACATGAACCAAGCAGAGATAATAAATTTCGAAACCGAAGAAATAACTACAAAAGAATACACCATCAAAAGCCAACTATAAAAGTCCACAATAGATAACTAACAAACGTCCATCCAAGCCGAGACATAGATAAAAGAAGAAAAATGCCTTCATCATTTTTCTTCGGAATGTTTTGCTTTTAACAAATGTTAAGAAATATCTACCAACCTGTCTTTTTTTCTATCTGCATGAATGCGTGCAATCGTGTGCGTGCGTATGAATGTATGATGGATGGATGTAAAACATACGACTATGATGCTGTTATGTTATTACATACTGTATCAGAATGTAATAACTGTCTTTTAAACTAAAATTAGTGTCACCTGTTTTCAGTTCAGATATTTAGATAATTTTAACCAAATTCAACTTATCTCACAGAAAAATGAAACTGCGAAGGAAATATTTATTTGGATACCAATATCGTCTCCAGTTTCTGTTTCGCCTCTAAACGTGGTGTAGTATAATTAGCCGGTTTGTAGTAATTTAAGACAAGGGGTAACTCACAGCACGACATGGAACCTGTCGTAATTGATGACTAACCTCCTCGGGCCACGCCGTGCAATGAGCAAGTTTTCATGCATGTCACGGGCCTCACAAAGCGCGAATCATAGCCAAATTAAATTTCGTAGAGCTGATATTGTTTTGAAAATGGTCAAATGACAGCTGGTGAGCCCCGCTGAGAATCTAATGACAAATGTCGTTTCCCCGTGGACACCTCGAGTACAGTCTCAATCCCGAGCCTCATTTCTCTCACTTTAATCCCAAAAAATATCACAGAGTGTATGTGTGAAACTGTCTTAACTCGAAACACGCGTTACGTTTTACTCACATTGATCAAGCAAGTCGTAAACTTTTGTTTTCAGTCTGTGATTAATTAATGTCCGAGGTTGGGAAACCGTTTTCAGTTTCAGACTTAAAGTGTAGATGAAATATTTTACACCTTGCCTGCATGCTTCCATGTTGTTGTTTTTGTTTTATTTTAATTTTATTTATTTATTTATTTATTTATTTATTTATTTATTTATTTATTTATTTATTTATTTATTTATTTTATTTATTTATTTATTTATTTATTTATTTATTTATTTATTTATTTTTTTTTATTATTTATTTTTTTTTATTATTTGTTTGTTTGTTTGTTTTGGATTTTTTAGACAAAACAATTTTAAAAATATCTTTTTTTTTTTTCCTCTTTTTTTTCGTACATTGCGGGCCATTTTTTCTAGCATCAAAAATAAAATGCATGTACGCGATGAATAAAATGGATTCAGATGTTTTTAAACAGTATTATTTTATTCTCATACTTTTTGTCTTTAGCAATGACAATCATCCTAAACAATTAAACAATAAGTTCAGAAACCTTCTTATATCTGTTTTAGCTCCTACTGATGGTTTTATGATATACTGTAAATGATATACCCAGAAATAAAAATAAAGCAAAAGAAGGAAATAAAGAGTTTTCCACTGAAAGAGCATTCACTTATAACAAACTGTGCTTCACGATTCTTTCACTGACTGGAAACAGTTTGGTGATTTGCAATTCACGCGCAGTCACACACACGCAAGCACGCACGCATCCCGTACACGCAAACATTCATCTCTCAAATAATCTAATAAAAGGATTTGTATTGTTTACATATATGTATGGTATATATTTGGCACAGTAAAAGTTTTTCTTTTAAGAATCATACTTTGAAGTGAATACTCATTATTAATTTCCATCTACTGTTTTCAAAACATTTTCAGATGTACAAATATCTCACAGTAGGTATAATTTTAGCTACAGTATTGTCATTGGCTGTCTGTAAATGTAAAAACTGTGAAGACTAGATTCTGATTTAATTTAGAACGCTGAAATATCTGCTTGACGATAACAATAACGTGATAATGAAAATTCTGTACTGGTGAACAGCAAACACATAATCAGATTTTTTTTTATATTGCTGCGTGCGAATGAAACTTAAAAATATTACAGTATCTATCACGCGAAAACTGAAGCTAGATATAGGTATTTTCAGGGATTAAATATCAGCTTAGTAAAACTCCATTAAAATGCTTGCATTCTCTGTTCTGCTTTTATAATCTGAGTTTCCCTCTCTCTATCAAACACACACACACACAAACACATACACACACACACACACACACACACACACACACACACACGTACGCACTCACACATTCACACACATTTTTCAGCTGTTGTTAAAACAGTTTAAAGATATTTTATGTGTAACTGTGTGTGTGTGTGTATACACACACACACACACACACACACACACACACACACACACACACATACATGTATATATGTATATAAAATAAACATATTAAATAATATTTTTTTTAAACGTCACAGCAGGAGCTTGCACTGTGATCAAGATGTTACATTGTTGTGGGTTTGACCGTTTGTCATTCATCCGCCTGTCACGTGGCGTACATTTAAATTATTATTTTTTTTTACATTCTCTGTTTTCTTTTCAAAATGTTATCTGACATAAAATTATGTTTTGTAAATATAAGTAAGTTTATTTTCATTGTTATAAACAAAAAAGAAGGTAAACGGGTTTTGTTCGTTTTTTTGTTGTTGTTGGGTTTTTTACTGTAACAGAGACACTATTTAAACATGTTTATCAAACACTGTTCTCGTTCTGAGAGTTGAATGATAGCTAGGTGTTGAAATGTCAGCTGCAGATGCCAAGGATTATAGGATCGATTCTTTAGAGTATTTCGTTTCAAACAAAGACTCGACCGAAATACACGGATATAAACGATTTAACTTTAGAAAAGTAATAATAATAATAATAATAATAATAATAATAATAACATCACCACCAACAAGAAGAAATTTTTCAGTGGGTCGTATGGTTTGAAGGGCAGTTACCACTGATAAAAAGAAAAATAATAAACGTGAAAAATAAAAAGAACTAGAAAAAAAAAAAAAAAAAAAAAAAATATTACCGGTTGTTTGATGTCTCGCAGCGACGAGAATGCACGAGAATTAAAAAAGAAAGCCATTTCATTGAATATCTGCCGGCCCTATCTCCATTCATCAAAACTGCTTGACAGGTATACATTAGTTTGTGTTTTCGCGTTTCGAACGATCGCACAATTGCTCTTTGTTGGTGACTGAACGATCAACGGTGATGGCTCGTTACTTGTCGTACACATGACGAGTTACAGAGAGACGTGAGGAAAATGATGTCTAAAACATATCCAGTGTGCTGCTAGGAACACTTGAACGCAAGGAATTAAACTGTGAAAAATAAATTTCCGGCTGATTATTTCAAACCTATAAATGCACAACAAATGAAATATTAAAAAAAAGTCAGACACACACACACAGACACACACAAAAAAAAAAAAAAAAAAAAAGAAGAATAGCAGACGCACAGACAAATAATATTAAAACTTTCGGGTATAAAATGCATTTATACTGGGAAAATTTGCTCCTGATAATGGAAACATTTTACTCCTGGTAGACGAATCCGTGTTGGCAGGAGCGTTTGGAACGAAGGAAGCCAATATAGGCAGTCATATTGAAACATTTGCATTGTATACTGAAATCTGCGTTTTATGTCCCTCGTTGTTATTTGTGTTTATAGTCATCATCTGTGTAATTGAAACGATTCGTGCAAAGCATTATTGAGCTTTATGGATTTATTGCCTGCCTTTCTTTTCTTTTCATTTGAGAATAATTAAAAAATATATTACAATTTACCTTTGTGCTTAGAGCTCTGTTCTTAATTATTCCTTTTTTTATTTATTTTTTAATTATCTTTTGTTAAAATTAAACGAGACACCAATTTAAGCTTAAACAATACGCATCTATTTATAAAAAATAGGTTTTTTTTTGTCACACATGTTATTATTAGTAGTAGTAGCAGTAGTAGAAATTATTAGTATTATTATTAATTATAACTCAAAATACGGTAACATGAGACTCACAAGACACACAGTGTCTAAACACTTTCTAGAAAGACAACTTCACCATTCAAAAACAGGCACATACGAATACAAACATATGACATCCATTCTGTGACACGTCGCAAACATTACGTATACCAGTATATGACATACACACCGTAAACATAACATACAATACCTATACCAACATACCGTGACACATCACACGCAATACATATACCAATATATGACATACATACTTTTGACATGTCACACACATTACGTATACCAGAATATGACATACATACTTTTGGCATGTCACACACATTACGTATACGAGTTTTTTTTTGACATACATACTGTGACACGCCACATAGAATACACACGTGAGTATGTTATATACATTCTATGACACATTACACACAATACGTATACATACATAATACATCAAACACAATACGTATACCAATATATGACATGTCACACCCACACACACTACATATACCAGTGTATGACACAGACACGTTACGTGTACCGGCTGTGTACAGACTTAGTGTGACACAGAGAACCTGACGTCGTGGATGTCTACCATGAAGTGGTAATCATATCCTTTTCACCAAGGTGTACACCAAAATAACTAAGGCCATATAAATTGTATACATATTTGATCAGTAAAGTGGTTGGTTTGTCACTTGTAAAATCCTCACCTCTCTCTGTTCAGCTGAAATAGGAGAGAAAAAAGAGCAGTCTGTTGTTAGTCATGATGCAGAAAGGTTAATGTAACACATCCTGTACTACCCACCTGAGTTATTTTAATCTTATCGCTTTTCTTCTGATCAAGATAGGAGTTGGGCGAGCCATTATAGGGTTTTAGTTGCTAAACGAAGCAAGGCGGTAATATAAGGCGACTGCTCGTCACTTCATATAAACCGGGCTGGTGGTAAATAAGTCTTGTACCACCTTTTCAACGCCTTTAAGTGCTGATAGATAACACGCTGTTTACCTTTTTCGCTACGACGGCCAAGATAAAAGGCCTATAGTTATTGGTACCGAACCGTGGAAATCACTGAACAGTAACAAAAGTGTGTTCCGATATCCAGCCGATCGCCAAGACACCTGCTGATAAGACAAACTATTTTGTAAAACACAGCCAGGGACGACAAAACTTCGGTTAGAACTGACTCCGTGGTTACAACACTTTTAGACATTAATATCAAGTGTCCAACTAAGATCGTTTGAATTGATTGAATGTGAATGATATTGTTTGATGTCAGAGCAAACTGGTTTTGGTTTAGAATATCAAATATCAGTTAATAAATCTAGTATTACAAACTATTGTTTTTGTGTGTGTATGTCTGTGTGTGTGTGTGTGTTTAGATTTTTTGTTGTTGTTGGTCTTTTGTTGGGCTTTTTTTAGTTTGCTGTTGTTTTTAGTTTTGTTTTGTTTTATTTAACTTTAGGGTTAAACGAAAAAAGTATGTCACCTGTCTCGTCAGTTAAAAAGACAATTTTATAAGTTTTAAGCATAAATTATTACGTCATTTTTATATATCTACAAATAGGTCAAAGCTAAGTGATATATTGCTGATAACATAAAACTTTGTCAGTTAAATGCAAGGATCTCAACTTTGAATAATAATACTTGACAGCGTACTCAAATACACATAAAAAAACACAACCTCACACTCCCATATACTAATGTACGTATACATATACACCTATATACTACCAGAAAAAAAATAAAGAAATCTTCAAACATAACACACGATCCTTTAGTGTTGCTATAATAAACAAACATAATTATTGCTGTTTCGGCTGTTGTTGATAATAACGAGCCAACACAAATTATTTTTGACATCAACCTTTCGAGATTTTGCTTTAAATGGCATTAACGTCCGCCGCCACTAGGAAGCCTTCGAAAACTGAAACAAACTGTGATATTCGTCAGATTCGAAATGTCACAAATATATCATTTTGTCAGAACTACCAGCAGGCTATCTTTCAAATGATATTGTAATATTGACGTAATAGCCACTGGGTCTATTAAGGACTGTTATATCAATTTCATGGCTACATTCCCCTTTGATCTGTTTGCCATTTCGTTACATGCCTGATTACCACTGAGGCGGTTTGCTTTACACCAGACCCATGAAATCTCTCGCTAGGTCACTAGAGTTCTTATTGTCTGCTGTTGTAATGCATGACCGCAAGTAACAACATTTTGTAGGTTTACTTTCAGTTCAGATGACAGTACACTGGACAGTATTTTACTTGAAGTATGGTAAATTATGGCGATAGTTGCATTAACCTTTGTTTAAAGTTTGTTAGGCGACAACATAACGAAGATCAGGTTAATGAACTGGAAAATCTGTTATATTTCTTGCTTGATTTTCGCTAAAAAAAAAAGTCTTTTCTGGTAAATGGTGAAATGGTGAAAATGGATAATCATAGCGTTTTTGTAACAAAATTAAATAATAAAATAAAAAATAAAAAGTGAGCCATAAGGCAGCAATCATATTTATTCATATTTTTTATTTTTATTTATTTATTTATTTATTTATTTTTTAATTCCATATATGAAACTCTTTGTAAGTCTTCATTGATGGCTTCTGCTTTCTTATCACAAATATTACATGCATGGCATCTTTTATCTGTTACTAGTCAAATATTTTCAGTACCCATTGGACTGTGATTTGTTAATCATTATGCATTTATATATTCATTCGTGTGTAAGTATGTATGTAGGTAAATTGGTAGATAAGCAGGAAGGTATATATATATAGATAGGAATGTGTCAGTATGTGTGTATATGTAGAAATCTGTTGGTATATGTGTATATGTACGATATCCTTATTTGTGTGTGCTGCATATTTGTATTTCTGGGTATAACTGTCTGTCTCCAATCATTCGAAACTAAAATAAGTAAAGATATTTTTGTTCTTTGTGTTACATCGTAAAAAAAAATGTCAGCACTTAATTGTGGTATTCCCTGTTTTATATGTTCCCGAACAGTGAAGTGAAATGTTTCAAAGATTTAACTGTCTGAGAGAACCGGCGCCTGGTTTAGATGGCCTGTCAAGTGATATTTACTGTCACCGGCTCCAAACAACACTTTATTCTTTTTCCAATTTCTCGTATGACAACTATCAGAACACTACAGGAAAGTACCCTTGACTGTAAAACAAATAAAACTAGTGTTATAAAAAAAACAGACAGAGCTAAGACGTGAAGATGAACAACCTAAAAGACAGAACTGTATTTAATTTTAATACTTCTATACTCGACATTTACAAACATACGTACATATGTGCGTGCATGAATACACACATACATACACAAACATACATAAACACACACATACATATATACATACATACATCCATATGTGCTTTTTATCTTCGTCATATACAAATCATCTCATTATACGAATGATATCGTAGTGATTTCATATGGTCATTTTAAGGGTGGATTCAGGATTTCAGAGACTAAAAAGTGGAGAGTGAGAATGTCCAGCTTACTTCCTCTCACGACGCATGCAATCACACGCGCGGCGCTATCACAGATCGACACACTAACTGTCATATATATTATACTAACGTGTGCACACTAACAGCTTACATAAACTTGCTTATCACTTGAAACAGTCACAACATTACACTACACAGCGGACACGAAAGGTCGCCTCTGCATGGTCTGCTACACTTCACAACTGCTGTATTGACTGGGTTCTCTGAGCTGTGTGGTGTTTCGTGGCTGACAAAATCAACACGTACAAAGCACTATTTAGTGGGCTAAACACCGTAGCCAAGCCCATCTTTTGAAGACTGGTATTATGTATATATATACAGATAAATGGATACATGGATGGGTGGACGCATACATGCACACACGTACGCATTTATATATTGATTTAGGTGATGTTACATGCTATTGCAATAGAACTTCCTATGACATTAATATGAATAAAATAATCATTATCACGTATATGAACATAAGAAACCAGTTGCTCTTATTACCGAGAGAATATAACAAATATTTAACAACAAAAAGTACATTATTAAAATATGATGCTTCTTTGATTTTCGCATGCCTAAACTATCATCAAACGTAAATCCTTTTGCACAAAAGTATTGATCATATAACTCTAAATGTTATATTAGCAAATTATGAATACTGTACACATTTACAAGCATAACAATGTAATTAGAACCTGAGAAATGTTGTTACCAGTCGATTCCCTATACGGTTTTCTCTAGACTTACTGTTTACTTTCCTTTTCTAGAATTATGTCGTAGATCAAAGTAATAGGTAGAAACAACAGTAGTAATGTCTGCCTTTAGACTAATTTGAATGCAAAATTAATTTCGTAACAGAAAATATTTTCAGTTTGAGATGTACTGTTCACAATTCCTCATAGTGGTAAGAGATGAAGAAGTAATGTATAATGACAATGGTTATTAAAGAATAACAAACTAAATTACATTTAGTGTTTTCATGTCATGAGTTGTAAGAAGAGAAGTGCTAATTTAACATAATGTATATATATTTAGTGAAACTATCATTACATCGAACATATAATATTCCCATAACATGCAGTTTAGTTCTCAAGTTTTGCATAAACTAGAAGTGAAGAATTACTTGATTACAGAAATAGAACAAAATACTCAGATCAGAATTAGCAGACAAATTGCTTCGTCTAACTGGAGCCAACAATCTCAAACGACAACTTCGTAGTTTGGCACAAACTGTCTCCGGGGAGCGCGCTAAAATTAATTATTGTGGTTGATGTCTTATAAGGATTATCACGTGACGATGTCGTTTTCTCACAGTTAAAAAGACCTCGAGTGTCATCTCAGTACAGTATTATCAGTTAAAAAGAAGTTATCAGACGGTTTTTTTTTTTTTTTTTTTTTTATTTGTTTGCGGGGGAGAGTTCTTGTTTTGTTTTTGGCTTTTTTAGAATTATTATTACATTTTCAAATGCTACGGAAATGGAATTTGTTTTCACATATGCTCATATGATATCAGCCATATCATAAAGAGAGCAAGAGAAACTTGCTAATAAACTGATGAATGTAATTTCATATTCAGTGTAAATGTAGAACGAAATTATAGGATGGCTGATAACTCTGTGATTACGACAAAAGTACCATACGACTTTTCAACACTACGTTCCCACATTCTCACTCCAGTAATCTCCAGAATCTGCAGAAATGTTTTCACGAACCATTAAACTAATTTTTATTTGGGAGAGGACAGCAGCAAAGGAGTTTCCTCTTCAGCCAATGCTTCAGCAGTTATCAAAGACTAGGTTATGTGCTTCCAGTCTTTGCTTGTATAAGACACTTGCGTCAAAATAAGGCTGCAGCTAAGTTTTTAAATTATTTTTTATTTTTTATTTTTTTAATTTGTACCAATTAACTGAAACTGTGATACGAATTGAACTGTTTTTAGTAAAGAATATTTCAGAACGTTTCGAAAAGCAGCTTGTCACGGAACATGGATAAACACGACAATGATACCACAGATATTAAACTGTTTCAAACTGCGAGACACGGTGTCATGGATCTTGTTAAAGCCGTAAAATTTTCAAAACCAAAAATTATTATCAAATCTACAAGACAGATTGCGATCACCTGGATCGAGATAATTAAATAAGATAATTAAGTAGGAAAGTTAAGTAATTAACAAAGAGATAGCTTAAATGTATTAATTTTAACTGAATTATTTTAAGGAACAGATAGGAGAACCTAAAACTGAAATGTTGTAATACTGTAAGCTGTAACTGAGCCTTTTCTTCCAGTGTGTGGCTTTGTGTAGTAAACGGGTACACCTGAAACTGTGTAGACTGCACTGAGACCGGCGACAGGCACACGTCGGCCGGTAACTCGACTCATCTGCAAGGCTAGGCTTTACTAATAGGAGAGAATTAGAGTGATTTATCAACACAGCACTAACAAGTAGCTGCGATTCATCCCTTTTGTCGTTTCGTCTTCATCCGCGGTTGATCATCTTAGAGCGACCCAGAAGGCAGAATCCTTCACTCGCCAAAGATGACCTTTTGTGTGGCGTTTGTGTTGTGTCAGGCAGACGACGTGGTCTTTCCAGATCATGATAATCTTTTGCAGATGTCAGTGACAACTCGAGCAGTCAGTTGGAAGATTTAATTGACTGAATGTTTTCAAACAAGAAAAGTATATGTCGTGTGGCATTTGTGAGCAGTGGTTCAGTTTCTTGGAAGACTCCTCATTAACTCTAGGAAAAGTCGTCACGCGGTGACAAGCCAAAATTAATTTTGAAACAACAAATTGAAAAACACCTTTATCTTCGATCTGCCTCGTTACTTTGTGTGTTTCTAGGAGGTTTATATTGAACAAGCACCTTTCTGGTTAGTAAATTAGGATTACCAAATTTAGCTGTATTCATGCTATTGAACATAATGAGTACGTGGGTATTAAGAAATAATAGTATGTGTTTATAATATATAATTAGGTTACAGAAAAATAAAAAGAAGTAGAAACTGATTCACTCTTTCTCTCTCTCTCTCTTATATATATTCATCATTAGTATAGTGTGATTGTTTAATTTTAATTTTAAACACTTCCTATATAAAACTGCATAAGAACTGATCAGTATGACGTATTCATTGTGATCATTGAACATTGTAGCTCCAGGCACGGTATCAGATGCAAATGACAAGAAAAAATGTGGTGTTTGGCGCATCTGGATATTTTACAATAAGTGACAGAAGCCTGTACTCTCTGACACTGCGCGAATATTTAGTATATCTCCACAAATGACTTGGGGCAGGATCAAACATTAGTTGGCAATCCCAGTGATAACTCAGTTTTAAAGAAAAATATTCATCTGATGGAAAGAATTCGGAAAAACAAGTTTATAAATTCAGAATATTATAAGGATTTTGGCTGTTTGATAGTTTATAGTTTATTAACACCTGAAACCTAGAGAGACAAATGTATAATCAAAAAATAAGTTCATTATAATAATTAACTATGAAACGGTCGACTTTTTAAACAAAAACATTCTGTCACAAAATGAATTATTTTTAATGTTAATCAAAACGATTTTCACAGTTATTTTAACGCGATATTTTCTCGTAACATGGAAGATAATTGCTAGATTTATCTGTTCTCTCTACATTTCAATGTGTTACATTCTGAGCAGTGAAGTGGAAAACACAACAATAGAGTCGCTTCGCTGGCTAAATAACAAAAATTAATATATTTTTTCCGTTATTTCAAAAATGAAAATGTGTCAATAGTTTCATCTGTAAACTGAATGTAGCATAAAACTTACTGTTTGTATATAAATATAAGTCATTATTTCTGCTGATTCATTACGTTTTGTCAAACATTTAAGGATTTCAATAAAACATTTTCAAGAAATATGCAATATTCAGGATATATATATATATATATATATAAAAAAAAAAAAAAAAAAAATTATTTTTCTTTCTTTCTTTATTTTTGTTTTTGTTTGTTTGTTTTTATCCGGCTTTGAGTGTTTGAAGATGATTGTGAATACAAGTAATTTGTATTAGAAATATATAACTTCTCTGAAATTACTCATATTGTACTTGATGTCAAATAATGTTAAATATAAACAAATACATTGGCTGATTTAATTATTTGTTTATTTATTTTATTTTATTTTATTATTATTATTATTATTATTATTATTATTATTATTTTTTGTAACAGAAATAAATTATAAAAATCAGCTGAAATCGACGCCAAGTAGACATGAAGGACTGTTACGAACGAAAATATATAACTTTTAATTAAACGTTAATTTTATAAAATATATTTAGTAAAAATAGACATTTAAAACATTTATAGACAGTTCAGAAACATAGATTAATTCCACATATCTACCATTCACCCTCATTTATTTTTATTTATATAAATTTATACATAATCTATTACGTCGTTGAAATTGCTTCAGAACCATTTTATAATAGTAAAAACATAATTTATTCATTCACTGAACCTTATTCAGTACTTACTGGTTTAACAGGTAGACACATCCTTTGTTTTGTACGTACATTTATATTTCTAATTTTGTAGAAATTTGCTTGTCGTAGGAGATTCCGTTTAATTCATTATGTAACAGCTGATGACAGTAGTCCTGTTTTCATCTTTTTTATAATTAATTTAAATAGTTTGTCACAAATCTTGTACCAAAAATGTTTTCTTTTCTTTCTCTCTCTCTCTCTCTCTCTCTCTCTCTCTCTCTCTCTCTCTCTCTCTCTCTCTCTCTCTCTCTCTCTCTCTCTCTCTCTCTCTCTCTCTCTCTCTCTCTCTCTTTTATTTTTTTATTTATTTTTTTTTTTTTTTTTTATGTCTCTGTTTTTGTGTTGTTTAGTTGTGGGTTTCTTTCCCATTTGATTAAAGAAAAAACTCAGTGATTGAGAACAAGAAAACAATTAGTACATGCAAGAGGCAGAGCCTGGTAGTCGTTTACACCTTACTTAAGTTAGAAAGATTAACTCGGCTTAGAGGAAAAACAAAATAAGGTTAATTCACAGTGAAAGTAATATTTTACTTTAGCTCTTTTACTATCATTTTGTATACTCAAATCAAACTTTTTTCTTCTTTTTTTTTCGTGCCAAGTATATTTTACAGTGTCACTGTGGGTTAATTCTGCCACTAAAACGATTTAATAATTTAAGACAGGATGGTTCACAAAGTGCTCTCAAGTGATATCAGAAATGATATTTCACCAAGAAAAAAAAAAATTCATTTGCGAGACAGCCAA
The DNA here is from genome assembly GCA_012295275.1 of Chrysomallon squamiferum. Classification (NCBI taxonomy): domain Eukaryota; kingdom Metazoa; phylum Mollusca; class Gastropoda; order Neomphalida; family Peltospiridae; genus Chrysomallon; species Chrysomallon squamiferum. The sequence goes on along the minus strand of CM022665.1, from coordinate 573,376 downwards.
TGATAGAATCAATATGTATATACAATGAAGTAAATTTTTGAAAAAAATAAATAACTCGGTGTTTTAATTTTGTTAAAGGGGTGAAATGAAAGAAAAAGGTGATATGTCCTTGAAACGTACACTCGCAGGTGGTACTCTATTCCGACACGCTAATCTGCTCGTTTGAAATCCCTGTCTAGGATATAGATATTTGAGATTATTATGTGTTAACATCGAATACAATATGTTCAGTAACCCTACGGATTGACCTCAGGGTGGGATATGGTAACGAAAATACACCTCAGCCATTTTGTCATCTGTCTTAATGGCTTAATAAATTATGTTGTGTTTAGGTTATTAATGCCACACATGGGATATGTGAGATCACAGCCCACAACTATTGGAACATGCGGCACATTCATCAAATCTTCTTTGTTAGGCAAATATAACGTAGAGGTACGGTCTTCTGTGCGTAACATGGTTATTCTAGCAGTGCATTGGGAAGTGTCGAGGTGAGAAAACGAGACGCGGAACACGAAATGACTGTTTGGCTTTTATCTGAGTTCTTTATTCGTGGTTTAATATAATTTAAATTACACTCAAATCGGCAAACGTAGTTTTTAAATATAACGTAAATAAAACTAGATATAAATAACAGAAACAAATACATTCAAAATTTTAAACAAATGAATCGGCTTTATTGCGTTGCAGTGAACGATATAAAAATAAGAATATGCTAATGCTATTTGAATACAATAACAGCATAACAAAAAACAAAACAACAAAAAAAGATTTAGTCCTTATAATTAAAGACGTCAGTTGTCAGAAATGTTGAAGTTTCTTTCATTAACTGTTTTCTGTAAGACAAACAAAGACAGTATTTATTTCAACGGTTAAAACGGAAAATCCAAATGTGCGTTGCCACACGTTTCCTTATTCATTTGCATTTCAATCCGAACATGCAGTGCATGTCACATTTTGTATACAGTTACAAAGTTCTGCTTGTGTTACAGTAATATTAACTAACCAGTACATCAGCGCTTTGAAGAGGCAGCCAAAATTAGATTCAACGCCATTAATCTCGTGTTTGACTCTAAAGGACAAAAACAAAAACACAAAGTAAAGATATTTATTTGCTTTAAAAAACACCAGCATATTTTGTATCTGCGCGTCAATTACCATTTATTTGGCGGGACATATTTTATTGCCTAAAAGAGCAGAAACCGGAGAAAGCCGATACTGAGTGCCGAGCGATGAGCAGTCTCCCCTCAGAGAAGAAGAGTCGTATTAAATTATGAAAATAAGTAACACGGACGTTGGGAATCCACGTTTGTTGATATTTAAACAGTATAATACGTTGAACAAACACTACAAGTAGGTGAAGAAGGCAGACTGAACACGCTGTTAGCCGTTACACAAACAGCTACAGCACTTTTAGCTGGAGATTCTAAACCTATCCAGTAACATAAAGTGGCGACTGTTGTCGCTGTCATCGCATGAAAACTAGACGGAGAGGACGTCAGCAAAACAATATATATATATTTTTTTTCATATTATTAAAATCATAATACTTATTATACTTATATAATAAGATTATTTATTCATTCTTAAATCTATTTTTTTTTCTTACAGCTCAATCGAATTTCATTATATAAGAACGAGTAAATAAATAAATAATAAAGATAAAGTTTAAAAAAAGAAAAAAAAAAGAGGTTAAACCTAAAAATAGAAACAGCAGGTTGTTTATTTTTAGTGTTATTATTCAGTATATATATATTTTTTATTTTATGTTTTTTTATTCCTATATCATATCATATAAAATAAAGAAATGTGAAATTGCATTCTCCTGTTGATAATTAAAAACTGATAATTAGTGCAAAGTCTGTTTTCTTTTTGTAAGATATTGATGTTAAATACTTAACATTTTTCTCTCTTTATAATCGAAGGGATTTACACATACATTAAAACCAGTGTAACACATACATAATAAATTTGGGATCAATCTCAGTTAAACTCACTGGTTTATACTTATTATTTATAAGTGTATTGTAAACATATGTCTTTCTGTCACACTGCTTCTTAATAACTATTAGAGAATATGTCTACACGATTTGTGTTAATCGTGGAATAGTCATCTGTGTGAAGTGTTTATTCCACACACAAAACCGAACATCAGAAAGATCTGGCACATAAACAGACAAGAAAGAAAAACACAGTCGGATAAAGAGCGCCATTCTACACTTATTTCATTAGTTTATTTTTGTCAGTTGCTTCTTCTTTGTACAGCAAAAACAAACTTAGGACAGTCACAGTTGTTTGAAATTAAAAAACCTCTTTTATAAAAAAAAAAAGAAGAAAAAAAGTGTGCTCCATTCTGACTGACTGCTACATTGAAAAAAGAAAGAAAGAAAAACAGAAAAGTAAAGAAAAGAAAGAAACATACACTACTGGTAAACGCGTCTTACAACTGATACAAAACTAATTTTGTTTCTGTATGCTGAAGTGCAACAAAACAGGTTACTTCTTTAAATGTAAAAAAAAAAAAAAAAAAAAATAGTAATAATAATAAAAAAAAGCTGGATTAAAAAGAAAAATAAAGTTGTGTGTATAAGGCTAGATATAATGATCGTGGAGTTAAATGTAATATGAAAATAAGTTGATAAGAGACGTCAGTGTGTAACCACACTTGCATATTTAAATGAAAACGCTTGTCTGGTAGCTCAGTTTGTAAGAGACAAGGCGAGACTTATTAATTTTGTCTTACTGTGTGTTTTTAAAGAAATATCTTCCCATTGTGTGATAATGTGAGCGTTCTTTGAAAACTATTATTATTTTTTACTTCAACTAATTTTGCCCATAGCCCGTAAGATTAAATATATCTATGTCTTCCTGATTTATGATCCGAAAAACAGTTTTCGGTTCACTAACTTTGTTAAAGCCAAATTTCGAGACTTTGCTCTTAAGAAGAGAAGGAAAGAAAGGAAAAAAAAAAATGAAGACGTGAAAAATAAAAACAGAAAAGGAACAACTATTAATTTTTTGCCTCGCTGCGTTATCATTTTATCATGTGACGAATATCAGATTTGTTTAAAACTTTTTAAACATTATAAATAAATAAACACAGAGATTTGTGTTAAAAATCAACACGGAAAAAATAAAAATAAAAAGAATAACAATCTCTAAGTGTATTAATGGACTTTGTGATTCAAGGATCACATCCTGTCTACCCAGAGCTTATTGTAGTCGTGGTGTTGGGAGTTGTAATAGTAGAAGTAACAGTAGAGGTAGCTGTTGTTTGTTGTGGTGGTTGTGGTTGTGGTGTAGCTTTAGTAGTTGAAGTATAATTTATTAAATTAAACAGTATTAAAGATCCGTATGCTAATTAAAACAATCGAAAAAAAACAAATAAATAAATAAATAACATAAAACTTTTGCTAATGTATTTCTAGATGTATTATTATTATTATTATTATTATTATTATTATTATTATTATTATACTGATAGTAAAGTATAGTTAGTTCGATAAAATTTCTTTATTTTTTATTTAACTGTTCGCCTGATTTTTTTTTTTTTTTTTTTTTTTGATACTGGCGAAGTTAAAAGGAAATATATCATATCTCATTTTGATGGGAAAAGACTTTCACTTTGTAATGAAAAAACTATTAAAAAAAATATATGTATATAAGACTTAAAGGAAAAAACTTATATAGTTTATCTGAGTACAATAAAAAGGAAAGCAATTTGCTATACTTATATCAGCTCTATCGAATATCGCATGTGTCGTAAATATCACACATTCGACTCTCTAAGATTACATGTTGCTAAGGATGTTGTCAGTTTCAATCACTCCTTAACAACTGAAAACACTTCCTTCGTTTGTGAAATAATAACTGTACAAATATATTGTTTGGCGTCCCTGATGTATTCCTTTTTAACTTCTCAATTATGGTTTTTGAAACTAGTTCAAAAAGGAAAAATGTGTTTTAGTTTAAAAAGAGAGTTGTTCACAAAATCAGTTCTTTCTTGTGAGGTCCAATTTTATCTATCGTCTCATCTTCTCTATTAACATAAAGCATGTTTCAGACCAGAGGTGAAATGCAAATGAGTTTAAATTGCAACCTATCCGTTTACAGATATAGTTTTAAAAAAGGAATTAAGTGTTACTGGCGCTAATATATCGCTATTCTGAGTGAACGGGGCGACAAAACCATTTTCTGGTACAGTGTGCACAATATGCATGGAGAGTTAACTTGGGGATCAGGTTACACAACTGGGTATGTGTTATTAAATGGAAGACCGTGTTTTGCCTGAGAACACATTCTTAAAGCAGACTTGATCGTCTTTTTTGATTAATTACTAATGGACAGATTGTGAAAATAACTAGTTAAAACATGTCAACGCAGATCACAAACTTTGTTGTTGAAATTTTCTTTCTTTAATCTTTTTAAAGATACTTTCTTGTTATTATTTGTTTAATCATTTAAAAAAAAAAAAAAAAAAAAAAAAAAAAACAGGATGAGTAGAGTTTAGAAATAAAATTAGAATTTTCATACAGATTAATCCGTGAATGACTCATTTTTCAAATTCGTGTTATAAATCTTCGGCTTTAAGCTTTAATTCAACTTCGGTTTTTCTGTCATCGCATATTATTTAAGGTTCTATGCGTATAATACATTTATTTATTTATTTATTTATTTATTTGTTTGTTTTTAATTCCACACGTTGAAAAAACTTTTTATTTTATCAAATCCATTTTTATATTGTTGTATATACAAATAATAATAACAATAAGAAAAAGAAGAATACGGTATAATCTGACAACAGAAGTAATCTTAAATCAATGAATTTATTGAAAATATATATTTCCTCTGTTTTTATAATAACAAAAATAAATAACATTTAAGAAAATATAATAAAGAGAAAATATATGTAAAGTCTTTTTTTATTTATTTAATTTTAGTTTTTTAATTTTTCTATTTATTTATTTATTTATTTATTTATTTATTTATTTATTTACTTATTTATTTATTTTGAATACTTATATTTATTTATAACTGTAACAGGTGACACTGGGGCACAAATTCGAAAAGTGTCATTTATCGTGCAGTACAATAAAATAAAAGAGAAAACTGCTGGTGGTGACTTATTTCAGGTAAAGATAACATAGGTGTGCCCCGACATGACTCAGGAATTCTCGGAGATGGAATTTTTCACCACAGGTATATTTCAGATGGTTTGATAAAACATTTTCTTGCCAGTTTTGTACCAGTCAGTGAAGCACAACGTAAAATACATATCTAATTCAAGCGGAGACCACCAGCTACCTTCCGAGGCCCGAGGCTGGCTCCGGTTCAGAGAATAGCACAGCTGCAGCCAGGCGATAGGTAGGAAGAAAAAAATCTCTGCTGACGCTTTTCTTGACATCTAGTGACGTTGGGCAAAGTACTGTCAGCAGCAGTCATCAAAACACGCTGGCTTAGATGTGTATCACGAGAAGGTAATATCTCGACAGAAGCTGTAACGCGCCGCAATAAACACAGTACATATATCTGATTTATCCTTTGGCAAAATGTCGTTTTTTATTGTTCATTTCAACGCCTTCTTTTTTTTTTTTCTTTTTTTATCTCCAACTCGAGCGAGATCAAGAAAGGACTGCTGCTATTGAAAGCGTTTGTTTCATCTTACATAATGTTTTGGGTTTTGTGTTGCAACTGAACTGCAGCTCAGCGCGAGTTTGAAGCCATGTTGGTGAAATAAGACTCGTGTAAAGTAATACTTCTAATCACGTTGATTTGTTTTATCTTGTCAAGGCAGAAACGTACCTGTTCGCACAAACTGTGTCGCGGTGTCACTGACACAGAACTTCTCGTTTCGTCTCGCAGCCCCGGGCGTGTTTACTCCGAGTGTTCACGATTGATGATATGATTATGTATACTTGTTGTTCCAATAAGTCTGCTTCACAGTCATAGACAAGATGATGTGTACACTAATAAATAATCATCTATAATCCTATCGTTCATCATAACATTTATTAATAATCATTTAAATTTTAAAATGAAACTATTTATGTAGGCATATTTTTATCGTGGATTTTACATGCTATTTGTGAAAAATCATTTGCAGTATTCTAGGGCATGTATAATAATAATATATTAAAACTGAACATTACATAATTATTTAAAATTACATACATACACAAATATATACATACGTTAACACATATACATATATTTACTGACACACGTATGCACATACGAACAAACACACAGATACAAATATTATAAACATAAACATACAGTTTGTAGGACGTGGGTGTGTGTGTGTGTGTGCGAACATCTTATTTTGTAAAACAACCCAGAGAACGCTTAAGATTTTGAAATAATTGTTATATGTATCTTTGTGTTCTCTTAAGCATTTTATATATTTTTGTCAAAAAAATATAATAAATAATAAATAATAATAATAATAATAATAATAATAATAATAATAATAATAATAATAATAATATAAAATTAATTAATCTACCTTTTATTATTATTGTTATTGTTATTATTATTATTATTATAAATGTTATTATTATTATGCATACGATTACCTACACACAAACATAAACATACACTAATACATATATATTACATGTGTGTAAATGTGTACACATTGTACACATACATTTTTATGTGATAATTATTTTAAAAGTGTTGTAACTGCACACTGCTGTCTCAGACATCTCATAAATTAAACGCGACTTTCTTTCACCAGTTTGCTCTGTGTTAATTACTACTGGCGTTACCAACACTTACAAGATTTATTAAAGAACACTGACAGAAACTAACACCTTTACATGTTCGTGTGTATGTATGTGTTTCTGTGAGCACTCGAAGCATAAAATTATTGACCCACTTAAATTGTTAAAAAAAATACAGCAAATAATATGTGTATTATTATCTGTGCAGAAAGAGGACAGGTACGAGGCCAGTGTTTCATTTAAGTGTTATCGTGTTCAGCCAACTTCCATATCGCTTATTAATACTAATAAATCATTATAGCTTCTCTATGAATCAGCCAGTTGCTAATGACCGTGACAAAAAAAAAAAAAAAAAAAAAAAAAAAAAAAAGCTTAAGTTTAGAGGTCTGATATGTTGTGCGCATGCGCGGTGTGACTTCGTTCGGTTGAACTTTAAGTTGGGCACTGTCAGAAACACAACGGAAACACAACGAAGGTTTGAGAACTGTAATCACAGGATTTCGTTTTATACACGTGAAATAATGCAAGAAATTTTGCTTCGAATTATGAAACATCCAGCTGCAGTGTTGTTTCTACACGTCTGCTGCACGCGGTGAAAATGGTCTCTTACCATTATTAGCATGCTAAAAGTACATTCCTTAGGTCTGATCAGCGTCATATATAACTACTGCGATTCAATTATATATATTTGAATTTTTTTGATTTTTGAATAATTGTTTTTATATCTTACCTTGGTTTCGAGTCGTACGATTCTGTTTCTCGAGGATGTCGTTCAGACTTCTGTTCTTTAAATCCAGAATTTTATAATCCTCGACAACCTGGAAGTATCAATCCCAAAACGTGAAAGAATTTCAACACAATAAAGAAAAGAGAGGAAGAGTCACACCTGAGAAAACGTAGACGTTTTAACTTCACCAAGAACTTGAAGAAAGTATCGGGGGAAAAAACACTCCCTGTGCTATCAGTTAGACTACAAATTGCCAAATGGAAATAATTGTCGAGTTCTCTCTCTCTCTTCTCTTTCTGTTATGCAAAGTTTGTATGAGCAATTCAGGAGCCTTATTAGCAATTGAAATGAAGTCTGAGCGAGGTCTTGGCATGCAATTGTATTAATATTTTATACAGTACAAACTGATCAATGAGCCCATCCGCGTGCTCAGAATTGAAAAAATAATAATAATAAAAAATTAAAGATGCTACACACACTCTGAGGTATATCAGCGCTTTCATTCACCATCCAAAGATAAACATGATCAACAATGAATCCACAGACTGGCCTATATTCGTATTCATTCATTTTTGTGGGTGTAAGTTTGCATGGGCAAACAGTTTACACACCACGGGTTAAAAAGGTCACGAACATCCACCTATTCGGATAAAGTTAAATAAAGGTATTCGTTATTCTTTGAATACTTTTGTTTGTACAAGCTGTAGATCGGATTGCATTCTTCTGGTATTCATTAAAAATAACTAAATTTACATAAGCCTTTCACGATGTATCAGTCTGTGGATAATACACACGTTTAAGTAGTAGTGAATGGATCTGAATGAAATTATGTTAATTTCTAAGTACAATACACGTATGGAAGTTTCTATATTCTACTATTACTTACGTTTTTCCTACTGTTAGTACGATTTTTTTAAGTATTATATTTATATATGTTTTTTATTTTATTTTATAGAAACATGTATACACATACATGTATACATACATACATACACAATGTATATATACATACAGTGAATGAACGACACACTCAAGTTCAGATAAATCAACCGTATTTCACGTGAACATTTTGTGTTAAAAAATAATGTACTTTTTGTAGGGGTGGGATTGTTTTATAATTTATTTATATATTTATATTATTTATTTATTTATTTATTTATATTATTTATTTATTTATTTATTTATATTATTTATTTATATTATTTATTTATTTATTTATAATGAAAATGAATGACGTTTTATAAACCGCGCTGTGTGCACGACACGACTAATAAACAAGATCAAAAATCGATTGTCACACACTCGAGAGTATCTGACCAGTCCATTTTTGACTGTCCAGTCTGCTGGTCCAGTTCTGAGTCGTCCAGCTGCCATTTCATGAACCACTTCTAAAGCACCATCTGATGACCAGTGTCACAAAGCTTGTGTTAAAGTGCTCATTCAGCTGAATGTGTTGACTTTTCTAAATGTGACTATTCCAAGAATAAAGTTCAGTCTAAGAAAGAGTGTAAAATGTATTGTACATCAGAATAGTAGAAACAGTCTTAAAGCGTTGAATGTTGTAATAATGACAAAACACAAACATTCGTACTAACTTCGTTATTTATCAGCTGGTTCAAACATTACGAATAACACAAATTCATTCATATTTACACTGGAGTTTGGAAACGGGAATTTTTTTAAATTACGGTTTTAACTAATTTTTTAATGTTCTGATATCAGTTATGACAGTAAATAAGGACTTGGTTTTGATTATTTTGTTTTGCAATTTTGTGGGGGGAGGTTGACGTATTAATAATAACAGGACAATTATATACACACCACTGAACAAAAACTAAAACAAATAATGTATATTACATAAAGATTTAATTTCAATCTCTCTCTCTCTCTCTCTCTCTCTCTCTCTCTCTCTCTCTCTCTCTCTCTCTCTCTCTCTCTCTCTCTCTCTCTCTCTCTCTCTCTCTTATTAGTAGGAATAGCTATTCATTTACTTTAGTTGTTGTTGCACGATTCGAAGATGGGAGACTTGTGTTTTCTTGTGCCTTTTAATACATAAAAATGTATACTTTATTTTATATGTAATTAATATTTTTTTTTTTTTTGTGGTTGTTTGTTTGTTTGTTTTCTGTTGTTGTTGGTTGTTTTGTTTTTGGGTGTATGTGGGAGTGTTCCTAGCTGGGCCTTTTTCTTGTCTCTCTATCTTTCATTCTTTTTTATCATTCGTTCTTTCTTCGTTCTTTCTTTTTTCTTTCAGTTCATATGTGGTAAACACAAATCTGTTTTCACACTTACTGATTGGTCTCAGTTCAACAGTTGAAACGTTGTGACAGCTGCACTCAACTACAGCGGCTTCTGTTCAATGTTGTTCAATATTTCTTAAACATGTTTATTTCTAAATGAAAACAGTGAGTTGCTTGTAAGCAGTTTTCATTAGTATTACTTACTGAGATTTAAAACGAAAGAAAGAAGAAACACGAATGAATAAATTATTTTAAGTCAAAGCCTACTTTTTTTCTCTCTACATGTTCTGCTCAGCGGTGTTTTTATCTCCATTAATCAGCAGTCTTGCTCACTTACGGATTTCACGTGCTCACAAATAATGCAAACTTCAAAAGACAAGAAGTAAGTCTAGCAAAAACATATTGGTGGATTTCTGCTGCAGTAGGTCCCAGCTCTTGGTGTCTCTTTTGACGGGTTTTCGTCCTGATTTAATAACGATGATGTATCATTGATATGATTTGAGCGTAGCAACATCTGGAATCGGTGCGACACGTGAGGCTAACTAGGTCACCTTTTGAATGTCATGCATCGATTTCTAATTATATGTTCACGGTTGTACAATGGAGTTTCGTGAGCTGAAATCGTTTTACAAACAATATTAACCGACAATTATTAAAAGCAAGTTCACTAACGCTGCCAGTAAAATGAAACTGTAATAATGCCAAGTTGATTTTTCATATTTTGAAAATATCCTCATTTTTGACTGCAGTGGCGTAAATTTATTAATTGCAATGAGATTTAGACGAAGATCTGTTAGCTAACTCCTTACGACAGTTTCAGCATTTTGGACTAAAGAACATTTTCTGTGTATTACTTTTAGACTCGACAGTGAAATGTGTTTAGCAGTAACTATATTATTTTACTGTGAATAACATTACTTATAGCTGTGACGTAAATCTTGTTTGTAATCTAGTAATAAAATATTCATATAATGACATTACTTTGTTTTCTTAACAAAATAGTAGCAAAATTATATGTCATTTTCACTACATAGTTCTGAGAGAAAATATAAAGAAATAAACTTCATGTTGACATGTCTGTCATTTCAGTATCTTAATAACAGTGAAGTGAATATATATATATATATATCGACCACTTTTAAAATGTATTTATTTACCTTCTTCGTTTTGTTGTTTCGTTTTTATTTTGATTTCGAATTTTATAACGTACATAATCAGAAACAAAACAAAATGAATATTCATTCAAATACAATTGTAAAAACTTCAAATATCCACATCACTATTAAGTACAAGTTTTTATATACAGTATGACCATTTTGTATAATGCAGATTTTAAACATTTTTAAAATCTTGCTGAAATTGAAATTTATGGTAAATTAAGTGCGTATAAAACACAAGAAACAATTTATATATATATATATATTGTGAATCCATAGTTATTATTTTTAACGGGTGTAAATACTACCATTCAGATTATTTGAAACCATTGTTCGCTGGTTATGTAATATCTGGTTCTGACAAATAAAATTAGAACTGTGTTGCATTACTAATAATATAAAACAAAAATAAAAATAAATGCAATGCCTTTATGTAAAAAACAACAAATATATATATATATATATAAATTAGTGTCTATAAAGATACAAGAAATATTTAAAGATTATGTTTACCCGAAAACTAACCAAACCGAAAACTAACAAGGTAAAAACACTGCTAATCAGTGTAAAGATGATATTTTATTCTGTGATTCAGACACACTGCTAAAAGTATTTAAAAATTAGATGATTACAACCGACTGACAATCTGTTAGATGTTGTGAAATGTTTAGATGCGGCAGGACGTATTCAAGTTAAGATACTGTTTTGGAATAGTTTTGGCTACATTTGGTGCTTAGAATTTTGAAGATGCAAAAGTATTCGTATTCAGTTTTGACCAGAAAAAAAAAAAAAAAAAAAAAAAAAAAGGTGTTAATAAGACAGATCTCTGTGAAACGTGACTGCGAGCCTGGTAACAAAAGTTTAAATTGTTTTGTTCTTGCATGTGGTGCAGTAGAAAATGACCACACAAATAAATAAAAAACTAAACAAAGTAATCAATAAAATCTTCTTTAATGAAAATATTTATTTTTCAGAAGTTAGACAAACTTAATCTGCTACACTGATGACAACTGCATTTTCTGTGATTTAGAAATAAAATAGAGATTCGACTAGTCTTCATAAATAAAGCACACAAAAAGGATCAGTTTAACTTTCCAATAGTAAATTTTCTTTCATGTCGAGTGATAGTGTTTCATTCTGGAAACTGGGAGTGTAGAGCACGTTCATTTCAGACTGATTTTTAACTTGTTCCCATTAGCGTCAAGATATCGACGTTTTTCTAATAGGTTTGAACACTTTTTTATTTTTTGGTAGACATACACTTTTTAATACATTTCATCACCTGTTTAAATTATCTCTACCCTAACATTTTCACATACATCATGTATTTTTAAAATCATTTAGCGAAACTCCGATCCTGTCTTTGAAGAAGCTTCAACTTTCGACATGTTGTCACCAGCGAGGTGGGGTCTGCCTGACACCTGATATCTCGTCCTGCTTTACCTTAACAGTTTTACCTTGCTTTGTCCCTCCCTCTCTCTCTCTCTCTCTCTCTCTCTCTCTCTCTCTCTCTCTCTCTCTCTCTCTCTCTCTCTCTCTCTCTCTCTCTCTTCCTTTTTTAAATTTTCTTTTCTTTGTTATTACTATTTATTTCTCACTAATCAGATCTAGGAAGGACTACTGTTTAAATGTGCACACAGTCGCAATTTACTTATACCATTCCAACCTCATTTCAGTAACTCAGTGTTATTTTCCTGTTTGTGGAAAGGTGTTTAAAAGAGTCTCTAATGAAGTTAATCAGTTTATGAACATCATGATCAAAATGGCAGATAACATCCTTTCTTCCTTTCAGCCTCATGAAATAAATAATTTATTTTATACGTGCTTTGTGTTTGCGAAGTGTACATGCAGGTGTACACGGATGAATTGATGTTGAATAGACGGATGAATTCGTCTCTGTTCTTTAATCGATTATAAATTATGTAATTATATAAACTATATTGACATAATTCATTCTCTGTTTTTTGATTCATGCGGAATCTGCGTCTTTTGTAACTGGAATAATAGTCCAGGAAATCTTTTATGTATGTATATATTAATCGATATATGTATGTATATATGTATGTGTATATCTATATTAATCGATGTTTGTGTGTGTATGTATATACATGTATGTATGTATGTATGTATGTATGTATGTATGTATGTATGTATGTATGTATGTATGTATGTATGTATGTGTATGTATCTATATGTATGTATGTATGTATGTATGCATGCATGCATGCATGTATGTATGTATGTATGTATGTATGTATGTATGTATGTATGTATGTATGTATGTATATGTATGTATGTATGTATGTACATAAGTATATATGTATGTATGTATGTATGTATGTATGCATGCATGCATGTATGTATGTATGTATGTATGTATGTATGTATGTATGTATGCATGTATGTATGTATGTATGTATGTACGCATGTATGTATGTATGTATGTACATATATATATGTATGTATGTACATATGTATATATGTATGTATGTATATGTATGTATATATTATGTATGTATGTATGTATGTATGTATGTATGTATGTATGTATGTATGTATGTATGTATGTATGTATGCATGTATGTATGTATGTAAGTATATACGTGTGTATTAATTCTCATCAAAAAAAATCATTGTGTTTTCAAAATACTTTTCATACCAACCAGTAACAAACAACATCTTTTTTCTTCATTCCTTTTCTTTTCTCACCAGTTTCATAAATTTCATAAAGCAAACGAACAGAATATCTGATTTGGTGTTGCCGTTGTTGTCGTCGTCGTCATTATTATTATTAGCATTATTATTATTATTATCATTATTATTATTATTATTATTATTATTATTATTATTATTATTATTATTATTATTATTATTATTGTTATTATCATTGTTATTACTGCAGTTTTCGTGTGTTATTATGGTTTATTAAAAGGACGACATCTAGCTTAGTTCTGAGTAGATTAAATATTAGCAGAAGGTGTGTCATTGCTGTTGCGTTGTTTGGGGCTGTTTTACATAGCACGCGAATTTCTGTTCAATCATAATCAAAGTGCTTGTAATGACACAAGCTGATTGCTGCGGACTGCGAGACAGAAACACAAGCCGGCTAGCAGCTCATTCGATTCGAGGAAGATCATCAACTGTTTCGTCAGAGAGGAAGGCGATTCCTATTTGAATATTCCATAACGGACATCGGCGTATAAGAAGAGAATTCTTCATATCATTTTTCCACAGATCTGTTTAATTTCAGATATATTCTCTTTGAAACAAACAACGTAATGTTTGTATTTAGACTCCCTCTTTTCGCTCTTCGGTTCATAAAGATTATAACTTATGACAGAGAAACAGTCTGTTTATTTAATTTTAATTTTCTCTGTATCGAACTAATAATTGCATATATTTTTATTAATATGATATAAATGTTAAACATTAAAATTTTGTTATGAATGCAGTTTACCCGCAGAAAACAAATTTAACTTAATATAATTTTATTTGAAAGGCTACAAATTGTAACTGTTAGAAAAAATTAATATTTCAGTCTTTTTACTTAAATTTATTATATAAAATTTAAATTAAAATAAAAATAAAAATAAATAACAAAATAAATAAAGATATAATTTAAATGAAAAGAACTGTTTTTGAAAACCCAGATCTCTTTTAAAATATTTCATATCGTTATCTTTATTAGTTTTCTGTTTCCACATTTCATTATTATTATTATTATTATTATTATTATTAGTAGTAGTAGTAGTAGTAGTAGTAGTAGTAGTAGTAGTAGTAGTAGTATGTGTTTATATATTTATATAAACTATGAAATGTAATTCTGCTTTTATCCTGGCAAAATAAAACATCTTATATCAATAATAATAATAATAATAATAATAATAATAATACTGATAATAATGATGATGATGATGCTGATGATGCTGATGATGCTGATGATGATGTTGATAAAAAATACTTTTGACTGTAAAATATATGCGTCTGTTTCTTGTTCTTCTTCTTTCCCTACTGTTGATGATGTTGACACTGTTTACGTTATGTCTGAGAAATATATTTCTGTCCTTTTATTAAGTGTTTTATCGTTATTTTCATTAATTTTTGGTTCTTGTTTGATTTTGTTTTGATTTTTTTTTTTTTTTTTTGTGTGTGTATGTGTGTGTGTGAATTTTTTTTGGGGGGGGTATTTCTGGGGTGTTTATTTGTTTATTTACACTGTTTTTTCTTTTGTTTCACAGTAGATGTTGGAGAGCGACTGTCTCGTATTGACACACGCTGGAAGCGATGGAGAAAGCTGTTCTGGTGACCTCATCCGTCGCGGGCGCGAGTCGCTGGGCAGATGAGTACAACTCCCACTCGAGCATGCTCAACAAACCAGGAAAATAAGATTAAAACCATCAGGGCTGCAATAACCAGCATATTTTAATTGCCGTGTTGACTGGTGGCCAACGAGTCCAATGCCAATTTTCAAATAAGTGGCTGCCTTGGGAGGCGCGTCAAAAGAATCTTTTATTCTGCGTCCTTTTCATAATGTTGCCAAACATTCTGCCTCCTCGTGACTCCTCATTACCCACAGAGTCCATGTTTATCTTCTTCAATTGCCGCAACATTAAAAAAGACATTTTTATCGCCTTATTATGGCCTAATAAAGGGTGGCACTTTTAGAATTTTTACTTTAGAAAGAATATAGTTTGATGTTCGTCACCTCGTCTTTATGTGTGTATGGACGTATGTATGTTTGTATGTATGTGTTTATATATGTGTGTATGTATGTATGTATGTATGTATGTATGTATGAGTGTATGAATGTATGTGTGTATGTGTGCATATGTGTGCATGTATGTGTATGTGTATGTATGTATATATGTATAGATGTACGTACGTACGTATGTATGTATGTGTATGCGTATGTGTGTGTTTATGTATGTGTATATGAAAAAATGCAAATGAATACAGAAGTTAATATAACCTTCTTTGTTTCTCTCTCATTTGATTAGTTTTATGCGCTACTATTTATTTATGCTATTATATTTCATAAAGTTAAAGACTTTTTTTATTTATTTATTTTTGAAAAACGACAGAACAAATATTTTCATCTGGTTCAGCGATTACAGTTTTAAATTGAATTTACACAATTGTACAAGCAGCGCGTGACAACTGTAAACAATCACGACAATGCATAACGTGAGAATAGCCTGTGTGTGTGATTATCTACGTAATGTATTCTGTAATATAATACTGGAGTATATCTCTGTGTATATATAGGTATGAATAGTTTCGTTTATCTGAAGGGACAAGAACAAAAGATAATCTTGTCTATATGAAAGAATGATTAAATAAATGAAAATATGTATGTACACCTGTGTATGTGATCAATGGATTTTATGTTCCTGATAAATGATCTTATTATCATTAAAACTATCTTAAAACATCATCATTATCATCATCATTGTTGTTCTTCTTGTTACTGTTGTCGTCGCTGTAGTTGTTTCTGTTGTTGTTGCCAACACTGACGTCGCTGTTGTTTTTCATTCAATCTTCGTAGTTGTCGTTTTTGCTCATAATAATTTGTGGCTGATATTTGTGATATTAGCCAACTTTTATTATTATTACTGAATCTGATCTGTAATAATGTTCTAATTTTCACTGCATCTTATCATATAAAATATTTATTTATGGAGAAATAAGAGACTGAAATATAATCATTTTACTGGGTTGTTCTGGCTCTTTTATTAATTCTAAGATACTCACGAAATTAATGTATTGTATTTCCTCATAATCATCTTTGTTAACGACGCTATTCATTTATATAATCATGTGTAAAATTAATATATGTTATTTCAAATATAGAAGAAATATTTAAATAAAAGGAACAGCTTTAATCATAATTTATGCTGTTTATCTTCTATATACAAGGTGATTTATTAAATGATCAATCTACAAACGTCTTTTTCATGTGACAGGAATCAAAAAGTAACCTAATTATACAGGTCACGTCGTTTGTAATATCCTCGTATTACACTAAGTCTACAAAGCAGTCTAATTACTAGAAAATTTTAAATCATAAACGTGTGTGTGTGTGTGTGTGTGTGTGTGTGTGTGTGTGTGTGTGTGTGTATTATATCCCGTAGTGGAATGAAATTTATTTCCAATGAGGTTTCGTCCAATAGTGGAATATATTTCGCACGTTTAAGTAAAGCGTTGTTTTCCGATGAAATATTTCATAACTTGGTATTTCAATCTGAAAATAATATTAACGAAACATAAAATGTAGTAAATCAGTTTTATTAACATTTTAAAAACTAACTTTCTATATTGTGTGTTTTATCATATTAGAAATAAAATTCTCTCTCTCTCTCTCTCTCTCTCTCTCTCTCTCTCTCTCTCTCTCTCTCTCTCTCTCTCTCTCTCTCTCTCTCTCTCTCTCTCTCTCTCTCTCTCTCTCTCTCTCTCTCTCCTCCTCCCTCTCTCTGTGTGCAGGCATGTATGTTTTGCCGCGTGATAGTGTGTTCACCTGTTATTGTGTCACCCAATGGATCCTGTCTGAGACTGATATAACTTTGAAACTAATCATGTAACCAGCTTAGAATACACAAATACCGTGTTTTACTAACAACAGACTGTCGGAAGTCAATACCACGTTGTGATTAGCATAAATGTACTCACCTTCTGACAACCAGGCTTGATAAACTTGTCAATAAATTATGTACACAAGCAATGTTTATTTGGGGTGAAACATGTTTATCTCTGTTTAACATTAAAATAAATAAATAAAGACTGTTTGCGTTGATACTAAAACTCGTTATTGTCATTCGTGTCAAGGTATCAATAAAAAATTAAAACACGCGCACACACACACACACACACACACACACACACACACACACACGTACATATATAAATATCACCACTCTTATTTTTATTTTGCAACTACTACTATTACTACTTCTATTACTACTGCTACTACTACTGCTGTTACTACTACCACCACCACTGCTGCTGTTGCTGCTGCTGTTGCTGCTGCTACTACTGTTTCTGCTAGAACAGAGTGCTACAACATCAGCAATAATTATACCATCACCAAAAGCATGTACAACAATTGCTCCACTATAGACTATTTTATGTGGACTGTTCAAACGTTAAAATAACTCAAAGTTCATACATGAATATCCCATCTGACGCAGCAAATTAATGAGACTGTACAGTTAGAGATTAAAAATGTTTAAAGAAGTGAGACGGGGTGCCTTGCACATCTTGAAGTTTCAAACAAAACAGCTTTATTTACATTAAAAGAACTAGAAACGGCGTGGCCAACAGAACCCACTTAATGAAGGTTTTAGTCATCCACTCGAAGGCGGAGGTGGTTACTTACGTAGCTCTTAAACAGTCAAACAAGGATCTGCGCGACTGAGCGGTGCTGTCGGACTTCATCAACACTGGGTGAACAGAGGTCAGGAAAGGACACATCATCTCCAGACAAAAGGGTGGGTACATGCACCAGTTTGCCTTTGGGATAGTATTCCATCTCCCATATGTCGGATGAGAAGACGTTCATACAGCAGTGAAAATGACTTCCAAACTGATCACAGAGGACAAGAAACTCGTGGCAACAAAAGCCGACCGCTTTCCTTTCACTGCCTGAGATGCATAAATAACATAAGGAGATTTTTTTTTTTTTTTTGTCCCTTTGCCTTGTGTTAACAACGCCTGCATTCTGCACCAGCGGAATCAAAATGAAAGTGATACAAATAGGATATAACCCGACTAAAAAATGAATGTCTGTAGCAGACAAAACGAAATTGCTCTAATGAGTTATGAAGCTTGTGCTGCAGACACTTGAAGTGTTGGTTTACAAATGATCAGCTCTGTCCTCACTGTTAGGAAATGGTCTTTGTGATGACTCAGTTTTTTATTCTCTTTATATCTCACGTCTAAATATTTTGTCCTTTTAAACTTATTGATATGCAGGGACTTGGAGTTTCCATTTTTTATTCAGTTGCTGTTAAATTTTTTGTTTGTTTTATGTTGTTGTTTTTATTATTTATATTTTTTGGTTTGTTTGTTTTGGCAGGGGTCTGTACATTTTTTTTTTTTTAAATTATTATTAATTAATTATAAAACATTTTAAAGTTTAAATTTTGGTGCTCATTAATATTGTAAAACATATAAAACAGTGTAAAAGAAATTAGCGGTTTAGTTCAGTATTGAAAACCAGATGAGCAGTGATAATGTTTATAAGATAAATTTTAACTAATGACGCTCTCTCTTTCGAATTATTCATACAATTACTTTTATATGATACAAAGACGCATGCAATAGATTTGTTTTTGTATAACATAAGCTGTTGTGAAAACAAATTACAGGTATAAATAAATATATAATTAAGTAAATAAGTAACCAAATAAAAAAATAAATAAATACATTTTAAAAATAAATAAATAAATAAATAAAAAAAAAATAATTTTTTAAATAAATAAATAAATAAATAAATAAATAAATAAATAAATAAATACATTTTAAAAATAAATAAAGTAAAACTTATTATGTCAGTTATCTACGGATTCTATTACAATTTAAAAGTTATTTACGAAATAGCAAAAACAACATTCACTGTAACCTATAAAAACTGTATCAGCTCAGACAAGATTAATTAAATAGTACAGCTGCACATTTATCTTTCATCCGATGACTTGTGACAACCAGATGTTTAACGAAATATTCTCGCAGATATCTAAATTTGAATTAAATTTAAAGTCATTCTTCAGTATGACTTTTTCATTAGTATATTTTATGATAAGAGAAAAAAGACATTAATTCTTAAGTAGGTAACCGTAATAGAAACAGAAATAATGTCTAGAAAATTAATATGTATTCCACATTGTAAACTATTTTCATTTTTGATTGTTTTATTCATTTACTATTTATAATTATAATTATTGTTATTGTTATTATTATTATTATTATTATTATTATTATTATTATTGATTATTATTATTATTATTATGTTATTGACATTATTATTATTTTTAATGCTGTTGTTGTTGCTGCTGCTTCATTTTGTTTTATTTCATTTAAGAATAACCATTTTATTATGAAATTAATATCAAAAGACGTTGTCACTTCGATTTAATTTAATAAAATATAAAACAAATTGTTTGTGCATATTAATCTTTTCTATTATTTTCACTTTTCCGTTTTAACTAATATATATTTTATTAAGAAAATAAATTCATAAAAACTTCGATTGTAAATCTTAAAACAGAAGATTATAAATAAAATGTTAATAAATTAAATTAAATTAAATTGATATTAAATTAAATTAAGATAATATTAAATTAAATTAAATTAAAATTAAATTGAATTCATTTCAATTAAATTAAATTAAATTGAAGTAACAATGTCTTTTGATATTTGTTTCATTATAAACGTTTCATTCTTAAATGAAATAAAACAAAAAAATAATAATAATAATAATAATAATAATAATAATAATAATAATAACAATAATAATAACAATAATAATACAACGACAACGACGACGACAACAATATTGAAAATAATAATAATGTCAGTAACAAAATAATAATATTAAAAAGAAAAAGAAGAAAAACAGCAACTATAACAATTTTATTATTTTTGTTATTGTTGTTTTTATTTTTGTTGTTGTTGTTGTTGCTGCTATATTTAAGATACTTCACCATTGTTAAATAAAAGTTAGAAGCTTGAGCAGTACTAAACTGGTTAATTTTAAACTGTAGCAGAGAGAATACAGCAAACACTACCACCTGCACACGAGTAACTACCGAGAAAATAACGTATTTTCTGTGTGCTAATTACAACAAATTATATTTATTTTCCAAAATAAGCATATCAACTGCATATACAGAAGTAATTTAAAGCAATAATGTAATTGATATAATTAATGAAAATTAAAACTTGAACAAAATATGAAACATACTGGTTTATTTTAATTCATAAATAGACAGGTTATACTGAAATGATCACGTTAAAGAATTAATAATATTACCATATACATTGTAAATTACTAAGCTAAATGAAAACACAATCCTGGACAAATCAATAAAAGAATTTAATAATATTTAATTTATAATTCAATTGTAAAAAAAAATTAATTTTTTAATTTTTTTTTTATAAACATTCAGTTAAAATGTAACTTAAAAACAATTTTTGTTAAAATGATTCTAACAACTGTAAGATATCATAAAGATTTACGTTAAAGTTATTTATTACAAAGTGCAGTCCTTTAAATACATCAAATTAATGAAACAAAAACTTATTAATTGTATACAAATTTAATTATAAAAATTATGCTTTAACTCTATTATTATTATTATTTATTTAATTTTTTTTTTTTTTTTTTTTTTTTTTGAAAAAGGCATGAAAATAAACATTTTAAAACCAATTCTCAAGAATGTGATTACGTTAACACAAAACGCTTCATGCTATGGAAATCCCGAACTGAATGTCAAATCTAATTATTAGCTGCTAGGCCTATTTAATTATCAAATCATTCGTTTGAAGGCGCGATAAATAACTGTGACCGAAATTGTTTGATTTGCCGCCTTATGTCACACTCCTGTGAACAAGAAACCACACAGATCCCAGTGTTGTTGTTGGTGTGATTGTCACGCATGACTGCGCGTCCGACGAAACATTACTTAGTCATTTTGACACCTTTTTCATTTTTCTCTAATTTTCACTCCGATAGGAATCGAATGGCGTGTTATTGTGCTGAATGCAAAACTGCGCTAGCAAAGCGTCAAAAATAGATGCGTTATAGAAACTCGGGCCGTTTATATTTACTTCTTCTTCTTTTATTTCAGTCTTAAGAAATGATTTGAAAAACGATTCTGTGCCTGGCAAATGAACAATATCAGTGAGTAGTTAATTCAAGGATTCAAGAGTTTGCGCAAGTCTGCAGTAGTTGCAGTAACTCACAGTTCAGTGTCATCAGCAATGAAAAGGTTAGAAACAAATGCGATTAGCATATAATTTTTTCCACCAATAATAAAACGGTTTGAAATAAAAACATTCGTCAACAGTAGATGAACACACTGATTTTATTAACATAGACAATATATACCTCGTGGTGAATCTTATTATAATTATTTGTGAACAGTGAAAATGATATATGTAAACAGTTTGAGATAATCATAGTTTTTAATATCAAAATGATAAATTATAAATTGTACGGGACAACACTAAGAATGCGTAACGCTTGAGAAGTTATCAGTTCTAAAACAATACACGTATAATAGTAACATACTTTATACGAAGATAGAGAGATAGATAGATAGTTAGATTTTGTTTTCGCTTATTCCAATACTTTCTGCAGATGTGAAATAAATCAGAGATTAAAAACAATCTCAGAAAGAGAAGCTGTGTTACACAAACATTGATTTGTTTTGTGTTTGTTATTCTTTTCTCGCAGATTTCAGTGTGCGTCTTTCTAAACTTATTGATTTTTTTCTTTCATCATTCCGATCGTCCGATAAAAGTAAATTTATTTCCTTCGCAAACTAAACTAAACTTAAGTAAAAAACAGCATCTTTTGTCTTCTGTTTCCTACACTAATAATGATTCATTAAAAGAAATGATTAGTATGAAGACAAATGGTAAACATTCGAGTTACTTCATTTTGCTGTTTTGTGTTGCTAGCGTGTCGACCGCAATACCTGACCTACTTTTTACCTAACTTTCAATTTAGTTACACTCCGTATACAATAAAGTAAATATATTGTACTAAATATTGTCTTCACTGACTGTAGTTATTATATACAATAACACATAAAGCAGAACATTGTATTTTCAGTAACACTGTACATAATTTTCAGTAACACTGTACATACTGTGTACAGTGTTTTCACAAATATTGTGTAACATTATACATATACATTCACTAACTGTGAACATAATTTATTATTTATAGTCTATCATTTTAAAATGTAATTATTTATCTACATTGTATTGTTCAATTATTCTAAACAAGAGGAGGTCAAACAAATTAGTATAGCTTCTGTAAAGAGTACAAATTGTTAGTTGGAAGATTTAAACAGAGTGTAGCAAAAACATGTACATATATTATCAATGACAACTAAATAAATTAATTATTACATTTTCTTACACACACGCATACTTACGCACATACACTCACATACAAAACAAAAGAGAAGAATATAATAAAATTCCATAATAACCTGATAATAGTTATTTCGGAAATTCTAATCAGTTATTTTATGCTATTTTATTAAATTTAAAATAATAAATGAATGAAGTGCATTTCGGATACATAAATAATAATAATAATAATAATAATAATAATAATAATAATAATAATAATAATAAACATATTTAATAAATTGTACAATTTGACTTTTCTGTTAGTAGTTATCTAACTATATTCTAAATGATATTTTGTGAATGTTTTTGATGAGCATACTAAAATATACATTTGTCTGAAAAGAAATATTTTTTAATATTATTTCTAAAAAAGAAAGTTCCATTTTCCTTTTTCATTGTTCATTTACATAACTAACCAGTTATAAATAAACGAGTATGTAAATAAATAAATGGTCAGTAACATATCTAAACAAGAAATAATACTAGCTGTTTTTCTTAGGTTACTTTTCTTTGTTTTGTTTTTCATTGTTTTATTTTTATTTTATGGGTTTTGCAATTATCTTACTGCTTAAACACACATATATAACAATGTTTTTATTCTAACGTACAGCAGTTATTATTATTATTATTATTATTATTATTATTATTATTATTATTGTCGTTGTTGTTGTTGTTGAATATTATTTCTTAGTTTTATAATCCGTTTCTTGAGTATAACATAATACACATCTTAATAGTTTGCAATTTTAAGCTTAAAATGTAAATCTTTATGTAATTTTTCTTACCAACTTATTTTAAAAAAAAATTAAATTTTTGAAACTGTGTTTGCATGAACGTTATTATCACGGTTACTATTTAAGTTTTTGTTGTTGTTTAACGTGGGGACGTCAGTGACAACTAAACAAGGAGTGTGAACTGCGAGGACATCTTTTTTTTTAGATGTTGTCAAAGCGGCACAAACTGAAACGACTTTTTATTTCTCATTAATCCAGAACACGGAAACGAGAGATAATAAATGTCCCTTCTCCGCGACACTGCCACTGATCAAGTCTACTGGAGCAGTTTCATCTTTTTACCTTCGACATAAAACTTTTCTTGTTTCTCTTTGTCTTGAGAGCCCTAATGAAAAGTAGTTTAGAGATAAAACACTGGATTTACGCCTTGATGCTTCGAGGCAAATTTTCCTTTGTTAATTATGATCATCATTTTGCTATTATTTTACAGAAAGAAAGAAAAAAAAAGGAGTGATAATTTTCAAATTCAGAACAAGATATAATATCTGTAGTGAACGATTTTTAAAATTTATTTATGGTAATGAAAAAAAATGAAACCAGTGTGTTTAACTGTAATTCTAAAATAAATGTATATATATTGATAAAAATACACACCTGTAAATACCTGACTGTTCTAAAGGTTTATTTATATACTATAATAATATGTAAATAAAGCGAACAAAAATATACATATATACACATTCCGCTATATCTCTTCAGTTTGCTTGTTTCAGCCACCTTAAAAAAAAAAAAAAAAAAAAAATTACACACCGCAATTTTTAATTACTCTATCAGTCATCTTTTCATTTAATGTTATCATATTTTATTTATTTGTTTATTTGACTTTGTAGTTACTTAATGATTTTATCTGTTTGCTTGAACACCATTCCAACATTTGATGTTTTGTTTGACTTTTTATCCAATAACCTCTGTGAACGCGTCACAGTAATATCAAAACACCAAGACCTGTAATACAAAACCCCACACATTCTGTAATTTTGTTTCTTTTTAACATAGCTCGAATTGTTAACATTCTGGATAATTATATGTTCTTTTAAGTCTACAGTAAGCGAATTTTGTTTTAACTAGTTGATGAAATTCAAAATATAGTGATTTGCTGTAATGTAAATACAGAGCGAAAGTTTTTAATTTGAAAACATATTATCATTTATTATATAAAAAAAAAAAAAAAAAAAAAATATTATTATTATTATTATTATTATTATTATTATTATTTAGTA
>CM022665.1:488372-545872 GCA_012295275.1 Chrysomallon squamiferum | reverse complement strand
TGGAGAAATATCCCACATTTTAAATTACAGACAAATAATAATAAATACTTTTACCATCACTTCTTTCAGATCAGTAAATCTAAAAATCTGTTATTTACAAAAAAAGTAAATAACAGACGCAGAATGGTTATTGTGAACCTCGGCGAACAAGGACGAGATTAAAATGATTAAATAGATCTAAAAACTACTTAACTTCCTCAAATTCAGCAATATATACAGGGACTCAAAGAGTCCAAAATAAAATAAGGTACCTTTCTTGTTTTAAATAAGCTGTACAACGTGTTCGTGTCCCGAGCTTCTGTCTAATTTGTCGACGTATTTCTGCGACATCCGGGAATGAAAAACATCTTTAAAACGATATTCTGTTCGAAAAAGGTATATTCACTACTCACCTCTGTTCCAAACCTATCATTATTTATTTTATTTGAATATTTTCTCCAAGAAATGTCCTCTCACGAATGAAATGAAAAATATCACCACAGACACAGAAAAACAACAACAGTATGTGATTACCGTGCAAAGGTGTCTTTCTCAAGACGCTAAGTCTTGGTCACTTGTTTGATTTATTTACTGTTAGTCCTGTGTTCAGTGTTCGTTTTCAAAACGAAATGCTGAAATCAGTTTTTTCATTTTTTATATTATTTTGGGTGTGAAAAAAACTGAGGCGTTTAACTCCGAAGTCCATTTCACTCTCTGTTGATAGTCAGTGGAGAGGTGGCGAATGGTTTAGCATATTAGTCTGTGATGGGGAGTGATCTATGCGGTGGAGGTGCGGGTAATGAGACTGAGCAAGTTGTTGTCCCTGTGCATGAGACAGTCCATGGGGTGACATACTGGATAAGATAGGTGATCCACCACCATTATGGTTCTGAGGACCTGGGCTTGAAGTCACGTTATGAGAATGAAGAGGACTTTCTCTCAGCACCGAATTCTCGTCACCAGAATTCATCAAAAGTTCTCCGTTTGGACCGACTGGTCCTGGCGGTGTCATCCTTTTTTCTTTCTGCCTTCGGTTGCAGAACCACACCCTAACCACTTCTTTTTCCAACTGCAACGAATCCGCAAGGCCTGTTATTTCTTGAGCTGCGGGTTTGGGTTGTTTGAGAAAATGACTTTCTAGCGCCCCTTTCACTGTAATTTCGATACTCGTTCGCTTTTTTCGTTTTCGTCCTTGTGCAGCAATTTTGTCAATACTTGTTGGAGATCCCGTAGTGGAATCGGCTTCCTCCAACCATTTTTGTAACAGTGGCTTCAGTTTGCACATGTTTTTGAAACTCAGCTGCAATGCCTCGAACCTGCAAATTGTGGTTTGACTAAAAACATTACCATAAAGAGTTCCCAAGGCAAGTCCCACGTCGGCCTGAGTAAAGCCAAGCTTAATTCGCCTCTGTTTGAATTGTTTTGCAAACTGTTCTAGATCGTCCGAGGTCGGGGTGTCCTCGTCCGACTGGTGGTGGTCGTGGTTTTCCAAGTCGCGGTCTGGATCGCCGAGGTCACTCAGGTGCATCTGGTGGGGTGAGGCCATCATTCCATTGTGCATATTCATGTACGACGGGTGCTGAAGTTGCCCTGTTCCATTCGACAGCTGTAGGTGAGGCGATGTCGAAACAGGGCTGTGCCACGAGGGTTGAGTGTGCATTTGCTGGGGCGGGCGGTGATGTAGTGTACCTGAGTGCCCGTCCAGAATACCGTTCACTTGCGCTGGTTTTATGTCTTGGGTATGCATCCCACCCATTGTAGTCCAGTGACCTTGATCCATTCCATTCCAGTGGTTATGAAGATGACCCAGATGTCCATTCTGGTGCTGAGGCGGCATGTATTTCATATCCATCTCTCTGGGTGAATACTGGGTAGGCTGTGAGACAGGCGCCTGAACTTGCATTTCTCGCATATCCCTCATGTCTCTCATTCCGTGATTGCCCACTATGTGGTTCAGATTAAGAGACGATGGAACACTTGTAGCTAGGTAAAGACCCGTACTACTGGCAGCCATGCTTTCTCGAAGAACATAGGGTTGATCACACTGGCAAAATCCTGCTGACACCCTGTGGGTTTATTCATGTATTGTGCACGACTTGGGTTTACCACCAGACATCATCATTTGTGATGACGGATGCCTCGCGATCTCATTGGCCGGGCCGCTCGGCTGATTGACAAGCCATTATGGCGGATTAAATTACGGTGTCAAAGCCAGCACGTAATCCCATTGGATGATAACTAATGAAAGAGGCATGACTGTGCCTGCTACGCTCTGGTGCTGGACATACCGGTGATTCAATTAATTTATTCAAGAGCAAACAGCCATCTTTGTTTGTTGAAGTAGATCTACAAACACAGAGAAGTGCACATTTGACAGTGAAAGTTGGGCTGCCCAGGTTTCCAGTTTGATAAAAGCGGTGAACCGATCCGCTTGAGGGGCGTTGTTAAAAGGACCGCTGGGCGGTGGGCATAGAAGAAGGGGCGTTGTCACTTTATATGGATGATTAATTATATTTGTCGAGTAGCACCACAAAGCGTGCAACTCTGTCTGCCGAAACAAATATTATAGTGAACAGCTAAATGACTAATCTTTACCGTACAGCAAAAAATAAATATTAGCATTTTGAAGCGTCTTCTTCGTTAGTGTACAATGGCAACTTGTTTTGTACTAAAATAAATTAACTTTGAATTTATAAGTCTCGTGAAAATATAGACATGTGAAAATGGCTAAATGTAGTCTAAGGGGCAGAAATCTTTCCAAGCGCGAACCAAATGTTGCTTGCGGTTAACAGAAATATGTCCTAGTATGAAATAACACATCTATTCTAAATATTTTGCTATGGAAATTCAGGTTCGAAACTGGTGGGGAAATGTTTGCAAAGATGCGGTCAAGGTGAGATTAATTTAAAATAATTTTCTGAAGACGTGAAATTAATTATATTTAAAATGATAATTTCAAGGCATATTAAATTTACCTATCCTATTTTTTTTTTTTTTTTTTGTGTGTGTGTGTTTGTTTGTGTGTGTTGTTGTTGTTCCTTTTTTTTTTTTTTTTTCAGAATATTAGATTATTTCTTTCTTTCTTTCTTTATTATTATTAATATTTGTTATTATCTATTGTGGTTATTGTTATTGTTATAATTATTATCATTAGTTGTAGTAGTTATTACTGCTGTTACTACTACGACTACTGCTACTACTATCATAATCATTATTAGATTTATAACCATTTTTACTGAAATAGTCTGTTTCTTTTCACACACACACACACACACACACATACATTCAAATTTAATTTTGTCTTTTTAAAATGCATATGTAGTCTTCAAATACTTTATTAACAAGTTTTTAAAGTGAAAAAATAAACAAACTAATAAAGTAAGTAATAATAATAATGATAATTGTAGGAGTAGTAATAATAATAATAATAATAATAATAATAATAATAATAACAATAATAATAATAATAATAATAATAACAATAATAATAATAATAATAATAATTCTGAATTGGAATAAATATGATCAAAATAGTTAAAGATGGAAAACGAAATACAAAATGAGAAAAACAAAACAAACAAAAATAATAATAATGATAAAATAATTTTAAAATTTATTATTTCCAATAGATCTCTTGTGAAAACTTCATTTCAAAGAAAATAGTGGATTAAGGGGTTTTGTACACCTTCTTTTACACACTGCATTCAGATTTCTCATTTCACTTCCCCGGGTGGGCTTCGTGCCTTTTCTCTAGAAAACGGGATGAAGTAGAAAAAAAGGTGGTCGTGTTTGAATGAGGACTCAGTTCTTCACTTTTAGGATCGCAGGAGGTCCAGCCGAGTGGAAACATTTGATGAGTTTATTGGTGTTTTGTAAAATCCACCACAAACACTGTTAACACTGGCGAGGAAACACTAAAAGTGTATTTTCATCTAATTAGTTTTATTAATACTGATGACACTCTCTCTCTCTCTCTCTCTCTCTCTCTCTCTCTCTCTCTCTCTCTCTCTCTCTCTCTCTCTCTCTCTCTCTCTCTCTCTCTCTCATTGTTTCGGTCTCTTTACATACACTGAATAGTTTACTACTAAATAAATAAATTAATAATAAGTATTTGAACAACTTCACCTTTATCTTAACACAAATTATTCTATTTTGAAAATAAATATTTCGAGCGATATAAAGTAAAAACTCTGTTACAAGAATGCGTAGTAAATGAGCAATAAATCTAATGTAATTGAAGATAATATTTTATCTGTTATTTTATAAGGCGGAACATATTATCCGTAATTTCAAAATACAACAGTCATAAATATTATTTATAATATATAATCTAACCTATTTAGATACAAAAAAAAAAAAAAAAAAAAAAAAAAAAAAAAAAAAAACAAGATAATATATATATATATATAAAATAACAAATTCAGTATTATTATATTTTTAATTAAACGTACGGCTTCACGTTCAGCAGTGAAACAAATGAACAAGACTTGCATTTCTCAGTGATAGCTCCAGTGTTATTTCTCTCTTCTCGTGCACACGTGTGGATTGTTGCGCGGCGGAGATGAAAGGTTTTTTCTTTGACAGTCAACTCTACTCGCCTCGGGCTGTTTATCTCCGGCCACTGGTGCGCGCGTGGCTACATCGCGTTTAGTGTCAACTTTAATTTGTCGAGAATTCACATTATCAGTGTGTGTCTATTGACATCAGTGATTGCATCACACTTCTAGGAGCAATTAGCAGATAAGAGAATACACCAAGTGAATTAAGACCCTATTCGCGACACATCTAGTAAATCGTGAACAAATGCCTTCTGTTTACTCGGGGGAATATCTCATGGTTTTCCTCCAATGGAACAAATTGCGTTTCTTTTAGAAAGTCAAACATGAAGTAATAATGAAAGAAATGAAACAGTGACAAAGATGAGCGCTGTAGTGGATTGCTCGAAATTCAAAATGATAACAATTATCGTCTTGTTTGTAAAAGGATTGTATAACACTGATCGAATAAATGATCAGGTTTATTACATGTAATTTTATTCTGATACATTTTAACAGTTAAATTCTGCAATAAGTATAAATTTACATAAACATGTGTATAGATATTTGTACATTTTTGCAAACAGTACACCCATCCAGACATACATACCTAATGCATACTTGTATATATAAATACAAGTAGCTGGGTATTTTACATAAAGTCAGTGTGTTCCTCTGGAACTATCCGAGTAATTCTCTATTCGTGAAAAAAATAAAAAAGTGGAGACAAATAATTCATTACAGTCGTGTTTTGCTGATTCAGATTTAAAACAAGTCATTACAATTATGTTTCAGTTAAATTAAATTTGTTAAAATAACTCCTTATAGTCGTAGCTTGCACTGTTTGAAATTTAAAAATAAATCATTATAATCGTCTTTAAACTGAATTAAATTTGTTAAAATAACTTATTATTGTCCTGTTTAAACCAAATAAATCAATACAGTCTTGTGTACACTGTCTTATATATAAAACAAAAATCATTATAATTGTTTTTCACATTGATATAATTTTTTAAAGTAACTTATTATAGTCATATTAATAATGATTTAACATTTTTAAAATAACCACTAAAGTTGTCTTTACTGATTAAAATTTGTCAGCATTATACTCATGCTCATACTGTTTTAATTTAAAACAAAAATTGTTATAGTCGTGTTTTTATTGTTTCACATTTAAAAAAACAAACAAAAACCCCCCAATATAGTGGTGTTTACACTGATTTATATTTAAACAAAAATAATTGCAGTTCCGTTTACAGCGATTTAAATTTCTCATAATTAATTATTATAGTCGTGTTTACATTATTTAAATTAGTTAAATAATCTTGTTATGGCGGTGTTAAAATAGGTCGTTAACGTTGTGTTAACACTGATTTAAAAATAAAACAAAATCATTAGAGTGATTTAAATTTGTTAATATAATTCATTATGTTCATACTGATTTAAATTTAAAACAAAAATCATTATTGATGTATTCATACTGATTTAAATTTATTAAAAGTCATGTTTATATTTATTTAACTTTAAAACAAAATTATTAATAATAATAACCATTATAGTTGTGTTTATACTGATTTCGGTTTGTTAAAATAAATCATTATAGTTCTGTTAATATTGATTTCAATTTTTGAACATAAATTGTTATATTTTATTCAAATTTAAACAAAAGTCACCATACTGATTTAAATCTGTTAAAGTAACTCTTACAGCGTCTTTATACTGATTTATTATTTTGTGAAATCAAATGTAATTTGTAGCTATCAGGAACTGGAACTGTAGTTTAATTACAGAAACACAATGAAAAAAAAAAATGTTTTGCTGTAAATTGTTGGCAACAGACTGTGGCGTCTGTTTTGTTGTTTTTTTGTTTTGTTTTGTTTGTTTTGTTGACTTTTTAAAAAATAATTATAAATTCAGCAACAAAAGCAACGATATAAAATATACTTTACACCAACGTATATTATAAATATTAACGTATGGATAAATAAATATTTTTACACACACATGCAAGCACGCGCTCTCAGAAAAGCTGAACGGGCATGTCGGATGTAATTGGTGTTCATAAATACTTTAATACAAACATTTGTATAAATATACCTGAACATGCCTATATTAGTTCAAATACACACAAATGAACAGATTTTGTTAAAGTGAATTTTATTTCGTTTAATAGTAATGTTTATTTATATTGTTTATATTTTTTATTTTTTTTATTTTTTATTTTTCACAGCAATTGTTTTATCGCTTATTGTACAATAATACAGTTCTGTACTCAATATATAATTTAAAATTTCAATCACAGATACAACGATAATACTATTAATAAATAAATAAATAAACAAAATTAAAGTATCGAACTGAACTGTTTTTCTAAAAAAATTTCATCAGTGATTATGATGTCTGATTTAACATACAGAATATAATGCAAAATTTCATGAAAAAAAATCTCAACACATATTACTTAGATGATAATAGTAAACAGATGGTAGTAGTAGTAGTAAAAGTAGTAGTAGTAAAAATAGTAATAGTAGTAAAAATAGTAACAGTAGTAAAAATAGTAGTAGTAGTAAAAATAGTAGTAGTAGTAGTAGCAGTAATGGTGATGGTTGTAATAGTAGCAGCAGTAGTGGTTATAATGGTAATAGTAATTATAGTAGTAGCAGTATTAACTGCAGTAGTAGGAGTAATGGCAATAGTGATAATAGACCTTTCTCTTTATTTACACTGTTTATATATATATATATATATGTAAAACTTTCTATAAAACAAATATCGAGTTGTTAATGAAATATATTTTTATTTTGAAAATCAATTGTGTTCTACTACTAAAACCAGCTTAAATAAAACAACGCGTGACTGGTATAGTAACTGGTGATATTGCGTAATATGACGTCACACCCAGAATCCTACGTGTTCTGAATGATAAATTCAAAACAGTAATTATAAAAATGAGCAACTAACTTTAGAACAGAAATGGGATCATTTTAATTTCATTTGAAACAAAATCTTAAAATATAAAGAATGAGAAAACAAACACTTTCTTTAAATCTGATGTACTTGAAAGGTTTAAACGTCCTTACTTGTTATTTATTCGTTTAAGGTACAATGAACTTTTATCTAATAAGAAGATTAAGATACAACTCACTGGCATCGATTACCTGCTCGAAAATATATTACTACACTAATGAGTATCATCCATATAATATACATATTTACATATTTCCTCTTTTTTTATCTAAAGAATTGAGGAGATTATTATATAGGTTTTATTTAACATTTTCCCAACAAAATTACAAATTTGATTTGCACAGTTGATATATATATATATATGTAAGTGCGTATGTTGATTACAGGATAAAAGTTAGTAACAGTTCTGACCTGCATTTGATTTTCTACGATTTAAAATAAATAAATAAATAAATAAATAAATAAACAAAAATAAAAAATCTTATTACTGATTATAAAGTGATGAGGAGATGTAAGGTATTTTGAAACATGCACACTTGCAGACACTTAGAGCACTGTGTTGATTACAGGTAACATGTGGGACAGGTGACAAATGTCGCTCAGTCATCAGTGACAAATAACTACAGATCAACGCACCATTACACTGATCAGAACTACTCGAAAAGAAAACTTTATGTAGCAGGTGAATCTTAATTATCCTTCATCACAGTAAGTGTCCACAGCTAAGTCAAAAGAGACTCGATAAATGGGAACTATAGACTATGAATTGCATTTCCGACTGGTTACATTCTCATCACGAACAAATGTTACAAACGATGAAGCAGCTTGTAGTGTCAATGGTCGTATATTTTCGATTTTATATATTAGCGGACACACAGACACAAACACATACATACATACATACATACTTAGATACATACAAACACACATACATACATACATACATACATACATATATACATACATACATAATACATACATTAATCAGAGAGAGAGAAAGAGAGAGAGAGAGAGAGAGAGAGAGAGAGAGAGAGAGAGAGAGAGAGAGAGAGAGAGAGAGAGAGAGAGAGAGAGAGAGAGAGAGAGAGAGAGAGAGAGAAAAAAAACTACAAAAAAAAACAAGTCATGCTGGTCAAGTTCCTACCCAAACAATATGGATTTCTGGTTGTTGTTGTTGTTGTTGCTGTTTTGGGAAGAGGGGTCAGATATATGTCTTTTTTTAGCATTCTTTTATAATTATTTACACCTCTAAAAATGAAAATGTCAAAAAAACTCCTAGAAATAAAAAATGGAATTTTTCTCGCAGTGTAACTCGATACAGATCTATCGCTTAATAATAAAATATTAAATTATAATCCTAAATTTATAAATAAATAAAGTCACTGCGATATAAGGAGGGAATTTTAAAATTATTTTAGATGGGAGTATAATTTATTTATTTTTATCTTGTACTTTTTGTCACACATCAAGTGCTGTGGTTTTATTTATCTATAATTAGTATTACCAATGAAGTTCAGTTTGTCTGATGGAGACAGATGCACTTTGTAGATGAAGAAATAATTTGTCGTAAATCATTGCAAAGTACATCTATGTTTAACATGATAAAATTATGTCGTGGTTAGATATCAGCTTAGTAGGTCACAGGAATGTCAATATGAATTTCATTATCAATATTTCCATGTTATTCTAAATGAAAGCCACATTATCAAAGATTAAGCTGAAGTGACATGTGACCCGATCTTTCACAATATATATATATTTTTTATTTTATACTTTATTTTGTTTGACCAGATACCACAGTGTATTTTCGCAGTGGCTATTCTACTAGAGAAAAGCGAGAGAAAACGATTTTTTACAATACTTTCGAGGGATTATTCTTCATTTCTGTGTACCAGCGTGCAAGTGAGCATGTGTTTGTTTTACGCAAGAGATGATCGCTTCGTTCCTAACAATACTCTCAAGTGACAAGATAATTGCTCTTCAGACCAGCTAGAGTCTGGTAACACATACCATTAACGCTATGGTATCACTTCAGATTACAAGGCAGCCAAAAGATCCGTCCATCTACACGCCATAGTGCGGCCATTATCGCCGATATCCAATCAGCGTCGACAGAGTAATTACCTCGCCGATTCGCGACCCATCCACGTGTGTGAGTTTGAATGGTATCGAATGAGATGAATAAGGTACACTGCTCGCTGTAATATCGTAGCAAATTAGCCTTACCGCTTTACGTGTTTGTTTTGATCTGTAATTAAGCAATTACTGCATATAATGTCATCTTAATTAACCGTTTGGTCTTCAAAAGATTGTGGATTGGCTTCAGAGTTCGAATGGCGTGCGAAGCGAAACTTGTAACATTCCCAGTTGAGTCAGTACAGAAGAATGTACGAGACAGACACAACTCGGACACGCCGAAACATTCCAACAAGCCTCGACATACTAATCTACATCGATCACACACACACACACACACACACACACACACACACACACACACACACACACACACACACACAGACACACACACACACACACACACAGACACACACAAAGATCATACATTTATTTTTTCTCGGATATTTTTAATACATTTCCCAAATTTTCAGTGTTGATGTAAATTTTAATTTTAGCAGTAAAATACAAAAATCAAGCAAATATATTTTCTTTGTCTATTTAATAAATATGTTACTTTATTTTTATATATATTCTGTCATCAGTATGTAGTCTAGTTTCAAAGTAAGATATATTTTATTACTTTCCCACAGAGAGCAAAGTACAGGTAATTAATTGTTGCTAGGTTGTTTTATTGAAGAGTTTTTTAGTAGGGGGTGGAGGGGGGCTGAGCACTGTGTTGTCGAAGAATATTTTTTTAAATTATCAAAGTGACAAATTTCATATTTTGTATTTTTCTAATTTGTCTTATTTAATATCTTTATATTAATTTTATTATTATATGTATATATCTTTTAAGAATAGAAAGCATATATATACTACATTAATCATATTTAGCGTTCTAGACTTTATATAAAGTCATTAGTTTATTTGTATACTGTAGTTGTTAGTTTGCTACACAAATTTTTTGTTATCAAACATTTTTTTAAAATAAATTTTATATTTATTTATTTACTCATTTGTGTAACTTATACAGAGTTAGACTGCTCATTTGTAATGTGTAGCATTACGAGAATTCATAGACGACACTCCAAATGTATATTAAAAGTAAACAACGCAAAAGACAACTTCAGTAAAATAATAGTAATAGTACTAGCAGCAGCAGCAGCAACAACAGCAGTAGTAGTAGTAATAGTAATAATCTGTTTGTAATTCTTTCTTCTTGTTATAATTATTTTAAAATCTAATAAATAAATAAATAAATAAATAAATACTGAACCAATGTTATGGTTTCTTATCAGACGTACAAGGTGAAGTCTGCATTGAAAATACTGAAACACGACGCGAACAAAAACAAATGCAAGTGTTACACAATTTGGTAGGGAACTGAGCAATAAAAAGATTTTTTTTTTTTTTTTTTTTTTCGCGACACACCTGCGCGAGAACGCCACTGCCATTTGTTTATGAAACTAGCGAGGCTAACTCCAGTCCGCCGACATTAATTCCGCACCAAAAGGTATTGTGTCATTCCCATGGCGTCCATTCGTTTGACGCAAATATGCCAAGTAGTACAATGTCCCACAGCTTGGTGCGCTGTTCAAGTGATAAAAACGTCGTGGGTTTCACTTGTTCTCAACAAACCCACTTTTCACTTTTTTTTCTCTTATGTTTGTGCAGTGTCAAATTGCTCCGAGTTAATTTCTTTATTTAATTTTTGTCAGATTAAAAATGGCAGTTGCTGACAAAACTAGGTACTTTATTTTCTTTCTTTCTTTCTTTTTATTTATAACATTTTTATTTTTTTTATTTTTTATTTTTTAAAAGTTAAAAAAGTTTATTTTTTATTTTTTAAATTAAAAAAAAAAAAAAAAGACCTCCCAACCTTTCATATTCTCTGAGACTGGATACACGTGCGTTTTGCTTTTTAACAAAGTTTGGTTAATTTTGCATCTCCTGTTGTAATCAAAGCAATACTGGAGTGATGTAACAGTCGCTGTGATGGTAAGATTACTATTAGTAACTGAAACAGCAGTAAAAACGTTATAGTAGCATTACAAAATGTGGTGGAGGTGTTGGTAGTAGCAGTAGTAGTGGTGCTAGCAGTACAGGGGTGAACCATGTGATGACGTAGAAAGGCAACTAATTCATGCGATGGATATGTACACATTGAGGGGATAAATGAAAACAGAAAGGCTTTATGGGGAGGCAGGAACCTTTAAAGGAAAGAAAGAGATGATGTCAGGCGTGAGATACGTGAAGGAAAACTAGAGCTGATACCTCGTACATAAACACTCTCAGAGATTCCTTCTTAATAGCTGTTTTTCTTTTTTGTTAATTTTTTATATTTTATTTTACATTTATTTATTTATTTATTTTATTTATTTATTTTATTTTATTTGATTTTAAAATTATTTGATTTTAAAATTATTTGATTTTATAATTATTTGATTTTATTTTATTTTATTTTATTTTATTTTATTTTATTTTATAATTATTTTATTTTATTTTATAATTATTTTATTTTATTTTATTTTATTTTATTTTATTTTTTATTTTATTTTATTTTTTAAATTTTTAAAATTATTTTTGTTTTATGAGGGTTAATTAAAAAAAAAAAAAAAAAAGAAGAATACTTCAGTTTTGAAAATCAGTGTATTTTATTCAAATAGATTTACAATACTGGAACGCATCTACTTTGCTGAATGCTGCCGTTAAGAGTAACGAACTAAAAAATACATTAAAAGGGAAAATAATAATAATAATAATAAAAATAATAATAATAATAATAATAATAATCACAACAAAGATGAACATTAAGCTGACGATAACGAAAATTAATTAATTAAATCAGAATTATATGTACATAATTTTCCTTTAATTTTTCTAACTGTTGTCATTTTGACGGTGGACACAAAAACTTGAATCATTTAACTTAGCAACTTCAGATTCTGAAACCAGTTATTAAAAATAGCAAACGAGATTAGGAAAAGACTGATTAAATATCAGTTGTTAATGATAACAAATTACAGTCAGAATGTTCATTTAAGTGACGACACACTTTTACTATTAACTAATTCACGAAAACTGATAAATTTGCGGAAAAGTAACATACAGTTTATGTCAAAAAGACAACAGCTGCTGAAAAGTTGAGAAAAGCATCTCGTTAACTCTGCACTGCTTTTACTGTTTTTTAGAATCCTTTAAATTAAAAAACCAGTTTTAAATTTCATTCTGTCAGTTTTGCTTAATACATTTACAATAAAATAATCCAGTAAATGTTTACAGATAAATATACAGTGCACATAAAAAAACATTTATCGTAATACAATCTTGAAATTATATACACACACACACACACACACACACACAGACACACACGCACACACACACACACACACACACACACACACTGTATACAATCATTTATCACTAAAATAAGAAAAAATATTTACCTGATAAAAGAAGCAGTTTTAAAAACAAGAAATCTAATTTTAAATAATTTAAGTGTTATTAAACAGATTTGTTTTCTACCTGCTTGGTCACATAGTTATTGGCAGATTTTTTTTTTTTTTTTTTTATCACCATAGGGGCGGGAAAATCGTTAGAACCATTGCTATGTCTGCCAAAATAGCTGACAGTTTTCCTTGCAGAAATGATATATTTTGTTCATAAACAGCCATGTTCAATGCTTGTTGCAAGTTAGCGAGCCATTGCTGTTCTGAAAAGATTTAACTCATACAATGGAAGTTTTGATTCGCATTGAAACCCACCGTTCAATGGATCGATTCTGATCAATTGCCAGTATAGAAAATGGTTTAAAGCATAATTGTTCTGGTCGCAGAGAAAACCAATCAAATTTTACTTAAATAACAGCAAGCGTCGCTGAAACTGGAGAAATGTAAGCTCTGCATATAAGTGTTAATTTAACCTACAGCCCCAGCCGTGTTACGCACAAATTAATTTTATTACCTTTTAACATATTTTCTGTCATATTCCTATTCAAAAAAGAAATAAAAACAAACTACTACTACTACTAATATTACTACTACTTCCACCGTCAGTGCTACTACTGCAACTACTATTACCACAGCTGTTACTACAACTATTACGACAACTATCACTCCTACTATTATTATAGTTACTTCTACCACTACTATAAGCATTTCCACCCTTAATACTGGGACTACTACTCTTGATGACATCTTTACGTTATTTCTTTTAGTTTTCCCGTAAGAAAAGTTGAAAACAAAAACAGAAAATATAAATTAAATAATAATAACACCAATAACTGTTTTAAAAAAAAGTTGATAACGATCATGCAGATAATAATACTAATAATAATAATACTAATAATAATAATAATACTAACGATGATGATAATGGTGATGATGATAGTAACAACAAGAACTATAATAATAATAATAATAATAACAATAATAATAATAGTAATTTATAATAATAATAATAATAGTAATAATAATAATAACAATAAAAATAATGACAACAATAATAATAGTAATAATAACAATAATAATAACAGTAACAACAACAGCAATAAAAAAACAACAATGATACATTTTGTTTTACACATTTTCCTTCGCAGCTTTGACTACCGCCCATTTTCTGTGGGACACGGAGACTTCGGTGACAGATGTACCCATCACACCTACATCAGACCTGGGGGCAAAATTACACAGCAACGTGCAGCCGATGAAAAATACCCAGTAATTTTCACATCTAATTTATTCTGTCGAGCCACGGTTATAAAGAAAAATGAC
Organism: Chrysomallon squamiferum; assembly: GCA_012295275.1. Classification (NCBI taxonomy): domain Eukaryota; kingdom Metazoa; phylum Mollusca; class Gastropoda; order Neomphalida; family Peltospiridae; genus Chrysomallon; species Chrysomallon squamiferum. The sequence goes on along the minus strand of CM022665.1, from coordinate 531,498 downwards.
GTTTTACCAAACAAAGAATGTGCCCGAGCATTGTGCACTTTGCGCAGACTTTCTCTGTACCTTCCAAGACTTCACACGAACAACGGACGTCGTTGTTTTATAATAGCCGTCACTGTCACTGCTGTGGTTGTTGATGAATACAAAGCTGATGTTCCTCGTTGTCGGTGGTGATCAAAGAACAATACCCTCAGAAAAAAAAAAAAAAAAAAAAAAAATAAAAAAATAGCAACCTCATCAACACCCCTGTTATCACAGACACCATTATTAAGATACAAGTCTTAGTTTTTGTGTTGATCATCATCGTCGTCTTTATAAATGTCCTGAACATTATTTTGTTATTTTTTTTTTTATACAGAGCCCAGCAAAATTATTAATTTAGTAGTAGTAGTGGTGGTGGTGGTGGTGGTGGTGGTAGTAGCAGCAGCAGTAGTAGTAGTAAAAATAATGGGAGTTAGTGTAAATAATTAAATGTTTAATATAATTAGCCAGTGAGAATGTTTTAAAAAATTCATAAAAATACAAAACAACAAAAACGTGAGCCCTTCCACACATAGATAATATATTATCAAAACAAACCATAAATAAATATCATTAAACTTATAAAAAAAAAAAATTAAAAAAAAATTAAAATTATAATAATAATAATAATAATAATAATAATAATAATAAATAAATAAATAAATAAATAAATAAATAAATAAATAAATAACGGGTGAAAAGTACCACCAAAACAATAAACAACTAAATAAATAAGTTAATTAATAATAAATTTAGCAAATTAATTCATTCATTTTAATAGCAAAGTGAATGTCTCCGAAAAATATATTAATATAGGGAAATAAATCTCATTAAAAAGATTTAAATTTCAAACATTTTCAACAAACAGTCTGTCAGTTAAATCGGTAAGTTGTTTTGCATGACGTGTACTTGTGTTCTAAATTACAAACAGGCTTTTGCAGTGGGAACCAACAGCCGTTTTGTAAAATAAATTTTTATATAACATTCCATTATCTCAGGCTTAAACGCATTTCTTCCTTCAATTTTCTGAGTCTTAGTTTCCATTTAGTTTGCTAGTCCACCGAATTATATGTGCCGAAGTCCTCGGAAAACAGGAGTCGCCCTTTTTATGTGTGGTTTTCATAATAACGTAGGAGTTCTGAATGCGACGCTTGCGTTTCTAGATGAACATAATACAGCTCGATATGATTTATAGGCAGATATAAGAGCGGGATCTATGGAAGCGACCATCAACAATATAATGTTTCGTTTTAACATCACTTGCTATCACTTCACGCTGTTTTTTCGATATGAAAGTCTTTTCGGGGTATCTCAAGTGTGTATCTATGTTCGCCACACTCCAGTAATCAGAAATGGATCTTCTAGCCTACATTTATAATATTATTATTATATGTTTGTATACAAGCTGGCCATATCCACACTAAAAATAGGCGATATGGTCTGCAGACAGTTTGTTTTCAGTTCAGTTTTATATCACACAAAGTTCCGATTTATTACTTGTGGTCCATTCTTTAGCGGTTGACCATTTTGAAAAAACCTCTGTACGATAGGGAGATAAAATTGTTGAATAGGACTTTAAAGCGTTTTTCTAGGAACCATGACACACTGGGTATTTAACAAAATATAACAAACTAAATCCCAAAGATCACAAATCTGTGGACGGGAATTGCTGGATTACAAGTCGTGAGTTTCTTCGAAGACGACAAGCGGAAAAGAGAAGAAGAGTTGTCATAATGTTAACGACAACGAAGGAAGAACCAGCGCAGAGCAGATGAAGTGGGAAGTATCGGCAACGACATGTTGTAATTAACGACGTACATGCTTAATTTAACATCTTCCACTCCTTAACTTCCAGCCCTCTTCAACTACTGACATCAGTGGCAAATTGGAAACAGTCTCTGATTTCAACGATGAGTTACTAATAATAAGTTACATCGAGATCATCGAGATGATCGCTAAAACTAATCAAATAAATTATTCACTAGTTTAAAAACCTTTTAAAAAGATAATTAAAAAAAAATAATAATTAAAACTTCGTACATCCTAGATAACTGAAGACAGGAAAGCAACACTAATAATATATATAAATGAATGCCGTTGTTTCTCAAGCATGTATCTGTCGAGACTCTGTCAATAATAACAAGAACAACGGCAGACACAGTAAAGTCAGCAAAAACAACAGATGTTGTTACTACTGCTGTGCACACAAAAAAAACACATTATATATTTACTAACATTTATGATTTCTATTTCTGCTAACAGTGATAAAGTAATAAAAATAAATAAATAAAACAATACTAATGTTATTCGAAGTATTTGTATATAAATAAAACAATACCTATGTTCTTAACAGTATACACCTACACACAGACCCAGATCCAAACATAAACACGCACATTTGTGTAAAATGGACATAAGGAAATCGCTAGTTTATGTTTTAATTCAGATACTTTCATCACTGAATATTAATATTTATTTAACTGGTTATTTTATTTTATTACCTCGGGAACACCATAATTTATTGTCTAAAGAGAAAGAAGGATTTCGGAGATCCAGCCATTAATCACAAAGTGACGTTGCCCTACACTGAGACTATCAGGTGTAAACGTACCTCATTGTCTTTCAACTCGTAAATACTGCAGAAACAAGCAACAGTCTTAAGGAATTAAATGTTCTTTTAATAAAAAATAAAAAAATTCTTTTGATGTTTTATTCTTCAGTACATATTATATCATGTATGTTGTATTTTATATAATGTACACGTTGATATATATTAAGATCAGTGACATGAACCGATTACTTTAGATGTGTTTGTGTGTGTGTCTGTGTGTATGCGTGTGTGCGTGTTCATATGTGTGAGAAACTTGTTAGAAATACGTGACTAGACTAAAAATTAAACTAATTCCAATTGCTTAGGTAACTTGTACAAAACAAACGACACGTGCATTGTGCACAAACATTCCAGCATTCTGCATACTTCTTAGATTTATAAACAATTTTTGTCACAGACCTGCATAAAAACCTTTCCATGTAAAGATCCGCTAGCTACAAACACAATGTGAACAATATGAAGTTGAACATTTTGGTGCAACTTTAAAAAAAAAAAATAATAATAATTAAATAAATAAAAAAAAAAAAAAATTAAGAAATAAATTAAAAATATGCATATATTTATAAAAAAAAAAAAATAATAATAATAATAATAAATAAATTTCATCGAGTTTGTAGTATCAAACTGGTAATGGTTAAAAAGTAAAATTAAAAACAATAAAAACTGTAAATTTAAAATATTGATAACTTTCTCAAAAAAATTTGGAGCAATTAATTTAAGAGCAATAAATATTTAATATTGCTTTTTGTTTGTTATTTTCTTTATGGTTTCATCGAGGTTTGTATCGCAAATTGTGCATTCACAAAAATAGTCTCTCTCTCTCTCTCTCTCTCTCTCTCTCTCTCTCTCTCTCTCTCTCTCTCTCTCTCTCTCTCTCTCTCTCTCTCTCTGTCTCTCTGTCTCTCTCTCTCGTATCTGCCTGTCTGCTATTTTCATTATTACATAAAGCGGGCGCTGATGTTCATAAAGATAAAGTATAAAGAGTAATTAAAGAATAATTACTGAGTGATCCGCCGAGTGATCCCAGTCTAGCTGTTGTTCACTTGACACTCAGCGCCTCTGACGTGAACAAATCAGCCGTGTAATAATCACCACAGTCACTTTGAAAACAAAGCAAAATAACGTAGTACTGACACTGTAGCAGTTGTAATAGTTGCAGTAGTTGTAGTTGTAGTCATAAATGTACAAGTAGTTGTAATAATAGTAGTTGCTATTGTTGTGACTGTAGATATTAGATATTAGTTAATTTCTGACTTGTGAACATTTTATTTTATTTTATTTTATTATTATTACATTTTCTTTTAAGATATAATAACCCATAAAAGAGATATATTTAAACAGAAATTGATTTTTGATTTAAAAATTATTAGAAAATCTATATTAGTTATTTGCTTATTTCTATGTTAGTGAAAGAATAACATTAAAAATGAAACGTTAGGTGTGGATCAACATCTAATTCTATGTTTGTACACTAGAAAAAAACAGAAGAAAAAAACAATCGATTACAAATACTGAGTTTTCCTTAATGTGTTTATATTTCATTATAAGAAAAGAAAAGAAACAATGAAAGAAAAGAAAAGAAACAATGAAAGAAAAGAAAAGAAACAATGAAAGAAAAGAAAAAAAGAATGAAAGGAAACGATGTAGAAAAATATTTGAGACAATGAAATAATTTATTTTTAATTAATTTATTTATTAATTTCAGATAGACATTTATAGACGGGATTAGATTTTGTTTTATCATTTTGGGCACGAATTATGCAAAATGTAAAAACTAGAAGTGTTTTCATGATAACTTCGGACCAATATTCCCAGACCGTGGACCCGCTGAACTAGAGCCGGGGGCTAGGAGAGGTTACACAGACACTGACACTCCAGTTCAGACAAGACGCCATAAATAAATCCGAAATTAAGATGAAATGAAATATCACACAATCACTGCAGTTCAGGTACAACGAAGAGTATTTTTCAATTTATAAACTCAGTCCGTAACTTCAAACACGTGATCAGATTAGTTTGCGGTTTTAGTCAGATAAATTCCTAATAACGTATATAACAAAACAATATTCGTTGTTTTATTAAAATAATAATTAAAATCACTGTTGATGTGATATACTAATATTCAGACAGTTTATGGAAAATAATAAATAATACTCAGTGAAATATGTTTTTCAGTTAGGAGATGAAATTTGTTTTTAATATTTCTGAGTAGTCTGTGGAAAAGTTACATAGAATATAAAAGTAAAATACTTTATTATAGGATTTCAAACTAAAATTACTAGTATTCTCGTGTTACTCTTGTTAAAAGAATATAAGTTTGATATATTTAATTAATAATTTTATACAAACATTTCTTTTAGGAAGAATAATAGTAATAAATAAATAAATAAATGAGTAAGTAAAACATTGTTTTGCTTTATTCATTTTAAAAAGTGATAGCCAAAAAATAACTGTTATAGTTAAAGTTGTTAGAATTTTTTCTTTCTACTACACTAGAAACACGACCACTAATGCTACTACTATTGCTATTACTGCTACTAATACTATTACTACTGCAACTACTGCTAATATTTCCAAATATTTCTTTTAAATTACCGCAAAGTTAAAGAATAAATAAATAAACTTTACACTTTGGTCGAAAACATTTATATCGTTTCTTCCTTTAAGCTTGTCTCTAACAAAGAAAGAGGAACAGTTAACGTACGTGTCAGTGATTATGTAATATTCTTATGACCTTTAATTATGTAAATACTGAAATGGATTGCTGGTGGATGAACGAAAGATCTTTGATTTTTTTATTTGATTTTTTGTTTTAATTTTTGTATTTATATTATATATATTGACTTTTTTTTTTTTTTTTTACTTTTTTTTTTTTTTCATTATCATTATTATTATTATTATTATTATTATTATTATTATTATTATTATTATTATTATTATTTTATTTTTTTTTTTTTTTTTTTTGAGTAAAATCCATGACCATAGAAAGGATTAAATTAATAATAATAATAATAATAATTTCAAGTGAATTATAAAAAATATATTTATGTACTTATTTATTTTTGTATTTTCAGTGTATAACGGTTTGATAGAGAAGAATGGACGCTTCCCAGTGAACACAGACACTTAATCTAGTTACTTCTTTCTCGAGCACGGCTCTCATTGGCTGGACAAGGGATCAAACAAAGCAATCCGATTTCCTCAGTCAAAAAAGTCACCATAAAATACTTTAAACTCACCTTCAGTTTCAAAATACGACAAAAACACTTTCTAGTATAAAGCATATGGAACACTATCCAGTAAGAAACTTAAAAGAACAGTTGTAAAACGGCATATCCAGAATCGCATACAGAGATAATCCAACATCCAAATTTTCAAACAATAATTCGTTACTGTGGACTACACGGCGATATCCTTATTTAACTTATGTTACTGCAATATTCACTGTGTTGCCTCTCTAAACACCAGCTAACATTTGCTCATTTTACTGAAGTCTGAAGACTTAATATTGCTTTACATGCATGAATTTGATTTTAATTTGTATAATGATCCCAAATTATGCGGCCATGAATTGCAATTCAAAGAAAACATAATAAGCTATGCGAATCATACAAATCATTTGCATGCATATTTACTTGACGTAAATATTTTCCAAGCCGTAAAATTGTTTAAATGCATTCTGAGCTATGTAAATGCAATCGGTGTAATGAGTAAACGTTGTATAATGCCGCAGTTATGGAAAAATATCAACGAATATGATGTAGAGTGAAGTGAACATGCAAATGGAGTGTTATACATGTATGTATTCGGGAACAGAGGGAAAGACGAACAGTTCATATGTATGGTTATTGAGATGCAGATTGTACATATCTAAACAGAAATTGCTTTCTCTTAGAGCTGGTTTATTGGTTCAGAAATAAATAAATGTGACACATGAGTGTTCGTTTTGACCTCGCGTCATTTGCTAGACAATATATTTAAAATTTCAGCGATTCAGTACGAGGCAATTTTCTTTTGACAGTTTTTTTGCCTGATATTGGACACGATATCAAAACACAATGCTTGATTTTTATGATTTTAAAAGATCAATTAATAAGATTTTTTCTGTTGGTTTCAGAAAATAAATATAAAATTAAGAAAAAAAAAGAAGCGACATTTTGCCTTTTTCCTAAATTTTACAGTGTTGGCCGCATGTTTTGCTATTATTTAACTAATAGTACATTTTTAGCTATGTAACTACAGAAGTAGTTTTTAAGCAAACAGCATACATTTTTACAGAATATTAAAATAGTAAAGAAAAACAACGGTAAAAAATTTGGTATCGATAGTATAAATAATAACTGTCATAAAAAAAAAAATACTAAAACAAACTTTATATAAAAAAATAAACAATTCCGAAAGCTAAAACATCCTAAAATTAGCTAATTGACCTAATAATAACTTCATTTTCATTTTTAATAGAAAAAACTCAAACAAGCATTATTTTAATAAAAAATAAATAAATAAATTTGTTTTATTCTTTCTCTAGATATTTCATTTCGGTGACATGTTAAAAAAATCGACGCATTGCAGTGAATATTATGTATGTATGTATGTATGTAAGTATGTATGTAAGTATGTATGTATGTATGTATGTATGTATGTATGTATGTATGTATGTATGTATGTATGTATATTTGTATGTATGTATATATGTATGTATGTATGTATGTCTGTATGTATGTATGTATGTATGTATGGATGGATGGATGTATGTATGTATGTATGTATGTATATTTGTATGTATGTATATATGTATGTAAGTATGTATGTATATTTGTATGTATGTATATATGTATGTATGTAAGTATGTATGTATATTTGTATGTATGTATATATGTATGTATGTATGTATGTCTGTATGTATGTATGTATGTATGTATGGATGGATGTATGTATGTATGTATGTATGTATGTATGTATATTTGTATGTATGTATATATGTATGTAAGTATGTATGTATATTTGTATGTATGTATATATGTATGTATGTATGTATGTATGCATGTATGTATGTATGTATGTATGCATGTATGTATATTTGTATGTATGTATGTATTCACTTTCGCTCACGGGAGAGAAAGAAAGATGGACACAGAGAAGAAAGTCTATTACATTAAATGATATTTAACCGATTCGTTCAGAACCTGCAATAAATGACAGTAAAATGTATTAATGACATTCGTATGCTAATTACGTGTTAGTTATGTATAGATATTCTGAACATGATAGTTTTATCTATTCACCAGCTGCATTGTAATACACGTGTGGAATATAAAGCAGCAAACTTCTGAAAAGGATATTAATCGATGCTACAAGTGTATATATAGGTAATGAATTGTTGTAAAGCTTTATTTATATTCTTTGTAAATAGTCTATAAAAATGCTTTCAGAAGTTTTGAAATGAACGAGACACTGCAAAAAAAAAAAAAAAAAAAAAAAATGTCTTTCGATTATGTGCGTGCACGCATCTTTGAAATGTTGTTAGTAAAATACAACTCTATATCATCGCAACATTCGCAAATGAGTTAAATTATCATCATCACCATAGTCACCATTATCATCATCATCATCGCTATCATCATCATTGTTGCTGTTGTTGTTGTTATTATTTATTATTTATTACTATCATTATTATTATTATTTAGTATTTATTATTATTATTATTTGTTTTTATTATTATTATTATTATTTTATTATTATTATTGTTGTTGTTGTTGTTGTTGTTGTTGTTTGTTTGTTTTAAATTAACAGAAACAGTGTTTACATAGAAAATGCAGCGATAGATGGAAATATTATATCTGCACGTAAAAAGGACAAAACTAATATTTTACTTATATTTTATCTTCAATACTTCGAAATAATATAATACAATAACTGTTGAGTCACGAGGTAAACACAGTTATGTTGTTTGGATCAAACAGGTGACTCTGTTTTGTCATAATCAGTGAATATACAAATATCGCTAGTGCTTTAATTTATTTATTTATATTTTTATTTTTATTTTTTATTTATTTATTTTTATTTTTTTATTTATTTTTTTATTTATTTTTTTCCGTTTTTCTTAAGTACAGTAGCTGCTTTGTTATGCTACTGGTTGTTTTTAGTTTTTGTTCTTCCGGTTTTTTTTGTTTTTTTTTCTATTTTCTGTTCTGTTTTGGGGGCATTTTTATTTGTTTGTTTTGTTTTGTTTGTTTTTCTCGAGTTCAGTAGCTTAATATATAATATATGCTGGTAGACAGATGAGTTGGTAAACAAAAATTCAGGCCTGTAATTAAAATAATTTAATTAATGGTTACAGCTTTTAAATACGAATTTTACAAAAAAAGTAAACTTGCATATACATTTATTAAAAAAACAACAAAAACAAACAAAACTCCTTTATTATAAAATGTAAAGGTACCCAGTAAAGAGTGAAACTGTCTTTCTGTACACACTACAGTTGTTGATTATTTTGAAATGTAGTTATCTGTGTAAAAATGTCAGATGTGTTAAAAACGACACGGCTCAGTGGTTTGCGAGTTCAGTGAGGTGTGTAACAAGTGTAACAGCGTCAACTACGTCACACCCAGCGACAACAGCAGTAACACGATGCATATTAGAATAATTTTCAAACCACTACATTTGGGCTGTTTTGTTTGTTGTTTTTTTTTTTTTTTTTTTTCGTTTATGAAATATAATAATACTGTCCTAAATAAGTTTAGTTTTATTTTGACTGTTTTTGATAAGCGGAGCTGAGGCGTTTCCTAATTTTCAAAAATAAAGAAAGAAGAAAAGAAAGAAAATGTAAGCGACTTCCTCTGACCAGCAGAGAGCTGAATACTCCTGTGAAATATAGTTACACAAAATGTTTGTTTCACATCTTTTTATTTGTCAATAAGATCTATATCAGAAGTAACTAGAAAGTGAGTGTAATTAATTCATACACCACGTTTAATTAAATGTAAATAGGCATGTTAGGATTCAAATACACTTGACAGTTTGGCACTGTGGTCACGAAAAGAAAATGTATGAACAAAGACTATTTACATAAATATACATAAGAAGCCAGCTACCAGAACGGACTGTGTGACAATACACACACGTCGAGTGACAGTTCGCGTTTGTTTCGTACCCACCATGTTAATCTGCTCGGCTGTGAATATAATGAAACGTCATACATACTGAACGAAGTGTGTATCTGCACGAGGACTCCGCTCGCGCAGACTGCTGCACGCTCTGCTTTCTCGTTAAGCCTTTTATCTCTTAATCTGTGCGAGCATTTGTTCCACTCTTTTCATGTTTTCCTCCATGTGTCACTTTCTAAATTACAAATGCTCAAAGAAATATTTTGTTCCGAAAGAATTCGTACACACAGTATTCTGCAACACTGGCTAGTACATTTTTTGTTTTTTTTGTTTTTATCATACCCATCACAAACACATATACACGGTCCAAACGTGCAAGTATATAAATCAAAATATACGCATATACATATATAAGATAAAACCCCACTAGCAATTTATTATTATTATTTTTTTTTTTTTATTTTTTTTTTTTTTTATTGTAGAGTTGTTTCATTTCTAATATTCCATACAGTTATACCTTTTTAATGAATTCAAAACGCACGCATATCTTTATCTGTGTACTCTGTTTTTAGCATCCATTCATTGTCTCAAAATAATTATCCCTTGTCTTCGACGGCCAGTTAAATATAGCACTTCTAAATCACCTGGGCTAATTTACACAAACCAAATACTCTTTTCATCAACCGTTATGTATGATTAAATTAATTTACTCAAAGATCTTGAACAGAGGAAAAAAGATACTCTGCTTGGCGGAGAGAGAACCCTTCAGCTGTTTGCACATATCTTGCACACATACAGAAGCCGCCACCCGAAATTTACCGAGTGAACTTGGTATGACGGCCATCTCTGTTTGTTCTGGGACTTGTACACGTTTAATTAAACTATTTTACCCTGTCCAATCTGTGTGTATTGCCTGTTTGTTCGTGCTAGACGCTGTGTAAATTAAGTGTGAGTTAAACATAAAATAAAAGACACGGGATTACGGTAAACCAGATATTTAGAAATAAAAGTAACGAATTATTTTGGAAATAATAGCAAAAATAAGCTGTAATAGTAATAAAGTGGTAATTGCAGCGGCACGAATAGTAATACAGTTAATAATAAATCAACCGTAACAACGTTGTTACTATTTACACAAGGTAAATCGAGGTTTAGTAAGATTTTAATGCGTCTTTAATTGATGATATGTGTTACTTATTGCATTTTGAAGTTAATACGTCATATGCATGTACTTATACATAAATATAATAAATGGCTTTTTGACTCAGCTACTTTAATTTTTATTATATCTTAATTAGAGTCTAATGAGTTTACTATAATTATAGGTATTCTCTTTGACAACTAAGTATTCAAATTAAATAGTTATATAACATTACATTACACACAGATTTTCAAAAAAAAACAACAACAACATTATTATTATGATGATGATGATGATGTTCAGTCGGTATTGTAATTAAAATACAATGTATCACAAGCATGAACATATTATATTGACAAAGAAAAACATCTAATTTCATTTTGACGTCGTCTAGGTTGTTCATGCTAAAACTAAGCCAGCGTTACCACGTGGGAAGGGATACAACTCGGTGATTTTAAAGACGTCAAACACTGAAAAATATTAATTGTGTCTCATTTCAGATCATTAAAACCTTACCTAAGCCAAAAAAAATGAGAAACAAAATATATCGAAATCTAACATTCTAACGTCTGATGTAAATCAACAACAAAAATCTGAACGAAAAACATCTGACTGTAATATTAACAACAACAGCAAATTAAAATAAAACATGGTGAAGATGTAGGAAGACCTTGTAGTTTCAGAGAGAAAATCTATAAACAAACATTTAGACTGAGTAATACGGCAAAGTTCGTCGGGATGTTACAAGCTGTCGTAACAAGCTGTCCTCAACACCCATTTTGTAGAAATTATGGTTACTACACCTGTTGGTGTGTAAGCTGATCACCAGCGTTCTCTTACCTGCCCGGCTCAGTGACAGTCGCTGTCTGTTTAATCATCTCCTTATGCGTCATATGCAGATTAATGGTTTGAACATTTTCTGACAGAATTTTTTTAAACAGCGTCTGACATTGTATGGCCCTTTGCATAGCATGTTTTGTGTGTGTGTGTATGTGCATGCGTGCGTATGTATGTATGTATGTATGTGTGTGTGTGTATGTATGTATATATGTGTGTGTGTGTGTATGTATGTATATATGTGTGTGTGTGTATGTATGTATATATGTGTGTGTGTATGTATGTATGTATGTATGTGTGTGTGTGTATGTATGTATATATGTGTGTGTATGTATGTATGTATGTATGGATAGATGGATGGATGGATGGATAATACTGAACATATAATAAAACGTGAACTTTAATTTTGCTTCACCATTCGCTTTTACAATTTATTTCGTTTTTTCGGATTAGAACAAATATAAAATTTAAAATTGTACTATGTCCTTATCAGAGAAAAAATTCACAACAGATTTCACAGTTTAATTATTGTCACAAACTTTGTCTTGGCTTCTCTGTCATTCACATATACAATTTATTTATCTTTACAGTAACCGAAACACCAAAACGAAATAAAAGAAAAAGAAATATTTCATTTCAAGCCAGAAAAAAGGAGAGAGAGAGAGAGAGAGAGAGAGAGAGAGAGAGAGAGAGAGAGAGAGAGAGAGAGAGAGAGAGAGAGAGAGAGAGAGAGAGATATCCATAACAAAAAAAATATATATATATAAACAAAAAATGTTTAAAAAAAAAAATAAAATAAAAATAAAAAAAATGTGTTCCTTGTTCCAGTTATAACTTAATTATATCTGAATTCATTCTCACTATTGATGGAGTGATCAACGAATTTAATTAGTCATGCTGAATAATTCGCTATGTGAATGTTCATAGACTTTTTCATTAATTATTAAACAGTCATGTTCTCCCACGGAAAGAAATGTTCATATGTATGCAGACCTTCCCGTTGTAGGAAATACTGTAATATTTCAAAAAATTAATTATATGAGAAGCTGCGTTAACATAACATTGAACTCGATTATAAACACTCCCTTTCTGTTAGTATGACAGTGCACTGAGTGTTTATACATTTTACACAATAATAAAACCTTTCAAGCCTAATTGTGACTGAGTAACTGTTTTCAGTGTGTTTTGTATCCCTCTATCATTCATTCCTAAGATTAAAGCACTAGTGCAAACGTATAAAATAAAACGAGAGAGAGAGAGAGAGAGAGAGAGAGAGAGAGAGAGAGAGAGAGAGAGAGAGAGAGAGAGAGAGAGAGAGAGAGAGAGAGAGGAGAGAGAGAGAGAGAGAGAGAGAGAGAGAGAGAGAGAGAGAGAGAGAGAGAGAGAGAGAGAGAGAGAGGGAGAGGGAGAGAGAGAGAGAGAGAGAGAGAGAGAGAGAGAGAGAGAGAGAGAGAGAGAGAGAGAGAGAGAGAGAGAGAGAGAGAGAGAGAGAGAGAGAGAGAGAGAGAGAGAGAGAGAGAGAGAGAGAGAGAGACTTTGTGTATGTGTAGGTTGGTGATTTACTCATTCAAGAATACGATATTTTTTAAAACAGTAATTTCTAGCACAAAATGATTATAAATTACTGTTTCCTAATCTCTGAAAGCGACCTAATATTATTATACTTGGCTGCTGTTAAAACATACATATAATATTTACTTATTTTTATTGCAGCTTTTTTTGAATAATGTATCTAAATTATTACCCTAATTTAATTCAACACTCGCGATAATCAGATATGGAATATACTTTAAAAATTTATTAATACATTTGGTTCGTATATATAAATATTTGTTTTATACAAACTACACACATCCATTTATTATATGTGTGCGTGTCTGTGTGCAAAACGGTGATCATATTTTCATACAAGGAAAGCAAGTAGTTAAAGCATTATGGTGTATAATTAGATGTCTTTTGTTTAAACAGATAAAAAATCGTTTTTCTGCTTGTTATAGGAATACATCTGCAAAACAGCTGCATGATTTGAATTATAAGGAAACAACCGGAAAAAAAAGAACTCAGATTAAGTACAACAGTGTTTTTAGGAATAAGGTAATCGTGTACAATACTTATAACGTAATTTTGTTTTTTGCTTTTGCTTCCTCGGAGAAACTGTTTTCTGTCAAATTACTCTCTCACCTGTATTTTATACTATTTTATATTAGTTTATTTATATCAAGAACTTATACTGATTAGAAAATTCTATTTTAATGATAATAATAATAATAATATTTTTAATGATGATGATGATGATGATGATGATTTACATGAGAGTTAATTTTCTCGCCACGGTTTGCTAGGTAATAGGTGAGTAGAGAGTTAATCAGACGTAGCTGAACGGTGAAGTGAACACGACGCAGGGAGACACGCACGGCATGACAGCGCATACTGAAAATAATAAACGATTTCAACCGTTCCAACCTATCCCGCTAAAAGTCACGCACAAAAGCGTTTACAACGAAAGAACTCCGAGCGATCCACAAAGATTTCATATTTAATCAAATTAGGATGTGTTTTAGAAACAGAGCTAAGCAATGTTTTTCTGTTACAAGTGATTTCTGAGACTGAGCGATTTGCTAGTCCAGTGGTTTCCATATCAACTTATATTTGTCAGTGAACGTCACATAAAAACACTGCACAGACACAATGAAAACACCTCAAAAACTAATTTTCAATTCTAAAATGTATTAATTTTCTATTAATCTATATGTGTTACTGTCTGTCTTTCTTTTTATCTGTTTGCCTGTCTGTCTATCTATCTATCTGTCTTTCTATCTATCTATATTTTTATCTATGTATTTATCTACATATATATAAAAATGTCTGCCTTTGTGTGCGTGTCTCCATCTCTCTTTATATAATCATATATATATATATATACACACACACACACACACATATATATATATTAAAATAATCTAGTGTTATACAAATTTTCTTTCAGTGTTTTGAACTACTTACTAGATTTTCGAAAATGAAAATAAAGAGAATATAATGTGAAGCAGCATGTAAATATTAAAAAACATACATAAGAAACAAAGAAAAAATTAGTAATGTTAAATGATTAGTATGTATTAAGCTTAGTAGAAAGCAGAGATACATTTAGAATGGAATGAAAATGTTTCAGTATTTTGCAAATGAAAGTATTTATTCCGTTCTTGGCACGTTCGCGGATTTCTCGCTGAACTATTCTGCTGTGTTTTTCTGAGTTTCACATCTGTTGTGTACCGCGGTGGCTGAAATGTCTGTTATGTCACTTTCCAACTGAAAATTTATGATCTTCCGATAAGACAATGAATTTAAAATGAACAGTTTAATTTAAATTAATGCGCATATTTCGAGGTGATAATATTTGTTTCTAAACAAATATGTCAATGTATGCAATAATACATCAAATTACAATACGTAGTGCGAAACCAAACATCAGCCATGTGTTTCACGAGCCTGTTCATTTATTTTAATGGACAACTTTTGCAACAAATGTTTACAGCCTACCTGCATAATTAACAGTGAAATTTAATTTTAACTCGGTTTGAAAAACAAAGCATTGTTTGTTGTGGAAAGTTGGAACTGTTTTGTAACACCTCTGTTTTAGATATAAAATTAGATCTGTATACTGATATTTCAAAATGTAATTTCTTTAACTTATAAATAAAACAAAGATAATGAAGATTAAATAATTTGTGGGTAAACCAGAAACGATATTAATTAATTTACAAAATAAATTCAGTTAGGAATTTGCTAACTGGAGCTATTTCTATTTTATTTTTCACTTAAAAACCGATATTTTATAACTTTCTTTGTCATATAGGTAAAACAGACCATAGTGACATCTAAAAATACGTAACACAATTTACTGCGCTTAAATAAATGTGTGTTGTAGTTACATTTAAAAATACCTAGTACATAACAGAAAGTCACATTTAAATATACGTAAAATCTAGTTCATAGTCACATTTAAAGATATATAATACATAGTTCATACTTACATTTAAAAATACGTAATTCATAATTTATTATCCTATTTGAACATAGTTCATAGTCATATTAAAATACGTGCACACAGTTTCATAGTCACATTTAAAAATACGTAATACAGGTACCGGACCAATTATCCGGACTCCTTGGGGCCTGAGGCATTCCGGATTTCTGGATTTTCCGGTGTTCTGGTACCAAGGCATCTAAATGCGTAAATAATTAGGCATAAACATTTTAAAATTAAAAACATAAAGAAAATTGATGATACACAACTGTGGCGACTCAACACGTAAACAATGCGGCGAGTGAATGAACGCCACGCGGCTTGAAAGAGTAGTTCTGGTCTGGTGAGGACAACACCAGCACGCGTGAACTATGAAAATAGCATCGGGAAAAAACTTCCAGTTTTCTGATCTTTCCGGATTTCAGGACGCCGGATAATTGGTCCGGTACCTGTATTTAATTCATGGTCACATTTAAAATACGTTATAACCCATTCTCACATTTAAATGTACGTAACATATACATCAGTTACATTTAAAAATACTTAACATAATAAACAGTCACACAAGCAAAATGTGCTTCTGCAACATACAGTTTATTACAATGTAAAATAATTCCTAAACACGGAGCTCATAATTACGTACCAAAAGTATGTGTATGAAATAAGCAGTAAGTACATAGTCACAGTTCACAGATACGCATACAAATACGTACATGTAACACAATTCATAAACCGTAACTACTTGCAACATAACTAACAGTTCGTAGTCACCTTTATGTAATGCTGAGTTCAAAACAGCATTTTAAAATGTATAACAGATAGCTCATAGTCACATATTAAGTGTAAAATATACAACACATCGATATTATGTATAATTATGTTGCTATATATGTGGGTCGGTGTGTATTTTGTATAAGTATGTATGTATGTATGTATTAATGTATGTATGTATTAATGTATGTATTAATGTATGTATTAATGTGCTTGGTAACAAAATGCAACTCGTATTTTGTCACAATTCTTCGTCTTCTAATGCTAAAGCATAAATAATTTTTCTCTTTGTGTAAAGCAGTTATGCAAGAAACCGTTGACGCGTTAATGCATTAAATGACCAGGTATCTCGCTGAGCTTATAGAGAGTATATCCCCAACCGTAGATTTTAATTGGAAAATAAATTTTATGAAAAGGCACATAGCATGACGCTCTGGGTCAACTGGCTATGGATCTGCAGGAGACTGTGTGAGTGAAACAAGAAATAGTTTGTCTCGTCGCAAACATGGGCTAAGTTCAGATCTGTTCTAAAACATAGACTGGTTAGAAATAATCAGATGTTTCTAGTCGCGCTTATTCTTATTCTCAGTCTGCTTCTCACGCAAACAGTAATCCTTTAAAGGGGATGTTACTCTAGCGAAATTTTAATGGTTCCTAATCGCAGCGTACTTATTGTTCTCTACAGTTCAAGTATCTTACTAGCCATAATGCACGAGCATAAGGCCAGAGCACGTATTTTTAATGCACTAGCCATAATGCACGAGCACAAGGCCAGAGCACGTATTTTTAATGCAGTTTCTTTGAAGAAGTTTTTCTACAGGAATACCGTTATATATCTTGAACCGACACTGGCGTAACATTTATTTTTATCCTCAACAATGTCTCAATCTCATAGAATTTCATTATGTTTATATAACCTATTTAAAACAAAATGTTCTTCATTTTCAATGCTGCATTGATCGCGCCAGGTTAATCAATTTAATTATATGACTGACCATCAAAAATCAGATTGCAGTGTTTGTTCATCATGTTTTAGTGGGGGTTTTTGGGGGGGGGGGTTAAAGCGATCATTTTTAACTGACTATAGGATAAACTTCATTTTTTACACTTACAATAAAACAAACAGAACAACACTGACGTCATTTGGACGTACATGTATATAATTACTTATGTATCTATATACCAGCACTTTTATCAGCTTTCCAAAACCTGACATTATAACGATAAATCGAAATCAAGGCTATGACAGAAGGCTAGAAATAGATTTTTCTCCTTTTTTTAAATCAAGTATCAATCTCTTGGTTAATAGGTTTATATATTCTATTAGCGTTTTGACTAAAACTTATTCCCACGAAAGTAAAAAAGTTAAACTGAGAATACCAAACAATCTACTGCGAGCTGTCAGATTCGAATCGACTTTTCTCCAGGTTTGAAATTCCCGGGTTAAGGTCCCAGTACGAAGTCGGCTTCCTTTCTTTCTTTCTTCTTCTTCTTCTTCTTCTTCTTCTTCTTTCTCTTCTTTATTTCTTTTCTTTTCTTTTTTGTTTAAATAATTTTATTATTATTATTGTTGTTGTTGTTGTTGTTGTTGTTGTTGTAATTTATTTATTTAATTATATATTTCTTAGGAAAAATGAACATAGATTATTTAAAAAATCGCAGGGGTTATTTCTGTAATTTTTGTAAAGTTAGTTTTATTTGTATAAAGAAACTGAAAAGCTCCATGAGTACAGTTATATCATTTTTCCTTCTTATTATCCTATTTTTAATTTTCTTATCTACATCATCATCTTCTTCTTCTTCTTCTTCTTCTTCTTCTTCTTCTTCTTCTTCTTCTTCTTCTTCTTCTACTTATTATTATTATTATTATTATTATTATTATTATTATTATTAATCCTATTTTCATCATAATTATTTATTATTATTTGATCGTTTTCTACAAAACTGTTCTAAATCTCGATAAAATTTTGCTCTTTTAATTTAATTTGTGGAGCCGCTGTAGTGAGATTTTGATAAACTAATTTGTTTTGTTATCCAATTAAGCGCTCTGGACTGTTTGTCACGACAGCACGGTCGCTGTGACAGCACACTGCTCCTAAACCACAGCTTCATACATCATCGTTACAAAGGTGTTGTCACTCTGATGATCTGTAACCACCAAGAGTTCATTGCGTATTCATAGGTTAAAATTTTATTTGATATTAAAATAAATGATTGATTTCGGAATCTAAGTAACCCGATCAACTCGCCAGATGGATGTAAGTCGGTCCGGCCGAAGTGTTCATGTTTTAACCCCTCGTGTATAATTTCAACCGTTTATCACTTAGCGTCTTGCTTGCGTCTTTATGAGTGATGGTGCTGTTGTATTTCTAACAACGTAAGCTTTATCTGAATTGCGAGATGATAATGCGATATTGAAATGAATGTATGTTGTCAAACTATTTTCTTAAGAAACTGACTGAATTCTGAACTATATCATATTGATAATTATTAATATCATATCATACTGATCATTACTGATATCGTATCATATTGTTAATGTTATTATATCATATTGTTAATTATTGATATCATATTGTTAATTATTGGTAATGTAGGCTGTGGCATCTCCTTGCTCTTCCACTTTTCTCAGAAATAATATATATCTATATCTATATCTGTCTATCTGTCTATATATCTATCTATTCATCTATCCATATATATATATATATATATATATATATATATATATATGATATTGAATATGATTCTGTATTTATTAATAATTGTCGGATGTTAAGTTACATGCTGATAATGTTCTATTTATTTGCCTGGCTCACCAGTAACAGCGAAGAAACAGTTCTTTCTTCTCTGATAGAAAAAAAAAAAAAAAAAAAACCAAACAGATATCCACATTAGAAAATGATCAGATTTTAAACAAAGACGTGCATAAAGAAAAGATATGTGCACATAAATAGTTTAGGCTTTCTTCTAAAATAGATTCCCTTTTTCAGTAATTTAATTACTAAATGGAATATCAAGCAAAACCTTATAGCTTCTAAATTTTATATACTGTTAATGTGAGTGGTGTCTGTTAGTGTGTTCTATTGTCTCGTCTTTATCCGTTAAACAGTTTGGCATTGATCTGGTAACATGAATGCCGTTTTGGGGCGCTTCATTCATGCAGTGTCTGACAGCGGATTACAAAGGTAGGTAATATCGGTTCAAATGGCACACAATAAATAAGGAGTGACGTGCATTACGTGAAATGCGTTTATCTTGTTCTTTGTCCATTTGCGTGTAACCGGATCGAGGCTTTCACGTGACAGCCATCTATATTGAAAAAAAAAATAGCTTTAGACGTGCAAAAGACTTGTAATTTTATATTTACACCTAACATGTAGTTTCAAGTATTAGTTTACACATCGACAAAGTTCATTTAAGTACAATCCATCTTGTTCTAGAACCTTCGAGTATACGTGCCAAAAATTAATGTTACACAAGTTCATAACAGCTGTTTCATTCACGTTTTTTTTTATTTTAATTTTACTGAAACTAACTTCTATATAACTGATGTTTGAAAATACGTAGTAACTGATATCTACCAAAAGAACATACACTATTTAAATCATCGCAGTTTTCCTTCGAAAATAGATGATAACAACATTTTTATACAGAAATCAAGATTATGTAGCATCATTATCTGCTGCCCTATATTAATTTTAATAGAATGGATATTTGATATATATATATATATTTCTGACATAGGTCCTTTATTTTGGTCAGAAGAAAATATACATGTCCAAAATATAGAGAATACACACACGTATTATATTTGAAGCGTTTTTAAATCTACAATCTATGTGTATATATAATTCTTGTCTTTATTTTATTTCTAGTCTCCATATTGATTTTAATTATCTTTTAATAAAATTGGTTTATTATTGTCTTGGATGTTTTTGCTTTGCAGATATTTATTTTATTTAATATTTTAAATATATTTCTACTGTTTAAAAAAAAAAGAAAGAAAGAAAGAAAAAGAAAATGCTCTAATCTTTTGCTTCCTGTTTTTGAGGACAATACATTTTAAAAAGAGGGAAAAAAAAAAAAAAAAAAAAAAAAAAAGACTTCTATTTGAATCACCTGAAGGCCACTTGGCTCATAGCGGATTCCCATCACTTTGATAATGGAAGAAATCAGAAGCAAATATTTGCTTGGTCAACAAATCTTAATGACAAGCTTCGTATCAGTGCATGTGCATGACAGCGTCTCTTCAAAACCGCGACCGCATTATTAGAGGCGTGTGCAGTGTATTGTCAGAGACGTGTGCAGTGTATTGTCAGAGACGTGTGCAGTGTATTGTCAGAGACGTGTGCAGTGTATTGTCAGAGGCGTGTGCAGTGTATTGTCAGAGGCGTGTGCAGTGTATTGTCAGAGACGTGTGCAGTGTATTGTCAGAGACGTGTGCAGTGTATTGTCAGAGACGTGTGCAGTGTATTGTCAGAGGCGTGTGCAGTGTATTGTCAGAGGCGTGTGCAGTGTAGTGTCAGAGGCGTGTGCAGTGTAGTGTCAGAGGCGTGTGCAGTGTAGTGTCAGAGGCATGTGCAGTGTAGTGTCAGAGACCTGTGCAGTGTAGTGTCAAAGACCTGTGCAGTGTATTGTCAGAGACCTGTGCAGTGTAGTGTCAGAGACCTGTGCAGTGTAGTGTCAAAGACCTGTGCAGTGTATTGTCAGAGACCTGTGCAGTGTAGTGTCAGAGACCTGTCCAGTGTAGTGTCAGAGACCTGTGCAGTGTAGTGTCTCGTTAGTGCGCTCCACTTGTTTTTTTTAGCTGACTTACATAAAAGAGTAAAACTGAGCAGAAAAAAATTTTTTGTCACTCTTAATTAGTATATTAACAAAACAAATTTTTATCAATATCGATTTTGTAGAACTGATACATTTTGTGTATAATTTGATGTTTATATTTATTTTTAACTGAAATATAATTAAACACAAGCATTATACAAAACGTTACAGGAAATTATTATTATTTTATTATTTTTTGTTATATGTTACTTTATTTATTTATATATTTTTTATTTGTTTATTTTGTTGTTGTTATTGTTTTTACAGTTGTTGTTGTTTACAATACACTTGTACATCTTTTACATCGACTAAAACTCCAAAGATAATTTAAGCTTAGATATTTTTGTTAATACATAAAATTATACTGTTGTGAAAACCTTAAAACTTTATAATACTATAATAACAATAAGCCATTATATTCAGAAATATAATAAACCGTTTAAGTAAACCTGGAAACAGTACGAAATATTTCAAGAGGAAAGAATTTCCTCTGGTATTATTATAATTTTTTTTTTTTTTTTTTTTTGGCGGGCTTGGGTTGTTTTTGATGCTGTTGTGGTTTTTATTTGTTTATTTGTTTTGTTTGTTGTTTTTGTTATTATTATTATTATTATTAGTAGTAGTAGTAGTAATAGTATTTATTTATTTACTTATTATTATTATTATTATTATTATTATTATTATTGTTGATTTTTGTTGTTTTGTTTTCTGTTTTTTTGTTGTTTTTTGTTGTTTTGTTTTGTTGTTGTTGTTTTTTTGTTGTTTTCTTTTTGTAGAAGAAGAAGAAGAAGAAGAAGAAGCAGTGGGATATGCGTACAAACGGAAATAACAGACATGATTAGTTTAACACTGGAGTCTGCAGTTTCGTGTTAACAGGAAGTCATAAAGCCATAGATTCGACGTGCGCACAAGCAGAACGTATAGATCAGGAACCTCACAGAAGAAATCAAAATGTCGCCAGATGAATTAGAAAAGCATTTTACTCTCTCTCTCTCTCTCTCTCTCTCTCTCTCTCTCTCTCTCTCTCTCTCTCTCTCTCTCTCTCTCTCTCTCTCTCTCTCTCTCTCTGAGCTGCTCTCAACAGCACCACGCACATACAGTGTAGAATTACTTTACTTTATATTCACAACAAACACACGATGTGTTATTCTTACCTTTCAGTTTGGCTTATAACCACTAATCTACACATGATTGGAGTTTAATTATATAAAAACTATGCATAAGGAAGAGAAAAAAATATCTAGAAGATCTTTAGTAATGTTCTTCTTTTTGACTAAATTATATAAGCAACGCTGCCATAGAAATGGCAAACGGTCTCGATGTTTGATGTTTTAAAGACAAAATCAATGAAGAATGTCTGAAAGATAATTACTTCTTAGATATATGCAAATGTAAAACTGGTGATTCAAATCAAAAGGTTACACTTGTTTTCCATAATTCTCGACCAAGATGACCCTGCACCTCACTAAAGACAGAAGGCTATAATGAAAGGACAGTGATATCTGCAATAAATTACTGTTATGCTGCTACAGATTTATGAAACCTCGTCTATTATTTTGCACACAAGTCAATCACCAAGAAGCAATGTCCTCCGCCTGAGACAAGCAGTCTGCTGCAAGCACCGTCAGACGAAATGGGGGAATGTTTGTGCCAATCAAATTACCATCAAACCATCTCTTTCCTTAAAGACGGCTGCTTCCTTTTGTAGTTTTATTAATTTCATTTTTAGAAAATTTACAAATGATGATGATGAATTATGTCGTTGTTGTAGAGTTCTCAAAATGAACCTCGGTCGATGCTAATGGTCACGGGCACGTTTCGCACGTGCGAAATTGCATAGATTTCTTTTTTTTCTTTCTTTCTTTTTTAAGTGAAAGTGAAATATTTGATGTAAAAACTACAACTCAAACCAGTTTTTGTATGATCTATTGGCTTTGTAATTTCTTGACTTTCAAATAATTATCCGGCGAAAAGAAACAGGCGCTTTATTTGCTAAATCGTTTTTAAAACGCGTACTGAAATTTAACAAAATTAAAGTTGGAGCTCGTAAAAAATGCGGTAATCTTTATGACTTGAAGTAACTATGATCGCTAATTGATTGATTTATTTTATTATTTTACTTTTACCTTTAAAAGTAAAAATTCATAAAGTTCAGCATTGCCATATGCACATCTTTTTGTATTATTGTTTTAATTTTTTTTTTTTTTTTTTCAGTCAAATGTAAGAATATAACTTTTCATTTACAGGTACAAGATTTGTACTGCCAATGTAAACTAAATTATTTTATAACGAAAATGTTCAGAAAGCTATTCTAAAATATGTAGTTTACTAAAAAAAAATAATTCTTCTTCTTTTTGAAAAATATTTTTTTGGGGGGTGGGGGCTTTTCCAAAAGTATCATTCTTTTTGTTAATAAATATGTTGTCCATGAACAAATTTCCAGCCATATCAATATTTTAAATTCATTCGTTTTCACAGCGCATAGTAAGATGTGTTTAGAATTTTTGTTAACTGACAAATGAAGCCTGAAGCTACAATTAACATTTTTCTTTTCCGTTTTAAAACAAAAATAAACAACAGCGACTCAAACTACATGTTTATTTACATCTGACGTTCACTTGTAATATTTTATAACCTTCTTAACTGCAAATTATTATCATCAAACATCGTAATTACCGTTGTTGTTGTTGTTTTTTTTTTTGCTGCCATTTATGAAAAGCAGAAAAGAAATAATGCTGTTTCTACCAGCAGTCATTTGTTTCACTCTGTCTGATGCAACAGGTGCTTTACGTCGACGATGTAGTGCAGCAAACGTTTGATACTGTTGTTAATAGCCCACAAAACATAAGTACCTTTTGTAGTCATCACCTGTACGTTGGATGTCGAGTTTATGAGGCACTAACCTAAAAATATGTGTGAGTCTAGTGACATAAAACAACACACCATTAGTTTTTATAACCAAAAATTAAAACCTCTTCCTCATAATGACCTTGACCCACATCGAGACAAATCACGATGTTTTTTAACAGAAAGATATGAATCGTGCTTGAATATGCTATTTTATTCAATACTTCAGCTGGATAGAGCCAAGCGACAATTTATCTGTTTCAGTCTTGAAAGCAAGGGTTTTTTTGTTTTGTTTTTTTAGTGGGGGTTTTCTGGAGGGGAATGGGGTTTTTTGGTCGTTCTTTTCTTCTTCTTCTTCTTCTTTTTTTTTTTTTTTTTTTTTTTTTTTTTGTGGGATGCTAACGGTGAATTACCATCACTTGAGAGAAAAGTGTAGTATAAGATTTTTGTGTGTGTTTTTTTTTTTTTTTTTTTTTTTTTAATAGATCATTGAACTCTGGCGATCATTGTAATTAGTAAAATCTTTAAATAAACGTCTTTCTGTTTAATACAGTGTCAAAGCAGACATAAGATGTGCGAAAAGTCAGATTTATCCAAATTAATAGAAGCATTAATCCAGTCTGTTTAAATAAACACTTCAGTTCAATAGTCAGAGTTTGTGTGATATACATTTGTATACATCTTTTGTTCTAAGAATCTGCAGATTCTGTTGTTGTTGTTATTTTTCATTGCGCTCTCTCTCTCTCTCTCTCTCTCTCTCTCTCTCTCTCTCTCTCTCTCTCTCTCTCTCTCTCTCTCTCTCTCTCTGTGAAAATGCACATATATATATATATATTTTTTTAGTATATATATATATATACACAAACACAAACAAACACACACACACACATGCATAAAGTTATCGTGGTAGCTGATAATACTTTTATTTATAAATAGTGAAGAGATAAATATTTTCAAATTATGTTTCTTTCATCACTCCCACCAGTCTCCCGTTATATCATGAATTTAGAGATAACAGGACGATGCATAGTGAACAACAACAACAAAAATCTCTATTTCACGAAATGTTTACCATCTTTGTTATTATTATTATTATTATTATTATTATTATTATTATTATTATTATTATTATTATTTAGACTTACTTGACTGAAACAAAGCCTACTCGAACAGTCTTTTTCTGGCATTTCCATATTTCACTCATGCACGTTAGTACATCCGTACTGTATAATATTACTGGTGTAACTAGCTATGACTGAGGTTTAGTTACATAATTTTATGAATATTTGTTGTCAAAAATAGGATAACGAAGCCTTAGAAATTGTGTGAATTTTTCAGAACCAAATATATATAATAGCTAATTTATTATGTACAATAAAGTTGATCCGAGAAATTTAATTTTGTAATTTTGTCCGTTTTTTCTGAAAAGAAAAAAAATAATAATTTAAAAAAAAATGTGTAATATATTAAAACAAACATTATATTTCCAAGGTATAAGGATTAAATGAAAGGTTCGTTATTTTTGAACAATGTATAAAATGTTGCTATTTACTTCATTGCGTTACCGTCGAACTTAACGGTTTATGAAGTTAATTAGTTAAACTGTTTTCAGTTAACTTCTTCCAAACGAGTTTGTAAATAGTTAATTCAACTTATTTTAAACTATTTACATTTAAGTTCTTCGAAAGGTGTTTGTAGTTAACTTAGTTCATATTAAACTTAATATAAATAAAATAAAATTGCAATATGCCGTCAAATAGAACCGTTTATTGATTGGAAACAAAACACATTATATTCTAAACAGATGATGTTATATTGCGATGGTATAGTTGTAAACATGCGTCCAACAACACATTTACATAATGACATTAAATTTTTCGTTGTATTTTTTTGTTTTGTTATTTTTTTTTTTATTATTATTATTTTTTTTTTTTTTAATTTTTTTTTATTATTATTATTATTTTTTTGTTATTTTTTTTAATTTTTTTTTTTGAGTATGTTTTATTTGATTTGATTTTTATTATTTTTTTTTTTATTATTATTAATGAATTACTGGGACAGATATGAAATTACAAAAAAAAAAGTAGGTAATGAAATACCAAAATAATAAAGAAAGAAAGAAAGAACTAGAGCAGAAGAGAATGTCAACCCAAATATCTATCTCCTTGCATAATTATCAGATGGCCGCCAAGTGCTGTATGAAACAACATCCAGACTGTTAGCTAACATTGTAATTTTCTAAGCAGTTAGATGAAATTTTGTGGGTTAAAACATAATTAGAAATATATCACAATAACGACAAATATTCAACTTACTTTATATCAGTCTTCTTAATTTTTTTTTTCTTAGTGCAGAACATTTAGACTTTAGACTATATAGTTTTTCTTTGAAAGTGTAAATACTAAATGAAATGTCAGTTAAAAGGTATATAATTTTTAGCGACTTGCAAAAACGCTGTGTTTCATGACACGGATTTAAACGACAGATATGATATTAGGTTACAGGTACAAAGACATCTGTGACAAGCGGAGGCATTTAGGAGCGAAATTAACATTGTTTAAACAGGTCTCCTGCTGTTTCATGTGATAAACCATCTTTACGACAACTAAAATATAATTATACGTAGTTACGTGCGTCCACCTATCTCCTCCACGCTTCCCATTTCACGTCTGTCTCATTTTCTCTTCTGTAATTATTTTATTATTGCTAATTTGTTGTTGTTGTTTTTTTTTGTTTTTTTTTTTTTATTGTTGTTAATCTTTTTTTTTAACTTTTTCTTTAATTTTTTTTTTTTTTTTAATCTTTATAAAATTTATTTGTGTAGTGCGTCTTTTCTCATTAGTTTTTCTGAATGCAATATTTTATTGTAATAAGCCTGTTGGCCTTTTTCCTTCACAAAATGTAGAAATAAAACATACATGCCTGCTAATACTAATGGTAAAATGCATAATAATCAATAAAAAATAAAATAATAAATAAATTAAATAAATAAATAAAAAATAGGAACCCAAAACAAGTATCAAAGAAAATCTAATATGTGTGTGTGTACATTCATTAATTAAATGTTTTGTAACATAAAAGTACTGCGTTTATTAATAACTATGATGATAACCGTAATAAATACACGATGTCAGTTTGTATCGTCCATTTCAGTGTTATGCTATAATATATATATATATATATATATATATATGTATGTATGTATATGTATATATCATAAGAAGATGTTTTCGAATAATCATTTAATCTGACCAGAGAGCGTTATGTTGTAAACCTTCTAACAGTTTTCATAAATATGACACAACAAATGAAAATAACTAAAACTTCACATATGACTCAATGGCTGGTTGTACAGACGTCTAAAATGGCGTATCACTCAACAAAATACAGAAAAATAATTGAACTTTGTTAGACACATTTTGTCAGCATTTAGAAAGAATTTGTATTTTAGTTTAATATTATTCGCAAGATTTAAAATGACAAAAAAGTTCAAAAATATTTTTTATTAAAATTAAAACTTTCAAAACTGTCTTCGTAATTTCGAAATGTTTTCTAGAATTTCAAAACTAAACAAAATGACTATTATAGAGCTGTAGTTATCCATTCTTACTCTTTTTTCTTTCTGGTCAAATATTATTAGAAAAAGGTCATTATTACATGTATACATTAATCCACAAAACAAATTCTAAAATACTTTTCCTTGGTTGTTGTTTGTTTTGTTGTTTTTAAGGAATGAACGTAGACATAAAATACACATTTGAACAGATGCATTTGAAGTCGGCTAAGGAGAGAAATTACGAATAAAAAATTAAAGGTTATTGAAAATGTAATATACCTATCTGGAGTCAAAGTATATCTCATATGCCCTTACAAGAGATAATCTTATTAAGTTTTATCTTGAAACAAAGTCATTTAAGTATTCCACATTTATCATATTTTTTTATGTTTGTATTTTTTCGTTATTATTGTTGTTGTTGTTGTTTTCGTTTGTTTGTTTGTTTGTTGTTGCATTTTTTTCCCCTGTTTTTTATTTTATTTTTTATTTTTTTTGTTCCACTTTAAATACAAAGACTTCCAAATTTTAAAAACTCTGTTTATATTTTTTTTACTAACCTGCACTTATAACCTGCGTTTAATTCGAGAAACATTTATTTCCTTTATATTTTCAAAACATCTTATTGTTATCATATCACAGTAACTTTTGTCATTTCACCTGTTAAGTCTGAGGTAGCCATTGATAGTAAATTAGAATAAACTAATACAAGTATATTTAATTGAATTATTATTTAATAAAAAAAAGATTACTTATAAGATGGTAGTAAAGCTCTTTTTTAAAAAAGGAATAAATCTTTGGGCCTCATAGTAGAAAATAGACTTTTTTTATGCACGCATTTGCATCGATAATACTTGCATATTTAAATAATTCTATGTGCAGGCTATCTGGGGGTAATTACAAAGTTTAATGTGAAATAATAGGTATTTAGTTTGTTAATAGAGTTGTTCCATATGCCTAGAGATTAATAGGTCGCTGTAAAATGACAAATGCTCTGTCAGATCGGCGGAATTTTGAATGCAAATGTGACACGAATAGATGTTCCTTGGTGAAATCACCCAATAAAATTCCACTTCAGGGAAGATTGCACAAAAATTCTTTATTGAATTATGTCTTTATGAAGGTATTACCATATCGATGCAAATGTTGTTCTTAAACATTGGGAAAAAATCGTCCATATTGTTTTCTCTTTAATAATGAATTCCAACTCAGTAAAGGATCCAGGAACATAGTTAAGCATTTGAAACTTGAGCCTCAGAGTTTAAAAAAGAAAGTCGTTTACTCTCACCTTGCATCAACATATGACCCTTCGATGTTGGGCATAAACTGTAAAACAAATCATTAATTCTTTTTGTTTGTTTAAAAAAGAAAAGAAAGAAAGAAAAAAAAAGAAAAAAAAGAATTTGCGATTGCACACGCACGTATACTGCCACACACACATACACACAAAAGCATCTATGTTTTGATCTTAATACGTTGATAGTGTGTCTCTACAGTTTCTGTGATATACTAAAACTTTTCTCAGTTCAGAGAGAATTTATCGGCAAAACATTAATTCAATCATCATAACAATTAATTAACAAATCTTTATGCGATCTTTGGTCACAAGCCAATGAATTAATATGGAAATGAAATGAATCATCATTTATCTTTGTCGTATGACTGTCATCACTGTGTTGTCGAAAAAATGTTCTTAAATGAACAGTTATTTTTAACAGATCAATTAATTTCGCCTTTAACATGGTAACTATTCAAATACAATAATAAAAATCAATTTATTCAATTAACCTTTTTTCGTTTCTGGGTGTTTTATTATTATTATTATTATTATTATTATTATTATTATTATTATTATTATTATTATTATTATTATTATTACTGTTTGTTGCTGTTATTATTACTATTATTATTTATTATTTTATGAGTTCGGGGTTCTACATCCGTTTGAGGTTTTTGAACATCTGCTGTTAATGACTTGCTTTTCGAATCGCACGCGCCGTCATTTTACGTGATCCACAGCGAGCATTCTGGAACGTGCTTTACGATTACGATGAGGAATTTAAAAGAGGAACACGAAACCAAAATTAGTCGAAATGAACCAAACAAAGCACGGTAAACAAACATTTAGTGGTTGTGGGATAACCGTACGTGTTTCTTAAACAAGAAAAACTTTCTTAATCGGCGGATTAGGTGGAAGAGGGGTTAGAGTAACCGCCCAGAGGTTCCAAGGTGGGCTGTGCTGTGACGCCATTACGACACGAACGCTTGATCTAGCTGTTGATAACCCGAACATGATCAATGAAAGCGCTGCACTTTCAGCTCAGATGTACGTACACACCCCCACCCCACAAACAAAAACAAACAAAAAAAAAAAAATAAAAAAAAAATGCATTGCCAAATAATGTTTAAAACATAAATAAATAAAATAATAATAATAATAATAATAATAATAATAATAATAATAAAGAATTATTAAATAAAGAAATAAATGAAACATGCATTTAAATAATACAATTTCAAATAGTATTTGTGTGTATTCGAATCTCAGTCCATAGAATATTAAGCCATATTATTATTATTATTATTATTATTATTATTATTATTGTTATTATTATTTATTTATTTATTTATTTATTTATCTATTTATTTACTTATTTACTTATTTATTTATTTAAAGAAACGACACTCAGTTTGATAAGGGGTTTTGGGACTGGGTGGGGGAGGTAATGTAGATGGCGCACATACTACCTGTTACAGTTCACGTGTTTTGCACAGACCTCTATATATCACCAGTTCGTCTAGGATTAAACATTGTGTGTGATGTGACGGCCTATTTCTCACTTGTTTTTGTCATCTGCTTATTCTCATTACCCCGTGCATGTATTCATCTGTTCCCTGAAGCTGTTCCTATCACTCACCAGACAGCCGAGATTTACAACATCTTCTTTTTAGTTTGAAGATAAATGTAGTTACACCTTTACTTTTCTCTCCGTTACCAAGATTTATTTTATTTTATTTACTATTATTTCATGTCAAAATAACCTTTTTTTTTTTTTTTTTTTTTTGTGTGTTTTGTTGTCTCTCTCCTTCTCTCCCTGTAAACGAAATATTTGTATGTATGTATATGTATGTATGTATGTATGTATGTGTTCATGTATGCTTTGTAGATGTCTATGCTTAGCCTGGAAATAATTTATCTACAAAATAACAGTTATTTTAAGCAGTATGAAACCTAATTTAAATAACCAGCTGTGAAAAAACAATAAAAAACAACAACAATGTATTAAAATAAAATAAAAATCTGTATTACAAAATTAAAAAGAATAAACAGCATAAATGGCAGTATCGGCGTACGTACAGTTTGAAACAAACTGGTTCTGGTGTGATGTACTGATATAGAGGGAAAAACGCTACGCTTTACGGTTTGTTTCCAGGATGGTTCGAATCCAGCTAACGGTTAGCAGAATATAAAAAGCATTTGGTATATCATTTCCGCACTGAAATCATTTATCATCACGCAAATCTTGTTAAATTAATCTAATTAATTTAATTGCACAGTTTCTGATACTGCTTCCACGCGAGACCTCTTCCAACCCCTCACATCGTGACAATTAGCTGCAGCGCAGGCTTGGATACAGTTTCACAACGGACGTGATTTCAGCGTACCCTTTTTAATTACAAAAAAACTTTGAAATTTGTCCTGCGACACTGCTGGGACACGAAGAGTAAATATTATTTGTAGTATGTGTTCTTTTTACAACTTAACAGCAGATTTATGGAACCCGATACTCCTGCTTCTTCGTGACCATATATGAACCTTGACCTTAACTTTTTCTAATGACGGCATGTTATTCCCGCGAGTCGGTGGACAGGGTTTTCAATCTATCGATATTGTTCAGTTGGGAATTGTGTGATTATGAATATGAACATAATCTAATGTGATTGCATTATATCATTTTTATATACACAAAACTATAAAAAATCAGTTTTTATCGTTTCATCTTTCAGTATCTTATGTATTTCAGAAATGTTTGATCATCGATCTGTATTGTTTTTTGCTATTTCCCTCTATAATAATTATGTTTAGATGGCGTAATTTTGATTTTTTTTTTTTTATTAGTATTAATTTTTTATTTCGTGATTTTTATTTAGCCCTGTTTTTCTTTATAAGACTGTTCCTACAATTCTTATTTTATTTTATTTTTTTATTATTATTATTATTATTTTTTTAACCTAGCTTAAAAAAAAAAAAAGTGATTTTTTTGGAGGAGAATCTAGGTTACCCTCTTAAACCAGAGAACACTGCGCCATTAAGATAGTCTTCTCAGGAGTCTAGCTGCTAAGTGTCATATTACTGAGGAAACAAATTTAAATCGCATAGCTCTATTAAATGAGAATATAGTGTGTTTGTTTTGTCAACATGCCGATCTTGTCAAGTTATTAATTTACAGGCTGGAGACGCATTCACGTGCTCATGGGCAAACATATCAAGCATCGTGGGTCCATTCTGTGTGTGGAAGAACGAGATGAAAACGCCGAGGACCGAGACAGACTGACTGAGTAAAAGCGATGGATTTCACACTTACTGAGCATTACATTTCATCTCGGAGATCCTTGATCCCCGAAACGTAAACTTCCCATCCCGGCCAAGAAGCATGTCTTTGTGAAAGACGTGATAGATGATAGGCGACAAGGATTACTCAAAGACATAGAAAGAATCGGCCGACACGTGCCTACAATATGACTGCAGCATAATCTGGTCATTATAGCAAGTAATCGATACGGAGAGGCTAATTATGGATATTAGTGGTAGACAGAGGTCCGTCCCGCCAACAATTTCAGCGTTGAACGCGACGCTGGTTTCCCTACTGCCGCGCGACGTTCGCGTCTGCTGTTTTGCGCAAGGATTGGAAATAACAAGAAATGTATAAAAAAATATATATAATTTTAATTTAAAAATTATATATATATATATTTTGAAGGCGGTTAACACTTTTAAACCACTGTCGTCCTTCTGAATAATGTTTCTGTAAGAAAACGCCTCCTTTTATTAAATTTACTTATCTTTGTCGAAACTAAAAGACATTTCAGTATTTTGTGTTAATTTATATTTAAGCGAAATAAATATAAAGAAAATAAATATATATATATATTTTTTTTTACATTTTTAATGGATATCGGTCTTTCTTGGAAATATGAAAATAATGATAATGAATATAAGAATAACAATAGACTAATTAAATAAGATTTTCTTAATCAGAACTGAAATAGTCCAGAACTGGAATTAGTAGTAGTTATACATTTATAACTGTTATATTATGTAATAATTCATCAGTTTCTACAATCTGTTTTATATATTGTAAAATAGACTTTAAGTGGCAAATTGATTTTACAATAAAACATTTCTATACGCATAGTTTTTGAAAGCTAAAATGATCCAATCACGTTTCAAAACGTTAACGTTAAAATGTATTATATTTAATATCATAAATTTCTTTTTTTTTTTTTTTTTTTTTTTTTTTTTTTTTTTAATTTATATTATTGTTCTTAATCTTAGATTAACACTTTGCATATTATTAGGTCTATATCTATATATCTCTCTATATATATAGGTTTATGCTTCGGCATTTTGTTTAGTTTTTTAGCCAATAAAAGTTGTAGTTATTTCAAACAAAGGACTAAAACCTCGTGAAACAGCTTGTTCACACATCCTTCAGCTGTCTCCTTTATTACTTGTAGCCATTGGCTGTAGCAAATAAACGCTTCAAATATCAACTGCAAACCCGAAAACAAAGTTTAATGGCCAATTTGAACACACACACAAAAGAAAAAATATATACATGTATATGTTAATTTGTTACATGAAGTCATTGTTACATTAGAATCCCATATAAGTAACTATATAAACTTTACTCTTGTTTGTTTTGTTTTTGTTTGGTTTGTTGTTGTTGTTGTTTGTTTTTGTTTTTGTTCTGTGGGGGGTTTGTGTTTTTTATTGTTGTTTTTGTTTTGTTTAGGGTATTGTTTGGAATTGTAATTGTTTTTGTTATTGGTGTTGGGAATTTTGTTTTTTTTTTTTAAATTTATTGTTTTCTGTTTGTATACATTATTTTATATATATATATATATCTTGATTATTGTTATTTTTTTTTTTTCCTTAAGGAACACTTCATACAAAATATCATTTTATTATTTATTTATTTATTTTTATTTATTTATATCTTGGTCAGATAAGAACAAGAAACTAAATCAGGACACAAAGGCAATGAATAAAAATAAAAATATATTTTTTTGCCTGATTCTGTTTCTAAAATTAATTTATCTCATATTTACCAGCTCTTTTCATTCACCTTGATGAAACAAATATTAAAAGGCACCCCAAACATACAAAATTCTACTACGAATTTCGTATTTTGTAGGCTCTAGAGACTGAACTATTTTGCCACTCTGGTACTGGACAGAGTATGGTCCTACACATTTAAAAGTAAAAAAACTCAAAGTTGCTTTGTAAAACAACTGACTGCAGAGGACGCTGATTATCTATCATCAACTATTTGCTAGCAAACTTTTGTAACAGTTTCAAAGAAAACCCATATTTTCCAAAATGTAGCACGGAGTCTTTTATATGTCGTTTCGACAGACAGGAGAGACCATTTCAACTGTGACCTACTGAATGGAGCAGAGGTTACTGAGAAGTCGTGGACGAGGGACGGTGTTTTAGACCCACGCTAACGCCTGACGACACTGCAACAGATTTAGACTCGTTGTCTTGAGATTTATTCATCTGAAAGTTGTTCACTGGCTAATCATCTTCTCATGAAGCACAGTATGAACATCTTTAAACTAATTAACGGTTATTAAATAGATCTCACCCACACATTTTTCAGTGCTATATATAAAATTCTTGTATTACATTGTTGTTCGATGCTAAGTATTCTCTAGCTGATTTTATGATTAAATTAATCCATGATACTACGAAACATTTTTTATTTATTTATTTTTTTTTTTTAAATATTTATGTGACAGACATTAATCAGGGAAAATGTGTTTATATATAGTCATATACAGAGCGCTGCCTAAAACCTTGGATCTGAGGCCTTCTAGGGCCCAAAAAGGGACCCAGGAGCCATGACCCTGGAAACTGCAGGTTTTTAACCATTTCAGAAGTTGAAATATATACGTATAATTATCATACTTTAGTTTTATTGATTTTTTTTTTAAATGATGATGATGAATTATGTCCTCGTTGTAGAGATCTCCACCTGAATGTCGCACCTGCGGATCTGCACAGATCTTTTGAAAATGGAAGTAAAACCAGTTTTTATATGATCTCTGTGCTTTGTAACTTCTTGATTTTCAAATTATTATACCAAGAAATGAAAAAGTTTTATTTGTTCTTTTTTTTTTTATAATAATAATAATAATAATAATAATAATAATAATAATAATAATAATAAATAATAATAAATAATAAATAATAATAAATAATAAATAAAAATAAATAAATAAATAAAACTGAATAAACTGTATTATTAAAATTTAAATTATTTGTTGTTGGGGGGTTCTTCTTTTGACATGCGTTTAAATCATTTTAATTTTCAACATAAACATATTACATGTTTAAAAGTAGATACCCTAAAACTTTAGTACTCTTTTTGTAGCATTATCATTATTAAAATAAAACAATTCATCATCAGTTCAAATTCAGTCTTTTTGGAATCGCAAAGTAAAATGGTGTTTAGAATTTTTATTAACTGGCAACTGAAGTTTGAAGTTACAATTAACATTTTTCTCTTTGTTTTTAAATAAGTAGATTCAAACCACATCTGTGTTTACATTTGACTAACACTAGAAACGGTTTATAATCATCCCAGTTACAAATTATCATCATCATTACAAATTAGTACTATTATTTATTTATTTTTATTTAGTGAGTTATTATTTTCGTTCTTGTTGTTTGTTTGTTTCTTCTGTTTTGTTTTCTGTCGCAGCTGCCCACCACATCGCGGCCTAACTGGTCATGAACGTGACCCTAAAAAAAAATAAAAAATAAAGCAGACAAAAACTTATAACTAGATATAGACTGAACTGGCATTGGAATATGCAGTAACAATAGAAACTATCCATATTAAATGCGGACAAGTAAAATGTAAAGAAAATGGTTTACAGTCGAAGGGGAATAACTCCAACCACATAACTAATGTTATACTGAATGTTTAACGACACCAGCACGAAAAACAGGTCTGGTATTGGATGTAAAATAATATAAAATCAAAACGCAGTGTAAAGGACTGTGTAAAATACAAACATTACATATGACTGAAATTTAAAATTTATTATATAAGGAAGTTTTCGTTAAAAAAGATTTGGGTGGAATCTAAACAATTTCACCACGTTACATCTATCAAATGTGTCTTTCCTTGTCTCATCAAAATGTGCTGGACTTTCAAAGTGGACTGACGTATTCATCGTTCCTGCACTGCCTGTAAGAGGACTGCTAGTCTATCGGGGCTGGCTTAATAGAATGAAACATGTTTGTTACAGCACCATTCCAATCGTTTTGCGAAGTGGAAACGATATACTGGCCAATATGATGCTTAAAATCAGTATCGGGTACACCAGTCTTTGCAAATCCAAAGCAGACTTGGCAGCAGAATCTCCCTTTCGTCACCCCTTATGCCAATATGTCTGGGCATCAGACAAAAAATAATGTCCTTATTGGCAATAAAGACGCTTTCGTTTCACCATCCCAGTTAAGATAGCGTCTATGTTGTAAAGATTGGACAGCTGAAAGTTAGTGTACAAATAATGTATTTGGATGAGATATATATTTATAAATAATGTATTTGGATGAGATATAAATATTTTAAAATTAGGGGAAAAAACACCAAAAACACTTTATATTCACAAAGTGGATTTGAAAGAAATGGGTCTTTAGTGGTGTTTTGTATGTAGTTGTTGTTTCAGCCTCCCTGGTGTTACTTGGAGTGAGTTCCACAAAGTCAGTGCTGCATAACTGAAACATTTCTGTAAATATGTAGCTGTTCTTATTCTTGGTTGGTGTTATTAATTTTAATGAATTCTGTTATTGCCGAGTCCTACTTGGCCTGACACTTCCAGCATGTACTTGAAGTACTCTGATAAACGATGATTCAAAGCGTTTATGTATGGACTAGGAGGTTGTACTTCATTCTACAGTGGACAGGTAACTAGTAGAGTTTGTTCAGTACTGGCAGTATGTGACTGTGACGTGATGTCCTGGTCATAGTGTGTGCTGCGCTATTCTGGACCCGTTGCAGATTGCTGAGCAAGATGTTAGGCAAACTGTGTAGTAATCCATTGCAACAGTTCTGTTGTGACTTCACAAAAGATTCAAATTAGTGGTGATTTATTATTATTTCACTGTTTTTCCGGAAACTGAGATATACTAAAACTTCTGCTTGACGAATTATGTCGACTACGATACAGACGATAGTATACTACATATAATAATATATGGCTGGAAATTGGCTTTCCAAATATACTGATAACATTTAAAGTGAAAAGAATAATTTATTTATTTACTTTTCCTTTACTTCTGCTTTGAAATAAAAAGATTACTCACATCAGCACGTGTTTACTGAACCGGACGTAAAATGTATCTATTTTCAATAAGCCGCCATGACTAGCGAGCGCAAACTTCCTGTAATGGCAAATAATAAAACGATTATTCCATACGTCACAGTAAACATTCCTAAATCATGAAATATTATATTGTGGGTGTAAACTATTTCTCGCCCGATTTTAAAAATTCAAAGTTCTCTGTAACCATTTATACGCAGCTAATGAACTTATCGTTAATGACATTTCTAAAATATTATTTAAAAAAACAAAAACAACAACAAACAAAGAAACATCGTGGTTAATTTGCACAGACATATTAGACATATTTAAAATTAACTAGAAAAGAGATCCAAAACAGATATAGATCCATATCTAACTATCTATGTTGTATGTCATGTCATGTATGATACGTTGTGTGGTGTGTCTTAATGGTTTAATAAAATCCTTTATACTACCAAGTTAGTATTTTAAAGAGTAATTCATAGGTTTCTGCCTCAGGTTTGATATTTACCCAGAGAAAACTTTAATGTCAACAATTTTGGAATCTTGCTCATTCTTATTTTAATTAATGACATTTTTATTTCAAATGAAAATCTAAATATAATGAAAGATGAAACAATGTCCATCATATTACATAATTTCCTTCACAATTTTTTTTTATTGTTACTCGGTTGTAAGTAAGTAAATAAATAAATAATCATAAAAAATTAATAATAACCTTTACTTTCAGTTTTAATTTTTAATTTTTTTATTTATGGAAACCATTAATAGAAGGCAAACATCCTAACGAATAAACTAGATGATGTTGGAAAGGAACCATCTTGCAAAGTTTAACTGAAGACAGGTATGATGACAATGATGATTTATTTATTTATTTATTTATTTATTTATGTACTCTTTTTAATCTACTAGGCAAATGCATGTTTTTTTCATCCTGTATAAACTGACCCGTCCAATGTCTTCTATGACCAAAGTTGTAGTTCACACTGTATGTCAGTGAATTACTAAACTGAAAACTGACTGCAGACTGTGACAAGAAAGATTGTGTCAAAGAGAAAAAGAATTTCAACACATAGCAGTCTGTGTCTTACTCATCATGCAGTACTAGACATTTAAACTAAATTATTAAATATAAATGAAATCCATTAGTATAAATGGTGACATTTAATGATGAGATGGTCGATACTTTCAACTTGTCATAAATTTAAAATGTACTGAAAACATTTGAATTAGTTAAGAAAGTAATGCAGTGTTTATTAAATAAATGTAAGTGCTATAATCATTGAAAAGTTACTCTCTCTATATCTAAAGCTTTAACATTAAAAATTATTATCCTGATTTATAAAAGTTGTGATAGTAAAAAAAAAAAAAAAATGTATCATTTGATTTTCACAATTATAAAATATCCAAAATCATCAGAGAATGACCCAAGACAGCTAACAACAGTTTAAACAGTACTTCTGTTATTAATACTAGAATTTCACAACAAATACATTTACTGGTTTATTTCTAATCAATGTTTTTTTGTTCTCATCTTATATTATTTTGGGGTTTAAAGAATCACACTATGGCTGATGGTGGTTGTTGGATACAAGTTCCTAACTTCACTTAAATTAACAAATGTAAAATATAATATAGGCAGCTGTTATTTTATTTTAATTTTTTTTATTATATAAGTTTGTACATATATTTAAGCAAATATTATATGTAAGTTTTTCATTTTTATTTAAATATTTCATTAAATATATATATATATATATATTTTTTACAAACAAAAAATATTTATTTGGAAAATCTGTTATTTGTTTTAGGTACATTATATTTCTCTCTCCTGCCCTCACTTGTCCAGCCTTTTAAACCCATGCACCCCACTCTGCCATTATAAAATTATATCAAAGTATTTTAGTATATGCATCTTACATGTGCATGTGTCCACATTCATGTCTATTAATATAGTTTGCTTCATCATTGTTTGCAGTCGAGACCTTCAGGTGTTGAATAATCATCATAAGTGTTCTGCTATACAATCTGTCTTCACAGTATCAAAACTAAAAACTGAGCTAGAAGGAATACAACTACATATCATTGTTTTTATATTAAACTGTTTTTATTTATTTATATATTATACATTAATACCCTATGATGTTATTGAAGTGAAAGTAAATGAATGTAAAATTTATATAAAAACTAAAAGGGTTTATTACACAAACTACAAATCAAAAAATGAAACTGCATATCCTGTAAGAAAAAAACGTTTACAATTTCTACAAATACAAATAACCAAAGTCCATTGGTTTCTTAATCAGAAACAAAGATTAATCATGATACTGTGAAATATATACAACAGAAATAACGATTGCACACAGTAAAAAGTTTTGTCAATACTGATTATTCTACTATTAACAAATCGTAAATTACTTAAAGCTGGTCAGGGTAAAAAGAAAGATGTATAGACACAGATACAAAATATACGAGGTTTCTAAATATTTATAATTATTGCATTAAAAAATGGTGCACAGCACCAACTGAGCTTCCAGTTCAGATTTGTTCCACCAAACTCTTTCCCAACTCACTGGATTATACATTAATTGTTAAGTTATTAATTTAAGACAAAGAAATAAAATCAATTATTTTGAAATCTTCCGTATGTGATGTGTAAATAAATGTATAATCTTATAACCTGATCAGTTATTTTGATATATGTAATTATGGTTTTACAATGTTCACAAAGTATTAAAGTAATATTTTGGAAAATTATTTTTTGTTAAGATTTGTTTTAAGTTTAGCTAAAGCTGCCAGTCTTTCATCTCTCCATTTACGACGATCCTGCAGTTTGTCAAGTGGTATACCTTTTTCCATCTCCTTCATTACACTTTCTGCTGTGGGGATGTCATACTGTATTGGTGGTGGTTTGAATGTGGAACTAACTTTGTAGGCTCCATCAGCATATTTTTTGCAGTAGTCAACAATTCCTTATACAGGAAAAAAATATTAGTATTAGAAATATTTGTTTATGTATATATTTTATACAACAAACCAAAAGAAATGGATATCATGTGGATTTTGGATATAAATGACCACGATTGAAAACAAGATATTTCTGACCACTGACCAATAAAAACTGTACAATGAAATTTTTTAATAAAATTAAAATAAATAAATAATAATAAACAGCTAAACAAATCAAGCTGTAATTAAATAAGTATGTTAATAAATAAAAAATAAATAAATAAATAAACAAATATATCAAAAAATACATGAAAGAGTAAAATTTTATTTAAGCTTCATATATTACAAAAATAACGCATAACTAAAACAGTACTCACCATTTGCATTGAGATGCATTGTTTCCAGTGGACCAATAAAAGCATACCTCGGTCCCAAACCATCATACATCAGTTTGTCTACATCAGCTGCACTAAGCACTCCTGACTGAAAGTATTCATAGTTATATATATATATATATATATATATATATAGATATTTCTACATTTCAAAACACCCAGGTGCCAGACACTGGCATGACAGTTTTGCAAAGACAGGCCTTCATTTCATGTTACTATTTTGATATGTCAGAGTAAATACTAGCTCATGTTATAGCTATTCACCTATTTACTTTTCATCAGAAAAAAATCAATTTTGTTATTTATCATTAAATTAATATATGTATGTGTGTGTCGCAGCATAGGATAACCAGTCAGATACGGAGAAATGTTTTATGAAAAGACCTAATTCTTTGAAAAGAAATCCGAAATTATTCTCAAAGTTTTAATCCCATTTGGATAATTCAAAAAGTATTTTGATCTGTAGAATGTGGTTTATCTTATTCCATAATTTTCACCATGTGACTGATTATCCTATGCCACCACATATATATATATATGTATTTCACAAATATAAAACAAATATTTAAAGTTGTGTAATACCTCTGTCAAAGTTAACACTGAATTAAAGTTTATTTTACAACGTTTACAGTTTTAGTTTTCACCAGCAACCTTGCACTGATTCAGCAACTAGATAAGACATTTAATTTAAAACTTCTTTTAATATCATATTCCTTAAACTTTTAACGGCTTGCTTTTTAACAGATAGTTAAATATGAAATTTCTGTTTAACTGTTTCAACGACTGGACTCAATTTTGAATGTTGTCAGTAGCATATAATCTGCTTATCTACTAAATATAAATGATTTACATAACAATTAACACAAAACTAATAAGCTTATGCCATTATCAGTTATTACTGCATATTTATAACTATTTCAATTTATATTACAACCAAAATTGTCTTCAAAATATTTAAAACAGAAAATTTTGCAAACTTTCACCTGTATGAGATTCCAGCATTCATTAATAATTGCATATTGTATTCTGTTGAGGGCAAATCCTGCCACTTCCTTGTTTAAAGTTACAGGTGATTGACCTATTTGTTCCATGAGGTCGCGAGTCCTTTGAGTTATCACTGGATCAGTCCATGGTGAGGGAATTAGCTCAACAAGAGGAACAAAGTATGGTGGATTTACCTGAATTCACACAGAAACAAAATTAAAACTGATTTCTCTGTGACAGACAGCGTGACTGTCACAGACGTGCTTCACAACAGCTTGCTGTCATTAGTGTGTTCATTTTCACTTACACAAAAAAACATCACAAATATCATTTGCAATTTAAATTTGTTTTGGGGACACTTGGTGAATATAAAACTTTTAATGCAATGTTTAATTGAACATGACCACAAAATTATTATATCTATATGTGTTAACAGTCCATAACTTATATGTTCTTACCAGTATTTCACGATGATAAACATAGCATCAAACCTCAGTGTTGACTAGATGTGCAAAGAGAAAAATAACTGGCTTTATTTACAAATAATATTTTATTGATCTATTTTATTTTTAACAAATACTGGTTTCATCTATAAAACAATAACTTCAAAGTATACAAAATGCATTTTTTAAAAATTCAAAATGAAAGAATTAATGCTTGATGTGTTTGAAATTAGCTTACAGGATGTGCTATGAGAATCTGCTCTCTGTGTTTGAGATCAGATGCAAACTGAGAGGCCATGATACAACTGCTTGAACTGGCTAGAACCATACCGGCTGCAGCATGCTGGTCCATTTGTTGAAAAACCTTTTTCTTTAGTTCCAAAGACTCTGGAACACATTCCTATTAGAAACAAACAAATAAATAAATAAAGCAGCATTAATAGATGCAGTGGTAATAATAGTTGCAGTAGCAGAAGTAATAATAGTAATAAAAGAAAAACCAAATAATAATTTGGAAATAAATAATGACAACAAAGTATTTAAAACTAACTATAGAACTGAGTGAGAAAGAGTTTAATGATCCAAACATTTAATCAGCTGACAACAGATAGAGAAAGGGAGTCAGACTCATGGTCTGTATGATATATATATATAACACTCAAACTGGATATAATTTTAGTTAAAGTCTAACCTGAACATATTTTGCAGTTTTCATGCAATCTGCAAGATCACTGCTTCCAGTGATGAGTGCGAACTGGTCAGAAGCAGACAGAGATCCTCTCAGGTTACCCTTAATTTCAAACTCTACGAGGGTATCCTTTTATAAGCTGCATAGCTTTCTTTAACTGTTCTGGATCAATATCAAACAGTGCCACCTGGTAACCAGCTCCAGCAAATATCATAGCCCACATCTGACCTATTAAACCACTGAGTAATAAAATTAAAAAAATTAATTGTAAATAATAATAATAATAATAATAATAGTAATAGTAATAGTAATAGTAATAGTAATAGTAA
>CM022665.1:440872-483372 GCA_012295275.1 Chrysomallon squamiferum | reverse complement strand
TTCTACCGATGTCATAATCGTTCCAACGGTTTATATAACTTTAAATTGTACTTTTTTTTTTTTTTTTTTTTTTTCTTTTATATACATATATATTATTTTTTTATTTTTTTTTATTTTTATTTTTTATGCTAGAATATATGCTGTAGTGTGATGTGATAGATATGTAGGCATATACACACGTATGTATATATATATGTGTTTTCCTGTTTGTATGTATGTGTGTATGTAAATGTATTTGTCAGTGTATGTCACATGTAAGATACATTTACAGAACCGGTATAATAAAAAAACAAAAAACAAACTGGGATGATTTTTTGATTTTTAGGCTAAATGATCTATATATAGGACATATAAATTAGTAACAATAAGGTGGAAAATAGGTCATGGAAACTATTGTACCAACAGCATTTATAATATTATGAAATAACAAATGGAATAAATAAATACAAATCTTTTTTTTTTTCAAACAAATATACCTTTATAGAGAACTAGTAAATTTACATTATTTAAGAACAACCTTTATAATAATAATAACAAAACAGTACTAAAAACATTATATTATTATTATTATTATTATTATTATTATTATTATTATTATTATTATTATTATTATAAGGTTTACATTATTCAAGATCTTTAAATGTTTGGGAATTATAAATATTTGCCAAATATATCAAGAAATAATAACTTGGTAATATACAAGTCACAGATAATTATGTCTAGTAAATAAGAAGTAACCTTAGTACTTAAATATCTATCAGTCTTCTTATCTATATATATTTTTTAATTTTTAAAATACAAATAATCATTTTCATATTCAGGAAATAAAAACTTGTATCCTTTGTTTGTTTGGTTTGTATTTATTTATTTATTATATGCCTTAATTTGAATGTTAAATATACAATGGAAATCGAGAACGATGAAATTTTATACTACAACGTGTACAATGAAAACTCTGGAACTCTCACAATGTGTAACTCTAAACCAAAATCCACTATTTCATATCTCGACTGATTACAGCAAAATGACCTCTTAACGCCTGGCATATGGTGACCGTCATTTTTGTCATCTGAAAAGTCATTATCAGAATGCGCACAAAACTGAATAACTATTCCGAAGAACTAAATTATCTTTAAACTATACAACAGTAATTTATCTCTAAAAATATATAATATTTCTGAATATTAAATTTCAAAGCTGATCAATAAACTATGAGGTGATTCCGAAATACACAAGAATAACAAAGATAACCATTTTTAATTTCCAAAATGTTTGGACTTGGTATTTTAACAACAATGACGGTGTTTTTGTGTTTATTTCAAATCCAGCTAGGAAGGCCTCGTGTCAGACCTAATATAGAACAAAAGTTAATTGATGGTTTGCATCCATGGAAACGGATGTTCTCTTCAGAGCTGTTTGATTCGAAGAGGACTGTTGTAGCGTTACGCAAAGAACATTACAATATAGTGCAAAGAACGAGAAAACTCAGAGTTAACAGAACGCTGAGCGACCTGGGTACGAGAATACACAAGAAAGGACTTAAGTTCAGAAAATTACTGCTGGATTCACTAGGAATGACGACACTGGATGATTTGGTGGTGAGTAGTGACATTTTAAGTAATTTTCTTGTTGTTTAAAAGTCATCATTATCATAATAAAAATAAAAATAAAACGACGATAAGAGCTAAGAAAGTATTAATTGGATATATAGACGGAGATATTTCGATTCACTCCAGGGCCCACTATGCGTACACCAAAGGC
Organism: Chrysomallon squamiferum; assembly: GCA_012295275.1. Lineage (NCBI taxonomy): Eukaryota > Metazoa > Mollusca > Gastropoda > Neomphalida > Peltospiridae > Chrysomallon > Chrysomallon squamiferum. Next base: position 481,611 of record CM022665.1, on the reverse strand, counting down.
CATGCTATGTGGTTTTCTATATAAGAAAAAGTAAATATGTTAAAATAATAATAATAACAATAAATAAATAAATTAATTAATTAATAATAATAATAATAATAATAAATAAAGTCAGAAATCTCTTTACCAAAGAACAACCAGCAGTCACCCCGTTTCGTGCATTCTTTAATATGTAATTTAATTTTTTAATTCCAGATTCCGTAAAAAAAAAAAAAAAAAAAAAAAAAAAAAAAAATTAACATTTAGCATATAGAAATATTTTATTCCTCTACTCTGTTTCCAGCACTGTTCAACGCCACTGAATATCTTGTATTACAGTAATATCGTCTATTTTACTCAAACCTAAGACATTATTTGTCTATTTTACTGTTCGTTATGTTAATGTATTACATTACAGCTGAATGCTTCATTGTTGATTAATCATTAAACAGCACTGCAGTGATTTTGTTACAGTTAACTACCCAGTTTACTCAAAACTAAGTCAATTTTTTATGCTGCAGTTTTGTTATATTATATTACAATAATCCATGTTTACACTGGCTTGGTCATTATCTTACACTGTTTGTCAACTTCATTACGTTACATCATAATAACTTACTTTACTGCATTATGTTACTTATACTTGTCATCTGCATACTAATTATAGATGTTACATTACCTTGCTTCATAATCACCTACTTTATTGTAGACTTTATCATTATGCTACGTTATAGTTATCAGCTTTATTGCAGACTTCGTGATTATGTTAGATTACATCTGTCAACTTTATTGTAGATTTTGTCATCGTGTTACTATATACTTATCTGCTTTGTTGTAGACCTTGTCATTATGTTACATTATATCTGTCGACTTTATTGTAGACCTTGTCATTATGTTACACTATAAGTATCTACTTTACTGTAGACTGAGTCGGAAGCTGCAATAACGGTGTCAAAACAGTTGGAATACCTTGAAACCAGATTGACTATTCTGAAACACTTTCTTAACAGTGAACGACAGAGGAAAATGCGGACCTCAACGTTGTTACTTCCCTTTGCAAACCACACAGTGTACAACTTGATGCAAGCTTATGGAATGGTCCGCAGCAGAACCTGGGGCATCCTTTCTCATCAAGATGGTATTTTATATTTGAAATTTACGAAATTAAGTAAACAACAACAAAATATTAATATTATTATTATTATTAATCTGCATTAAAAATAATGAGTTATCTAGTTTTGTGTTTCGTTTTCTTTTTTTTTTTTTTGTTTTTTTTTTTTCTTAAATATTTTATATATATATATATATTTTTTATGTTGTTTAATCTTTTTTGTTATAATATTTATTTATTTATTTTCTGTTTTTTTTTTTTTTTTTTCTTTTTTTTTACATTCTGTTACAAATGGTAATGTATATATATATATATTCAGTTTAATTTTTTCTTATGTTGTTAACTGAGATAGTTAATGGCCAACATAATTAACATGACAATGTTTTCAGTATCCATTACCATTATCTTGTGACATGTATCCCTGTCTACATATGATCTACTTCTCACTAGTGAATGTTTGATTAACGGTTTCAGTGAAAGATAAATATGTTCTCGGTTTCTTGGTACAATACATTTTAGATCCTAGTGTTAATACGTATGTTCCAGTAGAAAATTTTCTTTTGTGCAAATGTACTTAAATTTATTTCATAGTAACTTCTTTTATGGGGTTAAGAAATACTAAATTAAGATTTTATATACAACTCAAAATAAATTGTTTCTAAACTTTTCTTTTTCACAGACATTCTGCAGTATGGAATCAAATATATTAGGGATGGGTTAACAAATCAGTATGTGTATAATCAGGAGTAACGTATGAAGTAACTGATTTTACAGCGCTACATTTTTACTGGGTTTTTTAATTAATAACTTACTATTTTATTGGTTTCTAGAATTTGAAACACCAATTACTCAAAATCTAAAGTATATGATCTGTAGTGGTATTGTCTTCTTTTGTTTTTCTGTATTAGAAAAAGAAGAATTAAAAAAGCAGTCTGTCAAATCTTGGAGTAACTTGGCTAAAGAACGTAACAGAAGTGACGTGTGTAAAGAACGTACCCACTGCGCCATTCACGACATAGCGGCAGTAGGAAACAGAACTCTCTTCGGTACATTCTACTTCAGGAACACCATCAAGCATTTCAGACCAAACGGAAAAGTGCTTGGTCAGCTGTCGATACCCTGGGTTGCTCGGGGTGTTACCACAGTTAACAGTACTCACGTCATTGTGGGTTTGCCCTCGGAAAGTAAAGCTATTGTTATTGATCTACGGACCCCGATGCGAATTGTCTCCGATATACATTTTCAACAAGGATGCGGTGTGGACATTGTGAAAGTGGAGGATTTTTATGTTGTAGGTTGCGTAGGTCAACCAAATTTGAAATTTTATGATTCTAACTGGAAATATTTGACAGAAACCTCCACAGAAAGAAGCAATCGAAACAGATACGATCAATTTCACTGGATTGCTTACAACAGAGTTTCTCGTCTTTTACACGTTTCAGATGGACACATGTTGGTCATTAATCGTCACAAAGACACAGTTTTCACAAAGGGAGGTTACTGGCTGCCTCTGGACCGCCCTCTAGGAGTTGCTGTGGATTCTGAAGGAAACTGGTATACGGCTGGTCTTTCGAACAAAATTCTTACTTATTATTATTCTAGTTCCAGACAGTTGGGTTATTTCATTGAAAATATTGGTGGATGGTTCCCAGCAGAAAGAGTATTTGGTATACCTAACTTTAGAAAATACCTAAATGCGGCTGTGGCAAAATTTTCTGTCGATGGTACATTTCAAGGTCAAATAACAAACGTGCAAGGATCACGAAGTGTGGCACCACTTTCCAGTGAGAAACTAGTGATAGCAAATGAATATGGAGAAGTTCAGTTTTTTTCATTTCAGCACAAGAAAAGGCATGATTAATGTAACATTTTCACTGGGGATAATGGGATGTTATAATTGTGTTTAATCGTCTAATCATTTATAATAAAATGAATGGGGTCTGGTTATTACATTTTCTGTTCAACCCCTGTTACTTAGAGCGTTTCTTTTTTCAAACAAATTGTGTTTTATTATTATTATTATTACTATTATTTATTTTTTTAATTTATTTTTTAAATTTATTTATTTATTTATTTTTTTTTGCTTTTTGTTCCTTTTCTTTGTCTTTAAAAGTTATATTAACTTTAATGATGGCAAGTATTTTTTTGTTGTTGTTTTACCCTCTTAAATCATGGATTACATAGCTCATTTTCAATGTCATTACTGATATATTATAGGAGTACTGATATTGCCAGCTACAAATAAAAATAATAATTTATTGCGTCCTCTTGTTAATTCACTGTCATTTTAAAAAAAAGAAGAAAAAAGGTAATTACAAAATATTACATTATTTTAATTGTCTCTTAATTAATATTTATTACTTTCAATAATCTTTCATTACAATTTATATAATACTTTCCTGGTTCTATGCACTAAATGAAATAACTGTAGAATAACAGGTCAATTAACATGACAATTAACAGAAGTCTAAAGTTGTCTAAAGTTAAAAAAAATTAAAAAAAAAAAAAAAAAAAAAAAAAAAAAAAAAAAATTAAAAGAATAGATGGTATAATAATAAGTTCTTGGATATGTATATAAATCTACTGGATTAAATACGTTCAAGAGCAGAAGATAATGTACTCAAAGAAGAACACAAAATATAAGAATATTATTTTTTATTACTACTGAGGATATTTGTAGACAAATAAAATATAGTATGTGTAAATGTGGTTTCACAACAGAAGTATACAAATATACAAGGCAACAAAACAAGGTATTATAAAGATATGTAGTGTAACAGAAAGACCTACTGTCAAGTAACTAAACATTTGCATAGTGCAAATATACTGAGTTTAGACCTAGCTACCAAAATTATATTTCAGTAAGTTACTATATAATCATTTAAAAAGAGTAATTATCTGTTATAATATAGTTCATTTACTTGTTTAAAATAAGAAAATGTATGAACAGGATCAAGGACCTTGTTTATGGACACATTTTGAAGATGATTTTAAATACATCCACAATTTACAAGTTAAAGTGCTAATGGTTGCTTCATCTGTATATCTGCTGATCGGTTTCATTTTTCTTCACAAATCAACCCATTTCATCTTGAAAGTTCCACTAAACTACTGTTTTTGTAACTCTTAATCTGCCCCTATTGTTATTACACTGAACTAATTTTAACACCCACCAACAACATAGTGCACAGTTTTTCCTGAAATCGTAAATCTCCCACCATTTTTTATGAACAAACATTAATGTCACACACAAAATTCAAACATGGGTCATTTATATTATTAGTGTCAGAAGAATAAAAGATTATTTATATTTTGTGTTAAAAGAAAAAGATAATACATTTAGGTCAATATCATATAATCTTTACAGTTACATTAATGTTCAATGTTTACAGTTTTAACATTCATCAAAATAATAAAAAGCAATGTCATGGCTATAATAATGATGACTTGACTAGCATTATCTATTGTGAGAACAAGTCTGTCACTTTATTATTTGTTACAAAAAATAATACATTAATTAACAGTGGGCAAGAAGTGTTGTTATTTCATTTCTAATTTTTATTAGATATGTATTGTTCAGTGAAAAAGGTGATATGGGTGTAATGCTACTGAAGATAATAAAAATAATACTAATAACAGCAGCTGTTAAGAGGAATTATGTGTATTACTAACTGTAAAAGCAGGACATGGTTATCTCTTGAGAACAAAGTATAAATGCACAAAGCCCATTATAACAATTTCATTGGTTAGAAGAATAGCACACTACAAAATACAATAATAACAATATTTTTTATTAGTATTAGAAAGAAACTTGTTTCTGATGAAAGAATACTATATTATATGAATATTCGTATTTTTGCCTTTAAATAAAACAAAAGAAATTAAAAAATTTAAAATAGTAATTATGATGGTAGCACTAAAGAACATATCAAAAGAGCATGTAAAAAGATAAGATACCAGGTAATTACAATATTCAACTCCAGAATCTGATGAGGATTGGACACTGTTGCAGTTTTAATTATTTAACTTTTACTCTGTTTTTTCCTGTATATGTCTTATATAATTTGGAATGAGAATTTGTTTATGATAATTTTGGTGACAGCACAAACAATATCAAATTTTTCTTAACTGTAGAGGATATATACTGATTTTTTTATAAATGCATAAAAAAAAAAAAAAAACATATTTTTTTTTTTTTTTTTTTAACAATGTTTTTATTCAAATTACTGACATATTACCTGAACCAGTCTCAGTTAATTTATCTGTGGAGGAAATTTTTTTTTCTTAAAAATCCCCTAACATTCCAGAAAAATAAGATAATATTTTAAGGTTTTATCAGAGGAAGGACTGAAAATGAACTGACAATTAATGCTAATATCAAATACAAAAATCCCCAAAACATTCCTACTAGTATCCTTAAATTAGTTGTTTATGGCAAAATTAACAAATTATGAACATAACATGAAATACAATCTATCACAAAATTCTTATACAAACATACAGACACATTAAATTGAACATTTATAAAAATTTGATGGAAAATATTTTAGTAAAAAATAAAAAAGATTATAAGTATATAAGACTGCAGAATAAATGTTATCTTTTATATAAAATATTAAATAGATGATAAAAAACAACAACAATCCCATAAAACATGTTTTAAACAACAGTTACAATTTTATGTTTATGTATAAATAAAACAAATAAATTTAATAATTCAAAAACTGGTTATTACTGAGCACTAAAAAATACCAAAAGAGCTTTATTCCATAAAACCTTAAAACAATGAATTCAACTCCAGAAGCTGTGATGAGGAAACGGTTGCAGTTTTAATTATTTAGTGATTTAAAGTCATTATTTTAAGAAAATAACAATATAATTTAGTTCTGAAATTTGTTTATGAAATTTTAAAATTTTTTAAGTCACTGACTAATTTTATACAAATGTATCCAGTTATATACTGATTCAGTATAATGAATTGCAAAAACATGTTTTTTTTTTTTTTAACAATGTTTTAAACAAATTACTGACATATTACTCCAGTCTTTAAATATACTGTGGAGGAAATAATTTTTCTTTAAAATCCCAAAACATTCCCTAAAAATAAGATAATTTTTAATAGGTTTTGTTCATAGTAAACAGTGTAAAAAATAAACTGACAATTAATTTTAATATCAAATACAAAAAAAAAAATAATCCTCAAAATATAATAAATAAATTCATTTTAAAAAAAAAAAAAAAATAATAATAATAACAATAAAAAAAAAAATAATTATACAAACATACATATATATATATATATATATATTAAAAATTCTGATTAAGAAAATATTTTTCAAAAAAAAAAAGATTATTTGTATTAAGATGCAGAATAAATGTTATCTTTTTAAAAAAATATTAAATTTGATAAAAAAAAACAATCCCATAAAACATGTTTTAAACAACAGTTATAATTATATATTTATATATATATAAACATAATACATTCACCTGTCAACAACTGGTTATTATTACTGAGCTTGAAAATATTCGCTGCTTTATTCCACAAACCCTAAAACAATGAATGTCGTGATGCTGTTATGAGAAAGGTTGCAGTTTGAGATCATAACGATCATAAAAACAAATTTTAAGTAAAATAACACAAACAATTCAGTTCTTTTTCAATTATTATTGAAATAAAAATTAAATTTTTTTTAAATGCTGACTAAAACTATACAAATGCATATTTTTTCTGCCAGTAATTAATAATGTTTTTAATTGCATATTTTTATTGAATTGTAATTAAATTTAAACACACACAACATTTATCTGTCTGTTTCTTTAAATTTGTTCCATTTCTGTCATATAACTAAAACATTATGTAGTAATGCATATAAAATTAATTTATGTTACATAGTAAAACAGTATAAAATATAATCTCATTTGTTTTGAAGAATTAGTTACTGTCCTAATTCTCAAAATATAATAAATAAAACATTGTTAAAAAAAAAAAATAATAAAATGTTTAGTATTAATAATTAATAATAATTAATAAAATATATAATTGAATGCAACCAATATTAATTATTATTGTATTAATGATTAAGAGTTATTTTAGAATGTGTTTAAAATATTTTTTTAAAAACATCACTTTAGACGTTTTAAAATGCATTTTTATTTTGCAGCTATTCGCTGGGGGTAAAAGAACTCATATATATATATATATATATAAAAAGCATACTGCAAATATTATATACTGTTTTAAAAAATAATAGTTAAATTACATGTAATTTAAATTAAATGACAAATTTTACAAATTTTATAATTTGTAATAGCATAAAAATTTCAAAGTCCTATAATTAAACAAAAGCAAATCAGATCTAGTATTAATGATTAAACTAAGCTAAAAGATATATACTGAGTAAGAAATACTCAAATCAGAATACATCTACAAAACACAAAGATTAAGTATAACAACACAAGAGATTCAGTTATTGTGACATGACAGTGAGTGATGACTGTTTTAAGGAAATCAATCCTCTTTCACTGCTTTTTTATCTCATTTGCTAAAACATTTTTGTTAAAATATCTAAAAATTATAAAAATAATACTTTCCACAAACCAACTTCCTAATAACAAATTCCATTTTGTTATTTAAAAAAAGAAAACAAAAAAAAAAGTATCAAAGGTGTTATAATAGGTTGTTTAAGTTTGCTAAAAATCATCATGAAATTGTGGAGAATATGTCACCTGTTGATTTTTCCTACCTGTAAGAAAATCCATTATACCACATGAAATACAATCTCAAGGAAGTTTTAACAAAAACTATTTTAGCTGCTGTTAAATATATGTTCTTGGTTCTGTGTTGGCGTCAGGTTTTCTGTGTGTAACATCAACCTGAATATCTTCATCAGATAACTTTGGAGAATACCTCAGTTCCAGATCCTCCCTGCTGCCCTCAGTGTGATTCATAAGACCCTCCTGGGCTCTTTTCAGTTCTGTACTAAGTATGATTTCATTTGTTACATAAGCTTCTCTTCGGATTTGTTCTCGGACAACTGCTGGCATATCTGGTATCATCCATGCTATCAGGCCAGTGATCACAACAATGGCATTCTGAAAATAAATAACAGTGATGTCAGAATCTGAGATTAAATCTTTTTAAAATTAATTTTGATTAAATTGATGACAATGATTTTATCCTAATACACCAGAATAAAATGATATTAAATTTATGATGATAATTTAATTCTAACAAACTCTACAGTTCTGATGTCTATCTGATTACACTCACAACAGTAATATTATTCTTATGCACATAATACTGTAATAATATTAATTTATTAAATCAATGATCACTTAATATAAGGTCTGCATGATTAGAATGAGTTAAAATTCATGAATAAATAAGTGACAAAAACATTTGTAAAAAAATAACAAAAAAAATTCAACAACCCCAAGACAACTGAAAAGACTAATAAGAATAACATCACCCTAAAAAGAAATACTATCAAGACTAAATATTAAATATTTTAATGTTTGACACACATTAAATATGCAGCAACAAGATTACAATAATAACAATCTATGTATTAATAATGCATTATTGATTAATTCAGTAACAAACAAGTAGCACTGTTCAGAAAATAAAAGAAATGGGAAAAACAAACCTCAAAGACAAGAACAAAAGCAAGCTGTGCTGCCAAGATGTGCCAGAAAACCTCTGATCTCCGGTATTCTCTGTCATAATGCCATGGTGGATTCCGGAAATCTCTATACCTGTAAGACAAAATCATCTTTAAATGAAATATTTAAAATAAGAGAAAATATCTTGACATATGTTTAAATAATATCAAGTAGGTATCTGTTTTTTAATAACATTTTTACAATTTTAAAAATTAACATTTTGGTACTTGAAAATAAAAGAATAATACACACGTACAGGTAGCTCATATGATGTATCTATTAAAAAAATAATTAACAAACTTTCATAAATACATTAAATATTTATTTAAAATTTTATTTTTTCATTACTGGGGTATGTAATGCAAAAAGTTTAATCATGGTTTTAGCAGATGAAATCCAAACATTATACTGAACGTGATAAATAATTAACAGTTCTGTTCTAACTCAGTATGCTGCAACACTGAAACTGTCAAGTTCAGGTCAAAATCACTGAAAGAGACAAAAACAGAAATTACTTACCTGCAGATCTCCACATCTCCCATCAGGCTAGGTTCAGGCCCATGACCGTCCTGAAAGTCTGAAGTGTTGAAGTATGACAGTGTAAAGTTGATGTAGCCTTTCAAACTGCCATCTTCACTGTATCGTAGCTGGTACACCAAACGTGGTATTGCATCAGATGTCAAGGCAATAATAAAAGCCTAGAATGTAAAAACATAAAGTTATCAATCCAAACAATACAATAACAGGAAAAACAAGAACATAAAAACAAATAAGAATCATTCATTAATAAAATAATCAAACATACAGTGAGATTTATATATCAGTTAATTTTATCACCAACTATTAATAACAATATCATTGTTTTAACTGATGCCAACTTTCTTGAAACATGACTGTTTTTAAATTACACATACTTAATAAAATTAGTAAGTTATAATTTTACAAATTTGTCTGATTTTGTTCACCTAGCTAATCTTTACTGATGTTTTTGAAAATTAAAGGGACTACTAATTGAATTTAAAACATTTTTAAATATTCTTAACAAAACAGAATTCTTTTTATTATATGAAAATTTATAAAAATGTTTTTATTTTCTGGCATCTCTTATTTTAACATTTGTGTAACAGTTTTAAAATTTGAAGAAAAATGTGCACTAAGCTTGTCTCTTAATATTTCAGAAAATATCTTAACTTACATTTGATAAAATAGCAATTCTTGAAATACCATAGAGAACACTGTACCAGATACCTGAAAATTAAATAATTAAATTCCTTGATTAATTTAAAACAAATAATAATAAAATAAAAAGTAAAATAAATGTAACAATAAAAACATTAAGAAAATAAAAAATGAAAATAAAAAATAACTAAAATAAAAAATAAATTAAAAAAAATATAACATTATTGTAACATAAATGCTATTAAGAAAAGAACAAAAGAAATAAAAAAAAAAATAAAAAATAAAAAATAACCCATAATATCAAATGAACAAATTGTTCAGAATTAGTTAATCATAATTGGTTAAACTGACCTGAGATAAGGATATGTTTGAGAATAATTTTTAATTACCTATACCAGACAAATTGTTTAAGCTAAATTCAACAAACAACTGGGTGATAACATGCAATAATGAAGTCTCTTTTCAAATTACACTAAAAAATACTTGTCTGTATTTGTAAATCCATCCTTATATATAACACATAATGTACTGAAGCCTTTCAAAAACTATTTTACTCAGTTTACAAAAAACTGTATTATACCAATAGTGGCAGCCCTCTCAGCCATGGGTCGCTGAAGATGTGTAATGAATTTGAGAGCGTCAGTGCGTATCTCTATGATGTTGTTCAGAAGTGAAAACAAAGGTGCAAGAGGAAATGCTGCACAGAAGATGGTGAGGAAACCAAACTGTATAACTGGAAAAAAAAAAAAAAAAAAAAAAAACAATTTTTAATAATTAAATTAAAATATTTAAAAAAAAAAATAAATATATATATATTTTAATTGTTTTCAAAATAGATAAATTAGGGAAAAGTGTAAAGGAAATATAAAAGATTAATAAAGTTATCATTGTTTTCACAATAAAAGATTTTTATATTTCTATATATAGATATTTTTAAGGAAAAGATAAAACAGACTACATGGAAATGTAACATGACAGTGTGTATTTAAAAACAATAATAAATAGATACAATGGAAGCTGACATGCTAGTGTGAAAGTACAAAATGTCAAACAACATTTTTACATTAAATGATAAGATGAAAACACTGCCAGTGTAATAATTATATAATAATCAGAATTAGAAGCAGAACAAACCCATTTCCAGATACTCGTAGAAGAGAGATGTGCTCTGAGCTGACTGCAGTTTTAGGTCTTTTTCCCAGGGTGTCTTAGCCAGTTTTTGTTCCTTTGTTTCTTTTGACATTTTCCTCTTGATAAATTTAATTAATTTTCTGAAATAAATGATGATTTATATATTTAATTACATATTGCAGATAATGATGAGATTCAAACATCTCAAATAATAATTTAGCTTCAGGAACATTTATGTGACATTATTTACTCTGCTCTATGAGACATTATTTACAGTTTTTCTAATCATATTTATATATAATGTTACCCATTTAATCTTCTAATTTCATAATAATTTGTGGGTTTTTTCTTATTCTTTCTAAAAAAAAAACCAAAACCCATGAAAACAGCAACAATATATTATGACATTTTTTTATGAAAACAATGAAACTATTTTATAGTAAATCTGTGGTAAAATAAATAGTATGTTTGGTATCTGATTTAAAGAATTCTGAGACAGCAAGTATTTGCATTTCTGGGGGGGGGGTGTTGTTTTTTAATTATATATCATCATCATCATCATCATCAACCTGTAACACAAATGACAATGTTTCTCTTATATTCTGATACTGAAATGAAATTTATCAGTTAATATATATCAACTGCTTCTGTCTTGTACATTTCATATTTTTTGCAGAAGGACAACATTTTTGTGTAGGTATGTTAAGATTTGAGAAACACAGCAGTACATACGGTAGGACAATTTCAATGAAGTTGTTTTGAATGAGTTGTTTTCCTATCATTATAATGGCCAACTGGATACAGAGTTCAATTAGACAGCCTCCAGCCTCACACTGCAATAAAAATGTTTCAAAAAATTAATTTTCTCATCCTGTAACAATAATTTTTTTTAAATGAAAACAGAAAAAAAAGACTTAAAATGTGATTCTAGGGGATAAATATCTTGTCATAAAATGTAATATATCAAAATAATAAATGAAGAAAAATATCTTCCAAACTGAAAATATATTTAATTTGAAAAATCACTAACCTCTTCTTGCCTTGCACCAAAAATTGTCCTATACTTTCCTGGTCTTCCAACAAATCTGAGAAAACAAACATTATATCATTCAGTTTCATATACCAGTACTGATTCATTCAATACATTAGATTTAAACTTACACATTTGTAACATTTAAATACAGAAAAGTAGTTGAAATTATGTTAAGACTTTCCATTACCACCTGAAGATCTGGGACCTAATGTGAACCAATCAGGCTAGCACAGTAATTCATTTTATTCAGTACAGAAACAATTTCTCACCTTCCTTTGAAGAAGGCTATGTAGACAATAGAGGAGAAGTAGTTACAGAACTGGAGAGCAAACAGTTTGATTGTGATGCTGTTGTCATATTCACTCTGTGTTCTCAGACATTCCCAGTCAGTGAGCCAAAAAGCCAAGTAGCCGTATATCTGAAATCAGATATCAGTGTAATACACAAACATTTTATTAAGAAAGTAACTGCTAACAACATTTAGAAAATTTCTGTTGGTAAATCAGGATGCACAGCCAGTGTTCTAATCAAAATCAACAACTCCAAAAATATTAACTAAAAAAATAATAAACAAACAGTATCAAAACCTACTTACAAAATTGAGAATAATAATGAATGCCAAGTTGATGAGAGCTGCAGTAACCGTGGTGACCAGACTAGCATTCTTGTAAATGAGATTCACTGTTGTTGTGCCAACTGTACTGTTTACATGTACCTGCTTTGGTAACAGCTGCAGAGCTGCCAATATGGACACTCTGTAAGCTATTACTCCAATTACAGACGCAATCGCAAGAGCTGCCTGAAAACAAAATCATTTATAAAATGAAATACTTTTCTACCATCAAATAGGTGAAATATTTTATTTAGTTGTAAATATTTATTGGTCCAAGGAAACTCCTCAAAACAGTGTCTGGGGATTAAGTACAAATTCTGGTTGGAGAGTTGCTCAGTTTACAGAGGTTTTACATTTGGTACTACATAATTCATGGAACTGCAAAATCTTTTAGTTATGAGGGAAATGATGTTCAGTGAAGGTTCTATTGTGTATTTGAAGTCTGCTATCATTCTTATTATCTTGCAGTACTATGCTGTAAATATATTTCAATAAAACCAAACAAACTTTACAATTCTTACTTTTTTTTTGTAACCTATAACAAAAATTAATGCAAGAGCTAAGTTCAAGTAATTTACATTACTGTTTATAAAGTTAAGTATATCAAACACATATCTATGAACATGAAACTTAATATCATTTTACATTCAGTATTTGTCATCTACTTGGTGTCTTACCAGGAAGAACATAACTGTGTATGACAACAAGAAAACAGGAAATCTCCGACGCCAAAATGGAAGATGTGGTTCTTTCATCTGCAAGTAAGAACAGTATTTTGTAATTACACATCTTTATTAAGTTTACATTTTTTCACTTTCAAAAAACCCCTAAAAACATGAAAATCATCTGCTTAATAATATCAAATGTTTTATTCTTAATACAAAAAACATTTATCTCAACGGAATCAAAATAATATTAAAGTATTTTAACTTTTTTTAAACTTTATTAATCTTAAAACATCTACTATTTTAAATGAAATCTTAGTGCTGTCATAATATATGACATCATAAAGAATAAATATCTAACAAATCTTTACCCCAGTTATAGGATTAATCTTCATGGTTTCATGGTTTTGAAGTGTTGCAAGATATTCAGGTCGAGGAGGTTCCTGCAGAACAGAACAAAGAAACAAGCTAAGTGTTAAATGTGTCATGTTTACAATATTACAACAATACAGCTAAGTGTTAATCAAAGGTTCTAATAAATTATGTATCATATATTCCAATTTGTTAATATCTAGTTTTAATTTAATTAAAGAAAACAAAATATTTAGTTTATTAAAAAATAGTTTCACTTTACATCACAGCAACATAACAAAATTATATTTTTTAACAATTCATCTGAAATATTCAAACTTTTACAGAAAATGTATCAGTAAATTTGTATTCATGTCACATCTTTTCCTGTCATTGTTTAAAGTCTTCAAAATTTTGTTCAGGTGAATTTTTTTTTTTCCAGTTCCCTGTAAGAGGTATTTCACATTCTTATTGAACATGCATGCAAAGAGTAATGCCCCTTGACAAAACAGACTACTCTGTTTACAAATTGAGGGTCATGACAGACAGGTTGTTCATGTTGTTCACCTTTTTAATTAAATCTAACTATTCTTTGCTCTTGTTACTTGTTTTTGTTATAGTAGGTAAATTTTACTTATACTCACACCATATGAGGATACATTCATACAAACTTTAATATAATTGTAACAAATGTATCAAGTATGACAAGATGGTAAATTTACAATGATGTATATAATAATAACATATATACAATATATCAATATATCAGCCAGAGGATTTGAAACAATTCATGATTAAATTACAAAAATAGAAAGTTTTCTATGGGCACCAGCTTTTTCAGTTAAATACTTTATAAAAATTATGAATGCTTGGTTTAGATTGACAGAAAAATGGTAGGTAACATTTCTTTTGATTCTTGATAAGCATACATGTAAATATATAATGAAATTCTTCTCCGATGTCATAGTTATTACACAATGGACATATTCTATTCTCTAATGGTTTATTTTTCCATCTTCCCGTTTCAATAGGAAGATTATGATTTGAAAGTCTAAGCTGTAACAGTGGGTAGCAGTATTTTCTCTCTGTAAGGTTGAACTGTGTCTCGAATGTGACAGTATTTTTAAATAGTTTATAATTTGAAGCTTTGGACCAGTTATCAATGACAGAGGACCAATATTGTAAATACTGATCTGTCCTCATGTTTCTTGGCTTCCCACATACAAAATGTGCCAAACAAATACTCATGTTTGTAGTAACATTAAAATCTTTTTCATTTCTATGTGAAATGATTACCCACAAACATTTCCATTATGCACTGGCTGTGATTAGAACAGTTAATAACTGAACAATGGTCATGGCCTCCCATTACAGCATGATTGCCTTTGCCCACTAAGTAGGGGTAGTTTGACGAGATCTCGCAATTTGCATCTTTGAATTACCCAGCAACAGGCACATGCACAGTGGAATAAAAAATACCTCTATTAATTTGAACAATACTGCTTAGACTGCAGACCCCAACAAGACTGTCACACACACACCTTAAACATATGATAATGTGCAACTAACCGTGTAATTACTTTAATAATTAAACAGAATCAGAGAAAAGATACCTCTTCGTGAACAAAGTTGGTAAGATCCCACTTGTGCTGTATCGTTGCCTGTCTTCTCTTCCAGAACTCTAGAAACAATGTTCCTTTGAGAAAAAAAAAAAAATATTTTAATATGAACAGAAAAGAGATCAAAAAAATTTTTATTTCATTATTTTATTTTATTTTTTTAATAAATGAATAAAGTGTCAAATACCCCATAATGACATGAAGACAGCAAAGAAGACTGTGGCACCATTATCAAATATTCTGCTAGCTGCAGAGTGAGAACATGCCTCACTGAGTTTCCAGAACGGACACTGTTTGTCACACAGTGGACACATTGTTATGTTATCAGCAGAACATAACTCAGAGCTGAAACACAAACACTTTTTATTTTAATTAACATCATATTATACTGACAAAGATGATATCCACATAAAGATGATCTAATGTTACATAATATGGTCTGAAACTGAAATAAAAGTATCTGACTCACTAATAACAATAATAATTAGATTCATCACTAATATTATTGTGATTTAATCTTGTCATAAGATTATTATTTTATAACTACTACTGCTGCATGTACTTCCAGTAAAAACTACAAAATATTGTTTAATTAAACAAAACAACAATGAAATCTGGAGTAATAACTCACGTAGCAGTGTTGGTGTACATGATGACACATCCATAACAAAATACCAGAAGACCGACAACAGTGGCAGGAACTAGCATAGTTGTGTAGAAACCAAGCCAGGCAAAATAGAGAGCAATCTTCTCTCCAAAATATTCTCTGAAAAACATTTTAAAATTACAACTGATTATATTGAACATTGTTTCCCTTTTATAAAAAATCTATTATAATTCGGTGCTTTGCTGACTTTCATTAAAGAAAAACTAATTTATTAATACTGACAAAAGTAAGAAGGCGAATGACTTCAAAAATCAAAGACAATAATACACACTGATAATTACCATTCCTGATTATTATAATGAAAATGCATCACAAGATAAAAATAAAAAATGTCATGTTCTATAAAATTTAAAGTTTAAACCTGATATAGTCATGTGGCTGGAATTTTAGAAAATTTCTCCAGTTGGCCCAGTAATCAAACAGCAATTTTCTTGGATTGTCTGCTGATCCTGGCTTCCAGTGACCCTAGACAATAATAATAATAATAATAATAACAACAACAGCAATAAAAATAAGTAGAAATTAATAAAACTATCTCAAAACAGAAAATATGCTATGAAAATAGTCTGAAATGGACATAATGTCACAAACACTTTTCTATCATATATATTTGTTATCACTTTTACACAATCTTCCTATTTCAGTCATTAATCAAGATAAAAAAATACACTGTATAAAAAGGAATTTTTCATTTAAAAAAATTAAAACTATAGATGTTAAATAATATTGCAATTAATTTCTTTCTTTGTGTTATTCTGATTTGGTTTAAGAAAACAACAGAAGAATAATTCTCACTTCATGTAGAGGTAAGGCTGCAGAATAGTACCCATCAGCCATCATCTTCTTAAAACCTGTAATAATACATCAACATTGAAAAACAAAAAATACATGCAAAACCCCTCAATATTTATAGTTAAAATCGTCTTAAACAATAAATAAAAATAATAATTATATTTATAATAAAATTTCAAAATAATAAAAAAAGAATCTTAATAATAATGGTAATAATAAATAAAATAAATAATAATAAAAAGTGACTAAGTAAATAAAAAAGATTTTGTACATACAACAAAAATAATAAATCTAATAATAAATGATAATTATATAAAGACAGTGTTTTTAATAAAAAAAAAACTAACCAAATGAGTATGCTTTCTCTTCTTCTTTTGTAAAAGCTTTTCTTCTCAAAATGAAGTCTACAATTCTGCTTCTTGTGGCATTTGAAAAAAGTTTATCTTTGTTGTCAGGAATTTCAAATCTAAATCACAGAAAAAAGGAGAAAAAAACCCACATTAAAAAATAAAAATAAAAACATAATTATAAATGCAGTTGTAATAGATGCTGTATCATTTATATAGTCAAATATCTGCTTAAGATTATCAAACAATATTGAAAACCCAGGAACATGGCTGCTGTGGTAAGAAATTATTTTTTATTTTATAAACTTTTTCCATTCTCAACACAACTGTATGTCCTAGAATGTTCATTTTGATCACTTAACAACCATTTAATCTGGTTCATAACTAATAAATTTTATTTAAAAATTTGAAAATTATCAGGAACTGATATGATAATTTTATAACTAATAACAAAAATGTATATCCCTTATCCCTGAAAGACCTGCATAACATTATTATTTAATTACTGGGTATCAAAATATACAACAATAAATACAGCTATGTACAAGAAACCCCCACATTATTTTAAAACAAAGCTTATTTTCATTTTAGTTACTGAAACTGCTTTATCAAGTATATATGAGAAGTACATGATGTACTTACAGATACTCCTTGTCTATGCTGAATGGAGCAGTATACTGCCGCTTTTTTTTTGGCAGCACTGTCTCATCCAGTTGAAATGGAGTCATGAATTTCTGAACGCAACCAATGACAGAACTCCACAAACGAGTTGACAATCCTTTCACTGGGTTCTGAAGTCAAAATATCACCTTATCATATCTAATAATATTACGCTTTTAATTCAGATTTTTTGTAATGTGTTGTAAATCTTGATACCTTTTCTCAAGTCTAATGTTTAACAGAAACATTTCAAACATTTTCTATACTGACTCAAAAAATAGTTTTTGCTCATTCTGTGTCTGTGATATTAAAACTGTCAGCTTTAATTTACTTACATATTTAGGTAATTTCATTACTGATATAGACATTAAATAATAATAATCTAAATAATAACAATTTGTTGTTTTTTCTTGTTTTGTGTTTTTTGTTTTTTTAATTAAAAAATAAATATATTTATATATGTAATTAATAGTAACTGAACTTTATCATATTTATTTAAATTATTGTTTAAACTAATCTAAACTCAAACACACAGCAAATACTGAAGATACAAAGACATACTAAATATATCTGTCACATATTTACACATTTTACACATTTACAAACGTAAATTATTTTTCTGTTTTAGGGGTCAACTGGCACAACCACCAATGGGGATAACATGTCTGGGTATTTTAGGAAGTGCTAATGTTAAATTTGTTATAGCATACCAATAACCCCATTATTCCTAAAGTGACTGACAAAATTATTTCATTAATGTTATCACAGTATACAGTTATGTATCTTTGTGTGAATTTAAAATTTAAAATAAAAATTAAATTAAAAATTAAATTTATACTGTAATCTTTTAGTATGTAATCCCTATTATAATCAGTAATGCCTCTATTTCTTACATTTCAGACATAAATGTCTACATTTGATGAAATTCTGAGGCTTATATGAATGTTTTTTTCACTATATTTAAAATATTAATTTATTCTGCAATTAAATTTTATTTTATTACTTTTTTTAAAGAAAAAATATCCTATAAATTTTGTACTTCAGATTAACATTTTAAGGCTTTTTTTTTACTGGAATACAACATACATGCAGCAAACACTTTAGATATATCACATATACAAACAAAACATTATTGATAAAAATATAAAAATGAACACTGGTTTGGTAACAAAACAATTTTTAAGAAGTTGAATCTTTATCAAATATGTAGAAAACTTACCTGTTAAAAATGTAATTAACACTGACATCAAAATACATGACACATTTCTTAATTTTTTCTCTCTCTGTATGTTAGAAAATTATTTTGAAAGTTTGCTTTAGAAAAATGATTCAGCAAATCACTAATATGAGAACTGGCTATGGTCTTTTATCAGGCACAAATTCATCTTTTTTTGTAGATTATGATGAATATACTTTGACCATTAATTTAATTTTCTTTTAAAAACAGATGAATTTAATATTTCATATATTATATATACTGAGCATAACTTACATATAATTTGTAAAAATAATCAAAAATCACAATGTAATCATTATACATTTATTAACCAATCTATTCTAATAATTTATAAAGAAAATATTTAATGTAAAATTCTAAATTCTAAATTTACCTTTAAAAAAAGAAAACAGTCTTGATAAATTAGAAGGTAAAAAAAAAAAAAAAAAAATAATAATTTTAACAGCAGAATAATAACTTGAAACTATAAAAACAACTAAAGTAATTTAGTTCAGCATAAAATTAATGGTTAAACTTTTAAAAAAACAGATGGAAATAATCAGAAAAAATAAAAAATGTGAGAAATAGTAAGAATTTGCCAAGCAAAAAACAACAAAAACTATGGAAATACAACTGTTAAAAAATTGAACTAATGGTACAAATATTCAAAATCATTTTGGTATTTCTTAGATCAATACAGCTGAATTTAGTAATCAAATAATCAGTATTTACATGCATTTTGATACTTGAAAGGTGGCAAGCATGAAATGATCACGGAAATAAAAATCAGTCTCAAATCCATGCAAGTTTAAATTGCTAAATTTTATAACTGCAAAATTTGAAACATTAAACTGGTGCAGTTTAACAAATGGCTGGCGAACAATTATAACCAAAAACCAAACACTAGATTCCATACCGGCTTCCTTTTGATCACATAACATGTTGTTTCATCCACCTACAAGTTTACAGCATTTTAATATTGATTTGTTTTCCAAGGGAAATAATTCAGTGTATTTTGCATCTTTAAGTTTTGTTAGTTCAGGCTATTCATTAGATTCACACAAAAGGAAAAAAAAAAAAAGGAAAGAAAGATAGATT
Organism: Chrysomallon squamiferum; assembly: GCA_012295275.1. Taxonomy (NCBI): domain Eukaryota; kingdom Metazoa; phylum Mollusca; class Gastropoda; order Neomphalida; family Peltospiridae; genus Chrysomallon; species Chrysomallon squamiferum. Next base: position 461,485 of record CM022665.1, on the reverse strand, counting down.
GCTAATTAAGTATTTTTTTTCTTAGGTAATTTAAAATCAATTTCAAATCTTACCACTTGTTCAGCTTCCCGCTAAAATTCCCACAACAGAATATTTAAAATGATTAATTTAAAATTTGTAACAAATGTCAGTAATTTATTTTATAAAATAGTAAAAATATAAACGTAGTTTGATGGGCAACATGCAGAAACATTTTTCACATCATCCCTTCACTTTTATTAATGTGAGTTTTTGTTCTTAAGTAGGTACAAATTGAAAAAGCACAAAAATGTTAGTGACATTTTTCTGTTAAATATTTCACACACAAACACACACACACACACACACACACACACACACACACGTTTGTTATACTTTGTAGTTACTTTGTTAAAACATGTAACAACACACCAACAATTCAATACTGTTAGGTTTAATTTGTGCTTGTTTCAAGTGTTTCCCAAATCACCAATTAAAAAAAAAAAAAAAAAAAAATGTAATGTTGGAAAACTTTACTTTCACTTTTATCAAAATATCAAAACCCTGAAAAAAATTAATAATAAAAGTGAGCACATCCAAAAAAACAAAATTCTACATCTAATTATTACAAAAAGTTGAATTAACAGAACTGGAGCATAAATATAACAATAAGCAATGCTTTTTGTTATTTGTTATTATTTAAATACAGTTGCAGTCAATTATTTAGTAAATTAGTCACATTCAATTCTAAAGAAATATTTATGACCAATCAATTTAATTAATTAAATAATAATAATAATAATAATCATAACAATAACTTCGTCCTAAAACTATTTCACATTTATTATTTTAAATCAGTTTTGTTTGTTTTCTACATAGCAAATAAGAATTTGATAAAATAAAAATCATGACAAAAAGAAGAAAATTAAAATAAAATAAATAAATATAACAACAAATGAAGATTAAAAAAAGAAAAAGAAAAGAAAAAAAAAAAAATGACCACCAAACAAACACCCAATAACAGTATTATTTGGCAGCATTTACTAACTAATTTTTTTTCATATATAGTTTTTTTTTTTTTTTTTTTTTTTTTTTTTTGTGGGGCTATTCTCACTATATATATATATTTCATTATTAATAAAGATTTGTTCTTACTATAAAATATTAATGTTATAGGTAGTGGCAGCCAGCATTCATACCATCAAGTAATTTGTACCAATTTTGTCATATTTCACCATCAAGTTTCATTGGAACTATTTTTCATCTTGTTATCATTAAAACTATTTGAACAAATACAGTGCCTCTGTATCATAGAATAACTTCCCACATGTGCATTTTTTAAATATTTAAGTCATAAAACGTAGTTTCAGCAATAATGAATTGACATTTATCAGTGTTGTCCACATTTGTTCATATTTCAAGTTTAAAGAGTGGCAGATTTTTCCATTTTTGCCTTCTTTGAATTAAATTTTAATTCATTTTAATTTATTTACGTATTTATTTATTTATTTATTTATTATTATCATTATTATTTTATTATCTTTAATTTCACAGAATTTATGTTTGAACTTTAGATGTAATTTAAATTATTCAGAGTCATATTATTGCATTAAATAGTGGTTAAAACATTATTTTAAATAAAAAAAGAAAAAAAAAGGAGATGTGACTAACAACTTTGAGAATCCGGTTTTAGCCAGTTGACTGCTCGCGTGTTGGAAGCAAGCAACTTTCAATATGGCGATGGCTGAGACAGCTGCAGGTGAAAATAATGGAGAACTGCACAAGTAGTTTACCTTTTAGTTCAGTATTAAAGTAATATTTATGCGAAAAAAGTATTAATTTCACTGACATGTACTTTTGTTCGAAAATGATAATGAAAGATGATTTTAGAACATTTCATGTGCATTGTAAATTATTTTAGGCTTCCAATTGGTAATAATACAGTTGTCAGTTGATATTTTGGAGAAAATAAATTATGCTGAAACCGGAAGTGGCAAAAGGCAAATTTCCCCTAAAGTGGGTTCAGCATGTAAAACAACTATAGCAATTTTATTTTATTTTTGTATTTTTTAAATTTTTAAAATATTTTTTAACGTTAATAATATACTTTATATCATGTACACTGTGCATATAAAGAAGTATATATCTGTTCAGATTTTATTAATTGTGAATCTGGTGCATAATTTCATAACTTTCTTGATTTTAAGCAGTTTTTCTATTACAGCATTCAGGTTTAGAACAATATCATTTCAGCCTTTCTGATGTTGAATTCAGGGATCAGGTTTTCTGCTCTTTGTTAAGCATCACTGAAGACAGGGTCAAGGATGACTTCCTGCCAGGAGGGACATTTCATGGAGTGGAGGATCCTGAACACTGAACAAGACTACAGCATTCAAAGCTGACAAACCTTGTTCTGGAACAGGCTTTTGGCTATATTGATATTTATAATATGAAATGGAACAAAATCATTTCAGAGTCTTTCTTAGAGAAGACTTTCTGCAATGTTCTGGGAAAAAGGCTGAGAGAACAGAGATGGACTTATTCACAGACAACAGATCTTAAAGGAGACCACCCCTCAAAAAGAAGATGCAGGCAGTTGGAATATATCAGAAGGTTTCAAAATTCATCAGTGAAAATACTAATATATGTTCTTTCTTTGTTTCAAATTTGAAATAAATCCATAAATATATTTTTTAAGTTATGGATAATATCAGCATAGTAAAATCATATTGCTCCATGTCCATACCTGATAAAAACAATTATTATCCTTGATAATATTACTGAGTTACTAGATGGCTAAAAATGATTCAGATCACTATTTTGAACATTGTTTTAACCAAAATCTTAAAATGAAAGTTTTCATATTTGTTTGCCACTACCTATGAATTTATTAATATGCAACAAGTATCAACAACAACAAATAACCAAAAATAAAGATTTCTAATATCTAAAGCATTTCAGAATGACTAATTTACTAAAACATGAGGGGAAAAAAAAAATAAAAAAAATAAATATGTTTAACAAAAAGAAATATAATGTGGAGGGTTAAACAAGTATGTTAATTTTGATTTGGTTATAAATCCATACAAGTTGAAAAATACAAGAAAAATTCAAGCTACAGTATTTTCTTTTAACTTACTACTATTTAGTGACTAATGTTATGCTTCTGTATATCATTTATTCAAATACAAAAAAATTAATGTTTAAAGTATACTAATTAGTGTGTTTACAGATATATTACTTTTTGTAAGTGTTTTTTTTTTTTTTTATTATTTAAATAACAAAGGATGAGTCTATCCAATGAGGGTTTTATAAGCAAAAAGTGTAAGGTTTACTCAATACAGAGGTTAATACTGATATTTTATCTTGAATGTCTTGTTTTATCCAGAAATCATTTAGGAAATCATTTCATTCATTAATTCTTAAATATTTAATCTGCTAAATTTAATAACAACTTCCAAAAATAATAATAAGCTTTTACAAATATATTGACAGATAAAAACCCTGCACATATATTTTTTTAAATTTTAATCTAGCAGTGAATAAAAAATGTCATTGCATACTTTCATGTCAAAAATAATTATATTATTAATGTATGTTAAATACAGTTTTATACAACCACTGATAATGACAGAATTACCATACTGAGTCTACTGTATCCTGAAAGCTGGGAATTAAACTAAATACAGTGAAATGCCAAACACTGCCACAATAAGCATTCGGCTCTTTGATGTTAACACAAGTGTTTTAATGGTTGCTCACTTTTCCTTATCTATAAAAAAAGTTCTTATAAAATAATTACAACTAAATAGACTTTGAATGTGTTTCTATTATTTGTGGAAGTTTTCAAATCAGAATTGGCAATTTTTATGACCATCTGGCCAAGCACTGAGGTAATAAAAGCTTGTTATTTTAATACAGAATAAAATTAAGAAAGTCTTGTTCTAACCTCCCAGTCTTCATATTTGTCCTTGATATGTTGAAGAGCTAAAGTCTAAGAAAGAGAATAAATAATTTATTTTTAACAAGTTTAAAGCAAATATTTCATAAAAATTATTATGCAAGATCAATAACATTTTCTAGCATTAACAAACAATCAAAATACAGAAAAAATCTATATAATCAATCTATGTGAATTAAATTTTTTATCAGTATTTCGTTGTTTATTTTTAGAATAACCTCATTTAAAACCACTTTCAGTAAAAACTAAATAAATACCTTAATTTCATCAAACAAGCCATCTAAATAAGCATAACCAATGGCATTTATTTATATTTTGTTTAAATTCTAAGAACTTCTATTTTTTAAATCTTTGGATCTTACAATAAAAATAACGGACACAACTGAAACACAGATTTTATGAATATTTAAATGAGTCTAGTATAAAACATAAAGCAAAACAGTTATCTATAGTGCAATATTAATCATCAAAACTGGCTAAAAATATATAATAATAATGAATAATTAAAAAAAGTTATCCTACCTGTTTCATTGGTATCCTGATCTTCAAAAGATCAGCGTATCGAGAAAGCAGTTTGAATGGAGCATGGATTTTTAGAAAGTGAGTATGTTTTCCTCTCTGTAAATGCAGAATTGTATTCTTACCAAAACATGCATCAGAGGTTGTGTGTGCATGCCAAACCATTTATTTGGCATATTTGGTTTTCTGGATACAAGCTAAATATATACTTTAAATATAAAAAAAAAAAAACAAGAAACAAATTGTATTTAACAGATTCAAATTAATGTACTCTTAAAGAAGGGTTTGTATGATCTTTATTCATCCATTAACATTCTATAATAAATAGGATGAAAATTTAATGAAGAAAACAATTTTTTTTTTTATTATGTAAATCAATAAATGATAGAGAATCAAAGTAAAATAGTTCCTAATGCTCTTACATTTCTTACAATACTATGAATAATAATGTATCAGATAAAAATAAATAATATAATTTTATTAACATTATTTTGTGTAATTATTTGAGTTTCACCTCTGCACAGCAAGTCTCACTTAAACTATTCAATGCATATGTCACAGAAACCAAAATAATGCAGCAAAAGACAAGCTACAGTGTACCAAATTTAAAAGTATTTAGCTTGAAAAATGAAAAATAAATAAAACCAAAAAAATAGCCCATTTTAGGGATTTTGAGAATGCCAAAAAATGGTTCAGCACTCACACACAAATAAGGTTTTGAAATAACTAGTTTTACACTAAATAATTAAATACATTTTCATATTTTTATATTACAAAAAAAAAAAATTACTTATCTGTATAAAAGATAAGAACTATATAGTACTCAGTTCCCACAATGAAAAGATGAAATTTATGTTAAAACAGATATAATTAAGCAATAAACTATAAATAAAGTGTGCTGACAAAACAAAAATAATAATAATAATTTTTATTGTAAACCATTTTATAAATTAAATATGATTTGTTGTGTAAAATAATAAACAGAATAAATAAGTTTATAAAACTGAAATTTAAAAACAAAATAAAATAATAATAAATTGTTAATGCCAAATTAATTTATAAAACATAACTGGTCTTAAAACATTAACAAATCTTACAAAACAACAATTTCTTGCAGTAAAATAATATGCATCAAATCAGTTTATTATTGATGAAAACTATTAACATACTAAATCATGTTCAATTTCCAGTCCTTCTTTTATAAGATTCTCTTCAAAGATTTTTCTTGCTTGTTGAGCCTCCTCCTGTTTTTTTGACTTGACATTCCAAGCAAGTATGTAGTCAATACGTCTTACTCCATCATTGAAAAACAGATTACGCACCTGAAATAATTTCTTTCACAATAAATACACTTTTTTAATTTTATCATTATTTTTTGGGGGGATAAATTACCTGACGATTAGATGCCTGTAACAAATTAATAACCTATCAACAAAACTTCAAATACCAAACAAGTTTTACGTAATATATTTTGAACTCAAATTGTTTAAATAATAGAATAAGCCAATAATAGATAAATTTGGGAGTAAATACATGGTCAAAGTGACAACACATTCAAACAAGATAATGGCTGTATAACTGATGTTTTGAAATGTGGATTGAAACCATTTTTGAATACAAAATATAACATTCCAGGATGAAAAATGTAGATATGGAAATGTTAATTACATGAGCAGCTGTTATAGAATTTGGTTGCTGAACATAATAAAATACAATATGTAAACAACTCAATTAAAACAATTCTATAATCTTAGATAGTTTTTATTTCAAAATGGAATAAATAAATGATTAATTAATTTAATTAATAATAAATACATATACAAATTGAGAAATTATCTTCTAAATAAAATCCAGAACAGGCTTGAAAACTGGATGTATGGCACACAAACCATGCAACTAAAAATGCTATGAACACGACACAAATTTTTAAATTCTCATTATTAATATTTATGTTAACTAAATTATGATTATTATTAAATTGACTATATCCAAATCATCATCATTATTACTATTTTCATTATTATTACTTCTTTTTCCAGTGTCAAAAACATATTTTAAGAAAAGTTTGAATAGATGCCATTTTCCCCAACACCCATGTATTTTTACAGCCATCATTTTCTAATCTACATAAATAAAATAATTATAACTGCTTGCGTAGTACTAAAACAAGCTTTATTCATGTTTAGATAATGATTATTTAAATTTGATTCTTAACTGTATTTGCAAGCATAAAGATTTTTGTTTTGCTTTGAATTAAATAAGCAGAAATGTAGAAAAAAGAGCATATTCATAATCTTATTTTTTTCTTTTTCTACAAGCCTTTTTGCAAGCTCCATGTTATAATGAATGATCCTACTATTTTGTATAAATTATCTTTTATCTAATTTTCTTTTTTGTTTGGTCAAGATATTCTGCAAACACAAGTCAAAAGATCTGGTACATGCATTCAGTGGTTTAAAAAAATAAAGAGATACAGAAAAATAATAATATTTAAAATAAATAAATTAATACAAAGACAGCATTACAGAATTCAGTTTGAATATGCACATGCAAGAAAACAAAAATTCTCATTATTTAGATAGTCACACTTTATATACGACTGGTTTCATTTAGTCAATTTGCTGTCTTCTACTTAAAACTAAATCTTAACTGGTTAATACTATAGCCACTGTCTTCTTTTGTTCTTATATACAGCATGTATGCATGTAATTACTTATCCTTTTAGTTTAGACAGAACATACGAAGTATTATCAGAGACTACCCATTTGTATTTTTGCTATAAATTTAGTTAAGCAGAACAGTTAACAATTCTGGGGCCATGTTCCAGAAGATGTCCATTGTTAGTATCATAAAGATTAAAATAACTTTATAAAACTGCTCGAACAACAACGTAACAACTGTAATTAAAAGTTGTTTTCTTATCATCACAATGTTGTTTGAAGTGCACAATTCTGGTGCCTATGTTTGAAGTTTGAATAGCAAAGTGATGAAAAGTTCTATTTATTTATATGTATTTTGTTGAAAACATAATATTTTATTAAAATAAAAATGTTGTACCCAAACAGCTCACTTGCCATAAGTATAATAAAGCATATCGTTTAACATTATTACTGTAAACTACATTAATCTTTATTTATATTACATTCAACTGAAGAATCAGTCATGCACTCTTATGAAAAAATCAGTTGCTGGCAAATTATAAAATGTCTGAAGAACCTGATTTAACCATTTTCACAGATGCCTCATAAACAATATTTTAGCAACATCAACATGGGATCTGTTCATCAATTTGTTACCACAACTGAACCAGTCTCATGGACTAATGGTCAGTTAGCAAGTAAACATGGCTGACCAACCACACGAAGATGGTCCTAAACAATTACCAAAATTTTACAGCCATACATTTTAAGCATTAGCAGAAGGTGTTAGTGATCATCAACATAGCATTTTCATCCCATGTGCAAAATGCACGATCTGTGTCATGCTTGATTGTGACAGACTTTAAACCACACAACACACAACAGGTGTTAATACAGATATCACAGGCTAATTACATTCATAGACACTTTCGAGATCATGAACATTTTGTCAACAACATGTTAGTGATACATAATGACAACTTTGGGAACATGGCTTCAGATATGTTACTGGGTTTATTGATACTACTGATTTGTATTTAATCTATTATACCATGATTCAGTTTTGTAAATTACGTTAAAAATTATAAACAAATATAATTAACTAAAAAAAACCCATTTATATTGAAGGCAGTCTAATGCATATTTCAAAGAAAAAAATTCCTGAATAAAAGCAGAATATAAAAAAAAAATTAATAATATTAATAATAAAAAAAATATAATATAATATAATCAGATGATGTCTAGTTTGGAAGTACTGATGAAAAATGTTAATTTAGTAATGTTAATGTTCTTCATTTCACACTAAGTCTGAAAGGTTAAAGTAAGAGGCACAGACATATTTCTTTCAGAAAACCATACAAAAACAAAGCTTTCTCAATACTTACATCAGACAAAAGGTTTTCATTCTGACAAATTAATATAAATAATGAAATTCAAGGTGAAAATAATTGGCTATATGAAACTGTAAAATGAATACAAACATTTTTTAAAACTTCATTTTTTTCAATGTGTTCATTCCCTTATTTATTTATTATTTAAAACATGGCACTCACTTTTGTCTAAAACATTTAAGGTTAAAATACGTTTGGTTATGTTTATTATTCATAATAGTTACTTTCATAAATAAATACTCTTTGACAATTGCAATGCATTCATTAACTTCATTCCATCTGATGTTACTTGAATAAATGAATGAACAAGACTAAAATAGCAGCACTAAATAAATGAATGATTGTTAAACAACATTCCAGATCAAAAACGTTTGTTGCCAGGGGTAACCAAAGTGTGTAGTATAACATATACATGTACCTCTCTTCTGATACATTATTCCATTTTTCTAAACCAGTAAATTAGATATTTAGATATTACAGTAATGTTAATAAATGAGGCAAGGAATGTTGTAACATAACCAAAACTGACATAATTATGACATATAATGACACACACACACACACACACACACACAGACAGAACTTACTTTTTCATTATCATATATTCATTATTTAAAAGTAATACATTTATATTAGAAAATATTAACAATGTTCAAATTCAGCATCAGCATATCAAACATTAAAAGTACTTAAACAGATTTTAACATTTTGCAAAGCAATTGTTTATAGTTGCAAAAACATTGTCAAACAACATGTTGCTTTCAGTACCACAGAGATGTTTGCAACTTTCAGTATTAAAAATCAGTTAATGCAAACTGCAAAATATGTAATAAATATCAGAACACTAGTACGATGTGTTGTATGTCTACATGTTTTAAAATAATTGCTTGATCTGTTTTATTCAATCTTTTTTCATGACATTTTAATATTTTGCAAGGACTCACTCAATTTATTAGTATTTTATTTTTGTCAAACCTGCTTTTATTTATTGTACTAGTATAGAAAAGGTGTTTAACATGCTAGAATCATTTTAACTGTAAATTTCTTGTTTCATTGCAAATGAATTCATTAAGTTATTTTGACTTACCTTTGGTTTCTGTTTCACTGGATCTACCGCATGGCCATCAGCATCTTCGTCATCATCTAAATTGACCCCATCACCACCAACACCTACAACATTAAAATACAGATATTAAAACATAACAGAGAAAAAGTCTACTAGTAAAATTAATACAAACCATAATTTAATACTTAGAAATGTGACAAAAAAAGAGAAAGGAGAAAAGAAAACCTTCCTCAAATTGCCCATTTTTATTAGTAACAAATGTTAGCATGAAGACACAAATTCAAAGACATATGAGACATAGTTATGATAATTATTTGTAAAAATCAATCATAATGATGAAAAATAAATATTCATAATAGCAATTACAGAAACATAGTATCACATATAAACTAATATGTACATGCAGCAGTATTACATTTTATTAAATTTTTTGTTTTATCAAAGGCATTCCTATTTTAATAATTAACAAAATGCTGACAAACAAAATGACCCCCCCAAAAAAAATAATGATAAAAAGAACAAACTTATTTTAAGTTGTTTGTAAATTTTAACTGATGACACATTATTCATCATACTGTATGTATCAATGTGACATGCTTGAAGCTAAATTAGTAAAACCTTCCAAACAAACTGAAATGTAAAGCTTGAAGTAAACGTTTTTAATGAACAAGAAATTGCAAATTTTGTTTAAAAAAATATGCAAACAGAACACAAAAATTTATGTGTTGGTATTTAAACTTAGTCTTAACACTAATAACAAAATTAAAATAAATAAGCTATGTGTGAAACTTGTTAAAGTTTTCTGTTTCATAATATACAAATGTATAAATCTAAAACGTTTTATACATTTTGAATGCAGCCACCTCCCACAGACAGAATTACTGTTAGGTTCTATAAAATGTGTTAAACCAACAACTTATACTAAAATGGCTAAGTAACTAAAAAAAACAAGCAAACAAATAAACAAACATATAACCAAACAAATTTAAGTAAATAAATTGGATGCATTACCATCTACAGTGCTTTTTAAACTAACTAACTAAATAAATAAACAAATAAAATAAAATAAATAAATAAAGAAAAAAAGAAAAAAAAGAAAAAGAATGATCAAACAAAAGAAAACTGACAAATCTGCTCCATACCTACAGTATTATTTGATGTTTTTCTACCTGAAGGAGGCCAATCCTGGCTAAATGGTGTGTTAGTTGTTTGATACATTTTTAGGTTACCTAGTTGAAACAAATATACAGTTATACCTTACAGGTACTTCAGTGAATGAATACTTAAACACCACACAAACAATATACTGGTGTGAAAAAACAGACAGGAGCAAGTAATATGGTGAACAGAAAGAAAGGAAAAAACAGAATACAGAAAGAAACAAATCTGGTTAGGAAAAAAGAAAAAGAAGTAGGTTGGTGGGATTTTTTAAATTTTTAAATTTTTGGAAGTGGTCGTTTCTTCTCTTTTAGTGTTTTCATGGATTTTTGTGGTCCACCAACTCACTGATTTTTCACCTATATTTCACCAGTTATTTTTTAATTTAAATAATTTCTCATAAATCAGACATCACATGGATTTCTGCAAGGTATGAAGATGACATCTCTTGCAGAAATGGCACAGCTTGTTGCCTACAAGATCTGGTATAACAGAGTTTTGGCTTGACTGGCTTCCAGAATGACAGTTACAACAACCTTCACTCTGTCTGTCAGATTCATACTGAACATTGTTTAACAACAAATTCTTCAGCAGGAATGGCCAACATCATCCCTTCATCTGGAAGGTGATCATACCATCCCTAAGTAACATTCTCAGAAAATATGTCAAAAAAAGGGTTTGCTCATCTCAAGAAAAAACTGAAAACATTGTGTGAGCACTATGTTCAGGGATGTGACCATTTAAGGAGGTCTTAACATATATCATAGTAAGAGCCAGTGAGCAAAACTATCATTTGAACAGTCTTATATGGGAATTTGAACAGTGAGAATTTGGTGCAGTGCTAAGATTTAATAAAATGTGTGTGTGTGTGTGTGTGTGGATATTTCTGTATTTTCACTGAAATAAAGTCTGAAAAACCTATTTGTTTCCGTTTCCATTTTATTTTTATTTTATTTTTTTCCATTTCCTGTTTTTCTGTTTCTTCGTCTTTTTTCTCTCCTTTCTTTTTTTCCCAATTTCAATTTTCCCCCATTTCCTTTTTCACTCTGCTTCTTTTTTCCTGTTTCTTAGTTTCCTATATTCAAATATTATACAATACTGTGATACTAATTACATTTGTAAGTTTTTAATTGAGGATATTTTTTTTTTGACAAATCTCTAGAATTGTTGTTTCAAATTGAGAAACAAACACAAAACACACATTCACACACAAACCAAAAATTATAATTATATTTATGAAATTTTTTCAACTTTTTGATTGAAATATTAGAACAAAAAATAATTAATAATTTTAATTTTGTTTTTAAATAATGAAAATAAAGACTGACATTCTCTTTCATCAGTACCTGAAGAATATAAAAAAACAATATATTATCTGCTTTAATTTCATAATTATTTAAATTTTAATAAACATATTTTCATTAATCTGAATAAAATTAATTAAACAAAATAAACAAAATTATAATAAATAAGGAAAATACAACAAAAATGTACACCATTATTTTATCTTATGTATATATGCAGTACTTCAGGAGCCAAAAGAACCTTCAGTATATCTTTGTCAATAGATAAAAATGTTAAAAGTTAAAATATATTTTATATACTTCTAAGTTATTGTTTTGTTATTGTTATTGTTACTGTGTTGTTATTGTTATGAATCTTTATTAATAATAGATAATGAAAACAACAAAGTTTTCAATTTTCTTAATGCATCATTTCAGAGAAATGAACTTTAACATTTTTAAAAACTTATGGTATCAGTTATTTACAGAGTTATTATATACATTCTATGAAGTGTTTGTAAAATGAATTCAATGTTTTAAGAAGCTGTTGTGTTGCTGATACTATTAACAAAGGCTGGTATGCAACAACAGACAAAATAATCACTGTGAAGTATACAGAAAAAGAGATCATTTTATCTTAGATGTATGTAAAACAAAATTTTGAATTAACAATACACATTTATTTGCATAATTAAAAATTGTACTTGAACCCCCCAACTTTTGTACCTTTTTTAAAAAAAAATTATTTATTTTTTATTTTTTTTAGTTAACTGTTTTAACATTATAAAACAGTATCCCTAAATCAGATTTTTAAATTAATTTTAAAATTTTAATTAACTTGATTATTTCTTCAACATTCTGAAAGTACAACACTATTATTCACAACTTTAAATGTTGCATTAATAAAAATCACATAAAATATATAAATATTTGTTTGTACAGTCCTTAATCTCAAACATGTCAGTTTTGATGTACGAAACTGTCACTGCAGACATACTGGGTATGGTTCAACTTCATGTTTAGTTTATGGGCTGCACGCATGAGTGGTTTCATTTAAACTGAATATTTTTATTAAATATTTTATGAAAAAAAAATATATGTATTAGTCACTGTTGTGCTGAGTGAAAACATGTTGCATTTGCTGTGAATGAAAAGATATTACTATATATGAACGGATATGTCTATGTGAATATGTTAAAGTGTGTGTGTGTGTGTGTGTGTGTGTGTGTGTGTGTGTGTGTGCTGAGGAAGTTCATGTACATACATGTATGTTTTTAATTAATTATTTGTTTTAACATAATATTAATTTACACTCAACAATAGCTTAAAGTTATAAATACCATTAGAGTAACTCCTCCAGTTTTGCTAAATGTATGTATTTATATCATTTTAATACCAATAATTTTTAACATATTAACTTTTTTTTTTTTTAATTCTGAAAGTTAAACTATTGGTGAATTCACATAAAAGATACAAATGAATATAATTATATTGTGTTGTGTATCTAAAATAAAATAATTTAACAATCATTATGAATATTATGTAAATGGACATTTAACATGTTAATTAAAATACCCATTAAATAAATATCCCTTTTATTACTGAAGCCCATTAAATAAATCTTAAAAGGTAACAAATATCAGTTAGAAACAACTTTTCCACAATGTCTATCATCAGCTTTAACTAAATCTTGCTTAAATGGTTAAAACAATTAAATCACTGTGACTTGCAGTATAAATGTAACACTGTAAAATAAACCCTCAGTAAATTAGTTTGATATTAAAATTTAAATTTCAATAAAATTAAATTAAATAACTGAATGAAAATGAAAATAAAAATGTAATAAAAAATATGAAATAAAATTAGAGATCTATATTTATGGCTTATTAACAACAGAATAAAAAAAATAATAATAATAAATAAATAAATAAATAAATAAATATAAATAAATATATATAAATAACAAAACTACATAAAATCATTTTGTTAAGAAAAGAAATAAAAAGACAGAATATCCTCAGGCAGCCCAAATATTTTTACAAGACTTAACAGTTGATAAACTTCTCACATCTTACAACTATAAAACTGAAGGAAATAAGTTATTTGTGGATGTGACCTTAAACCCCTGAACCACTGAGACATCAAATAAGTGTGTTTTGTGAGAAATCATGTAATCACTGTCAAAAGAATTATAGAAAACCTGCTAACTGTATTATAAGTATCGATTACTGCTAACAAATGTGTTTTATTTTATAACACTATCACAACACTGTAAATAATGTTCTTTTGTTTTCTTCTCGTTTACATAATTATCTTTGTACATAAAAACCAATATATCAAGATTATATATGAATAGAAGGCATAGGAATCAGATTAATTTCTCTCAAATAAAAATTATACATTTTTAAATTTTACATTAAATTCCTAATAAATAAATCAATAATCAACAAAATTTTACTGAAAGCCAAGTTATTTATGTAAGTAAAATTTGTGTTATGAAATAATAATAATAAAAAAAAACTTTATTTAAATTTCTTTCTCTTCATACAGTGAAATGATTAGAATTTACAACAGAAATATTCTGATTTTTATTATATATATAGTTGAAATTACAAGCTTTGTATTTATTTTTTATCTTTTTTCTTATTTTTTTTCTGCCTGTTTTTATTATTATTTGTTCATATATATTTTTTTAATATTACTTTGATGACAGTTTTAGAAGCATTTAGTCATACTTTGTTAAAAATAAAAAAAATTGCTGAATAGAAATATAAAAATGTATGTACAATATAAATAATATTTTATTAGTGTAGATAAGCAAATGCATTTGATTGCACAGAAGCTTACATTTACTGTTTAGTTTGTGTAAACACTGAAGTGCAGCTTGGTACATATGAATGTGCTAGTTAAATATAAAACCACATGCTACACTAAAACAGGGGACAGTAAACCGTTAAACATTAAGACTGATGGCAAGTGGTATGTACAAGTATTTAATCTAATATTAAAAGCTAGTCTCATTTTTGTATATATATATATTTAAAAGAAAACTTACAGCCAAAGCGACTGTTTGAATCTTGATGAGTGTTTGAATCTCGATGAGTGAAGCGTTTCAGTTCAATGGATTCAGCAGCCTCTGCCATAGCAAGTCATCCACTTTCATTAAATCAAACGTGTTTCACAACCCTAGTATCCGTTACTAAGACGAGCTGCATGTAACTGATATTCCAGAAAACCCCCACACAACATATTTTACAATAATCAAGCTTTCCCAGACAGTATCAATCAGACAGTTTGAGTTTGTTAGTGAACATGAAAACATGCTATCCATACACACATCACTAAACTAGGTCAGGTGAGAAGCCGCCTTGTACGAAAATCTTCCCAGCTTGTAATTCAGAGCAAGTAGCAGTTTTATTATCCCAGTTAAATACAGTAAAATGGGTGTTGGCATGACCTGCATAATATAGTGTGAGATCAAACTGTTTGCAAAATTTATTTCCTTGTAAACAGTACTGGAATATTATATTGCTGGTATGTCAATAAATTGCATCAACTCTGCTGTATGTTTTACACAGAGAATGGATTCATATATGTTCACTGAGGGGTATGAAAAAAAGGCACCTGGAAGAAATGGCACTATTCAAATTTGGAAAAAATGGAACCTGAAAAAAAAAAGTTATTACTTATTGACATTTTGTTTTTGGTAGTAGGTGAAGTCCTGCTTACAAAAACAGTTCATAGAAACATATAAAAAACCAGAGCATGGATAATATTTGAGATAATGATTTAATGTCATAAATAATGTAATCTGCAGCTAATATATTATTTAACAATTGTTCACAGTTCATAATTAAACAGTCAGTCAAAACAAATGTAAACCAAAAACAACCCCCATATATATATATATATATATATATCTTATGCTATGTTTGAACTGACTGAATGATATCATTCTGGAGGATATGTTATCTATGCTATGTGTATTAACATTAGGTATTCTATATGAATGCGTCTGTATGTATGAACGTACTATTGAATCTATGTATGCATTCAAACATACATATATGTATAACCATATGTGCGTATGTATATGCATGTATGTGCGTGTGTGTGTGTGTGTGTGTGTGTGTGTGTGTGTGTGTGTGTTTATGTATACACACCAACACATTCCCTTGGTGTTTAATTGCTCTTCTGAAGGAGTAGCTTCCTACATCCTAGGATTAACTGCCAGACAGAAAGAGTTGATTGTGATATTAAACTGATATAATACTGTACTTTGTTAAGCAAAACCAAGTGGTTGAGAGATGCTATATATTAATATACATGCATGTAGCAATATTGCATGAATAAACTGTATTTTCAAAAGTACTTTTAAGGGTTTTTTAAAGCCACTATACAGGAAAAAATAAACAAGGTGCCATTTTTTCCTAATATGCATACTGCCATTTCTTCTGGGCATCTTTTTTTCCAGTGTCATTATTTCCTATACCCAATATGTGTAGGTCTAACTTTTTTTAAATGTTCAAACAATGCATGGTTATCTTGTACATGACTACATTGGTATATGTAATTTATATACAATAGCTTATTCACCGTTTAACGTGAGATCTGTAAGAATGTTAGTAAGCTGTTCTTACCTGGTATGTAAAGAAATGTTTATAATTTTCACCACCACATTGTTTGGTAATATAAGATAGTACATACATTATCTGTTTTTATACTTTTATTAATTAAAAAAAAAAAAAAAAAGATATCTACAGTAACAAACTAATTTAAAGAACAGAATAAAATATTTTAGTGCCAAGTTAATAAGTGTTTCTATTTCTTCTCTGTGTAAAAGTGTCTATTTATTCATTTATTTTATACTTATTTTTTTTTTTTTTTTAATTAGGAAAATAA
Organism: Chrysomallon squamiferum; assembly: GCA_012295275.1. NCBI lineage: Eukaryota > Metazoa > Mollusca > Gastropoda > Neomphalida > Peltospiridae > Chrysomallon > Chrysomallon squamiferum. Next base: position 444,608 of record CM022665.1, on the reverse strand, counting down.
TAAAACATCTAACAATCTTAATAACCTTTTGTCTAGATTCCAAACTTTATTCATTTCTAAATATATACATTTCAAGACAGTATGTTTTGTAAAATATGTAATATTAAATAAACATTAAAAAGAAGAAATTATTTGTCAGTGTCATTATTAGATAACATAATTAACATTGTGTTTGTTTGTTCTAATGTTGTGAATATACAGCTATAATTATGGATATAATTACAGGTATTTACTGCAGCCAGTATAAAGTTACATGTAAAAAATAACAAGGTATGCACCCTCACTGAAGAACAAGCATCATGACTTTTCTTAACAACTTTTGGGCTGTTATAATTAAGAACCGTTCAACACTAAACTCATTAATTTCAGAGGCTGAATAATAAACATTATATCAATAATTCAAACTAATAATAAATAAAATAAAATATTCAGTGCTACTCATTTATATATATATATATATATATATATATATTTACAATATAAATGGGATAGTATTAGTTATCATATAAAATGGACCTGCAGATTAACAAAAGAAAAAGTTCATACAAAGGCAAAAATAAAAAAATATATATATTAAATTATAAAATTTAGAAATAATCGATTATTATATTCTATATCAAGCATAGTTAGAAACATTTTAAATACATAATGCATTACTGAATTATAAATCTTAATTACTGAAACAAACCTCTGTCTTCATTGCTGGACAGCATGTGTAAGTGGACATCATCATTACTGGCCATTGTTGTTACTAGATACACATATCCACTGATGAAATAAAACAGATGACCCTGAAATACAAAATATCTACAGAAAATGAAATAATATTATACTTGTTCTATCTGGCTAATTATAATATTAAACAACAAATGTTAAGTGCATGGGTATATTATATTGTATGTTCAGCTGAGAGACAGGAACAGTGAGTTACTAGTATGACATGTCACTGACACTGTGACAAACATTTACTGATTGAACATTTTTGCTATGCAACTCCCTCAATCTGACCTCAAAACATACAGCAGTTATTAAAATATATCTGAAATCATATTTTATTTTGTAAAAGTATAAAAGAAACACCCATAATATATTAATATGAAAGTTTCATAATGAATTACAAACCCAACTATGTTAAGAATGTTCAAATGACATCCCATAATAAATTCCACTGTAGTACATCTACTACTTGACACTATGGAAAACATGTTTCATTTTTTGTGTAGTACAGTAATGTGTGTGATTTATGTGATATACTGACTAAATCCCTCCCCCTCATACTACATACTGCAATTACAGTAATCAGTCAACAGTTCAAATGTCACAATAAACTCCTTTCTTGAGGCAAATGATTCATTATTTTCTTTTGTGTGTGTGTGTGTGTGTGTGTTTCTGCTTTCTTTTTATGAATTGCAGTACTGTAGTGACATTTATTTCATTACTATTTCTAATTATTCAAGAAAATGAGTTCTGCTATACAACATATCTTGTTACATATAATGATTTGAAACTGTGTATTTATATATTTATATTGTTATTGTTTTTGACCCTTTGGTTAACTTCCAAATCACAAATTATAATTATTTGAGGTAGTACAAAATGCAAAGTTACAATACTAATGTCACTGCTAATGTAGGTAATAATATTAGTATTACAACTTTGTGAAACACTAGGCATTCCAAATCAGTATGGGTATGTTTCAAAATTATTGCAACTACTACTGTTATTATTATTATAAACCTTTTTTCATATACCACCCGGTTCTCTAATGTATTCCTAACTTGTTCAATGGGGGAAAGGTCCAGGCTCATTGCTGGCTGTGGCATTCAACTGATTTTTTTTTTAACACACATGCTTAGCAAATAGGATGACAAAGGGTGTCTTTATGTTGGCCTGGTAATATTTCCTGATGAAGTCCAAAGTGAACAGAAACTCTTACACCATTCACTTTTGTGGCTCATGTGACAATTTGTTAAGATAGGCACAACCTGGGCTGCTTGTAGATGATTTCTAATTGTTTGACATTAGTAAACAGCAGCCTGATAAAAATTTACAACAATTAGATTTGCTGCTTTAGCTTGATTTCTTTGGTTACAGATGAACTGATCCTGTACTCCTGTCTTTGTCTGGGAAGTTCCATAGTCTGCTAACTACTGAGTTCAAAACATTGAAGGTTTTGACCACTTCACACTAACTTCTGCCTGTTTGTAGCAAGTCAACAGCATGTTGATACTCATCATATTGCATCAACTGTATTGCAAATTTAAACATTAAAAGTAAGTAAAAGCAGAACAATAACAACTGTATGAGCAACAGAATAAGAAATGTTCAACAGTGTTTAATCAGACTTCTTGGAAAGTGTCAAAATTGTGAAAGATATATGGGGCAACTGGGTGAAGCAAATGCAATCTATGGAATGTATTCCTCTGTGTCGATAAACAGACCTGAATGTTTTTTACTGGGATGTTTGTGGTCAAAACACATGATCAGTCTAACAGTTCATATAAAACATTAATAGTGCAGGTTTATATACTTTTTTTAGAGATATTTTCTTTCTTAAGTTCCATTAATCTCTGTAAACAATATCCATACTAATACACATCAGTTTTTGTCTGCGAGAATCCTGAGGAATGACAATGGCTCAGTCACCACTAGTAAATACAGCTGGTAATTTTGCAGTTTACATCAACAGAGGTTTTACTGAATATTTTTGCTATAATCTGTTGCTCTCCTGATCATGAAAAGTACATAAAGGTCATATAAAACTGTAAACCCAAACTGTCATAAAACCTTTATTGTCATGGCACCTATCTAAATCACAAGATCATCAGTTTGTCAAAAATTTTCGTAACTAAAACAAAGCATGTGTGAAGCACCGATTTAAATCCCCCGATAAAAGCTAATCCCTGTAAAACCATCCCATTTTAGAGCATAAATTTTGTAAAACGTATTACAAATATTTGAACAGGAATATCATGCTATTATGCTGTATTATTATTAGCCCATAAACAGAAAAATCTATAAAACAGTAGATTTATATATAATCTTGCAGCTTTGGTCTACCATGAAACTTGTTAGCCAAAGTTTTACTCAATTTGTACTTTTGGTTTTGCTGCTAGTGCACAACGTTATACTTGCTTTTGCTTGACAAACCAACAATTTTACAATATTAGATATACTAGTATTTCGAGATACTAAAAAACCCACCAAAGTACCAAATCATTAAGTAAAACCTCTATTTAACTATTAACAAACGTTACAAAGGATACGTCTAAACTGCAAGATTACTGCTAGAGTTATAGTCCAAGCTCAGGGAGTCTCTGTTCAGAGTTATGATATTGAAATTGTACTCATAATAACTTGTAGACAATAAACATCAAACCATTTAATGATTTATTCACAACCATGATTCATCTTGTTGATGCGAACATGGATCTTTAAAGGGAAACACCGCTTACAGCTGTGACATCGTGACCCTCCAAGTCAACATGTTTTTTGTTTTTAAAAACATGCATTCACTCACCAGTTATCGTGAACAAATAACAGGACTTGAGGTCAGTTCTCTTCAATTTGAAGGAGTGGTATAGACCGGAAATACAGCACCAAATAGTTAGGTGTCACGTTAAATATGCTTTTGTGATATTTTGTGAATTGAGCATGCGCATTAAATTAAGAAGCAACAATGATATATTAACCTGCTACATAATAGTCGCAATAACAGCAAGCGTGAAGAAACAGT
>CM022665.1:415872-435872 GCA_012295275.1 Chrysomallon squamiferum | reverse complement strand
AGATCCCACAGTACATAACATACATGACACATCGAAATGTATATCGATCAAATCAGAAGAAGTCTTCTTTAACATAATAGGTTATAAATATATACAGCAGTGTATTCAAAGCAATAATAAAAATAACTACTGGTGTTCAGTCAAGTGTTTGTTCACTGGTAGATTTAATTTTTGAATGGTTTTATGATAAGAATGATACATTGCAAAAAGTATTATTTTAGTGTTGTTCATTGTAGAAAACTGTAACAAGAAATAAAATAGTTTGAAAAAATTAAAATGTCGTGTTCTAATGTTACGAATGATATATTTCTATGTTATTATTTCCATCATCATTTTCATAATTATTATTATTATTGTTAACAAAAATTAACATTATTATTGTAATTGTTGTTGCTACTGTTATTATTATTATCGTCATTGTTATTGTTGTTGTTGTTGATGTTATTATTGTTATTGTTGTTGCTATTGTTATTATTGTTGTTGTTTTTATTATTGTTATCAAGGACGTATCAGATAACTTTACCATAAAATCAGCTGAGAGATATCAATGGAGTTTAATAGAAAGTGATTCCTGGGCCCCGCCCTTCAGGCTACGCCCTGCGATACTTGATATACCTTACATACATTACTGAACAGTGTGCGTGTGTGTGTGTGTGTGTGTGTGTGTGTGAGAGAGAGAGATAATAAATTACATGATCACGCTAACTAACTTTATGTATTTGTTTGTTTGTTATTTTAAGTGTCTTACAATTACAGTTAAAATGGTTTTATTTTATAAATTACAAATGATTATGAGGATGGGAAACCGGGCCCTTTTATCAAAAAGCTAAGTTGTTTGTTGTTTTTCTTATTTTCTTTTTACTCCCTTTCTGCACTAAAAATGTGTCGCATTAATCACTTTTATTTTTCTTTACTTCTCTGATTTATTGTTCTTATTACTATTGTTGTTGTTGTTGTTATTATTATTATTATTATTATTATTATTATTTTAATACTTTATTTTATGTTGTTCGTCTTTCTTTTTAAATTTTCTTTCGTTGAAGATGTCACAATTAAAAATAATTAACCGATATTTTTAAAACAAGTTCAAATTACATACAATTATGTACTTGTGTGTGTATGTATCTGTGTGTGTGTGTGTGTGTGTGTGTATGTGTGTGTGTGTGTGTGTATGTGTGTGTGTGTGTGGGGGGGGGAGAGAGACAAGATAATAAATTACACGACCAAGCTAAATAACTTTATGTATTTGTTTGTTTGTTTATTTCAAAATGTTTACTTGTTTGTTTTTCTTATTATATTTTCTTTTTCCTTGCTTTCTACCTTAAAAATGTTTTTTTAGTTACCTTCTTACTTTCCTTTAATTCTCTTATTTATTATTATTAGCATTATTATTAACAGTATTATTATTATTATTATTATTATTATTATTATTATTATTATTATTATTATTATTATTATTATTTTTATTATTATTTTAATACTTGGTCAAGAAACGTGTTTATTTTATGTTGTTCGTCTTCCTTTTAAAATTTCTTTCGTTGGGGAAAATGTCGAAATTAAGAATAATTAACCGATGTTTTTAAAACAAGTTAAAACTGCAATACATATAATAAGGAAAGAATATCTTGTGAATATATATGGTTCTAATTAAAACAATACAAAGTTGTTGTTGTTGTTTTTTTAAACATATTTTAGACTGTACTGAACAATTCAATAAAATAATATATGATATATAACGATTTTAATTTGGTACTAACTATACAAATTTACATACCTATAAACGATCTGAAATCACCAAAAAAAATTACCAAGAACTTTAAGGTATATGATTTAAAATATCTATTTACAAAACTGTATTCTAATCTTCTAAAATAAAAAAAAAGGAAAAATAAAAAAGGAAGAAGAAGAAAAGAAAAAGGAACCTCAGTAACAAGAAAAAAAAAACTTTTAAAAAAGCTATACTAGACTTATTATCTAGCAATCTGATGTACAAAAAGTGTAACAGAAAATAGTTATCACTTGATCCTCTCGGTTATACTTTTAAATTTAAACTTTAGTCAATTTAAAAAAGATAAAGTAGAGTGGAAATTTAATACCTTATTATTATTAATTCTTTGTTAAATAAGTAAAAGGAAAAAAAACAACAACAATAAAATAAAAATAACGAGTTTTACGCGGTGCCAGTCTACAACTTAGAAGACTTAGATAACCCCGAAAGATGAAATCAAGTTTTCTATCAAAAATCGGTTCAGAAATGTTGCTAATGTAAATAAGAGCGTAAGTTCATCTTTCTCTGTATTTAAGAAAAAGAAAAAAGAAGTAAATATAAATAAATAAATAAATAATGTTTGCGCCTACGTCAACTTTTACTAGAATAAAATATAATGTACTCAGGTAAATAAATAAATAAATAAAATAAGTTAAGTTAAATTAAATTAAATTAAACTAAATTAAATTAAATTATGTTTGTTGCCTAGATTATGATATTTTTCTTATTAGCGGTTCAAAGTCGCCAAGTTTATTTATATCACTTTGTACACGTAATTAAGTCACGTGAGTCACGTGATCGAAACGACATAGAAACGGCCCATCTAATGAATCGAGGTGTCTGAGCTGTTCTTTACGGAAATCATTTGATTCGGAATTTAGGTAAGTTTATCACAAATTTAATAACGGTTTAAGTACCTAGTAAGTTAAGTGATTATTCTCAATAGCAGGTAGATTTCTGGAATGTTAACAAGTTTATTTATATCACTTTTGTACACGTAATTCGAGAACGTGATCGTTACGAGGTCGAGAAAACCCGTATACATTGTGTTGTGTATGTTTTAATATATCGAAGAGTTTGAGCTGTTCTTTACAGAAACAATGTTACTAGGAATTTAAGCAAGTTTATAAAAATTTTAACAACAGTTTTCTGTATCTAGTAATCTATACCTGTAAATATATATTTATTTCGGTAGATAGATTTATGTTTTTTTGAAATGTTTGAAACTGATTTTAACTTTACTTCCTTGTTTACTTTGTGTAAATTTTCACAGCTAATAACGAACATTTTCTCGTCGATTTTATTCGATTCAACGAGTGACGTAAAACATGTGTTTTAAAGGTAATAGGCACGTAGACCTTGGATTTAGTTAATAGTTTAATAACATGACCTCTGTTTGAAATAATAATTAGGTTTTAACATATATTATTATATTCAGATAATTTGTTACAAACGGCACCAGAAGGTCATAAATGTTGACCCGTTTCTGTCCCTAGACTTTTGAATATCATTTGTTTATAGCGTAAATGCTAAAACAAATATTTAATATTATTAGATTTATGTTGCTAACTTTTTAAAATATTTCCGTGTTATTTCTTTCGTTTCTGAAACCGAAACTTATATTTATGACGAAAATATTTCCTGTAACGTTCGAGAACATAGTACATACTTATACGAGAAATTTAAATTATTAGAATTATATATGTAATGGTTTATTATAATTTATAGACATGTACATTTTATGTATATTTTTTTTTTATGGGACACAATACAAACCAAAAGGTCGCAAATACTGAAGTATCTCATTATCACCCTTCTTCAGTATCGTGTATAGAGTGAGTGTTCAGACAAACATTTAAAATTGTCAGCTTTATTTTGATAACATTAGGAAATATTTCCGTGTTCATTCTTTCTTTTCTGAAACCGAAACCTCTATTTTTATGACTAAAATATTTCCGGTAACGTTCGAGAAAAATCAAAGGGAAAAATCGATGTGTTTGTTAGTGTGTTTGAGCTGTCATTTACATAAGTCATCTGATTAGGAATATAGGTAAGTTAATAAACATTTTAATGTTTTCATCATCCAGTAAAGAGATATTAATGAGACTAATTTTAATTTTTCTTCCAAGTTTCATAGCACATATCGAAGCTTTTCTAGGCGATTTCATTCAATACAAAGACTTATGTAAAAAGCACATTCGATTTAGTTGAAGGAGATGAATAACAGGACCAATATATGGAATAAAAATTACACATTTGACTATCTTCAAATCGACATTCTTTTGTATTTGTTAGGAGCGACAACGAAAAGGTCACAAATATTGACCCGTTTGTGTCGCCCACTTCTTGAATATTTTTCTCGGTAACTTAGGAGTGTATAGAGTAAGTACTAAGACAAATATTTAAAATATTTAGCTTTTTGTTACTAACATTATAAAATATTTCCGTGTTATTCTTTTCTTTTGTGAAACTGAAACCTGTATTATGCCTAACAAGATTTAAGTTAACAGTGTAGAAAGCATTTGATAATTTTTTTAAATTAAATTTTATTTAATTAATTATTTTATCTAGTTTTGTTTATATGTATCTTTCTAAATAAATTATATTTTATTCTACAAAAAAATGCACATATTTTATTTAAATTACGACTAAGTACATCATTTACATGACAAAAGTTCTTGTATTTAATTTTCCTATATGCTCGAATAAAACGTATTCAGATTTCAATAAACATTTTTTAAGTCTTTTTATTATGACATTTTCTTATTGGGCGGTGAGAAAAGCTGCTGTTAGACACAATATAAACAGTTTACAATTTTGCAGGTAGGCTCTGTATATTCAGAATAGCATACATAATCTCTTCTTGTTATTGTGATCAGTTGTATTCCTGTCAGAATTGGTTTTATGGACAATGTACAGGAAATTCCAAAGATTCGAAACTGAATATTCAAACAAAACAAACTGCAATAGCTGTAATAAAAATAAAGATTAGTGTATGTTTCTTATAATTAAAGTAATATATTTTAATATTATTTTATTTTATACACGGCAAATGAGTATACTGTAAATGAAAATAATAAAATATTTATATTTGTCTATTCAGCAAACTATAGATAAATCAATAGTTTAATAAATAAATAAATAAATAACATAATGTATGTTGCCTGTATTATGATATTTGTCTGATTAGCGGTTCAGCGGAAAGTCGCCCAGTTTATTTCTAACCCTTTTTTTTCAACGTTACTTGAGTCACGTGATCGTTACAATATAGTGACGAGCCGGAAACGTTTTCTTGTCTATTTTTAATATATCGATGTGTTTGAGTCGTTCTTTACAGAAATAATTCGATTAGTTAAGTTAATAAAAAAAAAAATGTATGAAAGGGATTTGAATATTACTTCCTTGTTTACGTTGTGCAAATTATCGAAGATAATAACGAAATTTCTCTCGGCTATTTTTGAAATAGTAATTAGCTTTTAAATAGTTCTTCTATCTTCAGATAATACATAAAACAACCTTCTTTTACATTTATTACGAGCGACAACGTAAAAGTAACAAATGTCGACAATTTTGTGTCTCCACACTTCTTCAGTATCGTTTTTAATAATAGTTATGAGTGTATAAAATAAGTGGTAAAACAAATATTTAAAGTTACTAGCTTTCTGTTGCTAAAGTTATAAAATATTCCGTGTTGTTTCGATCTTTTGTGAAACTGAAACTTGTACGGACGAAAATACTACTGGAAATGTATTTATTTATTTATTTATTTATATCATGGTACATCAGATAAGTTATTAACATCAAAATAGCTGATAATATTAAAATATATATCACCGAGCTAAATAAAGTCAAATTGCGTGTTCTTTGTTGGTGAGTTATGATTTCCAGTATGATTTTTGCACAGTTTCACTTTAGGTTGTTTGTAGCTTGGTCCACAGCCCAGGGGTAAACAATGTGTAATCATAAATTCACATTGTTTATTAAGTTAGAATCTATTTAGAAAAGTGAATTCTAATCATCTAAAATGAAAACAAAATAAAAAATAAAAAAATAAAAAAATAAAAAAGGAAGAAGAAGAAAAGGAAAAGGAAACTCAGTAACAATAAAAACTTTAAAAAAAAAGCTATACTAGACTTAGCATTATTAGCATTATTATTAACAGTATTATTATTATTATTATTATTATTTTTATTATTATTTTAATATTTGGTCAAGAAACGTGTTTATTTTATGTTGTTCGTCTTCCTTTTAAAATTTCTTTCGTTGGGGAAAATGTCGAAATTAAGAATAATTAACCGATGTTTTTAAAACAAGTTAAAACTGCAATACATATAATAAGGAAAGAATATCTTGTGAATATATATGGTTCTAATTAAAACAATACAAAGTTGTTGTTGTTGTTTTTTTAAACATATTTTAGACTGTACTGAACAATTCAATAAAATAATATATGATATATAACGATTTTAATTTGGTACTAACTATACAAATTTACATACCTATAAACGATCTGAAATCACCAAAAAAAATTACCAAGAACTTTAAGGTATATGATTTAAAATATCTATTTACAAAACTGTATTCTAATCTTCTAAAATAAAAAAAAAGGAAAAATAAAAAAGGAAGAAGAAGAAAAGAAAAAGGAACCTCAGTAACAAGAAAAAAAAAACTTTTAAAAAAGCTATACTAGACTTATTATCTAGCAATCTGATGTACAAAAAGTGTAACAGAAAATAGTTATCACTTGATCCTCTCGGTTATACTTTTAAATTTAAACTTTAGTCAATTTAAAAAAGATAAAGTAGAGTGGAAATTTAATACCTTATTATTATTAATTCTTTGTTAAATAAGTAAAAGGAAAAAAAACAACAACAATAAAATAAAAATAACGAGTTTGTACGCGGTGCCAGTCTACAACTTAGAAGACTTAGATTTGCAACCCCGAAAGATGAAATCAAGTTTTCTATCAAAAATCGGTTCAGAAATGTTGCTAATGTAAATAAGAGCGTAAGTTCATCTTTCTCTGTATTTAAGAAAAAGAAAAAAGAAGTAAATATAAATAAATAAATAAATAATGTTTGCGCCTACGTCAACTTTTACTAGAATAAAATATAATGTACTCAGGTAAATAAATAAATAAATAAATAAGTTAAGTTAAATTAAATTAAATTAAACTAAATTAAATTAAATTATGTTTGTTGCCTAGATTATGATATTTTTCTTATTAGCGGTTCAAAGTCGCCAAGTTTATTTATATCACTTTGTACACGTAATTTCAGTCACGTGATCGTTACGACATAGAAACGGCCCATCTAATGAATCGAGGTGTCTGAGCTGTTCTTTACGGAAATCATTTGATTCGGAATTTAGGTAAGTTTATCACAAATTTAATAACGGTTTAAGTACCTAGTAAGTTAAGTGATTATTCTCAATAGCAGGTAGATTTCTGGAATGTTAACAAGTTTATTTATATCACTTTTGTACACGTAATTCGAGAACGTGATCGTTACGAGGTCGAGAAAACCCGTATACATTGTGTTGTGTATGTTTTAATATATCGAAGAGTTTGAGCTGTTCTTTACAGAAACAATGTTACTAGGAATTTAAGCAAGTTTATAAAAATTTTAACAACAGTTTTCTGTATCTAGTAATCTATACCTGTAAATATATATTTATTTCGGTAGATAGATTTATGTTTTTTTGAAATGTTTGAAACTGATTTTAACTTTACTTCCTTGTTTACTTTGTGTAAATTTTCACAGCTAATAACGAACATTTTCTCGTCGATTTTATTCGATTCAACGAGTGACGTAAAACATGTGTTTTAAAGGTAATAGGCACGTAGACCTTGGATTTAGTTAATAGTTTAATAACATGACCTCTGTTTGAAATAATAATTAGGTTTTAACATATATTATTATATTCAGATAATTTGTTACAAACGGCACCAGAAGGTCATAAATGTTGACCCGTTTCTGTCCCTAGACTTTTTGAATATCATTTGTTTATAGCGTAAATGCTAAAACAAATATTTAATATTATTAGATTTATGTTGCTAACTTTTTAAAATATTTCCGTGTTATTTCTTTCGTTTCTGAAACCGAAACTTATATTTATGACGAAAATATTTCCTGTAACGTTCGAGAACATAGTACATACTTATACGAGAAATTTAAATTATTAGAATTATATATGTAATGGTTTATTATAATTTATAGACATGTACATTTTATGTATATTTTTTTTTTATGGGACACAATACAAACCAAAAGGTCGCAAATACTGAAGTATCTCATTATCACCCTTCTTCAGTATCGTGTATAGAGTGAGTGTTCAGACAAACATTTAAAATTGTCAGCTTTATTTTGATAACATTAGGAAATATTTCCGTGTTCATTCTTTCTTTTCTGAAACCGAAACCTCTATTTTTATGACTAAAATATTTCCGGTAACGTTCGAGAAAAATCAAAGGGAAAAATCGATGTGTTTGTTAGTGTGTTTGAGCTGTCATTTACATAAGTCATCTGATTAGGAATATAGGTAAGTTAATAAACATTTTAATGTTTTCATCATCCAGTAAAGAGATATTAATGAGACTAATTTTAATTTTTCTTCCAAGTTTCATAGCACATATCGAAGCTTTTCTAGGCGATTTCATTCAATACAAAGACTTATGTAAAAGCACATTCGATTTAGTTGAAGGAGATGAATAACAGGACCAATATATGAAATAAAAATTACACATTTGACTATCTTCAAATCGACATTCTTTTGTATTTGTTAGGAGCGACAACGAAAAGGTCACAAATATTGACCCGTTTGTGTCGCCCACTTCTTGAATATTTTTCTCGGTAACTTAGGAGTGTATAGAGTAAGTACTAAGACAAATATTTAAAATATTTAGCTTTTTGTTACTAACATTATAAAATATTTCCGTGTTATTCTTTTCTTTTGTGAAACTGAAACCTGTATTATGCCTAACAAGATTTAAGTTAACAGTGTAGAAAGCATTTGATAATTTTTTTTAAATTAAATTTTATTTAATTAATTATTTTATCTAGTTTTGTTTATATGTATCTTTCTAAATAAATTATATTTTATTCTACAAAAAATGCACATATTTTATTTAAATTACGACTAAGTACATCATTTACATGACAAAAGTTCTTGTATTTAATTTTCCTATATGCTCGAATAAAACGTATTCAGATTTCAATAAACATTTTTAAGTCTTTTTTATTATGACATTTTCTTATTGGGCGGTGAGAAAAGCTGCTGTTAGACACAATATAAACAGTTTACAATTTTGCAGGTAGGCTCTGTATATTCAGAATAGCATACATAATCTCTTCTTGTTATTGTGATCAGTTGTATTCCTGTCAGAATTGGTTTTATGGACAATGTACAGGAAATTCCAAAGATTCGAAACTGAATATTCAAACAAAACAAACTGCAATAGCTGTAATAAAAATAAAGATTAGTGTATGTTTTTTTATAATTAAAGTAATATATTTTAATATTATTTTATTTTATACACGGCAAATGAGTATACTGTAAATGAAAATAATAAAATATTTATATTTGTCTATTCAGCAAACTATAGATAAATCAATAGTTTAATAAATAAATAAATAAATAACATAATGTATGTTGCCTGTATTATGATATTTGTCTGATTAGCGGTTCAGCGGAAAGTCGCCCAGTTTATTTCTAACCCTTTTTTTTCAACGTTACTTGAGTCACGTGATCGTTACAATATAGTGACGAGCCGGAAACGTTTTCTTGTCTATTTTAATATATCGATGTGTTTGAGTCGTTCTTTACAGAAATAATTCGATTAGTTAAGTTAATAAAAAAAAAAATGTATGAAAGGGATTTGAATATTACTTCCTTGTTTACGTTGTGCAAATTATCGAAGATAATAACGAAATTTCTCTCGGCTATTTTTGAAATAGTAATTAGCTTTTAAATAGTTCTTCTATCTTCAGATAATACATAAAACAACCTTCTTTTACATTTATTACGAGCGACAACGTAAAAGTAACAAATGTCGACAATTTTGTGTCTCCACACTTCTTCAGTATCGTTTTTAATAATAGTTATGAGTGTATAAAATAAGTGGTAAAACAAATATTTAAAGTTACTAGCTTTCTGTTGCTAAAGTTATAAAATATTCCGTGTTGTTTCGATCTTTTGTGAAACTGAAACTTGTACGGACGAAAATACTACTGGAAATGTATTTATTTATTTATTTATTTATATCATGGTACATCAGATAAGTTATTAACATCAAAATAGCTGATAATATTAAAATATATATCACCGAGCTAAATAAAGTCAAATTGCGTGTTCTTTGTTGGTGAGTTATGATTTCCAGTATGATTTTTGCACAGTTTCACTTTAGGTTGTTTGTAGCTTGGTCCACAGCCAGGGGTAAACAATGTGTAATCATAAATTCACATTGTTTATTAAGTTAGAATCTATTTAGAAAAGTGAATTCTAATCATCTAAAATGAAAACAAAATAAAAAATAAAAAAATAAAAAAATAAAAAAGGAAGAAGAAGAAAAGGAAAAGGAAACTCAGTAACAATAAAAACTTTAAAAAAAAAGCTATACTAGACTTAGCATTATTAGCATTATTATTAACAGTATTATTATTATTATTATTATTATTTTTATTATTATTTTAATATTTGGTCAAGAAACGTGTTTATTTTATGTTGTTCGTCTTCCTTTTAAAATTTCTTTCGTTGGGGAAAATGTCGAAATTAAGAATAATTAACCGATGTTTTTAAAACAAGTTAAAACTGCAATACATATAATAAGGAAAGAATATCTTGTGAATATATATGGTTCTAATTAAAACAATACAAAGTTGTTGTTGTTGTTTTTTAAACATATTTTAGACTGTACTGAACAATTCAATAAAATAATATATGATATATAACGATTTTAATTTGGTACTAACTATACAAATTTACATACCTATAAACGATCTGAAATCACCAAAAAAAATTACCAAGAACTTTAAGGTATATGATTTAAAATATCTATTTACAAAACTGTATTCTAATCTTCTAAAATAAAAAAAAAGGAAAAATAAAAAAGGAAGAAGAAGAAAAGAAAAAGGAACCTCAGTAACAAGAAAAAAAAAACTTTTAAAAAAGCTATACTAGACTTATTATCTAGCAATCTGATGTACAAAAAGTGTAACAGAAAATAGTTATCACTTGATCCTCTCGGTTATACTTTTAAATTTAAACTTTAGTCAATTTAAAAAAGGTTAAGGAGAGTGGAAATTTAATAACTTATTATTATTAATTCTTTGTTAAATAAGTAAAAGCAAAAAAGAAAACAATAAAAAAAATAATGAGTCTACGCGGTACCAATCTCTAACTTAGAAAATTTAAATGAAATGAAGTTTTCAATCAAAAGTCAGTTTAGAAATGTTACTAATGTAAATAAGAGAATAAGTTCATCTTTTTCTGTATTTAAGAAAAAGAAAAAAAGAAAATATAAATAAATAAATAAATAATGTTTGCGCCTAAGTCATGAAACTTTTCTCATATTTTTTTCTTTCTTTTTATAAGAAACCTGTGTTATTTTTCTAAGTGCAGGGAACACAACACAAACAGTTCAGAGTCTAATCAAGTGGACGCTGTGTATTGAGAATATTATGCAGAATCAGTTATTGTGCTACCATTGAGATCAGTTTTATTCGTGTCAGAGCTGGTATAAAACAGTGTTCAAGAAAATTCGAAAAATTCCATGTTGACCGCGTTTTAAAATGAAGAGTATTCAAAGAACATGAAATAGAAAGCTGTAATAGAAATAAAGTTCAATGTAATCTTACTCTAATGAAAATATATGGTATTTTTTAACATCGTTATTTTTTAATCCATTGAGTATAATGTACATGAAAATATTACGAATATCTATATTTGTGTCTCAGAAAATCTTTCTAAATTTATCAAGAGTGAGTTAAAGTAATAAAAATGGAATTATATTATAATAACAACATTTAGAAAATCTTTTTTTTTTTTTTTTTTTTTTTAAATCTGGGTTCATCTTATTAAGGCACAAGAAAGTTTCTGATGTAAACAGTATACCTATTTGTGATACTATTAATATTTAGTTAACTTTGATATATTCAGCAAAATATAAATAAATAAATAAATAAGATCATATTTGCTCCCTAGATTATGAGATTTTTCCTTATCAGCGGTTCAATGGAAAGTCGCCATGTTTATGTTTCTTTGTACGCGTAACTTGAGTCACGTGATCGTTACGACCTAATGACGACCCAGATACGTTTTGTTGTCTGTTGTTAATATATCTATGAGTTCGAGCTGTTCTTTACAGAAATAATGTGATTAAGAATTTAGGTAAGTTGATAAACATTTTAATAACAGTTTTCTGTATCTAGCAGTTTATGTCTGTAAATATACATGTATGTCTATAGATATATTTATACTTTTTAAATGTATGAAACTGATTTTCACATTACTTGTTTACATTGTGTATGTTTTCACAGCTAATAGCTTTTCTCGTCGATTTTATTCGATTCAAACATTCACGTAAAAAACACGTAGACCTTGAATTTAGCTAAAGAGTTTACTAACATGATCAGTGTTTGAAATAATAATTACGTTTTAACACATTTTATTATATTCAGATAGTAGTGAAAACTACCTTGTTTTGTATTTGTTACAAACAACAACCAGACGTTCGGAAACGTTGACCCATTTCTGTCCCTAGACTATTTGAATATCGTTTTTGATAATAGTTCGGAGTTTACTAAGGACTAAGTGCTAAAATTAATATTTAAAATTATTAGATTTATGTTGCTAACATTATAAAATATTTCCGTGTCATTTCTTTCTTTTCTGAAACCGAAACTTGTATTTTTCACAAAAGACGAATGATCTCAGACATTACTAATCAAAACTGTATTGATAAACTAACACATTCCTGTTAGACAAGGGCATGCGCAGTGCGTGTCAACATTGGTTTGGACTTGTAGTTAATAGAGTGAAGCCGTAGTCACGTAAGTGGTATTAATAAACAGACCTCAAGACATTCGTTATCGAATACTGAAAGACACTTCGGAAACGTAAGTTTTGTTGTCTTTTTTTAATATATCAATGTGTTTGAGTTGTTCTTTATAGAAATTATGTTATTAGGAATTTAGATAAGTTTAGAGACGTTTAAATAACAGTTTTCTCTATCCAGTAAACAGATATTAATGCCTGTATATATAATATTTTTAAAACATATGAAACCGATTTTAACTTTACTTCCTTGTTTTTCGTTGTGTAAATTTTTACAGCTACTGATGAAGCTTTTCTAGGCATTTTATTCGATTCAATGACTGACCTAAAACATTCGTTGATCTTGGATTTAGTTAAAAACTAATAATAATAACAAAAAGTTTAAAACAAGACCAGTATTTTAACACATTAAATTTTAACTATCTTCAGATAATACAGAAAACGAAATTCTTTTGTATTTCTTAGGAGCGACAACGAAAAGGTCATAAATATTGACCCGTTTGTGTCGTCCACTTCTTGAGTATCGTTCTTAATAATAGTTAGGAGTGTACAGAGTAAGTATTAAGACAAATATTTAAAATTATTACCTTTTTGTCACTAATATTATAAAATATTTTTTTTTTTTTTTTGTAATACAGAAACCTCCAATATGCCTGACAAGATTTAAATTAAAAATGTAGGAAACATTTGGTAATTTTTACTTTTATTTTATTTTATTTATTATTTTTTTATAAATATATATATATATATATATATATATATATATATATATATATATTTAAAATACGTCTTATTTGATTTTTTAATTAAATTTTATTTAATTAGTTATTTTATTTAGTTTTGTTTATTTATATGAATTATATTTCTTATACTAAAACATGCATTTTTTAAAATTTAAATAACAAGTAAGTACTTCATGTATATGACAAACGTTTTTGTATATTATTTTCCTATATGCGTAAATAAAATGTACCCAGATTTGAATACACATTTCTAAGTCTTTTTATTATGATATTTTTTCTACTGGGCGGTATCAAAAGTTGCTGTTAGACACAGTATGAACACTGAACAGTTTTGCAGTTGGACTCTCTATATTCAGAATATTATGCAGAATCTGTCGTTGTTGTTGTGATAACATTTAGATCATGAAGCATTCGAGAAAATCGTCAAAGTCTTCTGGTATTTTACAATTTAAACATGTCTTTTCTTTTATTTATTTATCAGAGGGTATCGTTGAAACTTTACACCAGTTTTCATAGTGCGGTAACAAAAGGTGCTGTTACACACAATATAAAGAGTTTACTGTTTTGGAAGTCGGCTCTGAGTATTAGAATATTACACAGAGTCAGCTATTGTCAGTGTGCTACCAGTTAGATCAGTTCTATTTATGTCAGAGTTGGTTTTGTGGACAATGTACAGGAAGATCCAAACATCAAACTGACCGCTGTTTAATAGCAAGAGTATTCAAAGAAAATAAACTAGTTGGTCTTAATAAGGCACAAGACAAAGGAAGTTACTATAAGAGAAAGTTTGCAGTGTAAACAATATACCTAGTTGTAATATGAATAATATTTAGTTAACTTTTACTAGAATAAAATACAATGTCTTCAACAGATTATAAATAAATCAATAAACATGGAAACAAAAAAATCAACAACTAAATAACTAAATAAATAAATATATAAATAAGTGAAGTTAAGTTAAGTTAAATTAAATTAAATAATGTTTGTTAACTAGATTATGATATTTTTCTTATTAGCGATTCAAAGTCGCCAAGTTTATTTATATCACTTTGTACACGTACTTTCAGTCACGTGATCGTTACGACATAGAAACGTCCCACACACATAGAAACGGCCCATCTAATGAATCGAGGTGTCTGAGCTGTTCTTTACGGAAATAATTTGATTCGGAATTTAGGTAAGTTTACAAAAAATTTAATAACGGTTTTATGTATCTAGTAAGTTATGAGATGATTCTCAATAAGTGTTAGATTTCTGGAATGTTAACAAGTTTATTTATATCACTTTTGTACTCGTAATTTGAAAACGTGATCGTTACGAGGTCGAGACAACCCGTATACATTGTGATGTGTATGTTTTAATATATCGAAGAATTTGAGCTGTTCTTTACAGAAATAATGTTACTAGGAATTTAAGTAAGTTTATACATATTTTAACAACTGTTTTCTGTGTCTAGTAATTTATGCCTGTAAATATATATTTATTTCGGTAGATAGATTTATGTTTTTTTGAAATGTATGAAACTGATTTTAACATTACTTCCTTGTTTACTTTGTGTAAATGTTCAGAGCTACTAACGAAGCTTTTCTCGTCGATTTTAGTGAGTGACGTAAAACATTCGATTGTATAGGTAATAGGCACGTAGAACTTGGATTTAGTTAAGAGTTTAATAACATGACCTCTGTTTGAAATAATAATTAGGTTTTACAAACGGTACCAGAAGGTCATAAATGTTGACTCGTTTCTGTCCCTAGACTTTTGAATATCATTTTATAGGAGTTTATAGCGTAAATGCTAAAACAAATATTTAATATTATTAGATTTATGTTGCTAACTTTATAAAATATTTCCGTGTTATTTCTTTCGTTTCTGAAACCGAAACTTATATTTATGACGAAAATATTTCCTGTAACGTTCGAGAACATAGTACATACTTATACGAGAAATTTAAATTATTAGAATTATATATGTAATGGTTTATTATAATTTATAGACATGTACATTTTATGTATATTTTATTTATGGGACACAATACAAACAGTTTAATGCTTTGCAACTGGGCTCTATATATTCAGACTATCATACATAATCTGTTCTTGTTATTGTTCTACCATTTAGATCAGTTTTATTCCTGTCGCGGTTGGTATTATGTATAATATATAAGAAAATCCGAAGATTTAATCGCTGTTGAATAGCAAGTGTATTTAAAGAACAGAATCTGCAATTCTGTAATATAAATAAACATAAGTGTATTTACTGTAATGAAAGTAACATATTATTATATTTTATACGTGTCAAATTAGTCCACTGAGTATGAAATACATGAAAATATCACAAATATTTATATTTGTCTGTCAGAAAACCTTTCTACATTTATGAAGAGAAAGTTAAAGTAATACAAATATAAGTAATATTATAATAACAACTTTTATTAAGGCAAAAAAAAGTTCACCATTTAAACAATAAAGCTGGTCGTAGTACGATTAATATTTAGTTAAGTAGAATAAATAAATAAATAAATAAATAAGTTAATAAATAAAATACTTAAATAAATAATGAAATGAAATATATAAACAAAAAAATAAAATAAAATAAATGTTTGTTGTCTAGAGTATCAAATTTTTCTGATGGATAATATTTAGTTAACTTTTACTAGAACAAAATAGAATGTATTCAACAAAATATAAATAAATAAATAAAAAAGTCATAAAATGAAAAATGGTTGTAGCCTAAGTTATAAGATTATTCTAAACAGCAGTTAGATTTCTGGAATGTTACCAAGTTGATTTTGTACACGTAAATTGAGACACGTAATCATTACGAGGTCGAGACAACCCGTATACGTTTTATTTTCTGTTTTTAATGTATCGAAGAGTTTGAGCTGTTCTTTATAGAAATAATGTTACTAGGAATTTAAGTAAGTTTACAAAAAAATATTAACAGTTTTCTCTATCTAGTTATTTATGTCTATAAATATACATTTATCTCTGCAGAGATATTTATATTTTTTAAATGTATGACACTAATTTAACATTACTTCCTTGTTTACGTTGTATAAAATTTCTCAGCTATTAACGACATTTTTCTCGTCCATTTTGTTGGATTCAGTGATTCATGTAAAACATACTTAGACATTGGATTTAGTTACAGAGTTTAATAACATGACCAGTATTTGAAATAATAATTACGTTTTAACATATTAAACTTCTATGAAAGAGATACTGATCTTAATGAAAATAGAAGATGTCACGGTATGTTATTAGAAAAGTATAGGTTTACCAAAAAAACATTAGACACATCGCATAGCCCAATATCGGAATATCACAAAAAGAATTTGAAGATAGAAATTTTGAAGAATTTTATGTCCCAGAAAATGGTATTTTAAATGAGTACGTGTCAACAGAATTAAAATTTACAAAAATCTTATTTATTCACAAATCTGAAGGACGGAGTTGCGTTCTAAGTGAAACAACAAGAAACACAGAACGTGCAGTTAGTTGAAGCAAAGTATGCATATTATTATAAAACACACACACACACACAAAATCACAAACACACACGAATACATGTCTAAAATTATTAATTTTACGTTGTTAACATTATAAAATATTTCCTTGTAGTTCTTTTCTTTTGTGAAACTGAAACCTCTGTTATTTGTGACAAGGTTAAAAATGCAGTAAAAGGCACACCTACAAAAACACGCCGATAAAAGCGGGCCAACATAATAGCTGTGTCAGTGCGCCGTTAGTACGTACAGGTCAAAACTTTGATCAAACTTTAATCCTGGCACAAAAGGAATCTGTGATAGGTTTTGACACTATTGTGAACCACTGTCAAAACTGTTATTTGTGATCATGAAGTTTAAAATAAAAGCACGCCTTCATAAGAATTCCGATATGACTGCACAGCCTTTTTTGCATATTATTATTATTATTATTATTATTATTATTATTATTATTATGCAGTTTATAACTTTACTTTTTTGTTTAACATTGTTAACATTTTCACAGCTAATAATGAAGCTTTTCTCGTCGATTTTATTACATTCATTGACTCATGTGAAACATGCATAGTCCTTGGATTTAGTTTTAAGAAAGGTTTAATAATAAAACTAGTATTTTAAATAATGATTACGTTGTATCCTGTTTTACTATATTCATGTAATGGAGAAAAATTAATTTCTTTTGTATTTGTTACGAGAGACAACGAGAAGGTCACAAAGATTTGTGTCTCCCACTTCTTTAATATGGTTCTCAAAAACTGTTAGACGTGTACAGAGTAAGTAAGTGTTAAGACAAATATTTAAAATTATTAGATTTATGTTGCTAACATTATAAAGTATTTCTTTTTTCTTTCTCTCCTTCGTGAAACTGAAAGCTCTGTTTTTAGAATTGAAGACCTACTATTCCTGACAACATTTGAGTTAAAAATGTCAATGGACATTTTTAAATTTATTTTTACTACTACTATTATTATTTGTTTTGTAAAAAAAATAATTAATGAATTTACTTATTTATTTATTTATTTGTTTATTATTATTATTATTATTTATAAAAACAGGATATCTTCATCAGTTTGTTACACAAACTCAAAACTTAGATACCTAGGTCATGGACTATACTGATCTTAATGAAGTTACCAAATATCCAAGTGAAAGAAAAATTATTTCATAAATTCTCTGAAAATGATAGGGATCTCAGAAAACTCCTTGTTTCGGAATTTTACAGTAAAATATACAAGACAAATCAGTTAGCTAAGAATAAAATGTAAAAACAAACTAATAAACAAACAAACAAACAAAAAGAAAAGACAAGAAAATATACCTACGAATATGTCGAAATTCTACTGGTATCTTATGATTTAGAAATAATTTTTATTTATTTATTTATGAGAGCGTATCAGTAAAACTTTGCACCAGTTTTCACAGGGCGATAACAAAAGTTACTGTTAGACACAAAATGAAAAGTTTACAGTTTTGCAAGTCGACTCAGAATATTATACAGAATCAGTTTTTGTTATGTGCCACCATTTAGATCAGTTTTATTCCTGTCAGAGTTGGTTTTATGTATAATATATAGGAAAATCCAAAGATTCCAAATTGACCGCTGTTTAATGACCAGAGTATTCAAAAAAAAAAAAAAATATATAGAATACTCTAATATTAATAAATATTCGTGTATTTGTACTGTAATTAAAGAAATATATTTTAATATTATTATTTTAGTCTACTGAGTACATGAAAATATTATAAATGTTTGTATCTGTCTATCAGAAAATATTTCTAGATTTATGAAGAGTAAGTTAAAGTAATAAAAATGGAACTAATATAAAAATAACAATATTTAGAAATTGTTTATTCAAATCTTAGTTGGTCTTATTAAGGCATAAGGCATAGGAAGTAGTTATATGGGAAAGTTTGTCGTGTAAACAATGTACTTAGTAATATTTTGTTTACTTTTACTATAAGAAAAAAATGCAATGTATTCAAAAAATTGTAAATAAATAAATAAATAAAATAAAATAAAATAAAACACATCAATAAATAAATGAAATGAAATATATAAACAAGCAAACAAAGAAACAAATAAAAAATGAAAAGACTTGTGGCTAAGATTATGAGCAGTTCAATGGTTTGCTAAGCTTATTTCTATCGTTACGACGTAGTGACCATCCATAAATATTTTGTTGTCAGTTTTTAATTCACCGATGAACTTGAGCCGTTCTTTACAGAGATAATTTAATCTGGAATTTTTAGAAGTTTATAAACATTTTAATAACATTTTTCTATATCTAGTAATTTATGTGTGTAAATATACATTTATGTCTGTAGATATATTTGTATTTTTTAAATGTATGAAACTGATTTTAACATTACTTCCTTGTTTACACTGTGTAAATTTTAACAGCTAATTTAATTTAGACCTTCGATTTAATTTAGTGAAAAGAGTTTAATAACATGACCAGTGTTTGAAATATTTATTAACATATTTTATTATATTCAGATAACAGAAAACAACCGTTTTTTGTATTTTTTGCAAATACTGAAGTATCTCATTATCACCCTTCTTCAGTATCGTGTATAGAGTGAGTGTTCAGACAAACATTTAAAATTGTCAGCTTTATTTTGATAACATTAGGAAATATTTCCGTGTTGTTTCTTTTTTTTCCGAAACCGAAACCTCTATTTTTACGACTAAAATATTTCCGGTAACGTTCGAGAAAAATCAAAGGGAAAAAATCGATGTGTTTATCAGTATGTTTGAGCTGTCATTTACATAAATCAACTGATTAGGAATTTAGGTAAGTTAATAAACATTTTAATGTTTTCTTCATCCAGTAAAGAGATATTAATGAAACTAATTTTAATTTTTCTTCCAAGTTTCATAGCACATATCGAAGCTTTTCTAGTCGATTTCATTCAATACAAACATATATAA
>CM022665.1:334166-415672 GCA_012295275.1 Chrysomallon squamiferum | reverse complement strand
CAGTAACAACAACACAATAATAATAATAATAATAACGAAAACAATAGTAAAGAAAAATATAGCATAAAAAAAGAAGAAAACGAAGAAAAGAAAACTAACTAACGAGATAAATAAATCAAGTACAATGAAATAAATCTACAATATACCTACAGTTGCACGTTCTGTGTTTCTTGTTGTTTCACTTAGAACGCAACTCAGTCCTTCAGATTTGTGAATAAAATGAAATAAGATTTTTGTAAATTTTAATTCTGTTGACACGAACTCATTTAAAATATCATTTTCTGGGACGTAAAATTCTTCAATATTTCTATCTTCGTTTATTTTGTGATATTCCGATTTTGGGCTATGCGATGTGTCTAATGTTTTTTGGTAAACCTACACTTTTCTAATAACATACCGTGACATCTTCTATTTTCATTAAGATCAATATCTCTGTCATAGCAGTTCTGAAATAAATTACTGATATATTTAGAAAAATTTAATATGTTAAAACGTAATTATTATTTAAAATACTGGTCATGTTATTAAACTCTGTAACTAAATCCAATGTCTAAGTATGTTTTACATGACTCACTGAATCCAACAAAATGGACGAGAAAAATTTCGTTAATAGCTGTGAAATTTTATACAACGTAAACAAGGAAGTAATGTTAAATTAGTGTCATACATTTAAAAAGTTTAAATATCTCTGCAGAGATAAATGTATATTTATAGACATAAATTACTAGATAGAGAAAACTGTTAATATTTTTTTTGTAAACTTACTTAAATACCTAGTAACATTATTTCTATAAAGAACAGCTCAAACCCTTCGATACATTAAAAACAGAAAATAAAACGTATACGGGTTGTCTCGTAATGATTACGTGTCTCAATTTACGTGTACAAACGTGATATAAATAAACTTGGTAACATTCGAGAAATCTAACTGCTGTTGAGAATAATCTCATAACTTAGGCTACAACCATTTTTCATTTTATTACTTATTTATTTAGTTATTTATTTATATTTTGTTGAATACATTCTATTTTGTTCGAGTAAAAGTTAACTAAATATTATTCATCAGAAAAATTTGATACTCTAGAGTCTAGACAACAAACATTTATTTTATTTTATTTGTTTGTTTATATATTTCATTTCATTTATTTATTTAAGTATTTTATTTATTAACTTACTTACTTATTTATTTATTTATTTATTTATTCTACTTAACTAAATATTAAACTAAATACAACCAGCTTTATTGTTTAAATGGTGAACTTTGTTTTGCCCTAATAAAAGTTGTTATTATAATATTACTTATATTTTTATTACTTTAACTTTCTCTTCATAAATGTAGAAAGGTTTTCTGACAGACAAATATAAATATTTGTGATATTTTCATGTATTTCATACTCAGTGGACTAATTTGACATGTATAAAATATAATAATATGTTACTTTCATTATAGTAAATACACTTATCTTTATTCATATTACAGAATTGCAGTTTCTTTTCTTTAAATACACTTGCTATTCAACAGCAATTAAATCTTCGGATTTTCTTATATATTATACATAATACCAACCGCGACAGGAATAAAACTGATCTAAATGGTAGAACAATAACAAGAGTATGATAGTCTGAATATATAGAGCCCGGTTGCAAAGCATTAAACTGTTTGTATTGTGTCCCATAAAAAAATACACATAAAATGTACATGTCTATAAATTATAATAAACCATTATATATATAATTCTAATAATTTAAATTTCTCGTATAAGTATGTACTATGTTCTCGAACGTTACAGGAAATATTTTCGTCATAAATATAAGTTTCGGTTTCAGAAACGAAAGAAATAGCACGGAAATATTTTATAAAGTTAGCAACATAAATCTAATAATATTAAATATTTGTTTTAGCATTTACGCTATAAACTCCTATAAAATGATATTCAAAAGTCTAGGGACAGAAACGGGTCACCATTTATGACCTTCTGGTGCCGATTGTAACAAATTATCTGAATATAATAATATATGTTAAAACCTAATTATTATTTCAAGCACAGGTCATGTTATTAAACTCTTAACTAAATCCAAGTTCTACGTGCCTATTACCTATGCAATCGAATGTTTTACGTCACTCATTGAATCGTATAATATCGACGAGAAAATGTTCGTTATTAGCTGTGAACATTTACACAACGTAAAAAATCAGTTTCATACATTTCAAAAAAACATAAATCTATCTACCGAAATAAATATATATTTACAGGCATAAATTACTAGATACAGAAAACTGTTGTTAAAATACTTATAAACTTGCTTAAATTCCTAGTAACATTGTTTCTGTAAAGAACAGCTCAAACTCTTCGATATATTAAAACATACACAACACAATGTATACGGGTTTTCTCGACCTCGTAACGATCATGTTCTCAAATTACGTGTACAAAAGTGATATAAATAAACTTGTTAACATTCCAGAAATCTAACTGCTATTGAGAATAATCTCATAACTTACTAGGTACTTAAACCGTTATTAAATTTGTGATAAACGTACCTAAATTCCGAATCAAATTATTTCCGTAAAGAACAGCTCAGACACCTCGATTCATTAGATGGGTCGTTTCTATGTGTGTGGGTCGTTTCTATGTCGTAACGATCACGTGACTGAAATTACGTGTACAAAGACATTTAAATAAACTTGGCGACTTTGAATCGCTAATAAGAAAAATATCATAATCTAGGCAACAAACATAATTTAATTTAGTTTAATTTAATTTAATTTAATTTAATTTAATTTAATTTAATTTAATTTAATTTAACTTAACTTAACTTATCTTCACTTATTTATTTATTTATTTATTTATTTATTTAGTTTTTAATTAATTTGTTTCCATGTTTATTGATTTATTTATAATCTGTTGAAGACATTATATTTTATTCTAGTAAAAGTTAACTAAATATTATTCATATTACAACTAGGTATATTGTTTACACTGCAAACTTTCTCTTATAGTAACTTCCTTTGTCTTATGTCTTATTAAGACCAACTCAGTTTATTTTCTTTGAATACTCTTGCTATAAAACAGCGATCAATTTGGAATGTTTGGATCTTCCTGTACATTGTCCACAAAACCAACTCTCACATGAGTAGAACTGACCTAACTGGTAGCATATTGACAATAACTGACTCTATAATATTCTAATACACAGAGCCGACTTCCAAAACAGTAAACTGTTTATATTGTGTCTGACAGCACCTTTTGTTACCGCACTATGAAAACTGGTGTAAAGTTTCAACGATACCCTCTGATAAATAAATAAAAGAAAAGACATATTTAAATTGTAAGATACCAGAAGAATTTGACGATTTTCTCGAATGCATCATTATCTAAATGTTAGCACTAGAATAACGACAGATTCTACATAATATTCTGAATATAGAGAGTCCAACTGCAGAACTGTTAAGTGTTCATACTGTGTCTGACAGCAACTTTTGATACCGCCCAGTAGAAATAATATCATACTAAAAAGACTTCGAAATGTTTATTCAAATCTGAGTACATTTTATTCACGCATATAGGAAAATAATATACAAGAACGTTTGTCATGTACATGAAGCACTTAGTTGTTATTTAAATTTAGAAAAATGCATGTTTTAGTATAAGAAATATAAATCATATAAATAAACAAAACTAAATAAAATAACTAATTAAATACAATTTAATTAAAAAATCAAATAAGACATGTATTATATATATATATATATATTTAATAGAAAATAAAATAAAAAGTAAGATAAAAGTAAAAATTACCAAACGTTTTCTACATTTTTAACTTAAATCTTGTCAGGCATATTAGAGGTTTCTGTAGATAAAAAAAAAAAAAAATATTTTATAATATTAGTAACAAAAAGGTAATAGTTTTAAATATTTGTCTTAACACTTACTCTATACACTCCTAACTATTATTAAAAACGATACTCAAGAAGTGGACGACACAAACAGGTCAATAATTATGACCTTTTCGTTCTCGCTCCTAACAAATACAAATGAATGTCGTTTTCTGTATTATCTGAAGATAGTTAAAATTTAATGTGTTAAAATACTGGTCTTGTTTTAAACTTTTTTATATTATTATTAGTTTTTAACTAAATCCAAGATCAACGAATGTTTTACGTCACTCACTGAATCGAATAAAATCGCCTAGAAAAGCTTCATTACCAGCTGTGAAAATTTACACAACGTAAAACAAGGAAGTAAAGTTAAAATCGGTTTCATATGTTTTAAAAATATTATATATAAAGTCATGAATATCTGACTACTGGATAGAGAAAACTGTTATTTAAACGTCTCTAAACTTATCTAAATTCCTAATAACATTATTTCTATAAAGAACAACTCAGACACATTGACATATTTAAAAAAAAAAAAGACAACAAAACTTACGTTTCCGAAGTGTCTTTCAGTAATCGATAACGACTGTCTCGCCTAGAAAAGCTTCCTTATTAGCTGTGAAAATTTACAAGTTTCGGTTTCAGAAAAGAAAGAAATAACACGGAAATATTTTATAATGTTAGCAACATAAATCTAATAATTTTAAATATTAATTTTAGCACTTAGTCTATAAACTCCTAACTATTATCAAAAACAATATTCAAATAGTCTAGGGACAGAAATGGTTCTTTGTTTGCGACCGTCTGGTTGTCGTTTGTAACAAAGAGAATACAAGATAGTTTTCTCTACTATCTGAATATAATAAAATGTGTTAAAACGTAATTATTATTTCAAAGACTGATCATGTTATTAAACTCTTTAGCTAAATTCAAAGTCTACGTGTTTGTTACGTCAGTGTTTGAGACGAATAAAGTCGACGAGAAAAGCTATTAGCTGTGAACACTTACACAATGTAAACAAGTAAGTAATGTGAAAATCAGTTTCATACATTTAAAAAGTACAGATATAACTACAGACATAAATATTTATTTACGGACATAAATTACTAGATATAGAAAACTGTTATTAAAATGTTTATCAACTTACCTAAATTCTTAATTACATTATTTCTGTAAAGAACAGCTCGAACTCATAGATATATTAACAACAGACAACAAAACGTATCCGGGTCGTCATTAGCTCGTAACGATCACGTGACTCAACTTACGCGTACAAAGAAACATAAACATGGCGACTTTCCATTGAACCTTTGCTAAGGAAAAACCTCATAATCTAGGGAGCAAATATTATCTTATTTATTTATTTATTTATATTTTGCTGAGTTTCTAAATGTTGTTATTATAATATAATTCCATTTTTATTACTTTAACTCACTCTTGATAAATCTAGAAAGATTTTCTGATAGAGAAACATAAATATTTTTAATATTTTCATGTACATTATACTCAATGGATTAATTTGCCACGTATAAAAAATAGCGATGTAAAAATATAACATATATTTTCATCAGAGTAAGATTACATTGAACTTTATTTCTATTACAGCTTTCTATTTCATTTTCTTTGAATACTCTTCGTTTTAAACGGCGGTCAACATGGAATTTTTGGATTTTCTTGAACATTGTCCATAAAACCAACTCTGACACGAATAAAACTGATCTAAATGGTAGCACAATAACTGATTCTGCATAATATTCTCAATACACAGCGTCCACTTGATTAGACTCTGAACTGTTTACGTTGTGT
The DNA here is from genome assembly GCA_012295275.1 of Chrysomallon squamiferum. Classification (NCBI taxonomy): domain Eukaryota; kingdom Metazoa; phylum Mollusca; class Gastropoda; order Neomphalida; family Peltospiridae; genus Chrysomallon; species Chrysomallon squamiferum. Next base: position 409,986 of record CM022665.1, on the reverse strand, counting down.
TACCTGCACTTAGAAAAATAACAGAAAAGCTTTGCTAGTTGCTATGAAACTTACACAAATTTAAACAAGTAAGTAAAGTTAAAATCGGTTTAATATGTTTGATAAATATCAGAATATTCCGTGACAAAAATATATGATTACTAGATGAACAAGACTGTTACTAAAATGTCTGTAATATTATCTAAATTCCTAATCACATTATTTCTGTAAAGAACAGTTCAAACACATCGATATTTCGTTTGATTTTCTCATAACATTATGTACTCTTTTCTCAAACATTACAGGTAACATTTTAGTCCGTTTTAAAAATAGAAGTTTCGTTTGCAAAAGAAAGAAACCACACACAAATATTCTATATTAGCGGCATAGATCTAAAAATATTTGATATTTGTCTTAAAACTTACTCGATACATTTCTATCATTAAAAACAGTACTGAGGAAGGGTGTTGACACAAATCGGGTTATTTATTTATTTATTTATAATTTGTTTAATAGATTATATTTTATTCTAGTAATGTTAACTAAATATTATTAACTTTGCAACTAGGTACATTGTTTAAACATTAAATTTTTTATGAACTTAACTAAATTCCTAGTAACATTATTTCTGTAATGAACAGCTCTGATCCTTTGTTACATTAGAAATAGACAACAAAATGTACGAGTTGTCTCTGTGTCGTAACGATCACGTGACTCAAACTGCGTTTACAAAGTTCTATAAACTTGTAAGCTTCAAGAAAGTAAACTGCTATTCATAATAATCTCATAGGCTATAACCATTTTTTATTTTATTTATTTATTAGTTTGTTTGTTTGCTTGAGTGTTTCTTTGTTGCGTTGTTGTTTCTGCTGTTTTAATTATAATTAATTTTCTTGAACACACTATATTTTATTCTAGTAAAAGTTATCTAAATATTAATCATATTACAACTAGGTACATTGTTTACACAATACTTTCTCGTATAGTAACTTCCTACGTCTTGTGACTTACTGAGACCAACTCAGATTTGAATAAACAGTTTTATTACTTTAACTCACTCTTCATAAATCTACTGAGATTTTCTGATACACAAATATTAATATTTGTAATAGATTCAACTATGTTATATTCAATAGACTAATATGCCACGTATAAAATATAATGTTAAACAGTATTATTTTTATTACAGTAAAATTAAATTGAACTTTATTTTTGTTACAGGTATTTTCTTCGAATACTCTTGCTATTAAACAGCGGTTAATTTGTAATCTTTGGACTTTCCTGTACATTGTCCTTAAAACCAACTCTGACAGGAATAAAACTTATCTAAATGGTAGCATAATAACAGCAACTGATTCTGTATAATATCCTGAACAGACAGCGGGATGTATATACCAACAGTATCCTGAAGTGCTCTATGCCAGCCCTCCATCAAGTAGTTTGTACTAGGTAGTCCTTGTACAACTCTGTCATGGATGAACCAAAGAGTGAAAACAAACATCAGATCACTTCTCTGTCCTCGTCTGCCTGGTTGAGAAATCAAAGTGTCTTCAAAATAGTTGAACAGACCGGTCATGTTATCCGGAATGTCATCCTGAATGGTTTCAAAGACTTGAATAATGTTTTCAGCAGGTACAAAGGCTAAGGCCTCAGCTTCTTACACTTAAGACGTACCTGCTCATTATCACAATCGGCTTCAAGCAGGTTCTCTCTCTGAATTTTTCTCCAAATACACTGGCGCAAAAGAAATAAGAACCCAGCAAGATGAACTTGTAGACAAAACACCTCTTGCACTGCGTTGTGAAAAGCCTTCTCAAAATCACACATGACAGAAGTTGGTTGCATATTTTCTTTCATTGCATAAATAATTTCAGAAGCTCTTCTATACACGGCCTGTGGTTTTCCTTGGAGGAAGATGTACAGCATTGGTAACACAGTCCCACTTTTCTTTGTACAAATTGTTGTTAACTGACAGAAGCAACAAGGTGCAATTTTGAAAGTTCCATCAGCAAACCAGTCACCATTAGTAGCCAAGTAGTCTAGATTTTTGTTGTGTTCCAAAGATGAAGAATCTTTCAGGGTCATGTGCACCAGAGTCATGTAGCAGAAATTTGTCTCCTCTCATAGTTTTTTTTTTTTTTTCAGCATTTCTGGAATGTTAATTTCACTGACAGTTCTTGGAATCGGCACAGGTTCACCATCCAACTTCCTTTTCCTCTCAATCATTCTTTCAGTGGATGTATATTTTGGAAGTTGAGCAACAGCTTGCTGTTGCTGAATCAAAAGTCACGGTGTATCTTGAGAAGTTGCAGATCTCTGCTGAATTGTAGATAGACACTGCTTCACTTCAGTTTCCGCCACATTTGGTACAATGACTGTGCACAGCAGCATCTCTGTTATGAACTCTACAACTTAAACCAAAAAAGGATGTTTATTAAAATGTAGCCAAAAATTTAAATAATAATTAAAAAAATACATAAATAATGCCCTGTTTATTTATTATATATTTTGTGTAAATATTTATATTATTAAATTAAAAAAGAAATTAACAAAAACAAAAATAAAAAATGTGTTAAGTGTGGATAATCTGTGGTTTCAGGTTGAAGTTTCTTTCTGCTTCAATCTTCAACAGTTGAAAGACTGAGACATACGTACCTAGAGTGTTGTTTGGAAGCAGCATGTAAACAAGTGTACATGATGCCATGGACTTCTGCATGAAGAGTGTAAAACCAGTGTTTCATTTCACAGACTCTTCACACATGCCACAGTGTGACCTGATGAATTACCTCCCTTTTTTCTTAGTTCACCTGTCTGGTCACCATGGAGATTGTACCTGTCAGATATGGAACAACTACCTGCACAAGATATTCATAATCTTGAAATAATTTACAATTTATCAATTCATAAAAAAAAAATAAAAAAAAATAAAATAAAATTATAGAATAAAGAAAAGAAAAAAGAAAAAATATTATATTGATAACAATATTAATACATGATAGTTTCTTTGATTTTGCTTCTAGAGCGAAATACTGCATCAATATAAAACAGTTCATTCACTGAAGTCAAGTTTGCATTTGTATGGTTATTAAAACAACATAATGAAAGTATTCAGTAATTTTACAAGGTAATTTTTAGTCATGATTTTAAGTCATAAGCTTTTATATCATTTTATTTACATTGTTCAAAATTAGAGTAAAATAAAGTTTTTTAAATTATTTTTAATTAGAACATTAAAACTTTAATTCCTGATTAAATGATATATCATTCCCTCAAAGAGAGGTAATGCAGGGAACTATAATTAATTTTGCTGCAGAATTACAAACACCATGACAACATTTCAATGAAATGCACCAACATTTCTATTAATGAAGCCAGAGATCATTTCTGTTACATCTTTGAAAAGACTAAAGAGGGTTTCCAGGGACATCCAAAATTTTTTTAAAAAATGAAGAAATTCATTTGCCTAACTTCTAAGTTCCTACAGATGGAAAAAACAATTAAAATATTAAGAATAATAACAAATTCAGTAATAACATGGAAATATTTTGATGGGAAAACGGATTTGTTTCTCCAACATGAAATTAATTTAAACCATTTGAAACCCTGTCTTGTTTGCTTGTTCCTCAGTCATGATTATTATTTTATTCCTAACCATTCTCTACCCTCCCTATCCCCCAATATATAGTATTATTGAAATATATTAATTCAGCTTCTATAAATATTAAAAACAAATTTTAAAATAATTATCAGATTATTAAATTTTGCAGTCTGTTAAAATATTATTATTTTTAAACGTTATTTATTGATGTATTTATTTATTAGTTTGTTTTTTGTTTATTATTTGAATATATTAATTTACACCTACTTTTTCTTACATTTAAAAGATAACTGAAAGTTAAATAATTGGCTTTGAGTGAGTGTGTGTTTTAGTATGCGTGTGAGTTCTTGTTTTATAATGAAAGCTGCATTATTTTAATTTTAATTTTTTTTTAATACTGAGTGATAATTAATAGCCTGACTTGAAATTAAATTTGAATAGTAAATTGCAGATATATAAAGTTACAAAGGGAAAAAACAAACAAAAGACAACACAACCTAAAAACCTCTCCAGTTTTATAAATACTTTAATCCAAGAAATCAAAGAACTTAAAAAAAGACAGCCATTTACACAGAAAGATTAAATATAAAAAGTATTGTAAGATTGGCATTTCCAAAGAGAACAAACTGACCTAGGTTTATGGCAACAACACTAATGACCCTGAATAAACCATCGGTTATATTAAATAAATACAAACTGTAACAAACATATTATCAATAAAATCAAAACTGGAATGAATTTCAAAGTTGAAGTTACAAAATTAAAACTTTTTAGCAGTAAACCAACTTATTTCAAACTTACCATGGCAAAACTGTTGCCAGTCCATAATCCACACCAGACCAGTGAACACTCTGGATTCAGCCTTGTCTGACTGTGTACAGCTAAAACCTGTGAGAAAAAAAATCTCAAAGTAAGGGAAGTAATAATTACAACTTTACAATACTAATATTTGTTAAAAAACAAACTCCATATTTTAATTTTAAATACCATATTTAATAACATATTGCATAATATGCAAATATAAATATTTAAATCATATCAATAAATACTGAATGTTAATTCAAAATTAAAAATTAATTCCTATCAGTAAGTATTAAATTAATAAACATTACAAAAATTCAAATTTATGATTGTAATAAAAAATCTTACACTGAAAATGTATTCACAAATAAATAATGATTATATACTGAATACTTCTAAATGTTAAAAATATCATATCGTAGTCACAGTTGCCTATCTAAAACAATGGAAATCAAATACAAATATGAATATTCATGATTAAATATTAATGAGTTATTAAAATGGGTACAAGGGAGGACTTACAGGGTCTGGAGATTCACAAACTGCTAATGTCTGCCTGTCTGTTCACCTTTCACTGGATTCATCATCAACATCATCAACATCAACACTGGCTCCAGTGTTAACAGCCAGTAACTGTAACCATTCTGTGATGCTGTGCTGCACACATTGTTGATGTTGCAGAACATAAAAACATGGTTGTAAATCTTCTCAAACAGCTCACAGCACTAACTGCAGTGTAATGTTTATTTTTTTACTGTTAGTTAGGATAGTCTTTCTGTTTGTTTGTAATACCTAAACCATTTTCTCATTCAATAAATGTGTATCCTGAGTAAAGCTAAAATTTTTAAAATATACTGATGCAATGTTACAATTACACACTTTCTGCTATCTCAGCTTTTCCAATATCACTGATAATACTGTTCTCTAGTAGCAGCAGATGGGGAGAGGACCATCAGAAAATGGCCTGCTGACAGCCTATAAATAGATTTCTGAGCATAAATCTTTTTTGATGATGTTCTGTAAACATTTCTATGTATCCTTGCTTTCGAAAATTTAATTTCTATTAAGTAATTAACCATAAGCATCTCCAATATTCTTGTGAAAAAAGTTTAAAATTTGCCTTACAAAGTCATCCAAGTAGGCTTAGCATGTGAATGATTTTTTTAATAAAAATATATGCAAATTGGTACATTTTTCAGCGTCTGAAATTGCCATAACTCCTTCAATTTTCCAAGATATTTTAAAAAATTGTCAATTTTGGGTCTCATGTTTTTAGATTCTTAAGGCTCTATCCAATGAAACAGAACATCTTCTGGTACATTGGAACCAATTTTTTTTGGTAACATACTTATAATCTTGTGCTTTAAATGAGTTTAAAGAAAACATTTTTTTATTTTATTTAATTTTTTTATATCAGATACAAAAAAAACAAAAAAAACCAATGCTTCTATTTCAACCTTCAGTTTTGATAACATTAAAACATGAAACTAAGTCATGTTTAATAAATTAAGATAGCTCAATTACCCAAATCCTGCCCATCACACAAACATCCTGTTCATGGATACCAAGTTCTCCGGGGTAACCAGCTACACCTTTTTTACCTGAAAAACTGTCATAATCTGTAACAGACAGAAATAGAATTTTATTATTCAGGTATTAATTAACTGGGTATTTTTATAATATTAATTACTTGTACAAGACATGCTGCTTGTCTAGATTAAAAGATGTTAAAGTTGTCTCTTAAACCAGACTTGTATTCAGTAACTGTTAGGTTTTTTTACAGTTTAAATTTAAAAAAAAATTAATGTCAGTTTTCAAACCTTGACACACAACTGCAGATGGTATATAACTCAACAACTGATTCAAATATAAACATTCAATTCATACATATACTTCTTTCCTACATTTTGGTTTACTTTCAAAACAATGCTTCATGGCAAAAAGTATAAATAAACCTAGGCGATTGTAATTATTACAAACATTTTAAAAACAAATATGTTGTTTAGATTTATTCTGAAAACACAGACCATGAAATATAATTTATAACCTGAAAGTTCCAGTGTCACTTCTTGGGCCATTGAAATGTTCGAAACACATATTTAAATAATCAAAAACTTTTATTTTTATCCCTTTCAATGTAACATTCCTTATTCTTTTTAAATAAAATTTTTGTAGGGTTTATTTCAAGATTACCATTAAAAAATTAAAATAATAAAACATCAAAAGCCATAACTGTTTAATACATATCTGGTTCTCCTGTTTAAAACTGAAACAATAAAATAACATTTTGTTTAAAAGTGAAAAAATAAATAGAAATTTTGTTTAATATTTTAAAGGATATTGCTATTTTTGTATATAAAACATGTTACAGTTTGGTAAATGCTGGAAACTAATAGTATTAGTAGTATCATTAGAAAACTGATTATGGTATACAATTTCTGTCAGTTCTGATTTTTTGTTTATTTATATATATGACACACTTACCTCACTGTCCAGGGAAACATGGTTATATTTTTCACCTGGAAATGATTTTCTACCTGGAACACCAGGAGTTCTTGGAAAACCATCAGCAGCAGGATGGCCATGAATGATTGTTCAGTTTAAATACAGGTGACATCATATCACAAGCAGCAAATAAAAATAAAAGAAAGATTTCCACTTTCAGCAACAACAGTCAGTTTCTGAAATACTGAACACAGAAAAAACTGAGACGTTCAAACTGAGATATATATATATATATATAAACAAAAAACACAAACACATAGTATAAAATATGAAACATAATGTAGATGAACATTACAAGGAAACATTTAACAGCTGTGTGAAATATTAATGATTAAGCCTGAAAAATAAAGCATGGAAACTTAGATGAATACCAGTATACCGTGTAACATAGAGTTACATTTAAAAACTTGCTACAGTTAAAATGAAATAAGAAAATTACAAATTTAAAATTGTATCATCTCAGCATTATGAAGAAATATGTAACAGCTAATGTCATAAAATATTAAAAGTTATCAAAAGATGTAATTAGTTACATGTTCTGACTGAAATATTTAAACAGTTATAAAATAACAATTTATATTACAAAACAGATTTCTTAACAGATAATATGCAGGATTTGAAATAGCCCGTCGCCAGGTTTCCAAATTTCCGTTTAAGGCGACTGGGATGTTAAAAATAATTATGGGTTAATCGCCCCAAAAATATTATTTGGGTGACCTCTTTTTCTACAAGTTATAACACAGTAGCCACTATTAATAATTTTATCGCAAATATTTATTTCATATAAAAGGTTTGCTTATAGCTCGATAAGTTTGCTTACCTTAATTTGCCAACATCTGAAATAAAGGCAGCGAACAATTCCAGCCGCTGTGAAATCCGCGAACAAAAACTCCATCGAACAGTTTATCGCACGTCAGTTCTTTCAAACAAATAGTTCGCAATTTCAATAATTGTTTATACTTCTATGGTATAAAATATATTCATTTTTATTATAAAATAAAGTATATGGGTTTCAGAACTATAGCAAAAATAAAATTTCAGATATATAATGCAATTTATTTAATAAATATGATGTTTGTTATATATTATTCCGCATCGGACATATTGTTCGGTAGCTCAGTAGATGCCTTTCAGGAAAATCAAATTTATAATATCTGTTTATTCTATTCTGAAAATTTAATATAAAAAAAAAAAAAAAAAAAAAAAAAAAAAAAAAAAAAAAAAAAAAAATTACATTCAGCGTATCAGATTCCAGTCGTTCCTGTTCAAGAATGGTTGTTAAAAGTAGTATGGACCAATGAATTTTTTAAAATCAAAATAGGAAAATCATTGTTTGCATGCATAACAGTACAGGTTTTAGAAAGTGAATGCTTTTTTCATTTTTTTTTTTTTTTTTTTAAGGAAAAAGAGCGAAACATTAATTTTTAAATAATTTTGTTTTGTTTTCTGTTCTAAAAGTGGTATCAAGCATTATAATGTAGGTATCAATGCAATCATTCAAATAACAATTTGCTTTTAACATTTATATCTACTAAATACGACCTTTAATGTATTTTCTCAAGTTTCGTTATCATTTTACAGTAACTGATTGCACCTCTCTTTTGAATGAGTACCTTCTGCACTGATTTAATTTTGATAAATGAAAAGCATTTTGTTGTTTGATTATAAAGGCAGGGTGTTTAGATTTCTCTTACTGTAATTTTGTATTTTATTTATTTATTTTTGTGCATTTCACATAGACTTGAGTAACAATCAGATACTGATTATTCCATCGGATGCCTTCTCAGGTCTGCATTCATTGAGGACTTTGTAAGTGATAACCTGTTTATTTATTTATACTTTCCTTCTTATTTAGTAAAATACCTTTGGCAGCAAGTGTTACAGGAAATGTTTGGATACATTTAAGAGTGTCAGTTACTTGAAAACCTGATTAAATACAGATACTAAAATGTTTGTTTACAGACTTTCCAAAGTTTAATAATAAAATACACATTTAAAAATGTATGTTTGCAAAATTCTCAAAGTTTAATAATAAAATACACATAGAAAAATATATGTTTGCAAAATTCTGAAAGTTTAATAAATAAAATCCAGATATTAAAATATTTCTCTACAGAATTTTCAAATAATGTAAATAAAATACAGATATTTAAATGTTTGTCTACAGAATTCTAAAAATGTATTAAATAAAATGATTGGCCCTGAAATACTTATTTTATTAAAGCTTTTAATTATTATTATTAAGGTAAAATGCATTTAGTTATCTAAAATATCTATTCTGTTATTTACATTATCTTTTCATGCCTTTAATTATTTATTATTTTGTTTATCACTTAATGTCTTTGATTATTTATTACTTATCTAACATGTATTTACTGATCTACCTGTGTTTATTTTTAGAGTTCTCTATGATAACAAGTTTTCCAACCTTCTACCAGGTCTTCTCAACTTACATCTTTACAACTGCTGTAAGCATCGTTGTTGTGCAGCATACACAACTACATACTGAATTTATCCTTTCATTTTTATTTTCTAAACACTGTCATGTCCTTTGCTATTTTATTTTTAAATTGATTTTTTAATAACATAATATCAAAGCATATATCAACATAATAAAATCAAATGAAAATTAGTTATAAAACGCACATCTAGAATATAACAACGTCTGGAATTACTTTTCAGTGGAAACTGATTTTTTCATTTACGTTCTCAGTTCTTTTATTAAACTATTTTACACTGGTTACGTAACCACCTGAACTGAACTGTATTTACACTCAGACCGTAATGTACGGCATATGAAAATGCATTCATACAAAATTTAATATAATTATAATAATTATAACAAGATGATGGATTTACAGTAATGTACATAATGATAAAATATTTACAGTATATCAATATATGAGCCACTGGATTTGAAAACATTCATGATTAGATTACAGAAAATAGAAAGTTCTCTAAGGACAGCAGCTTTTTTAGAGTTAAATAATATCCATTTGTGATTGAAAGTGTTATTGTTAACATTCAGCAAAAGTCTGTACACTAGTCATATAAACTTAGACTGCTTTACGGTGATCATTCGATACTAGTAAATAATAACTTTTACTTTTACAGTAGTATATACTGGATAATGTCAAAGTTCTCCATTTAATAAGTACAATAGAGCAGATTTCCTTACAGGTAATAACAATTTCATAATTTTTCAAGTAATGACACATTTTCAAATTCCAAAATTTAGCTACCATGCTGCAGAACTGGTAGAACCATGCGTTAAAATAATTTTAGTTGACACTGAATGGAAATATTATGACATTTTCCTTGTTGTAGAATTGAATGCAATCCCTTCTGTGCTTGTGTATATAATATGTTTCTAGTTTTCAGCAGGTATGTTATTAAGTTCCTCTTGCAACACGTTAAAAGTATCACTGTTAAAATAGCGAGAGACTTTAGGCGGTATATATACAACACCAGAAAATATATTAGATGTTTTTTCTAGATTTAAATTTAAACTGTAATACATATTCAGATGTTGTTATTACAAACTTGTACTTTTGAAGTGATGTTACTTTTGACAGCTAGACACGTGCCGCCCGATTTAGCACATGATTTTCCAATTCTGTTATTTCTATATACTGGATAATATGGTATTTCCTCCTTATCAATATCATCAAGTTTTGTTTCTACTAAACACAAAATATCATACTGATTAAAAAAGTTTTAAAATTCTGGTATATGCAGTTTAGGTTTCAAGCCACAGTTTTAAAAATACAGAGACAGAAGTGTTAACTGTGTTTGTATGACAGTGGTTGGTAGATACTTGAGTCAGTTCATCTTGATTGTCGCCAGTGTTGATCTCCGGCTGTCCTAGGCAATCTCTTCCGTCTCTGAGGAGAAACTGCGGGCACGCTTGTCTGGATTTACAATTTGTGATCTGTGAATGTTCGATTCGTGATGTGTACCTTGTGTCTGAGTATCTAAGTACCATCGACTTCCTTCAATAAAAAGTCTGTCAACTACTAATGTCACACGCAGTCCATGTTTTCAGTAAACTTTGACCATAACCGTTTTCTGCGTTCCACAATCTCGCGATGAAGCTGTCCACTGACACCAAATTAAAATGAATTAAAATTCAACACATCGTCATCTTAATAATAATAATAATTAAACAAAATAAAATAAAATAAAAATTATAATAAAAATGGTTAGAAACAGATTAACACAAGAAAGCTCGCACAGTGGCTAGGATTATCTCTTTACAAAGTGGACATGTTCGCAGTCTGGGCGCACAATCTTCACAGCAACAAAGATGACCGCAGGGTAGGAACACTATTCTGATCTTGTTTTCAAGACAAACTTTGCAGATGAGTTCTTCATTATCATCCAGCAAGGAATCTATTAAATATCAAAGAGGACGTAATAAAGATAATATAGTTTTTATACGTTAAGTAACATTTAGACTTAGTAACTTGTATACTTTCTTACACATAACCTTTCTAAGCAAATAGTTTGTAGATTTGATCTTCACAAGGTTTTACGAATATACAGAAAGGTTTTCTGTATTTCTTTCCTAAATATATCGGGTATCAATAATAATAATAATAATAATATTATTAATAATAATAATAATAATAATAATCAATGACTACAATAACATTCATAATAAATAAATAATAAACAAGTAAAATATAATACTAGTAATATTAATAATAATAGTAACAATAAAAACGATAACAAGACAAAATACAGCAGTAATGATAACACAACAATATTAATAATAACTAACAATAACAATAATATAAACAATAATAACAAGCAAGCAAACAAACAAACAAATAAACAAATAAAATGTAGTGAAATAAAACTGCACTATACCTGCAGTTGCAAGTTCTGTGTTTCTTGTTTCATTACATTCGCCACTTTTTTCTTCAGATATAAGGAATTTATCAACTATGCGAACAAAATGAAAAACGATATTTATAATATTAGTACTACCGACGTGATCTCATTTAAAATGATACTTTTATGGGATGTAAACTATTAAATACTTTTATCTTGACATTAATTTGTGAAACTGTGCAATCTATAGAATCTTGTTGATAAATCTAGAATTTTGTTAACTTTAAAACTTACCTTGATGTGTTTTAATTCCAAGACGTTCAAATGTAGGTCGACAGTCATTTAAAATATCCATCACTTGGTCATAGTTAATCTAAAATAAATTTAAAAACATTAATGACATATTTTCATTAATAATAATAATAATAATAATAATAATAATAATGAAAAAAAATTAATATAATAAAAATTTCAAACTAATTTAAATAAATAAATAAAAACAAACAATAAAAACAGTAATAAACATAAAGAGAAAAGATTAGAAAAATTAAATTAAATTTAAGAAATTGGTGAATTCCTAGTGTAAACACAACTACACATATTTATACAAAAGTTTAATAATTTCATGATAAAGCTAAAAATTTCAGCCAGTTACCTCCACTTCATTTTCATTCATTTCTTGAACCAAATCAACAAAATTGTCTCCCTTCACATATTTGATGAAATCACATCGTGGAAACCATCTGGCGTGTTCCACGTAAGGGTTATCTCCCTGCATCCAATTTCTAAGTCCTCCTCCACAGTAAAAGCAGGACGTGCTATCACGTGAATTACCTGTGTATACATAAATGTGCTTGTTCATAACTGTATACATTTCATTTGACACACACACACAGCCACACACGGTATTTTCATTAATAAAATATGAAAATTAGCTTGAGTAAAATTTGAAAATGTTATATAAAATAACAACAAAATAAAATTGTACACCAAAGAAATTATGTTTGTGTGACTTTATTTTGTGTTTTGTCTTTAGTTCTTAATAATTTTGTTTTTCGTTTTTCTTCTGTCTGAAAGACAGACAAATATTCATGTGTACCTAAATTTATTTATTTATTTATTTTATTTTATTTCATTTCATTACATTATTTGGTTTCTTTTATGTTTTTGTTTTTTGTATGATATTTCGCTTGCTTCTCAAATGTATTTCATGCTGTAAGAATTAAAAATAACAAATAATTTCAAAAAACTGTTAAACATTCAAGATCTTCACATGATTATTTAACTGTCAAAAACGTCAAATGATTATTAAAATACTGAAGTATTCAAATGTCTACCAAAACGTCCAAATTCGCAATAAAGGTTGAATTCTGACAATTTAATTTCACTATTTAAATATCAAAGATTCTATATGATTATTAAAATATCAAACATTTTAAATATCTACTGAAACGTCGAAGACATCAAGTGACTATAAAAATGTCAAAGGTTTAGAAATAATTATTAAAATACCAAAGATTTCAAATGACTATTAAAATGTCCCAAAATTCCAGTGCCTATTAAAATGTCAAGGTTTTAAGTTACCATTGAAATTAACATTATTATTAATATGTGAAGATTTCTAATTAAGCAGCAGTAACACTAACCAGAGAAGAAGAAACCGGCTTCTGCCAGTTCTCTCGAAGAATGGTTGTCAGGATGTGGCCATCGATGTTCAAAAGACGAAATACGTCGTTGTACGTTGACATAGTCCATGTGATGTGCTGCATGCAATCCCAGGGCTGATGTAGAGGAGCTTCCAGACAGAAAACCGGACAGCTGAAGGATTGGTAAATTACTGAGACTGAGCTGCGAAGAACTTTGATGAGAATCATTAGAGGCAACAGCACCACCACTGACAGAACTCTGACCGGTAAAAGAAAGAACTGCAGCATTATCAGGAAGTGAAACAGTATTTGTAGCCATATCACTGATATTAACAGTAGATGTAGATGAAACAGTGCTTGAGGGTATACTACAAATATAAACAGTAAATGTAGGCATACAGCTGGTATTAGTAGCTGATGCTAGAGTTCCAGTCAAACTAACAGCAGATATGTCAATATTTTCATGACCAACAGAGGTAACGATGTCGTCGACGTTATTTCTTGGTGTTTCAGAGACTCCAAACAGTTCATTGTCAATAACTGAACTTTCAGATTCGCTCCGATTACGAAGTGTTTCACTTTGAACAGCTGGTAACACTGAACTGACAGTTAATCTGCCCAGGAATTCTTGTACAATCTGCTCAGCATTCTCACTTACCCGAATCGGTTCATTTTCTTCCTCTCCCAGGACAAATCTGCAGCTTGGAGAGATTTGTCCGTGAATTTCTATTGGGATTTCTCCGGCTCTCCAGTGATCATAGCTCTGACCACAGCTGAAGCAGACAACGCGATCACCAGTCCCAGTGTAGTAGAATCCAGCAGCTGCAAGACCACTTGGCCAGGCTGAGGTTAGAGAAAATCGTAAGTAAGACGCATATCGGTCCCACTCCTTCCTGTATCTGACAATGTCTGAATGTTCTGTCCATAATTCATCATTTCTCAACTGTTCTGTCTCATCATTTCTCAGCTGTTCTGTCTCTTCACTTCTCAGCTGTTCTCTCTCATCACTTCTCAGCTGTTCTGTCTCTTCACTTCTCAGCTGTTCTCTCTCTTCACTTCTCAGCTGTTCTGTCTCTTCACTTCTCAGCTGTTCTCTCTCTTCACTTCTCAGCTGTTCTGTCTCATCACTTCTCAGCTGTTCGATCTCTTCACTTCTCAGCTGTTCTGTCTCATCACTTTTCAGCTGTTCTGTCTCTTCACTCAACTGTTCTCTCTCATCACTTCTCAGCTGTTCTGTCTCTTCGCTCAACTGTTCTGTCTCTTCGCTCAACTGTTCTGTCTCATCACTTCTCAACTCTTCTCTCTCATCAGTTCTAAGCTGTTCTGTCTCTTCACTCAGCTGTTCTGTCTCTTCACTCAGCTGTTCTGTCTCATCACTTCTCAGCTGTTCTGTCTCTTCACTCAACTCTTCTCTCTCATCAGTTCTAAGCTGTTCTGTCTCTTCAATCAACTGTTCTGTCTCGTCACTTCTCAGCTGTTCTCTCTCATCACTTGTCACCTGTTCTGTCTCTTCACTCAACTGTTCTGTCTCATCACTTCTCAGTTGTTCTGTCTCTTCACTCAACTCTTCTGTCTCATCACTTCTCAGCTGTTCTGTCTCTTCACTTCTCACCTGTTCTGTCTCTTCACTCAACTGTTCTGTCTCATCACTTCTCAACTCTTCTCTCTCATCAATTCTAAGCTGTTCTGTCTCTTCACTCAGCTGTTCTGTCTCTTCACTCAACTGTTCTGTCTCGTTACTTCTCAGCTGTTCTGTCTCTTCACTCAACTGTTCTGTCTCTTCACTCAACTGTTCTGTCTCATCACTTCTCAACTGTTTTGTCTCTTCACTTCTCAGCTGTTCTGTCTCTTCACTCAACTGTTCTGTCTCATCACTTCTCAGCTGTTCTGTCTCGTAACTTCTCAGCTGTTCTCTCTCATCACTTCTCAGCTGTTCTCTCTCATCATTTCTCAGCTGTTCTGTCTCATCGCTTCTCAGTTGTTCTGTCTCTTCACTCCTCAACTGTTCTCTCTCTTCACTCAACTGTTCTGTCTCATAACTTCTCAGCTGTTGTGTCTGTTCACTCAACTGTTCTGTCTCTTCACTCAGGTGTTCTATCGCTTCACTCAACTGTTCTGTCTCTTCACTCAACTGTTCTGTCTCTTCACTCAGCTGTTCTGTTATTTCAGAAAAAAAAAAAGAAAAAAAAATTATTTAAAATTTAAGAATTAACATCAGTTTTCGATTATAAGAAAATTATTATGTTTTCATCTTATTTTCTCATGTGGTCGTTATTCAGATTAGTAGAATGCACAGTCATAGACAGATAAACGTTCTGACAACGAAACCAGGACATTAATGAAGTTCTGAGATTACTGTTTTTGACGAATTTTGATACAGGTCAGTATAATACCCTTACAGCATTCCAGTGTTGCTAAAGTCGTTGATACATGTGCACTAGTTAAATACGTTATAGATGTTGATGTTTGTATATTTATTGAAAGATACACGTGGTGGGGTCCTTTGAGCTAATCAGATTACAAAATATGAATATTTTATGGCCGAACTCCTTTTAGAAGCAAGATTGGCTGTTATAGTTAAATGCAACATTAAGATGGAAATTGAGACCCTGTATTTATGCATTCTTTAAAACGCACTTGCTGCTGGTAAAACAACAAACCAAAAATAAATAAATAAATAATAATAATAATAATGATAATAAATCGTAACAATCTATTTATTACCTTTAGTAAAATCACATTGTTTAATCACAGTTAGAAAAGAAAGTTTACAAATAATTACATCTTTCTGATTCTATACAACGGTTCAGCATGAACCGATTCTTCACTAACTTATCTGTTAGATCTGCAATTTTCAGTAACATAAATAAAGATAAACATTTCTGCTGCTGTCGAGTAATATTACTGGCGTTTTACGGCACTAAAAATTATTTATAAATTTTCATTAAAAAAGTCACTAAAATTAATATGACAGCAGATAATTGCATTGGTTGATTTTCTTGTCTTGCCTTGCGAACTTTAATCTTTCAATTTTTCTTACTTCATTTCAGTAAATATGAAATTTAAAATAAATATTTTAAAATTAACATCAGTGGAGTGTGGGTGACCCTCTTTCCAGGAAGCTGTTTAGCATTGTAAAAAATACTACTGACATTTTATAACAGCAAATATTTATTCACAAATTTTCCGTTTGATATCTTGAATCTGATAAACTATACAAGATATTAAAATTAATACGTATACATATTTTATTAATCAAATTTATATCACTCGATTTTCTGTTTCATATCTTGAATCTGATAAAATATAAAATATATTAAAAGATACACGTGATAGGGTCCTATAAGCTACTCAGATTACAAAATGTCAGTATTTTATTGCCGAACTACTTTTAGGAGAGTTTGGCACTTATGATCAAATGCAACATTAAGATGGAAATGTAGACACATTTGCTGTTGGTAAAACAACAAACAAATAAATAAATAAATAAATAAAAAATAATAATAATGATAATAATAATGATGATGATGATGATGGTGATGGTGATAACAATTTACAACAATCTTCACTGACTCTTCATCGATTCCTCTCTTTGTTCTATAATTTCACCAATATAAATAAATATAAACATTTCTGCTGCTGTCGAGTTATATCACTGGGGTTTTAAGGCACTAAAAATTATTTACAAATTTTCGCTAAAAAAGTAACACCCATTCATCAGAAAGTACGTTGTTTTATAACACCTAGAAAAGAAAGTTAACAAATAATTATGTACCTGAATTACACTTGTCTTTCACTGTTTCTGATTTGTTACAAAACTTCTCCGTCAACTGACTTTTCTGTGATTCCTCTGTTACATCTGTAATTTCAGTCATAAATAAAGATAAACATTTCTGGCATTGTCGAGTAATATCCCTGGCTTTTTATCGCAGTAAAGATTATTTACAAATTTTCACTAAAATAAGTCGCTAAAACTAATACAAATGCTCGTATTTGTTTTGGTTGATTTTCTTTCTTTACTGGAAGTTTTCACTTTATCAACCTGATACACATTTCTTAAGAAGACAATGAATACAACCCGATAGGACACTTTCAAAACTGCTGTCTTTAAAACTCTTTGTGTTTCACAATGTTTCACTGAAAACATGAGAAAACCACTTTGTAACAAAAATATACTTAGATAAGTTTAGTAGAAGTATATATCTAAAGTATTTGGTAACTACTCATACATACTCGAATTTTAATACGTAAAAGCTAAACACACAAATAAAAATTTATATTGTTAGACATGAAAATAAAGTAACAAGAATCTGCATGTTAATCATTACATACTTGGTGAAATATACTGGTGTCAAAATCCTGTAGATATAAATTATCAACCTGCTCAGTGTTTGTCACTATGACGTCTGCGTTTGCAATGTTGTAATGTAAATCAAAGTTAATTCTAGCGTAGTCTGTGTGTTCTGCTGAATTGTAAACTACAAAGCTGTACTGAAAGTTTGTATATTATTATTGATGTAAATGAAGCTTGTCATAAATATAAACTATTCAAAGGCGATATTCAGTGCTGACATTGAGCAGCTACCTCCATATGTTACTGCTGTATTAATAAAACTGTAAGATATACATTTACTATAAATTTCGAAACATGTGAATGTATAATTAACATACATTTACGGTATCAGAGTTCACTTGAAAACAAAATAGACAATGAAAAGGAAATCTTTAAAACTCCTCCAAACCACGTTCCAAACCACGAATTAGATAGTTGTGTTCTTCTTAAAAAGTTAACTGCTGCTAAATTTACTGAACTAAAAGTTTGATCTGATTTCGTTCAGTTTGTAAATTACAACTTATCAACATTTTGTGTTTTTCACCACAATTGAGAAATCATTAAACTCAGAAATTTACCTGAATTACTTGTCTTTGTCAGCTTTATTGAATATGTACTATTCGACATTTCCCATGTGAATTGTGATATTTCCTTCTTCCTCAGGTAATATTTTTCATTTCTACGTTCTGTAATATGAAATTAAAATAAACATTTAAAAATTCAAATCACTCAATTGTGGGTGACCCTATTTCCAGGAAGCCTGTTTAGCATTGTAAAGAAAAATACTACTGACATTTTATAACACCAAATAGTATTAACAAATTTTCTGTTTGATATCTTGGATCTGATAAACTATACAAGATATTGAAATTAATACCTATCCATATTTTATGAATCAAATTTATATTACTCGATTTTCTTTTTTTATTGGATAATTTCTCTGACAAGTTTACTTAATTCCTTCAGGAGACATTGGATTCCTTTGAAATTGATTAAACCTGATTTGCATTCTTCTGTCATTTTATTAATAAACATAAACTTGTTCGTGACTTGTTTTAGACATTATTATTGAAAATCATTAGAGTTTTGCTTAAAATATTAAAGTAACACCCATTCACCAGCAAGTACGTTGTTTTACCGCAGTTAGAAAAGAAAGTTAACAAATAATTATATATATATGTTATTTACACCAGTCTTTCACACTTTCTAACTTTTTACAATAGTTCAGATCAACTGTCGCTTTACTGATTCCTCTGTTACATCTGTAATTTCAGTAACATAAATAAAGATAAACATTTTTTGCATTGTCGAGTATCATTATTGGTTTTTTATCGCAGTAAAGATTATTTACAAATTTTCACTAAAATATGTCGCTAAAACTAATACGAATGCTCTATTTGTATTGCTTGGTTTTCTTTCTTTACTAGAAGTTTTCACTTTGACAAATTGACAAACATTTCTTGAGAAGACAATAAATACATCCCGATATGATACTTCCAAAACTGCTGTCTTTAACAGTCATGTGTTGTTAAAAACAGCTAACTAAATATTCCATAGAAAAAGTGAGAAAACCACTTTGTAGCAAAGATTTACTTCTCAACCTTTTTTAGAAGTAGCTAACTAGCGTATTTAGCAACCATTCCTGCAACTGATACAGCTATTTGCCATTAAGCAGTTACGTGCAGATGTCACTGCTGAATTAATAAATCTGTAAGATGAACATTTTCTATAAATTTCGAAACGTGAATGAATAATTAAGATACTTCTAAAGTATCAGAGCTCAGTTGAAAACAAAATAGACTGAGCGTTTGTTTATTATTATTCATGTAAATGAAGTTTTTCATAAATTATCAACAATTTAGAGGTGATATTCAATCCTGATACAACTATTTGTCATTAAGCACCTACATCCAAATGTCATTGCTGAATTAATAAAATTCTAAGATAAACATATACTGTAAAGTTCAGTACATGTGAATGTATAATTAAGATACATATTTAATTTAAACATGTTGAATATGGCAAATTTAAAAATAAAAACATTCATATTAAAAGAAGCCAGCAGTGATTTTAAGTTTGATGATTAAAACTGAGGCCTTTTATTATTTAGAAAGGATTTCTACGCACAAAATTAAATGTTTGTGTGGTACATGTCTTATCAAATTAATAAGATACAAAAACAAAATCAAATAAATGAAATAATTTTCATCAAAAACTAAGTTTTACATTTAAAAACAAAGTAGACAACAGAAGAAACCCTTAACGGTCCTCAACTAAGACATCCTTCCAGAGTAGAATTAGACAGTTATGTTCTTGTTCAAAAGTAAATTGCTGCTGAAATTACTACCAGTTTGATCTGATAACATTCAGTTTATAAATTACAATTTATCAAACAAAACAATGTGTTCTTTCATCACAGTTAAGAAAACATTAAACTAAAAAATTTACCTCTAGATGAATCTCTTGTGTTTTTCATTTTTAGTGACTTTGTACTGTAGTGCAGCGTCCACGGACAGTTTGATATTCCCATTTTCCTCTGTTTATCTTTTAGATCTCTACGTTCTGTAATATGAAATTAAAATAAACATTATAAAATTAACATCAATGGAGCCTATTTCCAGCTAGCCTGTTTAGCATTGTACTACTGACATTTTATCGCAGTAAAGATTATTTACAAATTTTCACTAAAATAAGTCGCTAAAACTAATACGAATGTTCGTATTTGTTTTGGTTGATTTTCATTCTTTACTGGAAGTTTTCACTTTGACAAATTGACAAACATTTCTTGAGAAGACAATGAATACATCCCGATATGATACTTCCAAAACTGCTGTCTTTAACAGTCATGTGTTGTTAAAAACAGCTAACTAAATATTCCATAGAAAAAGTGAGAAAACCACTTTGTAGCAAAGATTTACTTCTCAACCTTTTTTAGAAGTAGCTAACTAGCGTATTTAGCAACTACTCCTGCAACTGATACAGCTATTTGCCATTAAGCAGTTACGTGCAGATGTCACTGCTGAATTAATAAATCTGTAAGATGAACATTTTCTATAAATTTCGAAACGTGAATGAATAATTAAGATACTTCTAAAGTATCAGAGCTCAGTTGAAAACAAAATAGACTGAGCGTTTGTTTATTATTATTCATGTAAATGAAGTTTTTCATAAATTATCAACAATTTAGAGGTGATATTCAATCCTGATACAACTATTTGTCATTAAGCACCTACATCCAAATGTCATTGCTGAATTAATAAAATTCTAAGATAAACATATACTGTAAAGTTCAGTACATGTGAATGTATAATTAAGATACATATTTAATTTAAACATGTTGAATATGGCAAATTTAAAAATAAAAACATTCATATTAAAAGAAGCCAGCAGTGATTTTAAGTTTGATGATTAAAACTGAGGCCTTTTATTATTTAGAAAGGATTTCTACGCACAAAATTAAATGTTTGTGTGGTACATGTCTTATCAAATTAATAAGATACAAAAACAAAATCAAATAAATGAAATAATTTTCATCAAAAACTAAGTTTTACATTTAAAAACAAAGTAGACAACAGAAGAAACCCTTAACGGTCCTCAACTAAGACATCCTTCCAGAGTAAAATTAGACAGTTATGTTCTTATTCAAAAGTAAATTGCTGCTGAAATGACTACCAGTTTGATCTGATAACATTCAGTTTATAAATTACAATTTATCAAACAAAACAATGTGTTCTTTCATCACAGTTAAGAAAACATTAAACTAAAAAATTTACCTCTAGATGAATCTCTTGTGTTTTTCATTTTTAGTGACTTTGTACTGTAGTGCAGCGTCCACGGACAGTTTGATATTCCCATTTTCCTCTGTTTATCTTTTAGATCTCTACGTTCTGTAATATGAAATTAAAATAAACATTATAAAATTAACATCAATGGAGCCTATTTCCAGCTAGCCTGTTTAGCATTGTACTACTGACATTTTATAGCTGTAAATATTATTCACAAATTTTCTGTTTGAGATCTTGAATCTGATATTCAAATGAATACATATTTATCTGACTCGTCTTACTTTGTTTGTCGGAGAATGTCACTGACAAGCTCAGAAAATTCCTGCAGGAGAAGATGGGTTCCTTTCAAATGAATTAAATCTGTGGTAAATAATTATATACACAGTTCTCGAACGTTCCCGGAAATATTTTAGTCCGTTGTAAGCAACAGAGGTTTCGGTTTCGGTTTCAGAAACGAAAGAAATAACACGGAAATATTTTATAAAGTTAGCAACATTAATCTAATAATATTAAATATTTGTCTTAGCATTTACACTATAAACTCCTATTAATAAAAAATGATATTCAAAAGTCTAGGGACAGAAACGGGTCAAAAGTTATGACCTTCTAGTGCCGTTTGTAACAAATTATCTGAATATAATAATATATGTTAAAACCTAATTATTATTTCAAGCACAGGTCATGTTATTAAACTATTAACTAAATCCAAGTTCTACGTGCCTATTACCTTTAAAACACATGTTTTACGTCACTCACTGAATCGAATAAAATCGACGAGAAAAGCTTCGTTATTAGCTGTGGAAATTTACACAAAGTAAACAAGGAAGTAAAGTTAAAATCAGTTTCATACATTTAAAAAAAACATAAATCTATCTACCGAAATAAATATATATTTACAGGCATAAATTATTACAGAAAACTGTTGTTAAAAGTTTTGTAAACTTACTTAAATTCCTAGTAACATTGTTTCTATAAAGAACAGCTCAAACTCTTCGATATATTAAAAATGACAACACAATGTATACGGGTTTTCTCGACCTCGTAACGATCACGTTTTCAAATTACGTGTACAAAAGTGATATAAATAAACTTGTTAACATTCCAGAAATCTAACTGCTATAGAGAATAATATCATAACTTACTAGATACATAAACCCGTTATTAAATTTTTTGTAAACTTACCTAAATTCCGAATCAAATTATTTCCGTAAAGAACAGCTCAGACACCTCGATTCATTAGATGGGTCGTTTCTATGTGTGTCGGTCGTTTCTATGTCGGAACGATCACGTGACTGAAATTACGTGTACAAAGTGATATAAACAAACTTGGCGACTTTGAACCGCTAGTAAGAAAATATCATAATCTAGGCAACAAATATAATTTAATTTAATTTAGTTTAATTTAATTTAATTTAACTTAACTTATTTTTTTTATTTTTTTATTTACCTGAGTACATTATATTTTATTCTAGTAAAAGTTGACGTAGGCGCAAACATTATTTATTTATTTATATTTTATTATTTTTTTTTTTTTCTTAAATACAGATAAAGATGAGCTTACGCTCTTATTTACATTAGTAATATTTCTAAATTGACTTTTGATAGAAAACTTGTTATAATCTTTCGGGGTTGCAAATCTAAGTCTTCTAAGTTATAGACTGGCACAGCGTACAGACTCGTTATTTTTCTTATTGCTTTCTGTTTTCTTTTTACTTATATAATAAATAATTAATAATAAAGAATAATTAAATTCCCACTCTACTTCATCTCTTTTAAATTGACTAAAGTTTAAATTTAAAAGTATAACCGAGACGACCAAGTGATAATTATTTTCTGTTACACTTTTTGTACATCAGATTGTTAGATAATAAGTCTAGTATAGCTTTTTTAAAAGTTTTTATTGTTACTGAGTTTCCTTTTTCTTTTCTTCTTCTTCCTTTTTTCTTTTTATTTTTTTTTATTTTAGAAGATTAGAATACAGTTTTGTAAATAGATCTTTTAAATCATATAATTTCAAGTTCTTGGTAATTTTTAGTTGTGATTTCAGATGGTTAAAATCGTCACAACAACAACAACTTTGTATTGTTTAAATTAGAACCATATATATTCACAAGATATTCTCTCCTTGTTATATGTATTGCAGTTTTAACTTGTTTTAAAAACATCGGTTAATTATTCTTAATTTCGACATTTTCCCCAACGAAAACATTTTTAAAAGGAAGACGAACAATATAAAATAAACACGTTTCTTGACCAAGTATTAAAATAATAATAATAATAATAATAATAATAATAATAATAATAATACTGTTAATAATAATGTTAATAATAATAAATAAGAGAATTAAAGGAAAGTAAAAAGGTAACTAAAAAACATGAGTCATTTTTAAGGTAGAAAGCAAGGAAAAAGAAAATATAATAGGAAAAAACAAACAAGTAAACCTTTTGAAATAAACAAACAAACAAATATATAAAGTTATTTAGCTTGGTCATGTAATTTATTATCACACACACACACACACACACACACACACAAGTACATAATTGTATGTAATTTGAACTTGTTTTAAAAATATCGGTTAATTATTTTTAATTGTGACATCTCCAACGAAAGAAAATTTAAAAAGAAAGACGAACAACATAAAATAAAGTATTAAAATTATAATAATAATAATAATAATAACAATAACAATAATAATAATAATAATAATAATAATAATAATAATAATAATAATAATAATAACAACAACAACAATAGTAATAAGAACAATAAATCAGAGAAGTAAAGAAAAATAAAAGTGATTAATGCGACACATTTTTTGGGCAGAAAGGAAGTAAAAATAAAATGTAAAATACAACAAACAACTTAGCTTTTTGATAAATGGGCCCGCTTTCCCGTCCTCATAATCATTTGTAATTTATAAAATAAAACCATTTTAACTGTAATTGTAAAACACTTAAAATAACAAACAAACAAAATACATAAAGTTAGTTAGCGTGATCATGTAATTTGTTATCTCTCTCTCTCTCTCTCTCTCTCTCTCTCTCTCTCTCACACACACACACACACACGCACACTGTTCAGTAATGTATGTAAGGTATATCAAGTATCGCAGGGCGTAGCCTGAAGGGTGGGCCCAGGAATCACTTTCTGTTAAACTCCATTGATATCTCTGAGCTGATTTTATGGTAAAGTTATCTGATACGTCCTTGATAACAATAATAAAAACAACAACAATAATAACAATAGCAACAACAATAACAATAATAACATCAACAACAACAACAATAACAATAACGATAATAATAATAACAGTAGCAACAACAATTACAATAATAATGTTAATTTTTGTTAACAATAATAATAATAATTATGAAAATGATGATGGAAATAATAACATAGAAATATATTATTCGTAACATAAGAACACGACATTTTAATTTTTTCAAACTATTTTATTTCTTGTTACAGTTTTCTACAATGAACAACACTAAAATAATACAATGTATCATTCTTATCATAAAACTGTTCAAAAATTAAATCTACCAGTGAACAAACACTTGACTGAACACCAGTAGTTACTTTTATTATTGTTTTGAATACACTGCTGTATATATTTATAACCTATTATGTTAAAGAAGACTTCTTCTGATTTGATCGATATACATTTCGATGTGTCATGTATGTTATGTACTATGGGATCTCGCATGTATATCTGTATTATTTTCTCGTACATTTTTTTGTTTACTGTTAAAGAGGGTTCGTGGGATAACGAATAAATATACTGCCATATAATTATGTACATCTAGAAGTTTAATGAATAAATGTTATCCTTAAAAGAAAACAATGATAATAATATTATAGCAAACAACAACAATATGCATATTGTACGCTTGATGTTTGTAACTTGGATGTTTGTCTCATGACGTCATCTAAGTATCTGTCTGTTAATGGAGATATAATAAACATATCCAGTGACGTAGCTGAGATATCTCCGGGATGTTACATCCAGTGACGTCATCGGAAGTCGAGGTTAAACGACTGTATCCGATCGATGGCGAGTTGCAGTACCTCGAGTTCTCCTTTGAGATTACGTGCCACGCAGTGTAACATGTCCTTGTTGTTCAGCTTCTACACAGACTGAGTATATGGATCGGATCTAACTTTTGATAGTTGCAGCATAATTCCTAATATTAAAATTTATACTTAAAACACGTCATTTGCTTTGTAATAGTTGGTCGAAATAAGACGTAAACAGAATACGAACTATATTAAGCGGTTGTAGTCAGTTTTACTAACTATTAACAAATTAGAAGGTAGCTACTGGTATGAAACGTTTTAAGGCTATGAACAGTTTTAATGAATGTGATTATGAACTGTGACGACTAAACGCTAACCTTTCCGTTAAACTATTGTATTTGTGCCGACAACAACTCCGCTGTTTTGCGATTATGATAGTAACATTTCACAATGTCACAACTGCATTATTGCAAGCCAGACTATTTGTTAGCTGTATATGTGAACTTCCCTTTTGTACCCTACTTTTTTATTTACGAAAGACTGAGCTGAGAATAAACAGAAAAGCAAAGAAAACCGCTTTAGAAAAAACAGTTTGTATGTGTACATATATCAGATTGCCAATAGCAGTTTGAAAACTTCCACACAAAAGAGAAGGATGTGATGATTAGCTGTGACTTTATCTGTACCCAGATAAAGTAAGAGTTCAGCAAATCCAATTTTTAAATAGTAATTTTTATATGAAGAGAGAATCGACTGTATTTTGTATTTTTAAATTGTTGTTATTATTATTATTATTATTATTGTTATTACTGTTATTGTTACTAACTCTATTACTACTACTATTATTTCTTCTTCTTCTTATTATTCTTATTGTTTTTATTATTATTTTGTATTACTATTATTATTATCATCATCAGTAGTAGTAGTAGTAGTAGTAGTAGTAGTAGTAGTAGTAGTAGTAGTAGTAGTAGTAGTAGTAGAAGGAGTAGTCAGTGAAAAGAACGCTGAATATCCGCATATCAACGTCTGGTTGACACGATATTCTGTAAAGGACAGTCCCAGCTGTTGAGCTCTCTCTCATTGATCCTGCATCACTCAAACAGGACATTAATTTATCATTTTTAGGGTTCTGTTGTTTCAGCACGAATAATAATTAATATTAATTTCGTTCAGATCTTTATTTTTACTGTATGAAAACATGTATCGTGTATGCAGCATATACGGAGCATTTAAAAATTAGCCGGCATTACATTATAGTGATATTTGAAAAATCAACATTTCTAAGTATATTTTGTATATTTTATACAACTTTTTATAATTCAACTCGTCATTAAATATGCTTTAGTTTAAATTAGAAATAAATGTCGCAAATATTTAAAAATGTTTTTCTTCTTCTTCTTCTTCTTCTTATTATTATTATTGTTTTTATTATTATTATTATTATTATTATTATTATTATTATTATTATTATTATTTATTCAATTCGTTGCCTTTGAAGTGGACAGAAAAGACGACAACGACGGACAAGAAGGCTGCAGTCATACCAAACCAGCACCACCCACTCACACAGCTGTTAGCCATGCTGGGAAAATGTCTCGGCGTATCCTGTAACCTTGTTTCTGAAGTAACCGCTTTATTATCGATACATACTGTTGTAAGATTATACTCTACTAATGATAAGATTATTAACCTTCAACCCTTTCCTTAAATCCGATCCACGGGTCAGGTTTGCTCAAGTGGAATCGCATATCACAAAACGTAACAGGACCTTAGTTAATCTTTTATGTTGAGAGAGAGAGAGAGAGAGAGAGAGAGAGAGAGAGAGAGAGAGAGAGAGAGAGAGAGAGAGAGAGAGAGAGAGAGAGAGAGACTGAATGCCAATATAGATGTCAAATGGCTAAGACAATTTGGGTTACGTTAATCTGAATAATTTTTCATATGCTGATATTTACTTTATAATAGATTTAGTAACAGGTTTGCAGAAAGCGAAGTTAATAAAATTTTACAGATATTTTTCTTTCTCTCTGTGAGAAAATCCTTTAGATTCGTGCAGACGGAATTAATATAATCGGACTTGATCTGAGTAGAAAATTCATTCCTAAATACACAGTTATTGAGAATTTCCCATAAGCTTAGATGATTATGTCATTTAGATTTTTACATAGATACAGACATACATAGATAATAACTGACAAATATGATTTCATTTGTTTATTAATGTATTTCTTTTGAGAAATGTCTACAGTGAACAACAGTAAAACAATATTTTAAACAAATATAAATAAATATAATTTAGATGGTTATTATTATTTTTTGATATAAAAGAACTAAACTGCCAAATAAAATAATTTATAAAAGTTGTTATCTATGACAATACGGTTTATCATAAAACTGTTCAAAAATTAATTTTACCAGTCGACAAAAGCTTGACTGAACAACAATAATTATCTTTATTATTGGTTTGGACACACTAAACAAAAATATGTATTACCTACTCTTTTACTGTGTATATCTATATATACATTTCTATTATTATTATTATTATTATTATTATTTTAAAATTAGTTATTCTATGAAATACTAAACTAAAGTGATAGACCTGAGCATGTAATATAAAAAACGAAAGAAACTTGAAATTCTTAGTGTGAAACTCAAACAAATCAACTCATACTCTTTGTTACATGATTCACAGGCGAATTAAAGTTCATCTCATCGTCATCTTTAAAACAGTTTAAAACAGATTAACACAGCTAGGGTTAGGGTTAGATTATCTATTAGGATTAGGGTTAGCAATAGGGTTAAATTAAATTATCTGTTTACCGCAATGGAGTTTTATAACCTGGTGTAAAAATTAAAACAACTTTTATTTCAAAATATTAACTTGGGAAAGTTTATTAGGATTGTTGGTATAACATTGGTTAATTTATCATATTGCTAGAAGTAATATGATATCTAGGGTAAGGTTTAGGGTTAATGTTAGCATCAGGGTTATGTTTAGTGTTAGTGTTAGTGTTAGGATGAGGTTTAGGGTTAATGTTAGGATGAGGTTTAGGGTTAATGTTAGCATCAGGGTTATGTTTAGTGTTAGTGTTAGTGTTAGGATGAGGTTTAGGGTTAATGTTAGCATCAGGGTTATGTTTAGTGTTAGTGTTAGTGTTAGTGTTAGGGTTATGTTTAGTGTTGAGGTTTAGGGTTAATGTTAGCATCAGGGTTATGTTTAGTGTTAGCGTTAGTGTTAGGGTGAGGTTTAGGGTTAATGTTAGCATCAGGGCTATGTTTAGTGTTAGTGTTAGGTTTACTGTTAGGGTGAGGTTTAGGGTTAATGTTAGCATCAGGGTTATGTTTAGTGTTAGTGTTAGTGTTAGGATGAGGTTTAGGGTTAATGTTAGCATCAGGGTTATGTTTAGTGTTAGTGTTAGTGTTAGGATGAGGTTTAGGGTTAATGTTAGCATCAGGGTTATGTTTAGTGTTAGTGTTAGTGTTAGTGTTAGGGTGAGGTTTAGGGTTAATGTTAGCATCAGGGTTATGTTTAGTGTTAGTGTTAGGTTTACTGTTAGGGTGAGGTTTAGCATTATGGTTAGATTTAATTATCTACTTACCTGAAGAAGGTTTTCATGTAAAACTTGAGTAATCTTATGATGACAGTGAGGATAAAATTTATATTATTTTGCACTATGTATATATCAAGATATTATTAATATATTTCATGTTAAGCCTTTTTTTTTTTTTTTTGTGTGTGTGTGTGTGTGTGTGTGTGTGTGTGTGTGTGTTGTAATTTTAACATTAAAAAAAAAACATCGGTTAATTATTTTGAATTTCAGCATTTCTCCAGCGAAAGAAAATTACAGAAGGGAAAAGAAGAATGTGTAAGCTAATTAAGAGTAGACATTTTTGCAGCAGTAAGTAAGTAGAAGGGACTTAATGATAAAAGTAGGTAACTGAATGAATGAATGAATGAATAAATAAATTAATAAATGAATGAATAAATTAATGAACAAATAAATGAACGAACGAACTAACAAAGAAAGTTACTTTGTATTTTGAGTTTCACATGCATGTATAGATATAAACATTAAGAATGATGATGATGATGATTATGACAACCACGACGACAATGATGATAATAAGTATAATAATAATGACACGCAAATATCTTTAGTGACAACAGAATACCTCATTTCAAACTATTTTATTTTTTGTTAGATTTCTGCAGTGAACAACACAAAAATTATATTTTTTTAAAACCGTGGTTCTGAAAATAAATATGACTTTAACAATTATTACCTTTTTTTGGCATAAAAGAACGAATCTGCTGAATGAAATTACTTACAAAGTTCTTATCTATAAGGTTATAGAGAGAGATGTAATCACGTTAATACTAATAAAAAAAGTAATTAAGTAGATACAAATAAAAGGAAATTAAGTAGACACAAATAAAAAGGTAATTATGTAGACAAATAAAAATGTATGTGAGTAGACTCAAACAAATAAATATAAAAATAGTTATTTAACGATTTGAATTTACCGCTTGCTTAGATGGTAATATAATTTAGAATCTGACATACATTCCGACATTCATATATACATGTATTCATACATACATACATACACACATAGATACATACTCATGTAAATATATAAATATGTTTATACAGACACACACACACATACACACACAAATGTATACATGAAAACATTAATAATAATGACACATGTTTTTATTGTTATTATTCTTTTCCAAACTATTTTATTTGTAAAGATTTCTTTTAAACGAACACGAGTAAAATAATATTATAAACAAATAAAGCAAATACAATTCCCTCCGAAAAACCTATAATTTATAAATATATCTAGTACATTATTTCTTTTTATCTAGCGACTGTTTATAGTCATTACAGTATGGAAAATTATATAATGATACACAGGATGGGCATATATATATATATATATATCTTTTATATGTTCTGTTATTAGTTTTCTAATAATGTGAGGGTCATAATGCATATTGCATTGTATTTACCTTAGGTGTTATATATTTTTCCTATTGGTATTCGACATTGTTCACACATTATATTTCGCGTATTTGGTTCATAAGCTAAATAAGTGTACTACACACGTTCAGTATTCAGGTACATTATAAAACAATCATCAAGAAATACCTCAAACACATCATCAGAGTAACAGTAATAACTCACATTTCTCTGAATGCGACAAAATCGTATTTTAAATACTCTGTTTTAAATTGTGACATCATCTACATAATTAAGTTTCTTTATCTTTTGTATTTCATAAATGTTATTCATCTGTCATGTTTCTTACAATAATCTATGGTTTATAGTAATGTATTAGATTAAGTAAGCAGTCTAATATAAACACATAATATCAAAGCATATATCAACATAATAAAATCAAATGAAAATTAGTTATAAAACGCACATCTAGAAAATAACAACGTCTGGAATTACTTTGTAGTGGAAACTGATTTTTTCATTACGTTCTCAGTTCTTTTATTAAACTATTTTACAGCGGTTACGTAACCACCTGAACTGAACTGTATTTACACTCAGACCGTAATGTACGGCTTATGAAAATACATTCATACAAAATTTAATATAATTATAATAATTATAACAAGATGATGGATTTACAGTAATGTACATATTAAAAAAAGCTTTATAATATATCAATATATGAACCAGAGAATTTGAAAAAATTCATGATTAGATTACAGAAAATAGAAAGTTCTCTAAAGACACCAGCTTTTTTAGAGTTAAATAATATCCATTTGTGATTGAAAGTGTTATTGTTAACATTCAGCAATAGTCTGTACACTAGTAATATAAACTTAGACTGCTTTCCCGTGATCATTCGATACTAGTAAATAATACCTTTTACTTTTACAGCAGTATATACTGGATAAGTCCAAGTTCTCCATTTAATGAGTACAACAGAGCAGATTTCCTTACTGGTAATAACAATTTCATAAACCGGTAATGTAATTTTTCAAGTAATGACACATTTTCAAATTCCCAAATTTCGCTACCATGCAGGAGAACTGGTAGAACCACGCGTTAAAATAATTTTAGTTGACACTGAATAGAAATATTATGACATCTTCCTTGTTGTAGAATTGAATGCAATCCCTTCTGTGCTTGTGTATATAACATGTTTCTAGTTTTCAGCAGGTATGTTATTAAGTTCCTCTTGCAACACGTTAAAAGTATCACTGTTAAAATAGCGAGAGACTTTAGGTGGTATATATACAACACCAGAAAATATAGTAGATGTTTTTCTAGATTTAAATTTAAACCATAATACATATTCAGATATTGTTATTACAATCTTGTACTTTTGAACTGATATTACTTTTGACAGCTAGACACGTGCCGCCCGATTTAGCACATGATTTTCCAATTCTATTATTTGTATTTACTGTATAATCTGGTATTTCTACCTTATCAGTATCATCAAGTTTTGTTTCTACTAAACACAAAATATCATACTGATTAAAAACGTTTTAAAATTCTGGTATATACAGTTTAGTTTTCAAGCCGCAGAGATTTAAAAATACAATATTTACAGATCAGAGTGTTAACTGTAATTGTGTGACAGTGGTTGTTAGATATTTCAGTCAGTTCATCTTGATTGTCGCCAGTGTCGATCTCCGGCTTTTGGATTTACAATTTGTAATCTGTGGATGTTCGATTCGTGATGTCTGTCTTGTGTCTGAGTATCTAAGCACCATTGACTTCCTTCAATAAAAAGTCTGTCAACCACTAATGTCACACGCAGTCCATGTTTTCAGTAAGCTTTGCCCATAAACGTTTTCTGCGTTCCACAATCTCGCGAGTAAACTGTCCACTGACACCAAATTAAAATGAATTAAAATTCAACATATCGTCATCTTAAAAAAAAAAAAAAAAAAAAAAAAATAATAATAATAATAATAGTAATAATTATTATAAAATAGAAAAATAAAAATAAATTATAATAAAAATGGTTAGAATCAGATTAACACAAGAAAGCTCGCACAGTGGCTAGGATTATCTCTCTACAGAGTGGACATATTCGCAGTCTGGGCGCACAATCTTCACAGCAACAAAGATGACCGCAGGGCAGGAAAACTATTCTGACCTTCTTTTCAAGACAAACTTTGCAGATGAGTTCCTCATTACCACCCGGCAAGGAATCTGTTAAATATCAGATAACGTATTAAGAACAATATAATTCTTATACGTTAAATAATGTGTGTATTTTGTAACAAAGGACAGTTTAAAATAAATCAAATAACTTGAAATGTTTATTACACATAACCTTTGAAACAAATAATTTGTAGACGAATATACAAAAAATGTTTATGTATTTCTTTCTTTCTTAAATATATCATGTTACAACAACAACAGTAATAATAATAATGATAATAATAATAATAATAATAATTTCATTACAGCTAACATCAATGACAACAACAATAACAATAATAACAACATCAGTAATAAATAAATAAATAATAATACAAAAATAAATGAATAAAATGTAATTGTAGTAATAATAATAATAATAATAATAACAACAACAACCAAAACAAAACGAGTAGTCATGATAATTGTAACAATAACATTAATAACAATACTAATATCAACAGCAAAAAAAAAAAAAAAAAAGAAGAAATAACAACAATACTTATAAAATGAAAATAATAAAATGAATGAAATAAAACAACAATATACCTGAAGCTCCAAGTTCTCTGTTTCTTGTTGTTTCGATAAATTCGTCACTCGTTTCTCCATGTAGATTAATATCTGTGTTACAGTTGCTCTAAAATAGATTAATGATATAATAACAACAACAACAGCAACAATAATGACAATAGTACCAGCAGTAGTAGTACTAAAAAAAGAACATAAATAATAATTGTAATAATAATAATGACACAAAAACATAAGATAACCGAAATTTTAAAACTAACTTAACTAATTAAATAAGCAAATAATAAACAAAATATCCAAGGAAAGAGAAAATAAAGATTACAAAATATAAATTAAATTTAAGAAACTGTTCAAATCCTTGTGAAAACACAAATATATGTAGTTACACAAGTTTAATAATTTCATGGTAAAATTAAAAATGTCAACTAGTTACCTCCTCTTCATTTTCATTCATTTCTTGAACTAAATCAACAAAACTGTCTCCCTTCACCTGTCTGATGAAATCACATCGTGGAAACCATCTGGCGTGTTCCACGTAAGGGTTATCTCCCTGCTTCCAATTTCTAAGTCCTCCTCCGCAGTAAAAGCAGGACGTGCTATCACGTGAATTGCCTGTTTATACATGAATGTACTTGTTCATAACTGTATACATTTCCTGTGACACATACATCCACCAAAACTCTGCTAATACTGACACACAAACACATACACACATAGATGGACACTCACATAGAAATACACACATATAGAAATACATACATATACATAAAACTTAATGTATGATGTTGCAATCGATCTTTCAGAGATTTCAGATGACTGTCAAAATACCCAAATTCAAAATCAGTCTCAAAATTCTGAAATGACTATATCAATATTAAAACGTCAGGTAAAATGTCAGTAATTTCAAGTCTTATTAGCAAATGAACATTAAAATGTAAAAGACTTAAAATGTAAATGATAAAAAATATAGAGCAGTCGAAGAAGATTTGCAAATGATTACTAAAATGTGAAGATTTCTAATTAAACAGCAGTAACACTAACCAGAGATGAAGAAACCGGCTTCTGCCAGCTCTCTCAGAGACCGGATGTCAGGATGTGCCCATCGGTGTTCAAAAGACGAAATACTTCGTTGTACGTTGAAGTAGTCGCTGTGACGTAGTGCATGCAGTGTCGGGGCTGATGTAGAGGAGCTTCCAGACATAAAACCGGACAGCTGAAGGATTGGTAAATTACTGAGACTGAGCTGTGAAGAACTTTGATGAGAATCATTAGAGGCAACATCACTTCTCCACTGTTCTGTCTCATCACCTCTCCACTGTTTTGTCTCATCACCTCTCCACTGTTTTGTCTCATCACTTCTCAACTGTTCTCTCTCATCACTTCTCCACTGTTCTGTCTCATCACCTCTCCACTGTTTTGTCTCATCACCTCTCCACTGTTTTGTCTCATCACTTCTCAGCTGTTCTGTCTCATCACTTCTCCACTGTTCTGTCTCATCACCTCTCAACTGTTCTGTCTCATAACTTCTCAACTGTTCTCTCTCATCACTTCTCAGCTGTTCTTTCTCATCACTTCTCAATTGTTCTCTCACATCACTTCTCAGCTGTTCTCTCTCATCACTTTTCAACTGTTCTGTCTCATTACTTCTCCACTGTTCTGTCTCATCACTTCTCAACTGTTCTCTCACATCACTTCTCAAATGTTCTGTCTCATCACTTCTCCACTGTTTTGTCTCATCACTTCTCCACTGTTCTGTCTCATCACTTCTCAACTGTTCTGTCTCATCACTTCTCCACTGTTCTGTCTCATCACTTCTCAACTGTTCTCTCTCATCACTTCTCAACTGTTCTGTCTCATCACTTCTCCACTGTTCTGTCTCATCACTTCTCAACTGTTCTGTCTCATCACTTCTCAACTGTTCTGTCTCATCACTTCTCCACTGTTCTGTCTCATCACTTCTCAACTGTTCTGTCTCATCACTTCTCAACTGTTCTATTTCATCACTTCTCAGCTGTTCTATCTCATCACTTCTCAGCTGTTCTGTCTCATCATTTCTCACCTGTTCTGTCTCATCACTTCTCAACTGTTCTGTCTCATCACTTCTCAACTGTTCTGTCTCATCACTTCTCAACTGTTCTATCGCATCACTTCTCAGCTGTTCTATCTCATCACTTCTCAGTTGTTCTGTCTCATCACTTCTCAACTGTTCTCTCTCATCACTTCTCAGCTGTTCTCTTTGATCACTTCTCCACTGTTCTGTCTCATCACTTCTCAACTGTTCTCTCTCATCACTTCTACTCTGTTCTCTCTCATCACTTCTCAACTGTTCTCTCTCATCACTTCTCAGCTGTTCTCTCTCATCACTTCTCCACTGTTCTGTCTCATCACCTCTCCACTGTTTTGTCTCATCACCTCTCCACTGTTTTGTCTCATCACTTCTCAGCTGTTCTGTCTCATCACTTCTCCACTGTTCTGTCTCATCACCTCTCAACTGTTCTGTCTCATAACTTCTCAACTGTTCTCTCTCATCACTTCTCAGCTGTTCTTTCTCATCACTTCTCAATTGTTCTCTCACATCACTTCTCAGCTGTTCTCTCTCATCACTTTTCAACTGTTCTGTCTCATTACTTCTCCACTGTTCTGTCTCATCACTTCTCAACTGTTCTCTCACATCACTTCTCAAATGTTCTGTCTCATCACTTCTCCACTGTTTTGTCTCATCACTTCTCCACTGTTCTGTCTCATCACTTCTCAACTGTTCTGTCTCATCACTTCTCCACTGTTCTGTCTCATCACTTCTCAACTGTTCTCTCTCATCACTTCTCAACTGTTCTGTCTCATCACTTCTCCACTGTTCTGTCTCATCACTTCTCAACTGTTCTGTCTCATCACTTCTCAACTGTTCTGTCTCATCACTTCTCCACTGTTCTGTCTCATCACTTCTCAACTGTTCTGTCTCATCACTTCTCAACTGTTCTATTTCATCACTTCTCAGCTGTTCTATCTCATCACTTCTCAGCTGTTCTGTCTCATCATTTCTCACCTGTTCTGTCTCATCACTTCTCAACTGTTCTGTCTCATCACTTCTCAACTGTTCTGTCTCATCACTTCTCAACTGTTCTATCGCATCACTTCTCAGCTGTTCTATCTCATCACTTCTCAGTTGTTCTGTCTCATCACTTCTCAACTGTTCTCTCTCATCACTTCTCAGCTGTTCTCTTTGATCACTTCTCCACTGTTCTGTCTCATCACTTCTCAACTGTTCTCTCTCATCACTTCTACTCTGTTCTCTCTCATCACTTCTCAACTGTTCTCTCTCATCACTTCTCAGCTGTTCTCTCTCATCACTTCTCATTGCTGACGTGTCTATAAGATAAAACATTTATGTAAAATTTAAAATATTCTGTGTGTCTGATAGACTTACAAACTATAGGTTAATCATGTTGAGAGTTTTGTTTTCATTTTATATGATTTATTCCCTGGAAAACATCATTGAATATCAGTGGTAAGGAAGTTCATTTTAAGATGGATGTTCATTTTAAATTTCATTTACAATCTTGAAAACATTTTTCATTCGCAGATCATTTTCAGATAGAAAATTAAGCGTTTATGTTTTAAATGATTTTTTACAACAAGAAGATAGAAAAATTATTTCTCTTCTAAAGAAGTAGCATTCATCAGAGTACATGAGAACGTCAGGAATAGTCAGTTAAGCAGAAAATAGACGAGAGGCAAAAAATAAAACTGTTCAAGATCCAAAGTAAGACTTAGATAATTATCTTCTTATTAATAAATAAATTGTCGAAGACATGAAACAAAATTAACAAAGTTTATTCTCATTATAATCATTTTATTAAAAAATAATATTTCAAATACAAACACTGTGATCTTTAATCGTAGATACAAAATTATTGAACGAACAGAAATTAAAAAAAAAATTAAATATAAAAATATACATATATATATATATATATAAAGTTTAGAAAAACAACAACAAATTTACGAAAACCCTCAAGTCAAAAGTCATTACGGATGATGACGAATACCCAAATTAGGTTTTAATAAAACGAGCGTGACGTGTTACATAAAGCATGACTCTAATCTAAGAAGGTTTAATCATGTAATAATATATTTATTTTTTACTACTTTCTGTGTTCTTTCATCATCTTTCCAAAATTACTAAATTTACAAAATTGTAAAAACAAAATAAATTAAATTGTACATACCTTTTATTGTGCTTAATGTGGGACAAGTTTTCTGTGCCATGATTTCCGTTAGTTCATAGGTTAAACCTGTAATTTCAGAAATACAGAAAACATAAAATGTGTAAAATTAACATCAGCTAACGTTTATGAGAAAGTAATTATTAATGTAATATATTTATGTAGTTGTCATTCAGATTATAAAAATGCACACTCACAGACAGATAAACTATTTGAAAACGAAACCAGGACATTAATGAAACTCCACGCTTATCTTTTGGGATAATTCTTAAAACTGGGAAACGAAGGGGAAATTTGTCTCACTTGCAATAATCCCAAATCACTGACAAACATTCACTAATTAAAATAAACAATAGATGTTGACGTTTGTATATTAATTGAAAGGTATGAGTGTAGTAAAATCAGGGTAGGGTCCTGTGAGACACTGAAATTACGATATGTCAATATTTTATTGCGTACTAAATAAGTGAATTACTTCTTTGCTTCACAGGTATTGTTGATAAAGAATAAAACAGAGTTCTTTACCACATAAAAGTACAGAAGATTAAATTCATGACAATCACTTGATAAGTTAGGTTCAAGAACGTGTAAAAGTACCTAAAGGCTGAAAGATCCTCTTTATCATCTTCACCTGCTTATCACTTAGCTCTTTAAGTTCTGTAAGATGAAATTAAAACAAACATTTAAAAATTGACATCTGTGAAGTGTGGTTCGTCACACTGTTATGATTTTACATTAGATATAGGCGATGCAGTTTTCAGTAATTTTGTTTAAAAGGATCAATTATATTCATGATTTATCTCGCCCATCTAAAATCTAGATTATGAGTTGTGAGGATGAGTTGTTCTAAGAATCGACAGACGACATCGAGGTAGAAATTTCAGCGTTTTCCTTAGACGAGTACGCGTTTCACTTACAATACAAAATGGAAAAAGCGTTTCTCCGTATCTGCAAATAACTTTCAGAAAAACAGCATACGGATATATTAAATGGTGCCCATTTTAATAATAACAATAATAAACAAACAAACAATTAAAACACAAAAAACCAAGAACTTTACGGATACCCTCAAGTCAGACATTATGGAGGGGGACTACCCAAATTAGGTTTTAATAAAACGAGCGTGACGTGTAACATAAAGCATGACTCTAATCTAAGAAGGTTTAATCATGTAATAATATATTTATTTTTTACTACTTTCTGTGTTCTTTCATCATCTTTCCAAAATTACTAAATTTACAAAATTGTAAAAACAAAATAAATTAAATTGTACATACCTTTTATTGTGCTTAATGTGGGACAAGTTTTCTGTGCCATGATTTCCGTTAGTTCATAGGTTAAACCTGTAATTTCAGAAATACAGAAAACATAAAATGTGTAAAATTAACATCAGCTAACGTTTATAAGAAAGTAATTATTCATGTAATATATTCATGTAGTTGTCATTCAGATTATAAAAATGCACAAAGTCACAGACAGATAAACTATTTGAAAACGAAACCAGGACATTAATGAAACTCCACGCTTATCTTTTGGGATAATTCTTAAAACTGGGAAACGAAGGGGAAATTTGTCTCACTTGCAATAATTCCAAATCACTGACAAACATTCACTAATTAAAATAAACAATAGATGTTGACGTTCGTATATTAATTGAAAGGTATGAGTGAGGTAAAATCAGGGTAGGCTCGTGTGAGCTACTGAAATTACGATATATCAATATTATATTGCGTACTAAATAAGTGAATGTATAGGCAATTATTTCTTTGCTTCACAGGTATTGTTGATAAAGAATAAAACAGAGTTCTTTACCACATAAAAGTACAGAAGATTAAATACATGACAATCACTTGATAAGTTAGGTTCAAGAACGTGTAAAAGTACCTAAAGGCTGAAAGATCCTCTTTATCATCTTCACCTGCTTATCACTTAGCTCTTTAAGTTCTGTAAGATGAAATTAAAACAAACATTTAAAAATTGACATCTGTGAAGTGTGGTTCGTCACACTGTTATGATTTTACATTAGATATAGGCGATGCAGTTTTCAGTAATTTTGTTTAAAAGGATCAATTATATTCATGATTTATCTCGCCCATCTAAAATCTAGATTATGAGTTGTGAGGATGAGTTGTTGTAAGAATCGACAGACGACATCGAGGTAGAAATTTCAGCGTTTTCCTTAGATGAGTACCCGTTTCACTTACAATACAAAATGGAAAAAGCGTTTCTCCGTATCTGCAAATAACTTTCAGAAAAACAGCATACGGATATATTAAATGGTGCCCATTTTAATAATAACAATAATAAACAAACAAACAATTAAAACACAAAAAACCAAGAACTTTACGGATACCCTCAAGTCAGACATTATGGAGGGGGACTACCCAAATTAGATTTTAATAAAACGAGCGTGACGTGTTACATAAAGCATGACTCTAATCTAAGAAGGTTTAATCATGTAATAATATATTTATTTTTTACTACTTTCTGTGTTCTTTCATCATCTTTCCAAAATTACTAAATTTACAAAATTGTAAAAACAAAATAAATTAAATTGTACATACCTTTTATTGTGCTTAATGTGGGACAAGTTTTCTGTGCCATGATTTCCGTTAGTTCATAGGTTAAACCTGTAATTTCAGAAATACAGAAAACATAAAATGTGTAAAATTAACATCAGCTAACGTTTATAAGAAAGTAATTATTCATGTAATATATTCATGTAGTTGTCATTCAGATTATAAAAATGCACAAAGTCACAGACAGATAAACTATTTGAAAACGAAACCAGGACATTAATGAAACTCCACGCTTATCTTTTGGGATAATTCTTAAAACTGGGAAACGAAGGGGAAATTTGTCTCACTTGCAATAATTCCAAATCACTGACAAACATTCACTAATTAAAATGAACAATAGATGTTGACGTTCGTATATTAATTGAAAGGTATGAGTGAGGTAAAATCAGGGTAGGCTCGTGTGAGCTACTGAAATTACGATATATCAATATTATATTGCGTACTAAATAAGTGAATGTATAGGCAATTATTTCTTTGCTTCACAGGTATTGTTGATAAAGAATAAAACAGAGTTCTTTACCACATAAACGTACAGAAGATTAAATATATGACAATCGCTTGGTAAGTTAGGTTCACGAACGTGTAAAAGTACCTAAAGGCTGAAAGATCCTCTTTATCATCTTCACCTGCTTATCACTTAGCTCTTTAAGTTCTGTAAGATGAAATTAAACAAACATTTAAAAATTGACATCTGTGAAGTGTGGTTCGTCACACTGTTATGATTTTACATTAGATATAGGCGATGCAGTTTTCAGTAATTTTGTTTAAAAGGATCAATTATATTCATGATTTATCTCGCCAATCTAAAATCTAGATTATGAGTTGTGAGGATGAGTTGTTCTAAGAATCGACAGACGACATCGAGGTAGAAATTTCAGCGTTTTCCTTAGATGAGTACCCGTTTCACTTACAATACAAAATGCAAAAAGCGTTTCTCCGTATCTGCAAATAACTGTCAGAAAAACAGCATACGGATATATCAAATGGTGCCCATTTTAATAATAACAATAATAAACAAACAAACAATTAAAACACAAAAAACCAAGAACTTTACGGATACCCTCAAGTCAGACATTATGGAGGGGGACTACCCAAATTAGATTTTAATAAAACGAGCGTGACGTGTTACATAAAGCATGACTCTAATCTAAGAAGGTTTAATCATGTAATAATATATTTATTTTTTACTACTTTCTGTGTTCTTTCATCATCTTTCCAAAATTACTAAATTTACAAAATTGTAAAAACAAAAATAAATTAAATTGTACATACCTTTTATTGTGCTTAATGTGGGACAAGTTTTCTGTGCCATGATTTCCGTTAGTTCATAGGTTAAACCTGTAATTTCAGAAATACAGAAAACATAAAATGTGTAAAATTAACATCAGCTAACGTTTATAAGAAAGTAATTATTCATGTAATATATTCATGTAGTTGTCATTCAGATTATAAAAATGCACAAAGTCACAGACAGATAAACTATTTGAAAACGAAACCAGGACATTAATGAAACTCCACGCTTATCTTTTGGGATAATTCTTAAAACTGGGAAACGAAGGGGAAATTTGTCTCACTTGCAATAATTCCAAATCACTGACAAACATTCACTAATTAAAATAAACAATAGATGTTGACGTTCGTATATTAATTGAAAGGTATGAGTGAGGTAAAATCAGGGTAGGCTCGTGTGAGCTACTGAAATTACGATATATCAATATTATATTGCATACTAAATAAGTGAATGTATAGGCAATTATTTCTTTTTGCTTCACAGGTATTGTTGATAAAGAATAAAACAGAGTTCTTTACCACATAAAAGTACAGAAGATTAAATATATGACAATCGCTTGATAAGTTAGGTTCACGAACGTGTAAAAGTACCTAAAGGCTGAAAGATCCTCTTTATCATCTTCACCTGCTTATCACTTAGCTCTTTAAGTTCTGTAAGATGAAATTAAAACAAACATTTAAAAATTGACATCTGTGAAGTGTGGTTCGTCACACTGTTATGATTTTACATTAGATATAGGCGATGCAGTTTTCAGTAATTTTGTTTAAAAGGATCAATTATATTCATGATTTATCTCGCCAATCTAAAATCTAGATTATGAGTTGTGAGGATGAGTTGTTCTAAGAATCGACAGACGACATCGAGGTAGAAATTTCAGCGTTTTCCTTAGATGAGTACCCGTTTCACTTACAATACAAAATGCAAAAAGCGTTTCTCCGTATCTGCAAATAACTGTCAGAAAAACAGCATACGGATATATCAAATGGTGCCCATTTTAATAATAACAATAATAAACAAACAAACAATTAAAACACAAAAAACCAAGAACTTTACGGATACCCTCAAGTCAGACATTATGGAGGGGGACTACCCAAATTAGATTTTAATAAAACGAGCGCGACGTGTTACATAAAGCATGACTCTAATCTAAGAAGGTTTAATCATGTAATAATATATTTATTTTTTACTACTTTCTGTGTTCTTTCATCATCTTTCCAAAATCACTAAATTTACAAAATTGTAAAAACAAAAATAAATTAAATTGTACATACCTTTTATTGTGCTTAATGTGGGACAAGTTTTCTGTGCCATGATTTCCGTTAGTTCATAGGTTAAACCTGTAATTTCAGAAATACAGAAAACATAAAATGTGTAAAATGAACATCAGCTAACGTTTATAAGAAAGTAATTATTCATGTAATATATTCATGTAGTTGTCATTCAGATTATAAAAATGCACAAAGTCACAGACAGATAAACTATTTGAAAACGAAACCAGGACATTAATGAAACTCCACGCTTATCTTTTGGGATAATTCTTAAAACTGGGAAACGAAGGGGAAATTTGTCTCACTTGCAATAATTCCAAATCACTGACAAACATTCACTAATTAAAATGAACAATAGATGTTGACGTTCGTATATTAATTGAAAGGTATGAGTGAGGTAAAATCAGGGTAGGCTCGTGTGAGCTACTGAAATTACGATATATCAATATTATATTGCATACTAAATAAGTGAATGTATAGGCAATTACTTCTTTGCTTCACAGGTATTGTTGATAAAGAATAAAACAGAGTTCTTTACCACATAAACGTACAGAAGATTAAATATATGACAATCGCTTGGTAAGTTAGGTTCACGAACGTGTAAAAGTACCTAAAGGCTGAAAGATCCTCTTTATCATCTTCACCTGCTTATCACTTAGCTCTTTAAGTTCTGTAAGATGAAATTAAAACAAACATTTAAAAATTGACATCTGTGAAGTGTGGTTCGTCACACTGTTATGATTTTACATTAGATATAGGCGATGCAGTTTTCAGTAATTTTGTTTAAAAGGATCAATTATATTCATGATTTATCTCGCCAATCTAAAATCTAGATTATGAGTTGTGAGGATGAGTTGTTGTAAGAATCGACAGACGACATCGAGGTAGAAATTTCAGCGTTTTCCTTAGATGAGTACCCGTTTCACTTACAATACAAAATGCAAAAGCGTTTCTTCGTATCTGCAAATAACTGTCAGAAAAACAGCATACGGATATATCAAATGGTGCCCATTTTAATAATAACAATAATAAACAAACAAACAATTAAAACACAAAAAACCAAGAACTTTACGGATACCCTCAAGTCAGACATTATGGAGGGGGACTACCCAAATTAGATTTTAATAAAACGAGCGCGACGTGTTACATAAAGCATGACTCTAATCTAAGAAGGTTTAATCATGTAATAATATATTTATTTTTTACTACTTTCTGTGTTCTTTCATCATCTTTCCAAAATTACTAAATTTACAAAATTGTAAAAACAAAAATAAATTAAATTGTACATACCTTTTATTGTGCTTAATGTGGGACAAGTTTTCTGTGCCATGATTTCCGTTAGTTCATAGGTTAAACCTGTAATTTCAGAAATACAGAAAACATAAAATGTGTAAAATGAACATCAGCTAACGTTTATAAGAAAGTAATTATTCATGTAATATATTCATGTAGTTGTCATTCAGATTATAAAAATGCACAAAGTCACAGACAGATAAACTATTTGAAAACGAAACCAGGACATTAATGAAACTCCACGCTTATCTTTTGGGATAATTCTTAAAACTGGGAAACGAAGGGGAAATTTGTCTCACTTGCAATAATTCCAAATCACTGACAAACATTCACTAATTAAAATAAACAATAGATGTTGACGTTCGTATATTAATTGCAAGGTATGAGTGAGGTAAAATCAGGGTAGGGTCCTGTGAGCTACTGAAATTACGATATATCAATATTATATTGCGTACTAAATAAGTGAATGTATAGGCAATTATTTCTTTGCTTCACAGGTATTGTTGATAAAGAATAAAACAGAGTTCTTTACCACATAAAAGTACAGAAGATTAAATACATGACAATCACTTGATAAGTTAGGTTCAATAACGTGTAAAAGTACCTAAAGGCTGAAAGATCCTCTTTATCATCTTCACCTGCTTATCACTTAGCTCTTTAAGTTCTGTAAGATGAAATTAAAACAAACATTTAAAAATTGACATCTGTGAAGTGTGGTTCGTCACACTGTTATGATTTTACATTAGATATAGGCGATGCAGTTTTCAGTAATTTTGTTTAAAAGGATCAATTATATTCATGATTTATCTCGCCCATCTGAAATCTAGATTATGAGTTGTGAGGATGAGTTGTTCTAAGAATC
The DNA here is from genome assembly GCA_012295275.1 of Chrysomallon squamiferum. Classification (NCBI taxonomy): domain Eukaryota; kingdom Metazoa; phylum Mollusca; class Gastropoda; order Neomphalida; family Peltospiridae; genus Chrysomallon; species Chrysomallon squamiferum. Next base: position 365,257 of record CM022665.1, on the reverse strand, counting down.
GACAGACGACATCGAGGTAGAAATTTCAGCGTTTTCCTTAGATGAGTACCCGTTTCACTTAGAATACAAAATGCAAAAAGCGTTTCTTCGTATCTGCAAATAATAGTCAGAAACACAGCTTACGGATATATGAAATAGTGCCCATTTTAATAATAACAATAATAAACAAACAAACAATTAAAACACAAAAAACCAAGAACTTTACGGATACCCTCAAGTCAGACATTATGGAGGGGGACTACCCAAATTAGATTTTAATAAAACGAGCGTGACGTGTTACATAAAGCATGACTCTAATCTAAGAAGGTTTAATCATGTAATAATATATTTATTTTTTACTACTTTCTGTGTTCTTTCATCATCTTTCCAAAATTACTAAATTTACAAAATTGTAAAAACAAAATAAATTAAATTGTACATACCTTTTATTGTGCTTAATGTGGGACAAGTTTTCTGTGCCATGATTTCCGTTAGTTCATAGGTTAAACCTGTAATTTCAGAAATACAGAAAACATAAAATGTGTAAAATTAACATCAGCTAACGTTTATAAGAAAGTAATTATTCATGTAATATATTCATGTAGTTGTCATTCAGATTATAAAATGCACAAAGTCACAGACAGATAAACTATTTGAAAACGAAACCAGGACATTAATGAAACTCCACGCTTATCTTTTGGGATAATTCTTACAACTGGGAAACGAAGGGGAAATTTGTCTCACTTGCAATAATTCCAAATCACTGACAAACATTCACTAATTAAAATAAACAATAGATGTTGACGTTCGTATATTAATTGCAAGGTATGAGTGAGGTAAAATCAGGGTAGGGTCCTGTGAGCTACTGAAATTACGATATATCAATATTATATTGCGTACTAAATAAGTGAATGTATAGGCAATTATTTCTTTGCTTCACAGGTATTGTTGATAAAGAATAAAACAGAGTTCTTTACCACATAAAAGTACAGAAGATTAAATACATGACAATCACTTGATAAGTTAGGTTCAATAACGTGTAAAAGTACCTAAAGGCTGAAAGATCCTCTTTATCATCTTCACCTGCTTATCACTTAGCTCTTTAAGTTCTGTAAGATGAAATTAAAACAAACATTTAAAAATTAACATCTGTGAAGTGTGGTTCGTCACACTGTTATGATTTTACATTAGATATAGGCGATGCAGTTTTCAGTAATTTTGTTTAAAAGGATCAATTATATTCATGATTTATCTCGCCAATCTAAAATCTAGATTATGAGTTGTGAGGATGAGTTGTTGTAAGAATCGACAGACGACATCGAGGTAGAAATTTCAGCGTTTTCCTTAGATGAGTACCCGTTTCACTTACAATACAAAATGCAAAAAGCGTTTCTCCGTATCTGCAAATAACTGTCAGAAAAACAGCATACGGATATATCAAATGGTGCCCATTTTAATAATAACAATAATAAACAAACAAACAATTAAAACACAAAAAACCAAGAACTTTACGGATACCCTCAAGTCAGACATTATGGAGGGGGACTACCCAAATTAGATTTTAATAAAACGAGCGCGACGTGTTACATAAAGCATGACTCTAATCTAAGAAGGTTTAATCATGTAATAATATATTTATTTTTTACTACTTTCTGTGTTCTTTCATCATCTTTCCAAAATTACTAAATTTACAAAATTGTAAAAACAAAATAAATTAAATTGTACATACCTTTTATTGTGCTTAATGTGGGACAAGTTTTCTGTGCCATGATTTCCGTTAGTTCATAGGTTAAACCTGTAATTTCAGAAATACAGAAAACATAAAATGTGTAAAATTAACATCAGCTAACGTTTATAAGAAAGTAATTATTCATGTAATATATTCATGTAGTTGTCATTCAGATTATAAAAATGCACAAAGTCACAGACAGATAAACTATTTGAAAACGAAACCAGGACATTAATGAAACTCCACGCTTATCTTTTGGGATAATTCTTAAAACTGGGAAACGAAGGGAAATTTGTCTCACTTGCAATAATTCCAAATCACTGACAAACATTCACTAATTAAAATAAACAATAGATGTTGACGTTCGTATATTAATTGCAAGGTATGAGTGAGGTAAAATCAGGGTAGGGTCCTGTGAGCTACTGAAATTACGATATATCAATATTATATTGCGTACTAAATAAGTGAATGTATAGGCAATTATTTCTTTGCTTCACAGGTATTGTTGATAAAGAATAAAACAGAGTTCTTTACCACATAAAAGTACAGAAGATTAAATACATGACAATCACTTGATAAGTTAGGTTCAAGAACGTGTAAAAGTACCTAAAGGCTGAAAGATCCTCTTTATCATCTTCACCTGCTTATCACTTAGCTCTTTAAGTTCTGTAAGATGAAATTAAAACAAACATTTAAAAATTAACATCTGTGAAGTGTGGTTCGTCACACTGTTATGATTTTACATTAGATATAGGCGATGCAGTTTTCAGTAATTTTGTTTAAAAGGATCAATTATATTCATGATTTATCTCGCCAATCTAAAATCTAGATTATGAGTTGTGAGGATGAGTTGTTCTAAGAATCGACAGACGACATCGAGGTACAAATTTCAGCGTTTTCCTTAGATGAGTACCCGTTTCACTTACAATACAAAATGCAAAAAGCGTTTCTCCGTATCTGCAAATGACTGTCAGAAACAGAGCTTACGGATATATTAAATGGTGCCCATTTAATAATAATAACAGTAATAAATAAACAAACAAATAAATAAAAATAAAGATTAGAAAAAAACACAAAAACAACAAGAACTTTACGAATACCCTCAAGTCAGACATCATTACGGAGGGACTATGCAAATTACGTTTTAATAAAACGAGCGTGACGTGTTACATAAAGAATGACACTAAACAAACAAGGTTTAATCATGTAATAAGATATTTTTATTTTTTACTACTGTCTGTGTTCTTTCATCATCTTCCAAAAATATTTAATTTAAAAAATTGTAAAAAAAACAAAACAAATTAAATTGTACATACCTTTTATTGTGCTGTTTTCAACTTCACTTTAAAGTGGAACAAGTTTTTGTGCCATGATTTCCGTTGTTTCATAGGTTAAACCTGTAATTTCAGAAATATGGAAAACATAAAATGTGTAAAATTAATATCAGCTAACGTTTGTAAGAAAATAATTTTTCACCTATTATATTCATGTAGTAGTCATTCAGATTATAAAAATGCACAAAATCACAGACAGAAAAACTATTTGAAAACGAAACCAGGACATTAATGAAACTCCACGCTTATCTTTTGGGATAATTTTTAAAACCAGGAAATAAAGGAGACATTTGTCTGACTTGCAATAATTCGAAATCACTGACAAACGTTCACTAATTAAAATAAATAATAGATGTTGATGTTCGTATATTCATTGAAAGGCATGAGGAGGTAAAATCAGGATAGGGCTCTATCAGCTACTGAAATTACTATATATCAATATTTTATAGCCGTACTAAATAATTGGATGTACAGGCAATTATTTCTTTGCTTTCCAGGTATTGATTAAGAAATAAATACTTAAAAACAGGTTGTTTACCAAACAAAACATCAGTAGATTAAGTATATGACAGTGACTTTATAAGTTACGTTCAAGAAGGTGTAAAAGTACGTAAAGCATGAAAGATCCTCTTTATCATCTTCACCTGCTTATCACTTAGCTCTGTAAGTTCTGTAAGATGAAATCAAAAACAAACATTTTAAAATTAACATCTGTGAAGTGTGGTTCGTCACACTGTTATGATTTTACATTAGATATAGGCGATGCAGTTTTCACTAATTTTGTTTAAAAGGATCAGTTATATTCGTGATTTTTCTCGCCAATCTAGAACCGAGATTTTGAGTTGTAAGGATGAATTGTTCTAAGCATCCACAGACGACATCGAGATAGAAATTTCAGCGTTTTCCTTAGATGAGTACGCGTTTCACTTTCAATACAAAATGCAAAAAGTGTTTCTCCGTATCTGCAAATAACTGTCAGAAACAGAGCTTACGGATCTATTAAATACTGCTCCTTTTAATAATAATAACAGTAATAAATAAACAAACAAATAAATAAAAATAAAGATTAGAAAAAAACACAAAAACAACAAGAACTTTACGAATACCCTCAAGTCAGACATCATTACGGAGGGTGACCATGCAAATTACGTTTTAATAAAACGAGCGTCACATGTTACATAAAGAATGACACTAAACAAACAAGGTTTAATCATATAACGATATTTTTATTTTTTACTACTGTCTGTGTTCTTTCATCATCTTCCAAAAATATTTAATTTAAAAAATTGTAAAAAAAACAAAACAAATTAAATTGTACATACCTTTTATTGTGCTGTTTTCAACTTCACTTAAAGTTGAACAAGTTTTGTGACACATGATTTCCGTTGTTTCATAGGTTAAACCTGTAATTTCAGAAATATGGATAAACATAAAATGTGTAAAATTAATATCAGCTAACGTTTGTAAGAAAATAATTTTTTCACCTATTATATTCATGTAGTAGTCATTCAGATTATAAAAATGCACAAAATCACAGACAGAAAAACTATTTGAAAACGAAACCAGGACATTAATGAAACTCCACGCTTATCTTTTGGTATAATTTTTAAAACCAGGAAATAAAGGAGACATTTGTCTGACTTGCAATAATTCGAAATCACTGACAAACGTTCACTAATTAAAATAAATAATAGATGTTGATGTTCGTATATTCATTGAAAGGCATGAGTGAGGTAAAATCAGGATAGGGCTCTATCAGCTACTGAAATTACTATATATCAATATTTTATAGCCGTACTAAATAATTGGATGTACAGGCAATTATTTCTTTGCTTTCCAGGTATTGATTAAGAAATAAATACTTAAAAACAGGTTGTTTACCAAACAAAACATCAGTAGATTAAGTATATGACAGTGACTTTATAAGTTACGTTCAAGAAGGTGTAAAAGTACGTAAAGCATGAAAGATCCTCTTTATCATCTTCACCTGCTTATCACTTAGCTCTGTAAGTTCTGTAAGATGAAATCAAAACAAACATTTTAAAATTAACATCTGTGAAGTGTGGTTCGTCACACTGTTATGATTTTACATTAGATATAGGCGATGCAGTTTTCACTAATTTTGTTTAAAAGGATCAGTTATATTCGTGATTTTTCTCGCCAATCTAGAACCGAGATTTTGAGTTGTAAGGATGAATTGTTCTAAGCATCCACAGACGACATCGAGATAGAAATTTCAGCGTTTTCCTTAGATGAGTACGCGTTTCACTTTCAATACAAAATGCAAAAGTGTTTCTCCGTATCTGCAAATAACTGTCAGAAACAGAGCTTACGGATCTATTAAATACTGCTCCCTTTTAATAATAATAACAGTAATAAATAAACAAACAAATAAATAAAAATAAAGATTAGAAAAAAACACAAAAACAACAAGAACTTTACGAATACCCTCAAGTCAGACATCATTACGGAGGGTGACCATGCAAATTACGTTTTAATAAAACGAGCGTCACATGTTACATAAAGAATGACACTAAACAAACAAGGTTTAATCATATAACGATATTTTTTTTTTTTACTACTGTCTGTGTTCTTTCATCATCTTCCAAAAATATTTAATTTAAAAATTGTAAAAAAAAAACAAAACAAATTAAATTGTACATACCTTTTATTGTGCTGTTTTCAACTTCACTTAAAGTTGAACAAGTTTTTTGTGACACATGATTTCCGTTGTTTCATAGGTTAAACCTGTAATTTCAGAAATATGGATAAACATAAAATGTGTAAAATTAATATCAGCTAACGTTTGTAAGAAAATAATTCTTTTTTTCACCTATTATATTCATGTAGTAGTCATTCAGATTATAAAAATGCACAAAATCACAGACAGAAAAACTATTTGAAAACGAAACCAGGACATTAATGAAACTCCACGCTTATCTTTTGGGATAATTTTTAAAACCAGGAAATAAAGGAGACATTTGTCTGACTTGCAATAATTCAAAATCACTGACAAACGTTCACTAATTAAAATAAATAATAGATGTTGATGTTCGTATATTCATTGAAAGGCATGAGTGAGGTAAAATCAGGATAGGGCTCTATCAGCTACTGAAATTACTATATATCAATATTTTATAGCCGTACTAAATAATTGGATGTACAGGCAATTATTTCTTTGCTTTCCAGGTATTGATTAAGAAATAAATACTTAAAAACAGGTTGTTTACCAAACAAAACATCAGTAGATTAAGTATATGACAGTGACTTTATAAGTTACGTTCAAGAAGGTGTAAAAGTACCTGATGACTGAATGTTACTCTTTATGATCTTCACCTGCTTATCACTTAGCTCTGTAAGTTCTGTAAGATGAAATCAAAACAAACATTTTAAAATTAACATCTGTGAAGTGTGGTTCGTCACACTGTTATGATTTTACATTAGATATAGGCGATGCAGTTTTCACTAATTTTGTTTAAAAGGATCAGTTATATTCGTGATTTTTCTCGCCAATCTAGAACCGAGATTTTGAGTTGTAAGGACGAATTGTTCTAAGCATCCACAGACGACATCGAGATAGAAATTTCAGTGTTTTCCTCAGATGAGTACGCGTTTCACTTACAATACAAAATGCAAAAAGTGTTTCTCCGTATCTGCAAATAACTGTCAGAAACAGAGCTTACGGATCTATTAAATACTGCTCCTTTTAATAATAATAACAGTAATAAATAAACAAACAAACAAATAAATAAAAATAAAGATTAGAAAAAAACACAAAAACAACAAGAACTTTACGAATACCCTCAAGTCAGACATCATTACGGAGGGTGACCATGCAAATTACGTTTTAATAAAACGAGCGTCACATGTTACATAAAGAATGACACTAAACAAACAAGGTTTAATCATATAACGATATTTTTATTTTTTACTACTGTCTGTGTTCTTTCATCATCTTCCAAAAATATTTAATTTAAAAAATTGTAAAAAAAACAAAACAAATTAAATTGTACATACCTTTTATTGTGCTGTTTTCAACTTCACTTAAAGTTGAACAAGTTTTGTGACACATGATTTCCGTTGTTTCATAGGTTAAACCTGTAATTTCAGAAATATGGATAAACATAAAATGTGTAAAATTAATATCAGCTAACGTTTGTAAGAAAATAATTTTTTCACCTATTATATTCATGTAGTAGTCATTCAGATTATAAAAAATGCACAAAATCACAGACAGAAAAACTATTTGAAAACGAAACCAGGACATTAATGAAACTCCACGCTTATCTTTTGGGATAATTTTTAAAACCAGGAAATAAAGGAGACATTTGTCTGACTTGCAATAATTCAAAATCACTGACAAACGTTCACTAATTAAAATAAATAATAGATGTTGATGTTCGTATATTCATTGAAAGGCATGAGTGAGGTAAAATCAGGATAGGGCTCTATCAGCTACTGAAATTACTATATATCAATATTTTATAGCCGTACTAAATAATTGGATGTACAGGCAATTATTTCTTTTTTTTTACAGGTATTGATTAAGAAATAAATACTTAAAAACAGGTTGTTTACCAAACAAAACATCAGTAGATTAAGTATATGACAGTGACTTTATAAGTTACGTTCAAGAAGGTGTAAAAGTACCTAAAGGATGTAAGATCCTCTTTATCATCTTCACCTGCTTATCACTTAGCTCTGTAAGTTCTGTAAGATGAAATCAAAACAAACATTTTAAAATTAACATCTGTGAAGTGTGGTTCGTCACACTGTTATGATTTTACATTAGATATAGGCGATGCAGTTTTCACTAATTTTTTTTAAAAGGATCAGTTATATTCGTGATTTTTCTCGCCAATCTAGAACCGAGATTTTGAGTTGTAAGGATGAATTGTTCTAAGCATCCACAGACGACATCGAGATAGAAATTTCAGCGTTTTCCTCAGATGAGTACGCGTTTCACTTACAATACAAAATGCAAAAAGTGTTTCTCCGTATCTGCAAATAACTGTCAGAAACAGAGCTTACGGATCTATTAAATACTGCTCCTTTTAATAATAATAACAGTAATAAATAAACAAACAAATAAATAAAAATAAAGATTAGAAAAAAACAAAAAAACAACAAGAACTTTACGAATACCCTCAAGTCAGACATCATTACGGAGGGTGACCATGCAAATTAAGTTTTAATAAAACGAGCGTCACATGTTAAATAAAGAATGACACTAAACAAACAAGGTTTAATCATATAACGATATTTTTATTTTTTACTACTGTCTGTGTTCTTTCATCATCTTCCAATTTGTAATTTCAGAAATATCGATAAACATAAAATGTGTAAAATTAATATCAGCTAACGTTTGTAAGAAAATAATTCTTTTTCACCTATTATATTCATGTAGTAGTCATTCAGATTATAAAAATGCACAAAATCACAGACAGAAAAACTATTTGAAAACGAAACCAGGACATTAATGAAACTCCACGCTTATGAAATGTCTTAATATATTGATGATTCATCTCGTGATCTGGAGACGATATTTTGTTTTCTAAAACACCACGCAGAAATTAATACTTCTGATAATCTACGTTTTCATGATTGTACTGCTCATTTACATTTAATGCGTATTATCCCAGATACAAATAAATAAAGTGTGATGTTATCAGACATAAAACTGAAGTAACAAAGGTTAATACAAGGAAAATCTCTGTTACGCACCAGATTGCTCTATAAATAGATTCAAGTTTCTCTTCATTCTTTCTGACTGTGTCTTTTACTTTGACAATTTAAGCAGTTTCTAAATTTAAATAAATTTAATTTGAGTATAATTATTAATAAAACACTGGAACGTGTTAAATTTGTAGACAAACTGATTCTATATTGATTACTGACCTCAAGAAATAAAATAACATGTACTATACATGTAGTCTGATGTAAGTATGAACTTTACCAAAGTTTAATCTGATAACATTCAGTCAATCAATTAAAACATCAAACAAAATGTTGTGTTCTTTCATCACAGTTAAGAAATCATTAAACTAACAAATTTATCTTTTACAGAACTACTAATGTTTATTCAAATCTAGCTACTACCACTGCAGGCAGTTAAGTCTTCTCGAACATTCTCGGAAATATTTTCGTTCATACAAGTTTCAGTTTCATAAAGAAACCAAAAAAAGAAGAAGAAGAAAAAAAAAAAAGAAAGAAACTAAAACACGGAAATATTTTATAATATAAAGCAACACAAAACTAATAATTTTAAATATTTGTTTTAGCACGTAGTCTATGAACTTTTAACTGTTACTGAAAACGATATTCAAGAATGGGCGACACAAACGGGTCAATATTTGTGACCTTTTCGTTGTCGCTCGTAACAAATACAAAGGAAGGTCGTTTTTTCTGTTATCTGAATGTGGTAAAACAGGTTAAAACGTAATCATTATTTCATAAACTGTCATGTTAATAAGCTCTTTAACTAAATGTAAGGTCCATGTCCATTTTACTGGAGTGTTTGAATCGAATAAAACCACTTCAATATTTGATATAAAATTTACAAAGAGGAAGTAATGTTAGAATCTGTTTGAAAAAATCAGCGTATTTACAAACATAAATATCTGATTACTGGATATAGAAAACTGTTATTACAATGTTTATCGACTTACCCAAATTCCTAATCAAATTATTTCTGTAAAGAACGACCCAAACACATCAATATGTTAAAAAGAGAAAACAAAACATACAGGTCGTCTCTGCGTGGTAACGATCACGTGACTCAAATTACGTGTACAAAGTGACATAAACATGGCGACTTTCCATTGAACCACTGATACGGAAAAATCTCATTTTATTTTATTTTATTTCATTTCATTTCACTTCATTTTATTTATTTATATCCTAGTTAACTAAATATTAATAGTACTACAACTAGGTATATTGTTTACATGGTGAACTTTCTTATGCCTTAATAAGACGAACTCACAATTGAATAAACATTTTCTAGATGTTGTTATTATAATTCCATTTTTATTACTTTAACTCTCGTTTCATAAATCTAGAAAGATTTTCTGATAAACAAATATAAATATTTGTAATATTTTCATGTACGTTATACTCAGTGGACTAATTTGCCACGCATAAAATATAATATTAAAATATATTACTTTTATTACAGGAAAAATACACTAATCTTTATTTATATTACAGTTACTGCAATTTATTTTGTTTGAATACGCTTGCTGTTAAATGTGGTTAATTTTGAATTTTTCGATTTTCCTGTACGTTGTCCATAAAACCAACTTTGACACGAATAAAACTGATCTAAATGGTGACACAATACCAAAAACAGATTATTGACGATATTCTGAAAACACAGAGGAGACTTGCAAAACTGTAAACTGTTTATATTGTGTCTAACAGAAGCTTTTGTTACCGCCCCGTAGAAAAATATCACAGGTTTCTTATAAAAAGGAGAAGAAACAAATAAATTAAAAAATGACAAAAGTCTTATAACTTAGCCTCAAACATTATTTATTTTTTTATTTATATTTTCTATTTTTTTTCTTAAACACAGACTGAGATATACTTAAGCTCTCATTCACATTAGTAACATTTCTAAATGTTCTGAGTTATAGACTAATACCGCTTACAGACTCTTTATTTTTCTTAATGTTTTCTTTTTACTTATTTAACAAAGAAGGTACATCAAATATCGCACGAGTCCAGGTCGTAGCTTCAGGGGTGTGGTTCACAGAGCACTGTCTATTAAACTCCATTGAAAAGTTATCTGATCTTAACAAACAAACAAACAAACATATAAAGTTATCTGGCTTGGTCATGTAATTTAGAATATTAAATATATACATACATGCACATATATACATACGTACGTACATACATTCATCCATACAAATGCACATACATAGGCCTATACACATAAACATACATACATCGGAACATACATATGTACGTGCATTTATACACAGACATACGTTCATATATACAAACATACATATTCACACACACAAATACATACATATAAATATGCATACATTCATATACATGCACGCATGCACACACGCAAGCACACACGCAAGCACACATACATACATACGTACATACATTCATATATACTCATGCATACATACATACATACAAACATAGATACATACATACACACATACATACATACGTACATACATTCATATATACTTATGCATACATAAATACATACATACATACATACATATATACATACATACATATATACATACATACGTACATACATTCATATATACAATTCAGAATAATAATAATAATAATAATAATAATAACAACAGCAACAACAACAACAACAGCAACAATAATAATAATTAAGATGGTGATGATGATGGAAATGACATACAAATATATAATTCTACTGAACACGACATTTTTATTTTTTCAGACTATTTTATTTCCTAACAGCAACTTTTGTTACCGCCCAGTAGAAAAATATCATAACAAAAGATTTAGAAAATATTTATTCAAATCTGGGTACGTTTTTAATATCAAGCATATAGGAAAAAATATACAAGAACGTTTATTTTTATTTGTAAACCTTTTGGTTGTCGTTTATATCAAATACAAAAAGAGGAAAATCATACAATATTTGCATTTACTTAGTTGTAATTTAAATTTAAAAAATATATATATGCATTTTTACTACAATAAAATATAATTTATTCAGAAAGATATATAAATAAACAAACAAAACTAAATAAAATAACTAATTAAATACAATTTAATTTTTTTTTTAAATCAAATATTTTCTATATATTTTAATTTGAATCTTGTCAGGCATAATAGAGGTTTCAGATTCACTAAAGAAAAGAAGTATACGGAAATATTTTATAATGTTAGCAACAAAAAGCTAAAGATTTTAGACATGTATTCGTGTGGGTGTGTGATTTGTGTGTGTGTGTTATATATAATAATAATAATAATAATAATAATAATAATAATAAAAATAATATGCATACTTTGCTTCACCTAATCTTTCAAACAAATGGTTTGTGACCTTTTCGTTATCGCAAGTAACAAATACAAAAGAATGTCGATTTGAAGATAGTCAAATATATTAAAACGTAATTTTTATTTCAAATATTAGTCCTGTTATTCCTCTTCTTCAATTAAATCCAGTGTGCTTTTTACGTGAATGCTTGTAATGAATAAAATCGACCAGAAAAGTTTCGATATTTACTAAGAAATTTACACGAAGTTAAACAAGGAAGTAAAGTTAAAATGAGTTTAATATATTTGAAAAGTATCAGAATATTTACGGACATTAATATCTGATTACTTGATGAAGAAAACTTATTAAAATGTTTATTAATTTACCTATATTCCTAATCAATATTACTTATGTAAATAACAGCTCAAACACACTGAAAAACACATCGATGTTTCCTTTGATTTTTCTCGTATAATTATGCTCTGTTCTCGAACGTTACCGAAAATATTTTAGTCCGTTGTAAAAATAGAGGTTTCGGTTTCAGAAAAGAAAGAATGAACACGGAAATATTTCCTAATGGTATCAAAATAAAGCTGACAATTTTAAATGTTTGTCTGAACATTCACTCTATACACGATACTGAAGAAGGGTGATAATGAGATACTTCAGTATTTGCGACCTTTTGGTTGTCGTTTATAATAAATACAAAAACGGTTGTTTTCTCTGTTATCTGAATATAATGAAATATGTTAATAAATATTTCAAACACTGGTCATGTTATTAAACTCTTTTCACTAAATTAAATCGAAGGTCTAAATTAAATCGTTATTAGCTGTGAAAATTTACACAGTGTAAACAAGGAAGTAATGTTGAAACCAGTTTCATACATTTAAAAAATATACATATATCTATAGACTTAAATGTATATTTACAGACATAAATTACTAGATATAGAAAACTGTTATTAAAATGTTTATAAACTTCTAAAAATTCCAGATCAAATTATTTCTGTAAAGAACATCGGTGAATTAAAAACTGACAACAAAATATTTATGGATGGTCACTACGTCGTAACGATAGAAATAAACTTAGCAAACCATTGAACTGCTCATAATCTTAGCCACAAATCTTTTCATTTTTTATTTGTTTGTTTGTTTGCTTGTTTATATATTTCATTTCATTTATTTATTGATGTGTTTTATTTTATTTTATTTTATTTTATTTTATTTATTTACAGTTTGTTGAATACAATGGTTTTTTTTCTTATAGTAAAAGAAACCTTTCTCATATAATAACTTCCTATGTCTTATGCCTTAATAAGACCAACTAAGATTTGAATAAACAATTTCTAAATGTTGTTATTTTTAAATTAGTTCCATTTTATTACTTTAACTTACTCTTCATAAATCTAGAAATATTTTCTGATAGACAAATACAAACATTTATAATATTTTCAAGTACTCAGTAGACTAAAATAATAATATTAAAATATATTTCTTTCATTACAGTACAAATACACTAATATTTATTAATATTAGAGTATTCTATATTTTATTTTATTTGAATATTCTTGTTATTAAACAGCGGTCAATTTGGAATCTTTGGATTTTCCTATATATTATACATAAAACCAACTCTGACAGGAATAAAACTGATCTAAATGGTGGCACATAACAAAAACTGATTCTGTATAATATTCTGAATATACAGAGTCGACTTGCAAAACTGTAAACTTTTCATTTTGTGTCTAACAGTAACTTTTGTTATCGCCCTGTGAAAACTGGTGAAAAGTTTTACTGATACGCTCTCATAAATAAATAAATAAAAATTATATCTAAATTATAAGATACCAGTAGAATTTCGACATATTCGTAGGTATATTTTCTTTTCTTTTATTTTTGTTTGTTTATTTGTTTGTTTATTAGCTTGTTTTTACATTTTATTCTTAGCTAACTGATTTGTCTTGTATATTTTACTGTATATAATAATAATAATAATAATAGTAGTAGTAGTAAAAATAAATTTAAAAATGTCCAAATGTTATTGTTTTTTGACATTTTTAACTGAAATGTTGTCAGGAATAGTAGGTCTTCAATTCTAAAAATAGAGCTTTCAGTTTCATGAAGGAGAGAAAGAAAAAAGAAATACTTTATAATGTTAGCAACATAAATGTAATAATTTTAAATATTTGTCTTAACACTTACTTACTCTGTACACTTCTAACAGTTATTGAGAACGATATTCAAGAAGTGGGAGACACAAATCTTTGTGACCTTCTCGTTGTCGCTCGTAACAAATACAAAAGAAAGTCGTTTTTCTCTATTACATGAATATAGTAAAACAGGATAAAACGTAATCATTATTTAAAATACTAGTTTTATTATTAAACCTTTCTTAAAACTAAATCCAAGGTCTATGCATGTTTCACATGAGCCAATAAATTTAATAAAATCGACGAGAAAACCTTCATTATTAGCTGTGAAAAATGTTAACAATGTTAAACAAAAAAGTAAAGTTAAAAACTGCATAATAATAATAATAATAATAAAAAAAGGCTGTGCAGTCATGTCGGGATTCTTATGAAGGCGTGCTTTTATTTTAAACTTCATGATCACAAATAACAGTTTTGACAGTGGTTCACAATAGTGTCAAAACCTATCACAGATTCCTTTTGTGTCAGGATTAAAGTTTGATCAAAGTTTTGACCTGTACGTACTAACGGCGCACTGACACAGCTATTATGTCGGCTTGCTTTTATCGGCGTGTTTTTGTAGGTGTGCCTTTTACTGCATTTTTAACCTTGTCACAAATAACAGAGGTTTCAGTTTCACAAAAGAAAAGACGTACACGGAAATATTTTATAAAGTTAACAACGTAAAACTAATAATTTTAGACATGTATTTGTGTTTTTGTGTGTGTGTGTGTGTGTTTTATAATAATAATAATAATAATATGCATACTTTGCTTCACCTAACTTTTGAAACAAATGGTTTGTAGACTTTCATAAAAATAATTTTACATCCTTTTATGAATTTAACAATAATAACTGCAATAACATCAACAATAATAACTAATAATAACAATAATAATAACGGTAATGACAAGATCAATAATATAACAGTAACAACAACAACAACACAATAATAATAATAATAATAATAATAACGATAACAATAGTAAAGAAAAATATAACAGAAAAAAAAAACGAAAAAAAAGAAGACGAAGAAAAGAAAACTAACTAACCAGATAAATAAATCAAGTACAATGAAATAAATCTACAATATACCTACAGTTGCACGTTCTGTGTTTCTTGTTGTTTCACTTAGAACGCAACTCCGTCCTTCAGATTTGTGAATAAAATGAAATAAGATTTTTGTAAATTTTAATTCTGTTGACACGAACTCATTTAAAATATCATTTTCTGGGACGTAAAATTCTTCAATATTTCTATCTTCAAATTTGTTTGTGATATTCCGATATTGGGCTATGCGATGTGTCTAATGTTTTTTTGGTAAACCTATACTTTTCTAATAACATACCGTAACATCTTCTATTTTCATTAAGATCAATATCTCTTTCATAGAAGTTTAATATGTTAAAACGTAATTATTATTTCAAATACTGGTCATGTTATTAAACTCTGTAACTAAATCCAGTGTCTAAGTATGTTTTACATGACTCACTGAATCCAACAAAATGGACGAGAATAGCTATGAAATTTTATACAACGTAAACAATGAAGTAATGTTAAATTAGTGTCATACATTTAAAAAGTTTAAATATCTCTGCAGAAATAAATGTATATTTATAGACATAAATAACTAGATAGAGAAAACTGTTAATATTTTTTTTTTGTAAACTTACTTAAATTCCTAGTAACATTGTTTCTATAAAGAACAGCTCAAACTCTTCGATATATTAAAAACAGAAAATAAAACGTATACGGGTTGTTTCGACCTCGTAATGATTACGTGTCTCAATTTACGTGTACAAAATCAACTTGGTAACATTCCAGAAATCTAACTGCTGTTTAGAATAATCTCATAACTTAGGCTACAACCATTTTTCATTTTATTACTTATTTATTTTATTTGTTTATATTTTGTTGAATACATTCTATTTTGTTCTAGTAAAAGTTAGCTAAATATTATCCATCAGAAAAATTTGATACTCTAGACAACAAACATTTATTTTATTTTATTTCTTTGTTTATATATTTCATTTCATTATCTATTTAAGTATTTTATTTATTAACTTACTTATTTATTTATTTATTTATTTATTTATTTATTTATTCTACTTAACTAAATATTAACCAGCTTTATTGTTTAAATGGTGAACTTTTTTTTGCCTTAATAAAAGTTGTTATTATAATATTACTTATATTTGTATTACTTTAACTTTCTCTTCATAAATGTAGAAAGGTTTTCTGACAGACAAATATAAATATTTGTGATATTTTCATGTATTTCATACTCAGTGGACTAATTTGACACGTATAAAATATAATAATATGTTATTTTCATTACAGTAAATACACTTATCTTTATTTATATTACAGAATTGCAGTTTCTTTTCTTTAAATACACTTGCTATTCAACAGCGATTAAATCTTCGGATTTTCTTATATATTATACATAATACCAACGGCGACAGGAATAAAACTGATCTAAATGGTAGAACAATAACAAGAACAGATTATGTATGATAGTCTGAATATATAGAGCCCAGTTGCAAAGCATTAAACTGTTTGTATTGTGTCCCATAAATAAAATATACATAAAATGTACATGTCTATAAATTATAATAAACCATTACATATATAATTCTAATAATTTAAATTTCTCGTATAAGTATGTACTATGTTCTCGAACGTTACAGGAAATATTTTCGTCATAAATATAAGTTTCGGTTTCAGAAACGAAAGAAATAACACGGAAATATTTTATAAAGTTAGCAACATAAATCTAATAATATTAAATATTTGTTTTAGCATTTACGCTATAAACTCCTATAAAATGATATTCAAAAGTGTAGGGACAGAAACGGGTCAATATTTATGACCTTCTGGTGCCGTTTGTAACAAATTATCTGAATATAATAATATATGTTAAAACCTAATTATTATTTCAAACACAGGTCATGTTATTAAACTATTAACTAAATCCAAGGTCCACGTGCCTATTACCTATAAAATCGCATAATTTACCTCACTCACTGAATCGAATAAAATCGACGAGAAAAGCTTCGTTATTAGCTGTGAAAATTTACACAAAGTAAACAAGGAAGTAATGTTAAAATCAGTTTCATACATTTCCAAAAAACATAAATCTATCTACCGAAATAAATATATATTTACAGGCATAAATTATTAGATAGAGAAAACTTTTATTAAAATATTTATAAACTTGCTTAAATTCCTAGTAACCTTGTTTCTGTAAAGAACAGCTCAAACTCTTCTATATATTAAAATATACACAACGCAGTGTATACTGGTTTTCTCGACCTCGTAACGATCACGTTCTCAAATTACGTGTACAAAAGTGATATAAATAAACTTGGTAAATTCCAGAAATCTAACTGCTATTAAGAATAATCTCATAACTTACTAGGTACATAACACCGTTATTAAATGTTTTGTAAACTTACCTAAATTCCGAATCAAATTATTTCCGTAAAGAACAGCTCAGACACACCGATACGTTAGATGGGTCGTTTCTATGTCGTAACGATCACGTGACTGAAATTACGTGTACAAAGTGATATAAATAAACTTGGCGACTTTGAACCGCTAATAAGAAAAATATCATAATCGAGTTAACAAACATTATTTAATTTAATTTAGTTTAGTTTAATTTAATTTAATTTAATTTAACTTAACTTATTATTTATTTATTTATTTATTTATTTACCTGAGTACATTATATTTTATTCTAGTAAAAGTTGACGTAGGCGCAAACATTATTTATTTATTTATTTATATTTACTTCTTTTTTTCTTTTTCTTAAATACAGAGAAAGATGAATGTATGCTCTTATTTACATTAGCAACATTTCTGAAATGATTTTTGATTGAAAACTTGATTTCATTTTTCGGGGTTGCAAAGTCTTCTAAGTTATAGACTGGCACCGCGTACAAACTCGTTATTTTTATTTTATTGTTTTTTGTTGTTTTTTTTTCCTTTTATTTATTTAACAAAGAATTAATAATAATAAGTTATTAAATTTCCACTCTACTTCATCTTTTTTAAATTGACTAAAGTTTAAATTTAAAAGTATAACCGAGACGACCAAATGATAATTATTTTCTGTTACACTTTTTGTACATCAGATTGCTAGATGATAAGTCTAGTATAGCTTTTTAAAAGTTCTTTTTTTCTTGTTACTGATATTCTTTTTTTATTTTAGAAGATTAGAATACAGTTTTCTCAATAGATCTTTTAAATCGTGTACTTTCAAGTTCTTAGTAATTTTTTGTTGTGATTTCAGATGGTTTATAGGTAAGTAAGTTTGTATAGTTAGTACCAAATTAAAATCGTTACATATCATATATTATTTTGTTGAATTGTTCAGTACAGTCTAAAATATGTTGAAAAAAACAACAACAACTTTGTATTGTTTAAATTAGAACCATATATATTCACAAGATATTCTCTCCTTATTATATGTATTGCAGTTTTAACTTGTTTTAAAAACATTGGTTAATTATTCTTAATTTCGACATTTTCCCCAACGAAAGAAATTTTAAAAGGAAGACGAACAGCAAAAATAAACACGTCTCTTGACCAAGTATTAAAATAATAATAATAATAATAATAATAAAATAATAATAATAATAATAATAATAATAATACTGTTAATAATAATGTTAATAATAATAAATAAGAGAATTAAAGGAAAATAAAAAGGTATCTAATTAACAGGAGTCATTTTTAAGGTAGAAAACAAGGAAAAAGAAAATATAATAAAAAAAAACAAACAAATAAACATTTTGAAATAAACAAACAAATATATAAAGTTATTTAGCTTGGTCATGTAATTTATTATCACACACACACACACACACACACACACACACACACATACACACGCACATACATAGATACATACACACACAAGAACATACACAAAAATAATACTCAATAATGTATGTAAGGTGTATCAAGTATCGCACGTGCACAGGGCGTAGCCTGAAGGGTGGGGCCCACGGAGCACTTTCTATTAAACTTCATTGATATTTCTGAGCTGATTTTATGGTAAAGTTACCTGATCTTAACATCAGCGCAATTTATGAATCCTAGATACGACCCTGGTAACAGCAACAACTACAACAACAGCAATAATAACAATAGCAATAACAATAATAATAATAATAACAAAAATAACAACAACAAGAACAACAGCAATAACGATAACAACAACAACCATAATAATAATAATTATGATGATGGTTTGTATTGATTAAATTAGAACCTATATACTGACAACTGTATTCTCTCCTTATTGTATTTAATTTGAACTTGTTTTAAAAATATCGGTTAATTATTTTTAATTGTGACATCTTCAACGAAAGAAAATTTAAAAAGGAAGACGAACAACATAAAATAAAATAAAATTATAATAATAATAATAATAACAATAAATCAGAGAAGTAAAGAAAAATAAAAGTGATTAATGCGACACATTTTTAGGGCAGAAAGGAAGTAAAAAGAAAATAAGAAAAACAACAAAGAACTTAGCTTTTTTATAAAAGAGCCCGGTTTCCCATCCTCATAATCATTTGTAATTTATAAAATAAAACCATTTTAACTGTAATTGTAAAACACTTAAAATAACAAACAAACAAATACATAAAGTTAGTTAGCGTGATCATATAATTTATTATCTCTTTCTCACACACACGCACACACACACACGCACACTATTCAGTAATGTATGTAAGGTACATCAAGTATCAACAATAACAATAACGATAATAATAATAACAATAGCAACAACAATTACAATAATAATGTTAATTTTTGTTAACAATAATAATAATAATTATGATAATGATGAGGGAAATAATAACATAGAAATATATCATTCGTAACATAAGAACACGACATTTTTATTTTTTCAAACTATTTTATTTCTTGTTACAGTTTTCTACAATGAACAACACTAAAATAATACTTTTTGCAATGTATCATTCTTATCATAAAACTATTCAAAAATTAAATCTACCAGTGAACAAACACTTGACTGAACACCAGTAGTTACTTTTATTATTGTTTTGAATACACTGCTGTATATATTTATAACCTATTATGTTAAAGTAGACTTCTACTGATTTGAGAGATATACATTTCAATGGGTCATGAATGCTTTGTACTGTGGGGTCTCGCATGTATATCTGTATTAATTTCTCGTACATTTTTTTGTTTACTGTTAAAGAGGGTACGTGGGTTAACGAATAAATCCACTGCTATATAATTATGTACATCGTACATTTACAAGAGATTATCTTACTAGAATGAACCCATGGCAGTACAAACCAAATGCTTTAATATATTTAATTTGCCATGAAAATATGTAATCAAATATGTGTCGACACGATTGTTCAGTGGTTCTCATTCTTTATTAATAATAAAATATGATAACAATAAAACAACTCCAGGTTATTCAAAGGAAGTTACATCTTATACGTAAATGTAAAATAATAAGGGTATGTGGCTGTATGTTTGTATGTATGTGCGCGTGTGTCTTCGTGTGCAGTTAATTTAAAGTAAATAATTTATTAGGCAGTTTCATGCGTGGTTTTAGTGTTGTGTCCCACTATAAATAACATACAGATTAAATATATATTTATAGTAATATGCAACATGTATGTAATGTGTGTGTGTGTGTGTGTGTGTGTGTGTATATATATATATATATACACACACACACACACACATATATATATAAACAGTTTTATCTGAATGTATGTATACTTTTTTATGGTGGTAAATATAGGTAGATATAAATGAATATATGAAAATGTGTGGGTGTGTATGTGAAGTAGCTATGCAGTGTGTATTGAATTACAATTAGACAAACATCATACATAAAATCACTGTTTATTTACACACTCTCTGTAAATCTACGTATTCAATCTAGTATTTTAATGAATAAATGTTATCCTTAAAACAAAACTATGATAATAATATTATAGGAAACAACAACAATATGCATATTTATACGCTCGATGTTTGTAATTTGGATGTTTTTCTCATGACGTCATCTACGTATCTGTCTGTTAATGGAGATATAATAAAACATATCCAGTGACGTAGATGAGATATCTCCGGGATGTTACGTCCAGTGACGTCATCGGGAGTCGAGGTTAAACGACTGTATCCGATCGATGGCGTGTTGGAGTACTTCGAGTTCTCCTTTGAGATTACGTGCCACGCAGTGTAACATGTCCTTGTTGTTCAGCTTCTGCACAGACTGAGTATATGGATCGTATCTAACTTACGGACGTTTGATAATTGCAGCATAATTCCTAAAATTAAAATTAAAATTTATACTTAAAAACACGTCATTTGCTTTGCAGTGGTTGATCGAAATATGAGGTAAACAGAATACGAACTATATTAAGCGGTTGTAGTCAATTTTACAAAATATTAACAAATTAGAAGGTAGCTACTGGTATGAAATTTTTAAAAGTTAATTTTAAGGCTATGAACAGTTTTAATGAATGTGATTATGAACTGTGACGACTAAACGCTAACCTTTCCGTTAAACTATTGTATTTGTGCCGAAAACAACTCCGCTGTTTTGCGATTATGATAGTAACATTTTCAATGTCACAACTACGTTATTGTAAGCCAGGCTATTTGTTAGCTGTATATGTGAACTTACCTTTTGTACCCTACTTTTTTATTTACGAAAGACTGAGCTGAGAATAAACAGAAAAACAATGAAAACCGCTTTAGAAAAAACAGTTTGTATGTGTACATATATCAGATTGCCAATAGCAGCTTGAAAACTTCCACACAAAACAGAAGGATGTCATGATTAGCTGTCACTTTATTTGTACCCAGATAATGTAAGAGTTCAGCAAATCCAATTTTAAATACTAATTTTTATATGAAGAGAAAATCGATAGTTAAATTTTGTATTTTTAAATTGTTGTTGTTATTATTATTATTATTGTTATTACCGTTATTGCTACTAACAGTATTACTACTACTATTATTTCTTCTTCTTCTTCATCTTACTATTATTGTTTTTATTATTATTTTTTATTACTATTATTATTATTATCATCATCTTCAGTAGTAGTAGTAGTAGTAGTAGTAGTAGTAGTAGTAGTAGTAGTAGTAGTAGTAGTAGTAGTAGTAGTAGTAGAAGTAGTAGTCAGTGAAAAGAACGCTGAATATCCGCATATCAACGTCTGTTGACACGATATTCTGTAAAGGACAGTCCCAGCTTTTGAGCTCTCTCTCATTGATCCTGCATCACTCAAACAGGACATTAATTTATCATTTTTAGGGTTCTGTTGTTTCAGCACGTATAAAAATTAATATTAAAATTTCATATACTGAATGAAAACATGTACCGTGTATGCAACATATACGGAGCATTTAAAAGTTAGCCGGCATTACCTTATAGTGATATTTGAAAAATCAACATTTCTAAGTATATTTTGTATATTTTATACAACTTTTTAAATTCAACTCGTCATTAAATATGTTTAGGTTACGTTAAAAATAAGTGTCGCAAATATTTAAAACCATTATTATTATTATTATTATTATTATTATTATTATTATTATTATTATTATTATTATTATTATTTATTCAATTCGTTGCCTTTGAAGTGGACAGAAAAGACGACAACGACGGACAAGAAGGCTGCAGTCATACCAGACCAGCACCACCCACTCACACAGCTGTTAGCCATGCTGGGAAAATGTCTCGGCGTATCCTGTAACCTTGTTTCTGAAATAACCGCTTTATTATCCGTACATACTGTTGTAAGATTATACTCTACTAATGATAAGATCATTAACCTTCAACCCTTTCCTTAAATCCGATCCACGAATCAGGTTTGTTCAAGTGGAATCGCATATGACAAAACGTAACAGGACAAAATGTGACACACAGAGAGAGAGAGAGAGAGAGAGAGAGAGAGAGAGAGAGAGAGAGAGAGAGAGAGAGAGAGAGAGAGAGAGAGAGAGAGAGAGAGAGAGAGAGAGAGAGAGAGAGAGAGAGAGAGAGAGAGAGAGAGAGAGACTAAATGCCAATATAGATGTCAAATGGCTAAGATGTTCGACCAGATTTACTAAGAATGAAACAGTTTGGGTCACGTTAATCTGAATAATTTTTCATATGCTGATATTTACTTTATAATGGATTTAGTAACAGGTTTGCAGAAAGCGAAGTTAATTTTACGAATATTTTTCTTTCTCTCTGTGACAAAAACCTTTAGATTCGTGCAGACGGAATTAATATAATGAGACTTGATCTGATAGAGCAGAATATTCATTCCTAAATACACAGTTATTGAGAATTTCCCATAAGCTTAGATGATTATGTAATTTAGATTTTTACATAGATAGTCTAACATAGATAATAACTGAAAAATATGATTTCATTGGTTTAATAGTTTATTTCTTTGGAAAAATGTCTACAATGAACAACAGTAAAACAATATTTTAAACAAATTATTACTCTGCAAATAAATATAATTTAGATGGTTATTATTATTTTTTTAATATAAGAGAACTAAACTGCCGAATGAAATAATTTACAAAAGTTGTTATCTATGACAATACGGTTTATCATAAAACTGTTCAAAAATTTATTTTACCAGTCGACAAAAACTTGACTGAACAACAATAGTTATCTTTATTATTGGTTTGGACACAGTAAAGAAAATATGTATTACCTACTCTTTTAATGTGTATATCTATATATACATTTCTATTATTATTATTATTATTTTAAAATTGTATTTCAAAATTAATTAGTTGTTCTATGAAATACTAAACTAAAATGCTAGACCTGAGCATGTAACTAAAAAACGAAAGAAACTTGAAATTCTTAGTGTGAAACTCAAACAAATCAACTCATATTCTTTGTTACATGATTCCCAGGTGAATTAAAGTTCATCTCATCGTTAAAACATTTTAAAACAGATTAACACAGCTAGGGTTAGGATTAGATTATCTATTAGGATTAGGGTTAGCAATAGGGTTAAATTAAATTATCTGTTTACCTCAATGGAGTTTTCGTATATAACATGGTGTAAAAATTAAAACAACTTTTATTTCAAAATATTAACTTGGGAAAGTTTATTAGGATTGTTGGTATAACATTGGTCAATTTATCATATTGCTAGAAGTAAGATTATATCTAGGGTAAGGTTTAGGGTTAATGTTAGCATCAGGGTTATGTTTAGTGTTAGGGTTACTGTTAGGGTGAGGTTTAGCATTATGGTTAAATTTAATTATCTACTTACCTGAAGAAGGTTTTCATATAAAACTTGAATAATCTTATGATGACAGTGAGGATAAAAGTTATATTATTTTGCACAATGTATAAATTATTAATATATTTCATGTTAAGCCTTTTCTTTGTGTGTGTGTGTGTGTGTGTGTGTGTGTGTGTGTGTGTGTTGTAATTTTAACATTAAAAAAAAACATCGGTTAATTATTTTGAATTCTTTAAAAAAACATAATATATATGTATATATATAAAATTTAAATTTTATATACCTTCTATTGTGATGTTTCCAACCGAATGTAATAGAGAACGAATTTTCTGAAGCATGATTTTCAGTAGTTCACGGGTTAAACCTGTAATTTCAGAAAAATGAATACAAATAAAATGTGAAAAATTAACATCACCTTACGTTTCTAACAAAATAATTATTTCTTCCCCATTATATTTATGTAGCACTCACTGAGATTAGAAGATTAATTTTATGACAATCATTTTATCATTTACGTTAAACAAGGTAAAAAAGTACCTGACGACTCAATGTTCTTGTCAGTCATGTTCACCTGCTTATCACTTGGCTCTGTAAGTTCAGTAACATGATATTAAAACAAACATTTAATAATTAACATCTGTGAAGTGTGGTTCGTCACACTATTATGATTTTACATTAGAAACAGGTAATGCATTTTTCAGTAATTTTATTTAAATGAAACAGGTGATGAACTTGTTACATAAGGTATGAAACTAAACTACTAAGGTTTAATCGTGTAATAATGTGTTTCCTTGTTACAACTTTATGTTATCTTTCATCATCTTTCGATAACTATTAAATTTACAAATTTGTAGAAAGAAAATTCTATTGTCCGCACCTTCTATTCTGATGTTTTCAAGTGCATTTAATGGCGAACAAGTTCTCTGTACCATGATTTTCATCAGTTCACGGATTAAACCTGTAATTCTGATGTTAATAAATTATCTGATCTACCATGATATAAATAAATAAATAAATAAATAAATAAATAAATAAATATATAAATTTCGTGTAGTATTTTCGTCCGTACAAGTTTCAGTTTCACAAAAGATCGAAACAACGCGGAATATTTTATAACTTTAGCAACAGAAAGCTAGTAACTTTAAATATTTGTTTTACCGCTTATTTTATACACTCAAAACTATTATTAAAAACGATACTGAAGAAGTGTGTTACTTTTACGTTGTCGCTCGTAATAAATATAAAAGAAGGTTATTTTATGTATTATCTGAAGATAGAAGAACTATTTAAAAGCTAATTACTATTTCAAAAATCGCCGAGAGAAATTTCGTTATTATCTTCGAAAATTTGCACAACGTAAACAAGGAAGTAATATTCAAATCCCTTTCATACATTATTTTTTTTTATTAACTTAACTAATCGAAATATTTCCGTAAAGAACGACTCAAACACATCGATATATTAAAAACAGACAAAAAAACGTTTCCGGGTCGTCACTATATTGTAACGATCACGTGACTCAAGTAACGTTGAAAAAAGGGTTATAAATAAACTGGGCGACTTTCCGCTGAACCGCTAATCAGATAAATATCACAATACACGCAACACACATTATGTTATTTATTTATTTATTTATTAAACTATTGATTTATCTATAGTTTGCTGAATAGACAAATATAAATATTTTATTATTTTCATTTACAGCATACTCATTTGCCGTGTATAAAATATAATAATATTAAAATATATTACTTTAATTATAATAAACATACACTAATCTTTATTTTTATTACAGCTATTGCAGTTTGTTTTGTTTGAATATTCAGGTTCGAATCTTTGGAATTTCCTGTACATTGTCCATAAAACCAATTCTGACAGGAATACAACTGATCACAATAACAAGAAGAGATTATGTATGCAATTCTGAATATACAGAGCCTACCTGCAAAATTGTAAACTGTTTATATTGTGTCTAACAGCAGTTTTTCTCACCGCCCAATAAGAGATTATGTATGCAATTCTGAATATACAGAACCTACCTGCTAAATTGTAAACTGTTTATATTGTGTCTAACAGCAGCTTTTCTCACCGCCCAATAAGAAAATGTCATAATAAAAAGACTTAAAAAATGTTTATTGAAATCTGAATACGTTTTATTCATATAGGAAAATTATATACAAGAACTTTTGTCATGTAAATGATGTACTTAGTCGTAATTTAAATAAAATATGTGCATTTTTTGTAGAATAAAATATAATTTATTTAGAAAGATACATATAAACAAAACTAGATAAAATAATTAATTAAATAAAATTTAATTTAAAAAAATTATCAAATGCTTTCTACACTGTTAACTTAAATCTTGTTAGGCATAATACAGGTTTCAGTTTCACAAAAGAAAAGAATAACACGGAAATATTTTATAATGTTAGTAACAAAAAGCTAAATATTTTAAATATTTGTCTTAGTACTTACTCTATACACTCCTAAGTTACCGAGAAAAATATTCAAGAAGTGGGCGACACAAACGGGTCAATATTTGTGACCTTTTCGTTGTCGCTCCTAACAAATACAAAATAATGTCGATTTGAAGGTAGGTAAATGTGTAATTTTTATTTCATATATTGGTCCTGTTATTCATCTCCTTCAACTAAATCGAATGTGCTTTTTATATAAGTGTTTGTATTGAATGAAATCGACTAGAAAAGCTTCGATATGTGCTATGAAACTTGGAAGAAAAATTAAAATTAGTTTCATTAATATCTCTTTACTGGATGAAGAAAACATTAAAATGTTTATTAACTTACCTAAATTCCTAATCAGATGACTTATGTAAATGACAGCTCAAACACACTGATAAACACATCGATTTTTCCCTTTGATTTTTCTCGAACGTTACCGGAAATATTTTAGTCGTAAAAATAGAGGTTTCGGTTTCGGAAAAAAAAGAAACAACACGGAAATATTTCCTAATGTTATCAAAATAAAGCTGACAATTTTAAATGTTTGTCTGAACACTCACTCTATACACGATACTGAAGAAGGGTGATAATGAGATACTTCAGTATTTGCGACCTGTTGGTTGTCGTTTATAATAAATAAAAAAAACGTTTGTTTTCTCTTTTATCTGAATATAATGAAATATGTTAATAAATATTTCAAACACTGGTCATGTTATTAAACTCTTTTCACTAAATTAAATCGAAGGTCTAAATTAAATCGTTATTAGCTGTGAAAATTTACACAGTGTAAACAAGAAAGTAATATTGAAACCAGTTTCATACATTTACAAAATAGACATATATCTATAGACATAAATGAATATTTACAGACATAAATTACTATATATAGAAAACTGTTATTAAAATGTTCATAAACTTTTCTCATATAATAACTTCCTATGTCTTATGCCTTAATAAGACCAACTAAGATTTGAATAAACAATTTCTAAATGTTGTTATTTTTAAATGAGTTCCATTTTATTACTTTAACTTACTCTTCATAAATCTAGAAATATTTTCTGATAGACAAATACAAACATTTATAATATTTTCATGTACTCAGTAGATTAAAATAATAATATTAAAATATATTTCTTTAATTACAGTACAAATACACTAATATTTATTAATATTAGAGTATTCTATATATATATATATATTTATTTTTATTTTGAATACTCGTTATTAAACAGGAGTCAATTTGGAATCTTTGGATTTTCCTATATATTATACATAAAACCAACTCTGACAGGAATAAAACTGATCTAAATGGTGGCACATAAAAAAAAAAACTGATTCTGTATAATATTCTGAATATACAGAGTCGACTTGCAAAACTGTAAACTTTTCATTTTGTGTCTAACAGTAACTTTTGTTATCGCCCTGTGAAAACTGGTAAAAAGTTTTCCTCATACGCTCTCATAAATAATTAAATAAAAATTATATCTAAATTATAAGATACCAGTAGAATTTCGACATATTCGTAGGTATATTTTCTTTTCTTTTCTTTTCTTTTTGTTTGTTTGTTTGTTTGTTTGTTTATTAGTTTGTTTTTACATTTTATTCTTAGCTAACTGATTTGTCTTGTATATTTTACTGTATATAATAATAATAATAGTAGTAGTAAAAATAAATTTAAAAATGTCCAAATGTTATTGTTTTTTGACAATTTTAACTGAAATGTTGTCAGGAATAGCAGGTCTTCAATTCTAAAAGTAGAGCTTTCAGTTTCACGAAGGAGAGAAAGAAAAAAGAAATACTTTATAATGTTAGCAACATAAATCTAATAATTTTAAATATTTGTCTTAACACTTATTTACTCTGTACACTTCTAACAGTTATTGAGAACGATATTCAAGAAGTGGGAGACACAAATATTTGTGACCTTCTCGTTGTCGCTCGTAACAAATACAAAAGAAAATCATTTTTCTCTATTACATGAATATAGTAAAACAGGATAAAACGTAATCATTATTTAAAATACTAGTTTTATTATTAAACCTTTCTTAAAACTAAATCCAAGGTCTATGCATGTTTCACATGAGCCAATGAATTTAATAAAATCGACGAGAAAACCTTCATTATTAGCTGTGAAAATGTTAACAATGTTAAACAAAATAGTAAAGTTAAAAACTGCATAATAATAATAATAATAAGCAAAAAAGGCTATGCAGTCATGTCGGGATTCTTATGAAGGTGTGCTTTTATTTTAAACTTCATGATCACAAATAACAGTTTTGACAGTGGTTCACAATAGTGTCAAAACCTATCACAGATTCCTTTTGTGCCAGGATTAAAGTTTGATCAAAAGTTTGACCTGTACGTACTAACGGCGCACTGACACAGCTATTATGTTGGCCCGCTTTTATCGGCGTGTTTTTGTAGGTGTGCCTTTTACTGCATTTTTAACCTTGTCACAAATAACAGAGGTTTCAGTTTCACAAAAGAAAAGAAGTACACGGAAATATTTTATAATGTTAGCAACGTAAAACTAATAATTTTAGACATGTATTCGTGTGTGTTTGTGATTTTTTGTGTGTGTGTGTGTGTTTTATAATAATAATAATAATATGCATACTTTGCTTCACCTAACTTTTGAAACAAATGGTTTGTAGACTTTCATAAAAATAACTTTTACATCGTTTTATGAATTTAACAATAATAACTGCAATAACATCAACAATAATAACTAATAATAACAATAATAATAACAGTAATGACAAGATCAATAATAGAACAGTAAATAACAACAACAACACAACAATAATAATAATAATAATAATAATAACGATAACAATAGTAAAGAAAAATACAGACAAAAAAAAAAAGAAGAAGACGAAGAAAAGAAAACTAACTAACGAGATAAATAAATCAAGTACAATGAAATAAATCTACAATATACCTACAGTGGCACGTTCTGTGTTTCTTGTTGTTTCACTTAGAACGCAAACTCCGTCCTTCAGATTTGTGAATAAAATGAAATAAGATTTTTGTAAATTTTAATTCTGTTGACACTGAACTCCATTTTAAAATATCATTTTCTGGGACGTAACATTCTTCAATATTTCTATCTTCAAA
The DNA here is from genome assembly GCA_012295275.1 of Chrysomallon squamiferum. Classification (NCBI taxonomy): domain Eukaryota; kingdom Metazoa; phylum Mollusca; class Gastropoda; order Neomphalida; family Peltospiridae; genus Chrysomallon; species Chrysomallon squamiferum. The sequence continues at coordinate 335,176 of CM022665.1, read as the reverse complement.
TTTGTTTGTGATATTCCGATATTGGGCTATGCGATGTGTCTAATGTTTTTTTGGTAAACCTACACTTTTCTAATAACATAACGTGACATCTTCTATTTTCATTAAGATCAGTATCTCTGTCATAGAAGTTTAATATGTTAAAACATAATTATTATTTCAAATACTGGTCATGTTATTAAACTCTGTAACTAAATCAGTGTCTAAGTATGTTTTTACATGACTCACTGAATCAACAAAATGGACAGAGAATAGCTATGAAATTTTTATACAACATAAACAATGGTAATGTTAAAATTAGTGTCATGCATTTAAAAATTTAAATATCTCTGCAGAGATAAATGTATATTTATAGATATAAATTAAATGAATGAAAACTCCTTTATTTTTTTTTTTTTTTTTTTTAAACTTACTTAAATTTCCTAGTAACATTGTTTCTATAAAGACAGCCTCAAACTCTCTGATATATTAAAAACAGAAAATAAAAAACGTATACGGGTTGTTCTGACTATATTAATGGATTACGTGTCTCAATTTCTAAAGCACAAAATCAACTTGGTAACATTCCAAATCCTAACTGCTGCTGTTTAGAATAATCTCATAGCAGACAAAACATTTTCTATTTTATTACTTATTTATTTATTTTGTTTATATTTTGTTGAATACTATTTGTTCTAAGTAAAAGTTAGCTAAATATCCATGGAAAAATTTGATACTCTAGACAACAATTGTTTATTTTATTTTATTTCTTTGTTTATATGTTCATTTCATTATCTATTTAAGTATTTTATTTGTTAACTACTTACTTATTTAATTTTATTTATTTATATATTCTAGTTAATAAATATTGATCATTTATAACTAGGTATATTGTTTATATTTGAACTTTCTTGTGTATTAATAAGACGAATAAAATGAATAAAGCATTTTTCTAAAAGTTGTTATTATAATATTAATTCTATTTTTATTACTTTAAATCCCTCTAGAAAGATTTTCTGATAGATAAATATAAA
>CM022665.1:264473-333966 GCA_012295275.1 Chrysomallon squamiferum | reverse complement strand
TTTTATATATTATTTATTTTATTATTTAGATACAGTGCATGTAGGATACTGACAGTTTATGATAACAAAAATTATTTTTTATAGTTTCCATTTTTATAGTATACAGTTCATATTTTATTATTTTAAACAATACAGAGAAAACTAATTTTATTTTGATCCTTTATTTATTCTTATTTCTTTATTTTATTTTATTTTATTTCATTTTCTTTCTTTTATTTTATGACAAAATATAAAATTACAATTATTTCTTTTCTACATTCAATATGACATTTCTGACAAAAATTAAAACTTCAATAGAGTATAAAAATGTTTCATTTATTTTATTCTATTTTATTTTATTTGTTTTCATTATTTTTATTTTATTTTTCTTTTACTTTTTTCTTTTTATTTTAGTTAAATTGATATTTATAGCTATAAAAAATAACAAATAACATTCTTTTTACGAAAGAAATGACAGAAATTAAAAATAATTTTATGCTTTATTTTTTCACAAACAAAATCTTTCTGTTTCAAGTCCTGAATGGGTGTGTTTTCCAGACTGTGGGGGGGGCATGAAGTGGGCATTCTGGTTATGACGTATCTACCACTCATCCAGCCAGCCCAGATGACAGTTACAGTTGAATGGATTTTGTCAGATTTCTGAAACAAAGAACATTTTATAATAAAAATTCTTCATTTGTTAATTGGGAATATAAAATTGATCTAATGATCATAAGAAGACAGTGAGAGAGAGAGAGAGAGAGAGAGAGAGAGAGAGAGAGAGAGAGATTACATTTTTTTATTTAACTTTTCTGTTCCTACAAAATCAAGTCACTTCTGATCAATCATCACCTATTTAATAAATTCTTACACAAAATAACAAGTATAATTCAATAAATGAAATTCTCCTGCATTTTGTAACAACCTAGCCACAAACATATTATGACAAAATTATTTACAATTTTAACACAAATGTTCGTCAGTCAAAAAGCTTCAGACAGAGAATAATTCGAACAGTTGTAATTAGATATTTATAAGAGATAAAAGATTTAATGAAGATGACCAGTTAGAACTGAAGAGAAAGAGAGTGACTCTGCTGATGGATAAACAGAGAGTATCTTGTTCTACTTACAGTGTTAACAGGTAATGAAGTCTGTCAAAAGCTTCCTGGGTTATACATCTGATCTGGTTAGCATAGAGAGAGCTGAAAATAAAAATATTAACAAGCTGTTTAACTGTACTTTTTACTTTATTTTCGTAATCTATGTGGAATGTTTTACAAATGTTAGGACATTTTGAACATGGACCATTTATTAATGTGTGTGTTTATTTGGGGTACTGACCAAATGGTTCATGGGATAGAACTCTGCACTTTGATAAATTGCTTGCTGTTTACATATATATTATTCAAATTTACTTCTTTTGCACCTAATTGTGTGAATTTACTAGTCTCATTGTGGGTGATTTGAGAAATGAAATTAATTTTGGTATTATTTAGGATTGCAGGATAAAAGAAATATTTTGGGAGAGACTTGCTTCAATTCAGCATTCTAACCTTCACAGGATAAAGCTGATATTTAGACTATAACAGTTACATCCTCTGTGTGTGTGTGTATCTGTTAAAAATAAAGAAACAATAAGATTTATAAGATTTTTATAAAACAGATAAAAAAAAACAAAATACTCACAGTAATCTAAGTTTGGGTGTTTTGGTAAGGATGATGTTATTCAGACAAGTTATTCAATTTCCATGCAACATCCTAAAATCAAAAAAATGTTCAGACATTTTTAAAAAAAAACATTTTTTATTATAGGAATATAGATATCTTACAGAACAATGCTATAACATTTCCACAAAAATGGTAAAACCAAACTGTATGTCTCATTTTCCAAATCACTTTTTTTTTGTGTGGAAATCCTGATATCAGAAAGAGCTAGCTACAGTAACAATCAATAAACCAAGTTACATATTTCATTAATATTAATAGCAATGGAAAAATTAAATGCTTGTTCAGAAAGTAAATTATATTTAATAAAGATTCTTCTTAATTTATAAATACTAAAAAATTTGTTATGTTTTACATTTTATAATATTCAACCTGAGCAACTAAGATATTATTTCTTTCCGTACGGGCTTCTTCAAAACTAGTGTTTACAAAATTTATAGATTTTTCTAACTCAGAGATTTTCTTGTTACTTTCATGCAGTTTGATTTTAAAATTATTGACACTGGTTTCAATAATTTGTAATGGTTTCTCAATACTTTTCTTCTCCTAAATGGCAAGAAGTGTATTTGATATTTCATTCAATTTCTGAAATATCTGGTTGGTCCACGATGGAATTTGCTTTTGAAACAAAGGCAGAACTTGGTATTTCTGTATTCAGGCGAGCGAGTGAATACTGTGTTAAATAAAATGTGTGACTGTGTATTGGACGCAATAGTTGGAGAAGGTGTCACCATCTTTTCTTTCATTTTTATCCGCTTGTGATTGTTTTCTTTCTTCTTCCGTCCCTTCTTCTTATTTGCTGGCATAGATCCAGGTTATTTTGTCATATAAGATGTCATGTATTAATAATAATTTGTTTTAACCGTATTTATATTAAAATATTTAAAAACAAGATATAAAATACTGCAGCTAATTTTCTTCAAACTTCCACCATGTTGTAATGCGCACAGCCTCGGTGTACACGACAGAATTCTAAGTGAATATTTCTTTGTTATATGTTTAATTGCTATTATTTCTTTGTGCTGTAATAATTTATGAAGCTTTTGCCATGTTTATTACATATTGAACTCCTAACTGTTATGTCAGAATGGATTATAAATTGTACTGTTTCTGATAATTTTGACAGAGGCAGGTTTTAACCAGTCTTTGTTTATGTTTATAATTTAATGTACAAAATTTCTCCTTGTGACAGTAACGGAATATATAAATTGTCTATTTCTGTTAACTGTCATAGACATACTGATAGTAATAGTAGTAGTAAATAAAAATTCATCACGTCGTCATATAAAAATAATAATAATAATAATCAAAAACATTTTATAATATAAATGGGCAGAAACAATGAATTAATTGTCATAATCCGTAATGCCACTGGTTTATTCGTTTCTATTGTACATATCGGATAATATTAATTTTGAAATTCCAGATAATTAATCAGTGTTATTTATTTTATTTATTTTTTTTTTACTTTTTGTTGTTGTTGTTGTTGTTGTTTTGTTTATTTAAATATTTAAAAAAAATAAAAATAATGAAGGTAAAAAAATTGTTAATTTTATGGAATCGCAACATTTCCCCAAGTATTTAAAAAAGCAAAGTCATAGTTTTCTAATAATGTGAAGGCCATAATGCGTACTGTAATGTACTTACTTTGGGGTTATATATTTTTAACTTTGGGTTTTCGACATTGTTTACACTGTTTGCGTATTTTGTTCATAAACTAAATCACTGTACTACACACACTTAGTATTCATGTACATTATAAAACAGTCATAAACAAATAGCTCAGACATATTATCTAGGGTAACAGTCACAAATCATATTTCTCAAATTGTTAGTGCGAAACTCAAACAAATCTATTCATACTGTTTGTTACAACTTTCTCCGGTGAATCAAAGTTCATCACATCATCATCTTTAAAACATATTATAATAAAAATGATCAGAATCAGATTAACACAAGAAAGCTCGCACAGTGGCTTGGATTATCTCTCTACAAAGTGGACATCTTCGCAGTCTGGGTGTACAATCTTCACAGCAACAAATATGACCGCAGGGTAGGAACATTATTCTGACCCTGTTTTCAAGACAAATTTTGCAGATGAATTCTTCATTGTCATCTGAGAAGGAATGTATTAAATATCAAAAAGTATGTTATAAAAATAAGATAATTTTGTACGTCAAATATTACGTATATTTTGAAACTAATAAAATAAACAATATAGTTTTAAAATCAAACAATTTGTATAGTTTGAAGGATATAAACTTTGAAACAAGAAAATTCGTTTTAAAGTAATAATAATAATATTAATAATAATAATAATATTAATGTGTGTACTTTGCTACACAAAATGTTTGAAACAATTAGTTCTATGAGTCTCTCTCTCTCTCTCTCTCTCTCTCTCTCTCTCTCTCTCTCTCTCTCTCCTTTGCAACACAATTTTTCAAATACTTCTTTAGTTATAAAAAAGTTATATACGTTGAAGTATAAAATCTTTGACACAATCACAAAAGTAACTTTGACTCTTCAAAATGTTTTATCTATTTATTAAAATGTTGTACCTTTCGTTCTTCCTTACGTTACCTTTTTGTTATCGAAATGTATCAGGTAATAATAATAATAATAATGATGATGATGATGATGATGATGATAATAGCATCACCAGTAACATTAATGACAGCAACCATAACAATAGTTACAACATAATAAATGAATGAATGAATGAATTACTGAATAAATAAATAAAAATAGAAAATAAATTAATAAAACGTAATAATGGTATTAATAATAATAATAATAATAATAATAATAAAAAGAACAACGAGAACAAGAACAAATATAGCAATAATGTAACTATAGTAATAACAAGATCAATAAATAAATAAATTAATAAAATGTAGTGAAATAAAACTACAATATACCTTCAGATGCGCACTTTGTACTATTTTTTGCGTCAGTAAATTCACCACTCGTTTCTTCAGATTTAATTCTTGTAGTCTCTGCTCATCATTATCACTTAGCCCAATCGGTTCACTTTCTTCCTCTCCCAGGACAAATCTGCAGCTTGGTGAGATTTGTCCATGAATTTCCATTGGGTTATCTCAGGTCTACAGTAGATGTAGATGAAAAAGTGCATGAGGGTATACTACAAATATTACCAGTAAATGTAGGCATACAGCTGGTATTAGTAGCTGATGCTACAGTACCAGTCAAACTAACGGCAGATACGACAATATTTTCATGACCAACAGAGGTAACGATGTTATCGACGTTATTTCTTGGTGTTTCAGAAACTCCAAACAGTTCATTGTCACTAACTGAACTTTCAGACTCGCTCCGATTACGAAGTGTTTCACTTTGAATAGCAGAAGATTCCGACACTGGTACAGATAATCTGCCCAGGAATGCTTGTACAGTCTGCTCATCATTATCACTTAGCCTAATCGATTCATTTTCTTCCTCTCGCAGGACAAATCTGCAGCTTGGTGAGATTTGTCTGTGAATTTCCATTGGGTTATCTGCGGCTCTCCACTGATCATAGCTCTGACCACAGCTGAAGCAGACAACGCGATCACCAGTCCCAGTAAAGTAGAATCCAGCAGCTGCAAGACGACTTGGCCAGGCTGAGGTTAGAGAAAATTGTAACTAAGACGCATATCTGTCCCACTCCCTCCTGTATCTGACAGTGTGTAAATGTTCTGTCCCTAATTCATCATTTCTCGTCATTCCAGTTTGATTTCTCTCATCATCAGTAATTTCTGATTCTGTTTCCATGAAACCCGCCTGTTCTACTTCATTCTCATAAATATCTCCATGTATTACTTCTCTTGTTTAAAAAAAAAACGATCCTGTTATGTCACTACTCATCAGTTCTGATTCATTTATATCAATAGTTGCAGCTTCTGACTGACTGTAACCAGTGCTCGCATCTTCCGATTCAGTTCCTTCGCTACTGTCTGAAGTCCTGTCACAGGTGGATTCGCGCAATTTAAATTGATAATTATATGCCAGATTCTCTAGAGTAAATGCGTTATCATATCGACAACTTCTCCACTGTCCTGTTTCATCATATCTCAGCTGTTCTGTCTCATCACTTCTCAACTCTTGTGTCTCATCACTTGTCAGTTGTTTTGTCTCATCTCTTCTCAACTGCTCTGTCTCATCACTTCTCAACTGTTCTCTCTCATTACTTCTCCGCTGTTCTGTCTCGTCACTTCTCAGTTGTTTTGTCTCATCACTTCTCAACTGTTCTCTCTCATTACTTCTCCGCTGTTCTGTCTCGTCACTTCTCAGTTGTTCTGTCTCTTCACTTCTCAACTGTTCTGTCTCATTACCTCTCTGTTGCTCTGCTTTATCACTTCTCAGTTGTTCTGTCTCATCACTTCTCAGTTGTTCTGTCTCTTCACTTCTCAGCTGTTCTGTCTCATTGCTTCTCAGTTGTTCTGTCTTATCACTTCTCAGCTGTTCTGTCTCATTACTTCTCAACTGTTCTGTCTCATCTCTTCTCAGCTGTTCCGTTTTATCACTTCTCAGCTGTTCTCTCTCATCACTTCTCATTGCTGACTTGTCTATAAGATAAAAAGTTAATGTAAAATTTAAAATACTCTCTATGTCTGATAAACGTACAATACTATAGGTTAAACATGTTGATAGTTTTGTTTTGATTTTATGATTTGATTTATTCCCTGGAAAACATCATTGAATATCAATGGATGATTCTTCAGTTTCCTTGCAGATGGAGTTGGTAGGTATGCAATGCAATGATGAATTAAGTTCAGCACTTCTTCTCCCCTTTCCTTCTTTCATGATGTCATTCTTCCATCTGGCAAATTTCCACAATTTAATAACATGTTCAATACATTGTATTCGGAAGTACATTTTACTGTGAACAACTCTTCTTACAAAATATCGCCTTCGCTCGCAACTCTCTGAACGCCATCTAAATAACATTCTTCTTTTGTCCACTACATCAATTAAGCCTGACTTTTAATCGCTGCTTCATGGTATGCAACACCACCCATCTCATTAACTCTTCTAGCATTTGTTAAAAGTGAATTTACTTTTTACACGCTTTTCCTATAATATCCATCTGACCCCTGTTTTAAAACGTTTGCCAGCCCCTGCTATAAGGTAACAACTGATATGAATTTTTTTTTCTCAAGTAAACGGCGCTAAGACTATGAAGAGTTTTTATGAACTATGACGACTAAACGCTAACCTTTCCGTTAAACTATTGTATTTGTGCCGACAACAATTCGCTGTTTTACGATTACGATAAGAAAATTTCACAATGTCACAACTGCGTTATTGTAAGCCAGACTACATTTGTTAGCTGTACATGTAAACTTCCCTTTTATACCCAACGTTTTTATTTACTAAAGACTGGGCTTAGAATAAACAGAAAAAGGATTGAAAGCCGCTTTAGGAGAAACTGTATGTTTGCAGACATTAAACAATAGAGGTTTGTAAACTTCCACACAAAACACAAAGATGACATGACACGATATGAATTTATTTTCCTTGTTCCCAAATAAAGTAAGAATTCAACAAATCCATTTTTAAATAATAATTTTTATATGAAGAGAAAAACGATTGTATTTTGTATTTTAAAACTTTTTTTTTTTTTAATTATTATTATTATTATTATTATTATTATTATTATTATCATTATTTTCTCAAACACTGAGTTTGTACTTATTTTTCTAACACTTATATTATAAGTTTTATATTTAACTTGTATTTTATTCTTCAACTTCTTCAGAACCTAGAAAATTTGAGACAGCTGTTTCTTTAAGAAATGATAGGAATTTTTGAAGAAATGTTCCAACTGGAACATCCAGAAGAATGGATCCTGTCATCACTACCGTCTTAGAACTGCCCTGTAACAACTAAACTGCAGTAGATACACAGATCTCTGATAACATAAACAACTACCAGTCTGTTTTTCAGTCTCATTGTGTTTAGACTGTATAACGAATACAAATTCAGTTTAGCGTTTAAACATTTGAAACATAATACACGCGCATTACACTCTTGCTAATAATACACACGATATACGATCTCCATTTATGCGAGGTTTTCGTAAAAATACGACTTCAATAAATGAACACTGCATGTTAATGAATATCTCCTTTCCTTCTAACGTCCCTGTTGATACACGTCATAAATTTCCAATAGGCTCAGTAACTACCTGAGATTAAAAGAAAGAAAGAAAAGTCTTTTTTTTTTTTTTTTTTTTTAAAGAAGAAGAAGAAGAAAGAAAAGAAAAGAGAAATAAAAAAAAGTAACAAAGAAAAGATGGTCTAAGACAAAAAGAGTTTAAAAAAGAGCAAAGAACAGGAATCAAATGCGTTCCCGCTAATACTTTAATAACCGACTGACGTTGTTATTAAAGTGACATTCAAAGAAAGGAAATTTGTTTAAAATGATCGCGTCTAATGCGACTTTTGATTGTTATTTATACGACAGAAACGAGAAACGGCCCGTCAGGTGAAGATGAAATATGCTTGTAGTTTAACTGCAGAAACAAGGAGTGATAGGAAGAAAAAAAAAATCTTAAACTCAACCTGATGATTAGAAAGTTTGTTTGATCAATTAGCTATCTGAAAACCCACTCTATTATTTTAACGTAAATTCTGAAAAGGGCCGTTACATATCGAGTATTGAAACAAAAATAAACACCGCAGGTAATATGAGGTATTTGTTTTACTCCTAATTGAAAATAGAATGGAAATTTTAAAGTGATTAGTGTTGTGCATACTACCAAATTATGTATATAAATATTATCTCTAAGTCACCAATGTATTTAAAATGTAATCATTATTTAAAATGCGGTCATGTTATTCATCTTTTACCTAAATCCAGTTTGATTTTTACGTGAGTGTTTTAATGGAATAAAATAGACAGCAAAATCATATCTTTGTGGTCTCTATACGTCGAATAGATCACATGACTCAAATTACGTGTACAAAGTGATATAAATAAAGTTCGGATCTTTCATTCTGAGACAGCCTTAGTTGTTCTATTACATCATTTCAATCTGGACATTCCACCAGACTAGATTTACTCAACAGTATATACCATCTACATGAAGAAAGACTACACAACAACAAACAGTTAATCATTATGCCAAAGAGTCACTCAATATCAAAGACAAAGACATCTGCACAGACATACACTACGGAACAAACGAAATTTTATCCATTGCAGCCAAATAGTATAACAAACAGTGGCAGAACGAATGGAATAACACCAAAAACATCTTGCACTTTAATATCAAACCAGTTATCAAAACACCCAAAATCACTGTGAGTAACGAATTACGTAACAACAAGCTGACCAGACTCAGAATCGGCTTAAAATATAAAATAACCACATCACCCAACTGCAGCTGTGGACTTTCTGAAACCATGAAACTATACTTCTTCATTGTCCAGTTTTAACCAAGGAATGATTAACGCTACTTGACACATCTGACGAACTGAAAATTGAATTCACACCTAAAAATATCTTGGCACCAGAAAAACAGAGAATTAGTCCTCGCTGCAGTAACAGCTTACATTACAAACAAATACATAAACACACGAACGTTTGATTAAATAAATTAAAAAACATAGCGCAAAATAAGACATTCACGTAATAATTTATAAAAACAATTAAAATACAAAAAACACAATATTAAAATAACAGACACAATAACAAACAAAACATGAATCAAATACACTAAATACAAAAAACGAATAAATAAAAAAATAAATAAATAAAAATAAATAAATAAATAAATAATTTAATTGACTTACAGATTAATTGATTGACCAGCTAATTGATGTACTGATCGGCTGATTGATCAATTGATTGACTATCTGATTAAACTAATTTAATAATATAATTTTAAATGTATATGTATGTGTGTACATTTGTATGTGTGTGTGCATATGCATGTATGCGTTTCTGCAGAAAACTGTATATAATAATGTAAATAAGTTAATAACTTTCTTATTCATTTCAGATACCAACAAAACTTGTCATTTCAAGCTTGAAAAAGAGGAAATGAAAATTAAAACCTTAAAACTAATATAGATCAAATGAAAGGTTATCATGAGTACTATGTGATTGCTGTTGTTGTTCTTGTTGATATAACTATTTGTTTTTATTTTTTATTGATTTATTTATTTTTAACTTTACTTAAACGATATTTATTTAACTTTCCTATTTATTTATTTATTTATTTATTTATTTCCCCGTTATTAATATTTGTTCATGTGTATATAATATTTTTTTAACTAACAGAAAGATCACTGGCCAAAAAAAAAATAAAAAATAATAATAATAGTAAAAAATAAAAAATAAATAAAAAATAAAAAATAAAAATAAAAAAAAGTTGCTAACTGTTGGATTATAAAAGAACCGGCCAAGAAGGAGATGAACATGTTAAGAAAGCTCACAGAATCGGTAAACAAACAGGACCAGCCCCTCACGAATTTGGTGATAAAAACAACAAAATGAACGAACAAGCACAAATCTTGAAACATCAACAAGCGGAAAAAAAACCGACTAAACATCACAACCAATTCGTAACTCTTTAGTCTGCAGTGGAAACGAGAACAACTTCTTTTACCTCCCTCGTCTCTTTTCTACGACAGATACACACACCCTGGCTTTGTCAGAGAGCGTGACGGTCGCAGACGTGCTTCACAACAGCTTTTTTATTTTATTTTATTTTATTTATTTACTTACTTATTTATTTATTATTGATGGTGTAATTATTGTTATTGCTGTCAGTGATGTTACTGGTATTTCTATTATTATTATTATTATTATTATTATTATTATTATTATTATTATTATTATTACTGTTATCTGATATATTTAAGGAGGAAAGAAATACAGAAAACCTTTTAGTATATTCGTAAAACCTTGTGAAGGGTCAAGACACTTTTACGATAAAACCTACAAACCATTTGTTTCAAAGGTTATGTGTAATAAAATATATAAGTTATTTGATTTATTTTAAACTGTCCTTTGTTACAAAATATACACATTACTTAACGTACAAGAATTATATTGTTTTTATTACGTACTCTGTGATATTTAACAGAGTCCTTGCCGGATGATAACAGTCCACTGATCTGCAAAGTTTGTCTTGAAAACAGGGTCAGAATGGTTTTCCTGCCCTGCGGTCATCTTTGTTGCTGTGAAGATGGTGCGTCCAGACTGCGAAGATGTCCACTTTGTAGAGAGATAATCCAAGCCACTGTGCGAGCTTTCTTGTGTTAATCTGTTTTTAACCATTTTTTTTATAATGTTTTTTTATTTTTTATTTATTTATTTATTTTTTTTTTTTTTTTTTGACGATCTGATAAATTTTAATTCACCTAAGAAAAGAATAAACATGAGTATTTGTAGATTGATTTTTTTACAGTTTCGCACTAACAATTTTAGAAATATGATTTATTACTGTTACTTTAGATAAAGTGTATGACTGTTTTATAATGTACATGATACTGAGTGAGGTGTCATGCAGTTATTTAGTTTATGAACAAAATACGCTATATATAATATGTAAACAATGTCGAATACCAAACGGCAAAAATATACAACCCCAAAGGTAAATACAATGCAATATGCATTTTGTCCCTCACATTATTAGAAAACTAATAACAGAACATATAAAAGATTTTTCTGTGTTGTAATACATATGTATGTCTATATCTGTATCTATATCTGTATATCTATATATCTATATATTTAGATTTATCTATTATCTATCTATCTATATGCATATATGTATGTGTATATATATATATGTGATGTGTTCTATTGTTATTGATCAAATCATATTTGTGTTATTATTATTATTATTATTATTTTTATTATTAATGTTTGTATACGTGTGTGTGTGTGTGTGTGCGTGTCGACATTCATACATACATACATACGTATATATGCATGTATGAATGCATGTACGTATGTATGTATGTATGTATGTATGTATATATGTATGTATGTATGTCGATATGTATGTCAAATTCTAAATTATATTACCATCTAAGCGAGCGGGAAATTCAAATCGCTAAGTAACTATTTATATTTGTTTGTTTGTTGTTTGGGAAAGCGGGACCTTTGACCAACAAATTGGCTTGTTGTTTTCCTTATTATATTTCCTTTCTACTTCCTTTCTGCCCTGAAAATGTCTCCTGTTAACAACCTTTTTATCGTTCTCTATTTCTCTGTATAAGATTTAACTTCCTTCAAATAACCTGGAGTTATTTTAAGTTATTGTATTTTATTATTAACAAAGAATGAAATCGAGGACAGTCATGTGGACACATTTTTTAATTTCATATTTTCATGGCAAATATTAAAGCATTTGGTTTGCACTACCATGAGTTCGATCTAGTAAGATAGCCTCTTGTAAATGTATGATGTACATAATTATATAGTAGTATATTTATTAGTTAGTGAATGTTTGTTGACTGGTAGAATTAATTCTTGAACAGTTTTATGATAAGCTACCATGTTATACATAATGACTTTTGTAAGTTGTTTCATTCAACGGTTTGGTCGTTTAAATCCAATTTATTTTCAGAATGATAAATTGTACAAAATATTGTTTTAGTGTTGTTCATTGTAGAAATCTTTAACAAGAAATAAACTAGTTCGAGTCTCCTCAGCGGCATCTGACGGTATTTGTAAGGTTGTGATTGGACTTTGTCCTCCTGCGCCAACGAATATTGTCTGTGCGCAGAGTCTAATCACATGTACATAAAACAGAGAATATTCAAAATCCTAAAACTACATACTTGCATATCTATATCTAATTATCATCTATCTATCCATCTGTGTATGTATGTGTGTATATATATATATATATTTAAAGAAATATATGATAAAAAATAAAATAAAATAAAATATCGTATGTTTAATTTTATTATTTAAAAGGACAAATTATAAATTCGAATTGTTTAAAAATAGCAGATATACAGATAGATCGATGAACAGATAGACAAAGATACATAAATATATGGATGAATAGAAAGATGGATTGACAGATGATTAAACAGATGGACAGACGGATGAATAATGGATGCTACAGAGATGGATGGATAGATGGATAGTAAGGAAAGACAGAGACTCCCCCCAAAATACGCCAATGTTTCTTTTACCATAGTACTGAGTAACATTCGTGCGGTCATGTTTTTTTTAATTCTCTGTAAGGAAACCTCGTACATCTACCCTGCCGTTCTGTGTTTAATAGTTTTTACTGCATCAACGAGAAGTTTGGTATTAACTTAAAATGTTCACACCTATGTATACATGGCTGCAAATGTATACAATTTTAAAAATAGATATCTAGTCATTAGAAGAAAATTCTGCACCAGTTTTCATCCAGTTTTGTCCGTCCATTCACTGTGACAGAAAATGTCCGATAATTCTAAATGTAATTTTTGGTTTAGACTTCTGTATTAAAACTTGGTGTTGCTTCTATTAGAAAAGTAAAAACAAATGAAAATGTTGCCAGCAATATCCTTTAATTAATCAAATGTAATTACTTTTTTAAATATCTGTAGCAAAATGTTAATTTGTTTTTATTATTTAATTAATTAAAGTTTCTTATTTCTCTGCTGCTGTTGTTGTCAGTGGTGACGTTGTCAGTACAATATTGTAGCTGTATAAAAATGTAGTAGTAGTAGTGTTTTACATTTCTGTATAAGATTTAACTTCCTTCGAATAACCTGGATTTGTTTTGCTGTTATCATATTTTATTATTAAAGCTTTTGGTCTGCATTGCCATGCGTTCACTCTAGTAAAATCATTACTTGTAACTTTACGATGTACATAATTATAGAGTAATATAATTATCCGTTAAACCACCAGCCCTCTTTAACAGCATACAAACATTTATAAGAAATGAATAGATTCACATGCAAGACCCCACAGTACAAAGCATTCATGACCCATTGAAATGTATATCTCTCAAATCGGTAGAAGTCTACTTTAACATAATAGGTTATAAATATATACAGCAGTGTATTCAAAGCAATAACAAAGGTAACTACTGGTGTTCAGTCAAGTGTGTTGACTGGTAGATTTAATTCTTGAACAGTTTTATGATAAACAACCACGTTATGCATAACACTATTACAACTTATTTCATCGAACAGTTTGGTTGTTTTTAAATCCTATTTATTTTCAGAATGATAAATTGTACAAAATATTATTTTAGTGTTGTTCATTGTAGAAATCTTTAACAAGAAATAAAATAGTTTGAAAAAATAAAAATGTCGTGTTCAGTAGAATGATATATTTGTATGTCATTTCCATCATAAGTATTATTATTGTTGTTGTTGTTGTTGTTGTTGTTATTATTATTATTATTATTATTATTATTATTATTATTATTATTATTCTGAATTGCGCTCTAATTTAAGATCAGATAACTTTACATAAAATCAGCTCAGAAATACCAGTGGAGTTCAGTAGAAAATGATCTTTGGGACCCATCCCTCAAGCTACCTTACACACATTACTGAGTATTTTTTGTTTTTATATATGTATGTATGTATGTATGTGTGCATGCGTACTAATGTGTGAATGTATGCATGTTTTTATGTATGTATTTGTTTGTATGTGTGAGTATGTATGTTTGTATATATGTATGTGTGTCTATGTATGAATGCACGTACATATGTATGTGTATGTGTATTTTGGCCTATGTATATGTGTTTGTATGTATGAATGTATGTATGTACGTGTGTATGTATGTGCACGTATGTATACCTATGTATGTGTGTGTGTGTGTGTGTGTGTGTGTGTGTGTTTATGTATGTATTTCAATGTATGTATTAATGTCGTATGTATGTAATATTCTAAATTACATGACCAAGCCAGATAACTTTATATATTTGTTAGTTTGTTTGTTTATTCTAAGTGTTTTACAATTACAGTTAAAATGGTTTTATTTTATATATTACAAATATTATGAGGAAAGGAAACCGGGCCCTTTGACCAAAAAGTTACTTATTTGTTGTTTTTCTTATTATATTTTCTTTTTACTTCCTTTCTGCCCTAAAAATGTCTCGTATTAATTACTTTATTTTTTGTTCGTCTTCCTTTTAAAATTTCTTTCGTTGGGGAAAATTTCGAAATTAAGAATAATTAACCGATGTTTTTAAAACAAGTTAAAATAGCAATACATATAATAAGGACAGAATACCATTGCGAATATATATGGTTCTAATTTAAACAAACCTTTATTTTTTTTTCAACATATTTTACACAATACTGAACAATTCAGCAAAATAATATATGATATGTGACGATTTTAATTTGATACTAGCTATACAAATTTACTTACCTATAAACCATCTCAAATCACAACAAAAAATTACTAAGAACTTGAAAGTATACGATTTAAAAGATTTATTTAGAAAACTGTATTGTAATCTTCTAAAATAAAAAAAGGAAAAATAAAAAAGGAAGAAGAAGAAAAGAAAAAGGAATATCAGTCACAACAACAAAAAAAGAACATTTATAAAAGCTATACTAGAGTTATTATTTAACAATCTGATGTACAAAAAGTGTAACAGCAAATAGTAAAAATTCACAATTGATTGCTCTTTAATGGCAAGAGTATTCAAAGCAAATAGACTGCAACAGCGGTAATATAAATAAAGATTAGTGTATTTCTACTGTAATGAAAGTAATATATTTTAATATTATTATATTTTATACGTGCAAAATTAAGTTTAATGTACATGAACATATTACAAATATTTATATTTATCTATCAGAAAATCTTTCTAGAGGGATTTAAAGTAATAAAAATAGAATTAATATTATAATAACAACTTTTAGAAAATGTTTATTCATTTCTGAGTTCGTCTTATTAAGGCACAAGAAAGTTCAATATGTACACAATATACCTAGTTGTATCAATATTTAGAATATAAATAAATAAATAAATAAATAAATAAATAAATAAAATAAAATACTTAAATAAATGAATGAAATGAAATATATAAACAAACAAATAAAATAAAATAAATAATGTTTGTTGCCTACAGTATCAGATTTTTCTGATGAATAATGTTTAGTTAACTTTTACTAGAATAAAATAGAATGTATTCAACAAAATAAATAAATAAATAAATAAATAAGTAATAAAATGAAAAATGGTTGTAGCCTAAGTTATGAGATTATTCTAAACAGCAGTTAGATTTCTGGAATGTTACCAAGTTGATTTTGTACACGTAAATTGAGACACGTAATCATTACGAGGTCGAGACAACCCGTATACGTTTTATTTTCTGTTTTTAATATATCGAAGAGTTTGAGCTGTTCTTTATAGAAACAATGTTACTAGAAATTTAAGTAAGTTTACAAAAAAAAAAATATTAACAGTTTTCTGTATCTAGTTATTTATGTCTATAAATATACATTTATCTCTGCAGAGATATTTAAACTTTTTAAATGTATGACACTAATTTAACATTACTTCATTGTTTACGTTGTATAAAATTTCTCTGCTATTAACGAAATTTTTCTCGTCCATTTTGCTGGATTCTGTGAGTCATGTAAAACATACTTAGACACTGGATTTAGTTACAGAGTTTAATAACATGACCAGTATTCGAAATAATAATTACGTTTTAACATATTAAACTTCTATGACAGAGATACTGATCTTAATGAAAATAGAAGATGTCACGTTTTGTTATTAGAAGAGTATAGGTTTACCAAAAAAACATTAGACACATCCAATATCGGAATATCACAAAAACATCTGAAGATAGAAATATTGAAGAATTTTACGTCCCAGAAAATGATATTTTAAATGAGTTCGTGTCAACAGAATTAAAATTTACAAAAATCTTATTTATTCACAAATCTGAAGGACTGAGTTGCGTTCTAAGTGAAACAACAAGAAACACAGAACGTGCAACTGTAGGTATATTGTAGATTTATTTCATTGTACTTGATTTATTTATCTCGTTAGTTAGTTTTATTTTCTTCGTCTTCTTTTTTTTCGTTTTTTTTTTCTGTTATATTTTTCTTTACTATTGTTATCGTTATTATTATTATTATTATTATTATTATTGTGTTGTTGTTGTTGTTACTGTTATATTATTGATCTTGTCATTACCGTTATTATTATTGTTATTATTAGTTATTATTGTTGATGTTATTGCAGTTATTATTGTTAAATTCATAAAAGGATGTAAAATTATTTTTATGAAACTCTACAAACCATTTGTTTCAAAAGTTAGGTGAAGCAAAGTATGCATATTATTATTATTATTATTATTATAAAACACACAGACACACACACACACACAGACACACGAATACATGTCTAAAATTATTAGTTTTACGTTGTTAACTTTATAAAATATTTCCGTGTACGTCTTTTCTTTTGTGAAACTGAAACCTCTGTTATTTGTGACAAGATACAGGTTAAAAATGCAGTAAAAGGCACACCTACAAAACACGCCGATAAAAGCGCGCCAACATAATAGCTGTGTCAGTGCGCCGTTAGTACGTACAGGTCAAAATTTTAATCAAACTTTAATCCTGACACAAAAGGAATCTGTGATAGGTTGTGACACTATTGTGAACCACTGTCAAAACTGTTATTTGTGATCATCAAGTTTAAAATAAAAGCACGCCTTCATAAGAATCCCGACATGACTGTATAGCCTTTTTTGTATATTATTATTATTATGCAATTTTTAACTTTACTTACTTGTTTAACATTGTTAACATTTTTACAGCTAATAATGAAGCTTTTCTCGTCGATTTTATTAAATTCATTGGCTCATGTGAAACATGCATAGACCTAGGATTTAGTTTTAAGAAAGCTTTAATAATAAAACTAGTATTTTAAATAATGATTATGTTTTATCCTGTTTTACTATATTCATGTAACAGAGAAAAACGACTTTCTTTTGTATTTGTTACGAGCGACAACGAGAAGGTCACAAAGATTTGTGTCTCCCACTTTTGAATATGGTTCTAAATAACTGTTAGACGTGTACAGAGTGAGTAAGTGTTAAGACAAATATTTAAAATTATTAGATTTATGTTGCTAACATTATAAAGTATTTCTTTTTTCTTTCTCTCCTTCGTGAAACTGAAAGCTCTATTTTTAGAATTGAAGATCTACTATTCCTGACAATATTTCATTTCAAAATGTCAAAAAACAATAACATTTGGACATTTTTTAATTTATTTTTACTACTACTACTATTATTATTATTATTATTATATACAGTAAAATATACAAGACAAATCAGTTAGCTAAGAATAAAATGTAAAAACAAATAAACAAACAAAAATAAAATAAAATATACCTACGAATATGTCGAAATTCTACTGGTATCTTATAATTTAGATATAAATTTTATTTATTTATTTATGAGAGCGTATGAGGAAAACTTTTCACCAGTTTTCAGAGGGCGATAACAAAAGTTACTGTTAGACACAAAATGAAAAGTTTACAGTTTTGCAAGTCGACTCTGTATATACAGAATATTATACAGAATCAGTTTTTGTTATGTGCCACCATTTAGATCAGTTTTATTCCTGTCAGAGTTGGTTTTATGTATAATATATAGGAAAATCCAAAGATTCCAAATTGACCGCTGTTTAATAACAAGAGTATTCAAAAAAAAAAAAATATATATATATATATAGAATACTCTAATATTAATAAATATTAGTGTATTTGTACTGTAATTAAAGAAATATATTTTAATATTATTATTTTAGTCTACTGAGTACATGAAAATATTATAAATGTTTGTATCTGTCTATCAGAAAATATTTCTAGATTTATGAAGAGTAAGTTAAAGTAATAAAATGGAACTAATTTAAAAATAACAACATTTAGAAATTGTTTATTCAAATCTTAGTTGGTCTTATTAAGGCATAAGACATAGGAAGTTATTATATGGGAAAGTTTTCTTTTACTATAAGAAAAAAACCCATTGTATTCAACAAACTGTAAATAAATAAAATAAAATAAAATAAAACACATCAATAAATATGTGAAATGAAATATATAAACAAGCAAACAAAGAAACAAATAAAAAATGAAAAGATTTGTGGCTAAGATTATGAGCAGTTCAATGGTTTGCTAAGTTTATTTCTATCGTTACGACGTAGTGACCATCCATAAATATTTTGTTGTCAGTTTTTAATTCACCGATGAACTTGAGCTGTTCTTTACAGAAATAATTTGATCTGGAATTTTTAGAAGTTTATAAACATTTTAATAACAGTTTTCTATATCTAGTAATTTATGTCTGTAAATATACATTTATGTCTATAGATATATGTATATTTTTTAAATGTATGAAACTGGTTTCAACATTACTTCCTTGTTTACACTGTGTACATTTTCACAGCTAATAACGATTTAATTTAGACCTTCGATTTAATTTAGTGAAAAGAGTTTAATAACATGACCAGTGTTTGAAATATTTATTAACATATTTCATTATATTCAGATAAAAGAGAAAACATCCGTTTTTTGTATTTATTATAAACGACAACCAAAAGGTCGCAAATACTGAAGTATCTCATTATCACCCTTCTTCAGTATCGTGTATAGAGTGAGTGTTCAGACAAGCATTTAACATTGTCAGCTTTATTTTGATAACATTAGGAAATATTTCCGTGTTCATTCTTTCTTTTCTGAAATCGAAACCTCTGTTTTTACAACGGACTAAAATATTTCTAGTAATTATACGAGAAAATATCGATATATTTATCAGTGTGTTTCAGCTGTCATTTACATAAGTCATGTGGTTAGGAATATAGGTAAGTTAATAAACATTTTAATAAGTTTTCTTCATCAAGTAATCAGATATTAATGTCTGTAAATATTCTGATACTTTTCAAATATATTAAACTGATTTTAACTTTACGTCCTTGTTTAACTTCGTGTAAATTTCTTAGTAAAGTTTTTCTGGTCGATTTTATTCATGACAAGCACTCACGTAAAAAGGGCACTGGATTTAATTGAATAAGAGGAATAACAGGACCAATATTTGAAATAAAAAATACGTTTTAATATATTTGACTATCTTCAAATCGACATTCTTTTGTATTTGTTATTTGCGATAACGAAAAGGTCACAAATATTGACCCGTTTGTGTCGTACACTTATTGAATATCTTTCTCAGTAACTGTTAGGAGTGTATAGAGTAAGTGTTAAATCAATTATTTAAAATCTTTAGCCTTTTGTTGCTAAATTATAAAATATTTCCGTATACTTCTTTTCTTTAGTGAATCTGAAACCTCTGTTATGCCTGACAAGATTCAAATTAAAATATATAGAAAACGTTTTTTTTTTTTTGTTTTTTTTTAATTAAATTGTATTTAGTTAGTTATTTTATTTAGTTTTGTTTGTTTATTTATATATATCTTTCTGAATAAATTATATTTTATTGTAGTAAAAATGCATATATATTTTATTTAAATTACAACTAAGTAAATGCAAACGTTGTTGTATATGATTTTCCTCTTTTTGTATTTGATATAAACGACAACCAAAAGGTCGCAAATACTGAACGATCTGTATAACCACGCTTCTTCAATATAGTTTTCAATAATAGTTAGGAGTGTGTAGATGAGACAAACATTTAAAATTATCATTATTTATTTTGCTAACACTCGGAAGTATTTCCGTGTTCTTTCTTACGTTTTTGAAACCGAAACCTCTATTTTTACAACGGACTAAATAATTCATTAAAATAACAAACGTTCTTGTATATTATTTTCCTATATGCTTGAAAAAAAACGTACCCAGATTTGAATAAATATTTTCTAAATCTTTTTGTTATGATATTTTTCTACTGGGCGGTAACAAAAGTTGCTGTTAGACATAATATAAATGACACATCGAAATGTATATCGATCAAATCAGTAGAAATCTACTTTAACATAATAGGTTATAAATATATACAGCAATTTATTCAAAGCAATAACAAAGGTAACTACTGGTGTTCAGTCAAGTGTGTTGACTGGTAGGATTAATTCTCGAACAATTTTATGATAAAGCCACCACGTTATGCATAACGACTTTTGTAAGTTATTGCATTCTTGGTCGTTTTTGAAACCTATTTGTTTTCAGAATGATAAATTGTACAAAATATTGTTTTAGTGTTGTTCATTGTAGAAATCTTTAAAAAGAAATAAAATAGTCTGAAAAAATAAAAATGTCGTGTTCAGTAGAATTATATATTTGTATGTCATTTCCATCATCATCACCATCTTAATTATTATTATTGTTGCTGTTGTTGTTGTTGTTGCTGTTGTTATTATTATTATTATTATTATTCTGAATTGTATATATGAATGTATGTACGTATGTATGTATATATGTATGTATGTATATATGTATGTATGTATGTATGTATTTATGTATGCATAAGTATATATGAATGTATGTACGTATGTATGTATGTGTGTATGTATGTATCTATGTTTGTATGTATGTATGTATGCATGAGTATATATGAATGTATGTACGTATGTATGTATGTGTGCTTGCGTGTGTGCTTGCGTGTGTGCATGCGTGCATGTATATGAATGTATGCATATTTATATGTATGTATTTGTGTGTGTGAATATGTATGTTTGTATATATGAACGTATGTCTGTGTATAAATGCACGTACATATGTATGTTCCGATGTATGTATGTTTATGTGTATAGGCCTATGTATGTGCATTTGTATGGATGAATGTATGTACGTACGTATGTATATATGTGCATGTATGTATATATTTAATATTCTAAATTACATGACCAAGCCAGATAACTTTATATGTTTGTTTGTTTGTTTGTTAAGATCAGATAACTTTTCAATGGAGTTTAATAGACAGTGCTCTGTGAACCACACCCCTGAAGCTACGACCTGGACTCGTGCGATATTTGATGTACCTTCTTTGTTAAATAAGTAAAAAGAAAACATTAAGAAAAATAAAGAGTCTGTAAGCGGTATTAGTCTATAACTCAGAACATTTAGAAATGTTACTAATGTGAATGAGAGCTTAAGTATATCTCAGTCTGTGTTTATGAAAAAAAATAGAAAATATAAATAAAAAAATAAATAATGTTTGAGGCTAAGTTATAAGACTTTTGTCATTTTTTAATTTATTTGTTTCTTCTCCTTTTTATAAGAAACCTGTGATATTTTTCTACGGGGCGGTAACAAAAGCTTCTGTTAGACACAATATAAACAGTTTACAGTTTTGCAAGTCTCCTCTGTGTTTTCAGAATATCGTCAATAATCTGTTTTTGGTATTGTGTCACCATTTAGATCAGTTTTATTCGTGTCAAAGTTGGTTTTATGGACAACGTACAGGAAAATCGAAAAATTCAAAATTAACCACATTTAACAGCAAGCGTATTCAAACAAAATAAATTGCAGTAACTGTAATATAAATAAAGATTAGTGTATTTTTCCTGTAATAAAAGTAATATATTTTAATATTATATTTAATGCGTGGCAAATTAGTCCACTGAGTATAACGTACATGAAAATATTACAAATATTTATATTTGTTTATCAGAAAATCTTTCTAGATTTATGAAACGAGAGTTAAAGTAATAAAAATGGAATTATAATAACAACATCTAGAAAATGTTTATTCAATTGTGAGTTCGTCTTATTAAGGCATAAGAAAGTTCACCATGTAAACAATATACCTAGTTGTAGTACTATTAATATTTAGTTAACTAGGATATAAATAAATAAAATGAAGTGAAATGAAATGAAATAAAATAAAATAAAATGAGATTTTTCCGTATCAGTGGTTCAATGGAAAGTCGCCATGTTTATGTCACTTTGTACACGTAATTTGAGTCACGTGATCGTTACCACGCAGAGACGACCTGTATGTTTTGTTTTCTCTTTTTAACATATTGATGTGTTTGGGTCGTTCTTTACAGAAATAATTTGATTAGGAATTTGGGTAAGTCGATAAACATTGTAATAACAGTTTTCTATATCCAGTAATCAGATATTTATGTTTGTAAATACGCTGATTTTTTCAAACAGATTCTAACATTACTTCCTCTTTGTAAATTTTATATCAAATATTGAAGTGGTTTTATTCGATTCAAACACTCCAGTAAAATGGACATGGACCTTACATTTAGTTAAAGAGCTTATTAACATGACAGTTTATGAAATAATGATTACGTTTTAACCTGTTTTACCACATTCAGATAACAGAAAAAACGACCTTCCTTTGTATTTGTTACGAGCGACAACGAAAAGGTCACAAATATTGACCCGTTTGTGTCGCCCATTCTTGAATATCGTTTTCAGTAACAGTTAAAAGTTCATAGACTACGTGCTAAAACAAATATTTAAAATTATTAGTTTTGTGTTGCTTTATATTATAAAATATTTCCGTGTTTTAGTTTCTTTTTTTTTTTTTTTTTTCTTCTTCTTCTTTTTTTGGTTTCTTTATGAAACTGAAACTTGTATGAACGAAAATATTTCCGAGAATGTTCGAGAAGACTTAACTGCCTGCAGTGGTAGTAGCTAGATTTGAATAAACATTAGTAGTTCTGTAAAAGATAAATTTGTTAGTTTAATGATTTCTTAACTGTGATGAAAGAACACAACATTTTGTTTGATGTTTTAATTGATTGACTGAATGTTATCAGATTAAACTTTGGTAAAGTTCATACTTACATCAGACTACATGTATAGTACATGTTATTTTATTTCTTGAGGTCAGTAATCAATATAGAATCAGTTTGTCTACAAATTTAACACGTTCCAGTGTTTTATTAATAATTATACTCAAATTAAATTTATTTAAATTTAGAAACTGCTTAAATTGTCAAAGTAAAAGACACAGTCAGAAAGAATGAAGAGAAACTTGAATCTATTTATAGAGCAGTCTGGTGCGTAACAGAGATTTTCCTTATATTAACCTTTGTTACTTCAGTTTTATGTCTGATAACATCACACTTTATTTATTTGTATCTGGGATAATACGCATTAAATGTAAATGAGCAGTACAATCATGAAAACGTAGATTATCAGAAGTATTAATTTCTTCGTGGTGTTTTAGAAAACAGTCTCCAGATCAAGATATGAATCATCAATATATTAATGCATTTCATAAAATTACTGAAAAATACATCACATATTTCTAACGTAAAATCATTTTATGTTCATCTATATTTCTGAAATTACAGGTTTAACCCATGAACAAACGGAAATCAACAGAGTCAGAAAGAATGAAGACAGACTTAAATCTATTTATAGAACCTCGTAAGTAACACAGAAATGTTTCTTATATTAACCTTTGCTACTTCAGTTTTATGTCAAAGTTTATTTATCTGTATGTGAGATAATACACAGTGAAATAATGAGCAGTAAAATCATGAACACGTAAATTTTAAGAAGTATTAATTTCTGCGTGGTGTTTTAGAAAACAAAATATCGTCTCCAGATCACGAGATGAATCATCAATATATTAAGACATTTCATAAAATGCATCAAATATTTCTAACGTAAAATCATAACAGTGTGAAGAGCCACACTTCACAGATGTTAATTTTAAAATGTTCATTGTAATCTTATCTTACTGAACTTACAGAGCTAAATAATAAGTAGGTGAACATGATAAAAAGGATTATTCAGTCATCAGGTATTTTTACACCTTGTTGAGCGTACCTTATAAAGCGATTGTCATATATTTAATGTTGTTTACTTTTCTTTGGTAAACAACTATTATTACTTAAATTTTTTGTTTTGTTTCAAAACAATGCCTGTGAAGTAAAGATATAATTGTGTATACATCCAGTTATTTAGTATGGCAATATTATATTGATTTATCGTATTTTCAGTAGCTGACAGGACCCTACCCTGATTTTACCTCACTCATGCCTTTCAATGAATATACGAACATCAACATCTATTATTTATTTTAATTAGTGAACGTTTGTCAGTGATTTCGAATTATTGCAAGTCAGACAAATGTCTCCTTTATTTCCTGGTTTTAAAAATTATCCCAAAAGATAAGCGTGGAGTTTCATTAATGTCCTGGTTTCGTTTTCAAATAGATTTTCTGTCTGTGATTTTGTGCATTTTTATAATCTGAATGACTACTACATGAATATAATAGGTGAAAAAA
Source organism: Chrysomallon squamiferum (assembly GCA_012295275.1). Lineage (NCBI taxonomy): Eukaryota > Metazoa > Mollusca > Gastropoda > Neomphalida > Peltospiridae > Chrysomallon > Chrysomallon squamiferum. The sequence continues at coordinate 309,095 of CM022665.1, read as the reverse complement.
GAATTATTTTCTTACAAACGTTAGCTGATATTAATTTTACACATTTTATGTTTATCCATATTTCTGAAATTACAGGTTTAACCTATGAAACAACGGAAATCATGTGTCACAAAACTTGTTCAACTTTAAAAAGTTGAAAACAGCACAATAAAAGGTATGTACAATTTAATTTGTTTTGTTTTTTTACATTTTTTTAAATTAAATATTTTTGGAAGATGATGAAAGAACACAGACAGTAGTAAAAAAATAAAAATATCGTTATATGATTAAACCTTGTTTGTTTAGTGTCATTCTTTATGTAACATGTGACGCTCGTTTTATTAAAACGTAATTTGCATGGTCACCCTCCGTAATGATGTCTGACTTGAGGGTATTCGTAAAGTTCTTGTTGTTTTTGTGTTTTTTTCTAATCTTTATTTTTATTTATTTGTTTGTTTATTTATTACTGTTATTATTATTAAAAGGAGCAGTATTTAATAGATCCGTAAGCTCTGTTTCTGACAGTTATTTGCAGATACGGAGAAACACTTTTGCATTTTGTATTGAAAGTGAAACGCGTACTCATCTAAGGAAAACGCTGAAATTTCTATCTCGATGTCGTCTGTGGATGCTTAGAACAATTCATCCTTACAACTCAAAATCTCGGTTCTAGATTGGCGAGAAAAATCACAAATATAACTGATCCTTTTAAACAAAATTAGTGAAAACTGCATCGCCTATATCTAATGTAAAATCATAACAGTGTGACGAACCACACTTCACAGATTTTAATTTTAATATGTTTATTTTGATTTCATCTTACAGAACTTATAGTGCTAAATGATAAGCAGGTGAAGATGATAAAAGGATTATTCAGTCTTTAGGTATTTTTACACCTTCTTGAACGTAACTTATAAAGTCACTGTCATATATTTAATCTACTGATGTTTTGTTTGGTAAACAACCTATTTTTAAGTATTTTTTTATTTGTTTAATCAATACCTGTAAAGCAAAAGAAATAATTGCCTGTACATCCAATTATTTAGTATGGCTATAAAATATTGATATATAGTATTTTCAGTAGCTGATAGGAGCCCTATCCTGATTTTACCTCACTCATGCCTTTCAATGAATATACGAACATCAACATCTATTATTTATTTTAATTAGTGAACGTTTGTCAGTGATTTCGAATTATTGCAAGTCAGACAAATGTCTCCTTTATTTCCTGGTTTTAAAAATTATCCCAAAAGATAAGCGTGGAGTTTCATTAATGTCCTGGTTTCGTTTTCAAATAGTTTTTCTGTCTGTGATTTTGTGCATTTTTATAATCTGAATGACTACTACATGAATATAATAGGTGAAAAAGAATTATTTTCTTACAAACGTTAGCTGATATTAATTTTACACATTTTATGTTTATCCATATTTCTGAAATTACAGGTTTAACCTATGAAACAACGGAAATCATGTGTCACAAAACTTGTTCAACTTTAAATGAAGTTGAAAACAGCACAATAAAAGGTATGTACAATTTAATTTGTTTTGTTTTTTTTACAATTTTTTAAATTAAATATTTTTGGAAGATGATGAAAGAACACAGACAGTAGTAAAAAATAAAAAATATCGTTATATGATTAAACCTTGTTTGTTTAGTGTCATTCTTTATGTAACATGTGACGCTCGTTTTATTAAAACGTAATTTGCATGGTCACCCTCCGTAATGATGTCTGACTTGAGGGTATTCGTAAAGTTCTTGTTGTTTTTTTGTTTTTTTCTAATCTTTATTTTTATTTATTTGTTTGTTTATTTATTACTGTTATTATTATTAAAAGGAGCAGTATTTAATAGATCCGTAAGCTCTGTTTCTGACAGTTATTTGCAGATACGGAGAAACACTTTTTGCATTTTGTATTGAAAGTGAAACGCGTACTCATCTGAGGAAAACGCTGAAATTTCTATCTCGATGTCGTCTGTGGATGCTTAGAACAATTCATCCTTACAACTCAAAATCTCGGTTCTAGATTGGCGAGAAAAATCACGAATATAACTGATCCTTTTAAACAAAATTAGTGAAAACTGCATCGCCTATATCTAATGTAAAATCATAACAGTGTGACGAACCACACTTCACAGATGTTAATTTTAAAATGTTTGTTTTGATTTCATCTTACAGAACTTACAGAGCTAAGTGATAAGCAGGTGAAGATGATAAAGAGGATCTTACATGCTTTAGGTACTTTTACACCTTCTTGAACGTAACTTATAAAGTCACTGTCATATACTTAATCTACTGATGTTTTGTTTGGTAAACAACCTGTTTTAAGTATTTATTTCTTAATCAATACCTGTAAAGCAAAGAAATAATTGCCTGTACATCCAATTATTTAGTACGGCTATAAAATATTGATATATAGTAATTTCAGTAGCTGATAGAGCCCTATCCTGATTTTACCTCACTCATGCCTTTCAATGAATATACGAACATCAACATCTATTATTTATTTTAATTAGTGAACGTTTGTCAGTGATTTCGAATTATTGCAAGTCAGACAAATGTCTCCTTTATTTCCTGGTTTTAAAAATTATCCCAAAAGATAAGCGTGGAGTTTCATTAATGTCCCCTGGTTTCGTTTTCAAATAGTTTTTCTGTCTGTGATTTTGTGCATTTTTATAATCTGAATGACTACTACATGAATATAATAGGTGAAAAAAAGAATTATTTTCTTACAAACGTTAGCTGATATTAATTTTACACATTTTATGTTTATCCATATTTCTGAAATTACAGGTTTAACCTATGAAACAACGGAAATCATGTGTCACAAAACTTGTTCAACTTTAAGTGAAGTTGAAAACAGCACAATAAAAGGTATGTACAATTTAATTTGTTTTGTTTTTTTACAATTTTTTAAATTAAATATTTTTGGAAGATGATGAAAGAACACAGACAGTAGTAAAAATAAAAATATCGTTATATGATTAAACCTTGTTTGTTTAGTGTCATTCTTTATGTAACATGTGACGCTCGTTTTATTAAAACGTAATTTGCATGGTCACCCTCCGTAATGATGTCTGACTTGAGGGTATTCGTAAAGTTCTTGTTGTTTTTTTTGTTTTTTTCTAATCTTTATTTTTATTTATTTGTTTGTTTATTTATTACTGTTATTATTATTAAAAGGAGCAGTATTTAATAGATCCGTAAGCTCTGTTTCTGACAGTTATTTGCAGATACGGAGAAACACTTTTGCATTTTGTATTGAAAGTGAAACGCGTACTCATCTAAGGAAAACGCTGAAATTTCTATCTCGATGTCGTCTGTGGATGCTTAGAACAATTCATCCTTACAACTCAAAATCTCGGTTCTAGACTGGCGAGAAAAATCACGAATATAACTGATCCTTTTAAACAAAATTAGTGAAAACTGCATCGCCTATATCTAATGTAAAATCATAACAGTGTGACGAACCACACTTCACAGATGTTAATTTTAAAATGTTTGTTTTGATTTCATCTTACAGAACTTACAGAGCTAAGTGATAAGCAGGTGAAGATGATAAAGAGGATCTTTCATGCTTTAGGTACTTTTACACCTTCTTGAACGTAACTTATAAAGTCACTGTCATATACTTAATCTACTGATGTTTTGTTTGGTAAACAACCTGTTTTTAAGTATTTATTTCTTAATCAATACCTGTAAAAGCAAAGAAATAATTGCCTGTTCATCCAATTATTTAGTACGGCTATAAAATATTGATATATAGTAATTTCAGTAGCTGATAGAGCCCTATCCTGATTTTACCTCACTCATGCCTTTCAATGAATATACGAACATCAACATCTATTATTTATTTTAATTAGTGAACGTTTGTCAGTGATTTCGAATTATTGCAAGTCAGACAAATGTCTCCTTTATTTCCTGGTTTTAAAAATTATCCCAAAAGATAAGCGTGGAGTTTCATTAATGTCCTGGTTTCGTTTTCAAATAGTTTTTCTGTCTGTGATTTTGTGCATTTTTATAATCTGAATGACTACTACATGAATATAATAGGTGAAAAAGAATTATTTTCTTACAAACGTTAGCTGATATTAATTTTACACATTTTATGTTTATCCATATTTCTGAAATTACAGGTTTAACCTATGAAACAACGGAAATCATGTGTCACAAAACTTGTTCAACTTTAAATGAAGTTGAAAACAGCACAATAAAAGGTATGTACAATTTAATTTGTTTTGTTTTTTTTACAATTTTTTAAATTAAATATTTTTGGAAGATGATGAAAGAACACAGACAGTAGTAAAAAATAAAAATATCGTTATATGATTAAACCTTGTTTGTTTAGTGTCATTCTTTATGTAACATGTGACGCTCGTTTTATTAAAACGTAATTTGCATGGTCACCCTCCGTAATGATGTCTGACTTGAGGGTATTCGTAAAGTTCTTGTTGTTTTTTTGTTTTTTTCTAATCTTTATTTTTATTTATTTGTTTGTTTATTTATTACTGTTATTATTATTAAAAGGAGCAGTATTTAATAGATCCGTAAGCTCTGTTTCTGACAGTTATTTGCAGATACGGAGAAACACTTTTTGCATTTTGTATTGAAAGTGAAACGCGTACTCATCTAAGGAAAACGCTGAAATTTCTATCTCGATGTCGTCTGTGGATGCTTAGAACAATTCATCCTTACAACTCAAAATCTCGGTTCTAGATTGGCGAGAAAAATCACGAATATAACTGATCCTTTTAAACAAAATTAGTGAAAACTGCATCGCCTATATCTAATGTAAAATCATAACAGTGTGACGAACCACACTTCACAGATGTTAATTTTAAAATGTTTGTTTTGATTTCATCTTACAGAACTTACAGAGCTAAGTGATAAGCAGGTGAAGATGATAAAGAGGATCTTTCATGCTTTAGGTACTTTTACACCTTCTTGAACGTAACTTATAAAGTCACTGTCATATACTTAATCTACTGATGTTTTGTTTGGTAAACAACCTGTTTTTAAGTATTTATTTCTTAATCAATACCTGTAAAGCAAAGAAATAATTGCCTGTACATCCAATTATTTAGTACGGCTATAAAATATTGATATATAGTAATTTCAGTAGCTGATAGAGCCCTATCCTGATTTTTACCTCACTCATGCCTTTCAATGAATATACGAACATCAACATCTATTATTTATTTTAATTAGTGAACGTTTGTCAGTGATTTCGAATTATTGCAAGTCAGACAAATGTCTCCTTTATTTCCTGGTTTTAAAAATTATCCCAAAAGATAAGCGTGGAGTTTCATTAATGTCCTGGTTTCGTTTTCAAATAGTTTTTCTGTCTGTGATTTTGTGCATTTTTATAATCTGAATGACTACTACATGAATATAATAGGTGAAAAAGAATTATTTTCTTACAAACGTTAGCTGATATTAATTTTACACATTTTATGTTTATCCATATTTCTGAAATTACAGGTTTAACCTATGAAACAACGGAAATCATGTGTCACAAAACTTGTTCAACTTTAAATGAAGTTGAAAACAGCACAATAAAAGGTATGTACAATTTAATTTGTTTTTTTTTTTTTTTACAATTTTTAAATTAAATATTTTTGGAAGATGATGAAAGAACACAGACAGTAGTAAAAAAATAAAAATATCGTTATATGATTAAACCTTGTTTGTTTAGTGTCATTCTTTATGTAACATGTGACGCTCGTTTTATTAAAACGTAATTTGCATGGTCACCCTCCGTAATGATGTCTGACTTGAGGGTATTCGTAAAGTTCTTGTTGTTTTTGTGTTTTTTTCTAATCTTTATTTTTATTTATTTGTTTGTTTATTTATTACTGTTATTATTATTAAAAGGAGCAGTATTTAATAGATCCGTAAGCTCTGTTTCTGACAGTTATTTGCAGATACGGAGAAACACTTTTGCATTTTGTATTGAAAGTGAAACGCGTACTCATCTAAGGAAAACGCTGAAATTTCTATCTCGATGTCGTCTGTGGATGCTTAGAACAATTCATCCTTACAACTCAAAATCTCGGTTCTAGATTGGCGAGAAAAATCACGAATATAACTGATCCTTTTAAACAAAATTAGTGAAAACTGCATCGCCTATATCTAATGTAAAATCATAACAGTGTGACGAACCACACTTCACAGATGTTAATTTTAAAATGTTTGTTTTGATTTCATCTTACAGAACTTACAGAGCTAAGTGATAAGCAGGTGAAGATGATAAAGAGGATCTTTCATGCTTTAGGTACTTTTACACCTTCTTGAACGTAACTTATAAAGTCACTGTCATATACTTAATCTACTGATGTTTTGTTTGGTAAACAACCTGTTTTTAAGTATTTATTTCTTAATCAATACCTGTAAAAGCAAAGAAATAATTGCCTGTACATCCAATTATTTAGTACGGCTATAAAATATTGATATATAGTAATTTCAGTAGCTGATAGAGCCCTATCCTGATTTTACCTCACTCATGCCTTTCAATGAATATACGAACATCAACATCTATTATTTATTTTAATTAGTGAACGTTTGTCAGTGATTTCGAATTATTGCAAGTCAGACAAATGTCTCCTTTATTTCCTGGTTTTAAAAATTATCCCAAAAGATAAGCGTGGAGTTTCATTAATGTCCTGGTTTCGTTTTCAAATAGTTTTTCTGTCTGTGATTTTGTGCATTTTATAATCTGAATGACTACTACATGAATATAATAGGTGAAAAAGAATTATTTTCTTACAAACGTTAGCTGATATTAATTTTACACATTTTATGTTTATCCATATTTCTGAAATTACAGGTTTAACCTATGAAACAACGGAAATCATGTGTCACAAAACTTGTTCAACTTTAAATGAAGTTGAAAACAGCACAATAAAAGGTATGTACAATTTAATTTGTTTTTTTTTTTTTACAAATTTTTTAAATTAAATATTTTTGGAAGATGATGAAAGAACACAGACAGTAGTAAAAAAATAAAAATATCGTTATATGATTAAACCTTGTTTGTTTAGTGTCATTCTTTATGTAACATGTGACGCTCGTTTTATTAAAACGTAATTTGCATGGTCACCCTCCGTAATGATGTCTGACTTGAGGGTATTCGTAAAGTTCTTGTTGTTTTTGTGTTTTTTTCTAATCTTTATTTTTATTTATTTGTTTGTTTATTTATTACTGTTATTATTATTAAAAGGAGCAGTATTTAATAGATCCGTAAGCTCTGTTTCTGACAGTTATTTGCAGATACGGAGAAACACTTTTGCATTTTGTATTGAAAGTGAAACGCGTACTCATCTAAGGAAAACGCTGAAATTTCTATCTCGATGTCGTCTGTGGATGCTTAGAACAATTCATCCTTACAACTCAAAATCTCGGTTCTAGATTGGCGAGAAAAATCACGAATATAACTGATCCTTTTAAAACAAAATTAGTGAAAACTGCATCGCCTATATCTAATGTAAAATCATAACAGTGTGACGAACCACACTTCACAGATGTTAATTTTAAAATGTTTGTTTTGATTTCATCTTACAGAACTTACAGAGCTAAGTGATAAGCAGGTGAAGATGATAAAGAGGATCTTTCATGCTTTAGGTACTTTTTTACACCTTCTTGAACGTAACTTATAAAGTCACTGTCATATACTTAATCTACTGATGTTTTGTTTGGTAAACAACCTGTTTTTAAGTATTTATTTCTTAATCAATACCTGTAAAGCAAAGAAATAATTGCCTGTACATCCAATTATTTAGTACGGCTATAAAATATTGATATATAGTAATTTCAGTAGCTGATAGAGCCCTATCCTGATTTTACCTCACTCATGCCTTTCAATGAATATACGAACATCAACATCTATTATTTATTTTAATTAGTGAACGTTTGTCAGTGATTTCGAATTATTGCAAGTCAGACAAATGTCTCCTTTATTTCCTGGTTTTAAAAATTATCCCAAAAGATAAGCGTGGAGTTTCATTAATGTCCTGGTTTCGTTTTCAAATAGTTTTTCTGTCTGTGATTTTGTGCATTTTTATAATCTGAATGACTACTACATGAATATAATAGGTGAAAAAGAATTATTTTCTTACAAACGTTAGCTGATATTAATTTTACACATTTTATGTTTATCCATATTTCTGAAATTACAGGTTTAACCTATGAAACAACGGAAATCATGTGTCACAAAACTTGTTCAACTTTAAATGAAGTTGAAAACAGCACAATAAAAGGTATGTACAATTTAATTTGTTTTGTTTTTTTACAATTTTTTAAATTAAATATTTTTGGAAGATGATGAAAGAACACAGACAGTAGTAAAAAATAAAAATATCGTTATATGATTAAACCTTGTTTGTTTAGTGTCATTCTTTATGTAACATGTGACGCTCGTTTTATTAAAACGTAATTTGCATGGTCACCCTCCGTAATGATGTCTGACTTGAGGGTATTCGTAAAGTTCTTGTTGTTTTTGTGTTTTTTTCTAATCTTTATTTTTATTTATTTGTTTGTTTATTTATTACTGTTATTATTATTAAAAGGAGCAGTATTTAATAGATCCGTAAGCTCTGTTTCTGACAGTTATTTGCAGATACGGAGAAACACTTTTTGCATTTTGTATTGAAAGTGAAACGCGTACTCATCTAAGGAAAACGCTGAAATTTCTATCTCGATGTCGTCTGTGGATGCTTAGAACAATTCATCCTTACAACTCAAAATCTCGGTTCTAGATTGGCGAGAAAAATCACGAATATAACTGATCCTTTTAAACAAAATTAGTGAAAACTGCATCGCCTATATCTAATGTAAAATCATAACAGTGTGACGAACCATACTTCACAGATGTTAATTTTAATATGTTCAATGTAATCTTATCTTACTGAACTTACAGAGCTAAATAATAAGTAGGTGAACATGATAAAAAGGATTATTCAGTCACCAGGTATTTTTACACCTTGTTGAGCGTACCTTATAAAGCGATTGTCATATATTTAATGTTGTTTACTTTTCTTTGGTAAACAACTATTATTACTTTTATTTTTTTGTTTTGTTTCAAAACAATGCCTGTGAAGTAAAGATATAATTGTGTATACATCCAGTTATTTAGTATGGCAATATTATATTGATTTATCGTATTTTCAGTAGCTGACAGGACCCTACCCTGATTTTACCTCACTCATGCCTTTCAATGAATATACGAACATCAACATCTATTATTTATTTTAATTAGTGAACGTTTGTCAGTGATTTCGAATTATTGCAAGTCAGACAAATGTCTCCTTTATTTCCTGGTTTTAAAAATTATCCCAAAAGATAAGCGTGGAGTTTCATTAATGTCCTGGTTTCGTTTTCAAATAGTTTTTCTGTCTGTGATTTTGTGCATTTTTATAATCTGAATGACTACTACATGAATATAATAGGTGAAAAAGAATTATTTTCTTACAAACGTTAGCTGATATTAATTTTACACATTTTATGTTTATCCATATTTCTGAAATTACAGGTTTAACCTATGAAACAACGGAAATCATGTGTCACAAAACTTGTTCAACTTTAAATGAAGTTGAAAACAGCACAATAAAAGGTATGTACAATTTAATTTGTTTTGTTTTTTTTACAATTTTTTAAATTAAATATTTTTGGAAGATGATGAAAGAACACAGACAAATAGTTTTCAAATAGTTTATCTGTCTGTGACTTTGTGCATTTTTATAATCTGAATGACTACTACATGAATATAATAGTTCAATTATTTTCTGATAAACATAAATTGATGTTAATTTTATACATTTTCGGAAATTACAGGTTTAACCAATGAACTAACGAAAATCATGCCTCTGAAATCTCGTTCAACATTTAATACAGTTCAACATATCAAAATAAAAGGTGCGTGCGATTTAATTTCTTTTTTTTTATATATAATTTTGTAAATTTAATAATTTTTGAAAGATAATGAAAGAACACAGAAAGTATTAATAAACTAAATATATCATTACATGATAATAATTGTTATCTTATATATGTAAGCTGATGTTAATTTTTCGCATTCTATATTTATTTATAATTCTGAAATTACAGTTTTAAACCATGAACTGCAACACCTGTTTCTAATGTAAAATCATAACAGTGTGAAGAGCCACACTTCACAGATGTTAATTTTAATATGTTCATTGTAATCTTATCTTACTGAACTTACAGAGCTAAATAATAAGTAGGTGAACATGATAAAAAGGATTATTCAGTCACCAGGTATTTTTACACCTTGTTGAGCGTACCTTATAAAGCGATTGTCATATATTTAATGTTGTTTACTTTTCTTTGGTAAACAACTATTATTACTTTTATTTTTTTGTTTTGTTTCAAAACAATGCCTGTGAAGTAAAGATATAATTGTGTATACATCCAGTTATTTAGTATGGCAATATTATATTGATTTATCGTATTTTCAGTAGCTGACAGGACCCTACCCTGATTTTACCTCACTCATGCCTTTCAATGAATATACGAACATCAACATCTATTATTTATTTTAATTAGTGAACGTTTGTCAGTGATTTCGAATTATTGCAAGTCAGACAAATGTCTCCTTTATTTCCTGGTTTTAAAAATTATCCCAAAAGATAAGCGTGGAGTTTCATTAATGTCCTGGTTTCGTTTTCAAATAGTTTTTCTGTCTGTGATTTTGTGCATTTTTATAATCTGAATGACTACTACATGAATATAATAGGTGAAAAAGAATTATTTTCTTACAAACGTTAGCTGATATTAATTTTACACATTTTATGTTTATCCATATTTCTGAAATTACAGATTTAACCTATGAAACAACGGAAATCATTGTACACAAAACTTGTTCAACTTTAAATGAAGTTGAAAACAACACAATAAAAGGTATGTACAATTTAATTTGTTTTGTTTTTTTACAATTTTTTAAATTAAATATTTTTGGAAGATGATGAAAGAACACAGACAGTAGTAAAAAATAAAAATATCGTTATATGATTAAACCTTGTTTGTTTAGTGTCATTCTTTATGTAACATGTGACGCTCGTTTTATTAAAACGTAATTTGCATGGTCACCCTCCGTAATGATGTCTGACTTGAGGGTATTCGTAAAGTTCTTGTTGTTTTTTTGTTTTTTTCTAATCTTTATTTTTATTTATTTGTTTGTTTATTTATTACTGTTATTATTATTAAAAGGAGCAGTATTTAATAGATCCGTAAGCTCTGTTTCTGACAGTTATTTGCAGATATGGAGAAACACTTTTTGCATTTTGTATTGAAAGTGAAACGCGTACTCATCTAAGGAAAACGCTGAAATTTCTATCTCGATGTCGTCTGTGGATGCTTAGAACAATTCATCCTTACAACTCAAAATCTCGGTTCTAGATTGGCGAGAAAAATCACGAATATAACTGATCCTTTTTAAACAAAATTAGTGAAAACTGCATCGCCTATATCTAATGTAAAATCATAACAGTGTGACGAACCACACTTCACAGATGTTAATTTTAAAATGTTTGTTTTGATTTCATCTTACAGAACTTACAGAGCTAAGTGATAAGCAGGTGAAGATGATAAAGAGGATCTTTCATGTCTTTAGGTACTTTTACACCTTCTTGAACGTAACTTATAAAGTCACTGTCATATACTTAATCTACTGATGTTTTGTTTGGTAAACAACCTGTTTTTAAGTATTTATTTCTTAATCAATACCTGTAAAGCAAAGAAATAATTGCCTGTACATCCAATTATTTAGTACGGCTATAAAATATTGATATATAGTAATTTCAGTAGCTGATAGAGCCCTATCCTGATTTTACCTCACTCATGCCTTTCAATGAATATACGAACATCAACATCTATTATTTATTTTAATTAGTGAACGTTTGTCAGTGATTTCGAATTATTGCAAGTCAGACAAATGTCTCCTTTATTTCCTGGTTTTAAAAATTATCCCAAAAGATAAGCGTGGAGTTTCATTAATGTCCTGGTTTCGTTTTCAAATAGTTTTTCTGTCTGTGATTTTGTGCATTTTATAATCTGAATGACTACTACATGAATATAATAGGTGAAAAAGAATTATTTTCTTACAAACGTTAGCTGATATTAATTTTACACATTTTATGTTTATCTATATTTCTGAAATTACAGATTTAACCTATGAAACAACGGAAATCATTGTACACAAAACTTGTTCAACTTTAAATGAAGTTGAAAACAACACAATAAAAGGTATGTACAATTTAATTTGTTTTGTTTTTTTACAATTTTTTAAATTAAATATTTTTGGAAGATAATGAAAGAACACAGACAGTAGTAAAAATAAAAATATCGTTATATGATTAAACCTTGTTTGTTTAGTGTCATTCTTTATGTAACATGTGACGCTCGTTTTATTAAAACGTAATTTGCATGGTCACCCTCCGTAATGATGTCTGACTTGAGGGTATTCGTAAAGTTCTTGTTGTTTTTTTTTTTTTTCTAATCTTTATTTTTATTTATTTGTTTGTTTATTTATTACCGTTATTATTATTAAAAGGAGCAGTATTTAATAGATCCGTAAGCTCTGTTTCTGACAGTTATTTGCAGATACGGAGAAACACTTTTTGCATTTTGTATTGAAAGTGAAACGCGTACTCATCTAAGGAAAACGCTGAAATTTCTATCTCGATGTCGTCTGTGGATGCTTAGAACAATTCATCCTTACAACTCAAAATCTCGGTTCTAGATTGGCGAGAAAAATCACGAATATAACTGATCCTTTTAAACAAAATTAGTGAAAACTGCAGGACCCTACCCTGATTTTACCTCACTCATACCTTTCAATTAATATACGAACATCAACATCTATTGTTTATTTTAATTAGTGAATGTTTGTCAGTGATTTCGAATTAGTGGACGTCCTTGTTTCAAAATTGTTATGTAATTTATAATTTTTTGTTTTTGTTTTTTTTGTATCTTACGGTAAGCATGTACACATGTACCAAAAGGTTCTAGTTGTCTTGAAGTCATGTATGGATCTTAAAAAATGTTGATGCCTGAAACTCTTCTTTAATGTACTGGTTTCATTGTCAAATACTTTGTCTATCTGTGACTTTGAGCATTTTTTTATTCAGAATAACTATCGCCTGAGAATATAATATGAAAAATAATTATTTTCTTATAATCATAAACTGATGTTAATTCTTAAATTTTAAATCAATTCATTTTTCTGAAATGACAGGGCTAGTTATGGAAGTGTATAACTTGGTGCTTGAAGCATTATTATTATTATTATAAAATTTTAAAATATATAATTTTTGAAAAGATCATGATAGATCACGGGTAAAAGTAAAAGATAAATCTGTTATTACTGGATTAAAATTTGTTAGTTTAATTTTCTGTAAGATAAATGTACTTGTAAATATAAAATATAATTTACATAGTCCTTTTTGACAGTGATATCTGATTTGACGGGTTAGAAACTTTTAATGTTTTAGTCTTTATTTATTTATTTATTTATGTTATTATTATTGAAAGGACCGATATACTGCACCATTTGACATAGCCGTAAACTCTGTTTCTGACAGTTGTTAGCAGATATGCAGAAACGCTTTTTGTATTGTAAGTGAAACACCTCCATATCCAGCAAAAAACGTTGTCTATTTCGAAGTTATATGTGAATGCTTGGAAGAATTCATCCTTAAAAGTTATAATCTCCATTCTACACTGGCGAGATAAATCATGAATACAACTGATCTATTTAAATAAAATGACTGAAAACTTTTTTAGATTCAAGATACTAAACTGGAGGGGGGGAAAGGAAATAATTTTTACTCCTATAAAATTCCAGTGGTATTAGATGACAATGCCAAAACTGATCCAGATTTAGATTGTAGCTGAGAATGTGATGATCCACACTCCACTGGTATTAATTTTATAATGTTTACACATTCTAACGAAATTGCAGATCTGAGAGATGAGCCGATGGAAATGAAACTGATAATCGATCAGAGTGCCCTAACGTATTGTAAACTTTCTTTTCTAGCTGTCATTAAACAACGCGATCATGCTATATAAATCGATTGTTATAAATGTTTCCTTTTTTTCTTTGTTTTTTTTTATTGTTGTGTAACAGTAGGAAAAGACTTCTTAAAGTATGCTCTGAAACAAAGAATGGGTGTTATTTTATTATTTACCATAAATATTCAACAAATGTTCTCAGGTAATAAATAATTTAATGAAATGAAAGCAGTATGAACGTGTTACAATAAAGTTTATACATCTATCAGAGACGTTAAATATATGTTAATTATACATGTTCAGAAACTGATAGTGAATGTTTATCTTAGCGTTTTATTAATTCAGCAGTTACTTTTGGCTGTTTAATGATAAATAGTTGTGATAATTTATGACTTCATTTACACTAAAAATAATACACAAACCTTCAAAACAACTTTAATTACTTATTTATTTATTATATTCTAACCTTGTCAGTGACATTCTCCGATAAAGAAAGGAAAACGAATCATATAAATTTGTATTAATTCAACTGTCTTTCATGTTTTATCAGATTCAAGATATCAAACAGAACATTTGCCAATAATATTTACAGCTATAAAATGTCAGTAGTATTATTTTACAATGCTAAACAGGCTTCCTAGAAATAGGGAAAACTTGTTCACCATTAAATGCAGTTGAAAACATCACTGTAGAATGTAACTACAATTTAATTTTTTAACGGATAAATACAATATTACATGATTAAACATTGTTAGTTTACTTTCATACTTTATGTAACAAGTGACCCTCGTTTTATTCAAACGTAATTTGAATAGTCACCCTTTGGAATGATTTCTGACTCGACGGGATTCGTAAACATTTAGTTTCTTTCTACTGTTTATTTTCATCTGTTTGTTTATTTATTATTTTTGTTGTTATTACTGAAAGGAGCACCATTTGATCTTAAAAAGATGTTCATGCTTAAAACTCTTCGTTAATGTGCATGTTTCGTTGACAAATACTTTGTCTATCTGTGATTTTGAGCATTTTTTTAATCTGAATAACTATCACATGAGAATATAACACGTAAAATAATATTTTTCTTATAATCATAAACTTATGTTTATTCACAAATTTTATATCAATTTATTTTTCTGAAATGACAGGCCTAGATATGGAAATGTATAAGATGCTGATTGAAGCAGGTATGTTTTTATTATTATTATTATTATTATTATTATTATGAAATTTTCAAATAAATAAATTTTGAAAAGACCATTATAGATCACAGGAAGAAATAAAAGATAAATCTATTATTACTAGATTAACGTTTGTTACAATATGAATATAAGAGGTGAAAAATAAGTATTTTCTTATAACCATAAACCGATGTTAATTTTACAAATTTTATCTTTATTTTTTCTGAAATTACAGATATGTGTAAAATATTTGTAGTGGTAAACACAGAAAGTTTGTACAATGTTTTTTTTTTTTACAAACTCTGACAATGTAATAATTTTCGTAAGAATATGAAAGTTATAACAAATAAATAACGTAGTTTAATTTCATACTGCATTAAGAAGTGGCTTTCGTTTTACTAAAATATAATGTAATATCACAGAACAGCTGAGAAGTAATGAGACAGAACAGGTGAGAAGTGATGAGACAGAACAGGTGAGAAGTGAAGATACAGAACAGCTGAGAAGTGAAGATACAGAACAGCTGAGAGGTGATGAGAGACAACAGCTGAGAAGTGATAAGACAGAACAGTTGAGAAGTGAAGATACAGAACAGCTGAGAGGTGATGAGAGAGAACAACTGAGAAGTGATGAGACAGAACAGTTGAGACGTGAAGATACAGAACAGTTGAGAAGTGAAGATACAGAACAGCTGAGAAGTCATGAGACAGAACAGTCGAGAAGTGATGAGACAGAACAGTTGAGAAGTGATGAGGCAGAACAGCTGAGAAGTGTTGAGAGAGAACAGTTCAGAAGTCGTGAGATAGAACAGTTCAGAAGTGATGAGATAGAACAGTTCAGAAGTGATGAGACAGAACAGCTGAAAAGTGATACGACAAAAGAGTTGAGAAGTGATGAGACAGAACAGTTGAGAAGTGATGAGACAGAACAGCTGAGAAGTGGTGAGACAGAACAGTTGAGAAGTGGTGAGACAGAACAGTTGAGAAGTGATGAGACAGAACAGGTGAGAAGTGATGAGATAGAACAGTTGAGAAGTGATGAGATAGAACAGTTGAGAAGTGATGAGACAGAACAGCTGAGAAGTGGTGAGACAGAACAGTTGAGAAGTGGTGAGACAGAACAGTTGAGAAGTGATGAGACAGAACAGGTGAGAAGTGATGAGATAGAACAGTTGAGAAGTGATGAGATAGAACAGTTGAGAAGTGATGAGACAGAACAGTTGAGAAGTGAAGAGACAGAACAGTTGAGAAGTGATGAGACAGAACAGTTGAGAAGTGATGAGACAGAACATTTGAGAAGTGATGAGACAGAACAGCTGAGAAGTGGTGAGACAGAACAGTTGAGAAGTGGTGAAACAGAACAGTTGAGAAGTGGTGAGACAGAACAGTTGACAAGTGATACGACAAAACATTTGAGAAGTAGTGAGATAGAACATTTGAGAAGTGGTGAGAGAGAACAGCTGAGAAGTGGTGAGATAGAACAGCTGAGAAGTAGTGAGATAGAACAGATGAGAAGTGATAAGACAGAACAGTTCAGAAGTCGTGAGATAGAACAGTTCAGAAGTGATGAGATAGAACAGTTCAGAAGTGATGAGACAGAACAGCTGAAAAGTGATACGACAAAAGAGTTGAGAAGTGATGAGACAGAACAGTTGAGAAGTGATGAGACAGAACAGCTGAGAAGTGGTGAGACAGAACAGTTGAGAAGTGGTGAGACAGAACAGTTGAGAAGTGATGAGACAGAACAGGTGAGAAGTGATGAGATAGAACAGTTGAGAAGTGATGAGATAGAACATTTGAGAAGTGATGAGACAGAACAGTTGAGAAGTGAAGAGACAGAACAGTTGAGAAGTGATGAGACAGAACAGTTGAGAAGTGATGAGACAGAACATTTGAGAAGTGATGAGGCAGAACAGTTGAGAAGTGGTGAGACAGAACAGTTGAGAAGTGATGAGAGAGAACAGCTGAGAAGTGGTGAGATAGAACAGCTGAGAAGTAGTGAGATAGAACAGATGAGAAGTGATAAGACAGAACAGTTGAGAAGTTGTGAGACAGAACAGCTGAGAACAGTTGAGAGAACAGTTCAGAAGTCGTGAGAGAGAACAGTTGAGAAGTGATCAGACAGAACAGCTGAGAGAGTGTTGAGAGAGAACAGTTCAGAAGTCGTGAGATAGAACAGTTGAGAAGTGATGAGATAGAACAGTTGAGAAGTGTTGAGATAGAACAGTTCAGAAGTGATGAGAGAGAACAGCTGAGAAGTGATGAGATAGAACAGTTGAGAAGTGATGAGATAGAACAGTTGAGAAGTGTTGAGAGAGAACAGTTCAGAAGTCGTGAGACAGAACAGTTGAGAAGTGATCAGACAGAACAGCTGAGAAGTGTTGAGAGAGAACAGTTCAGAAGTCGTGAGATAGAACAGTTGAGAAGTGATGAGATAGAACAGTTCAGAAGTGATGAGACAGAACAGCTGAAAAGTGATACGACAAAAGAGTTGAGAAGTGGTGAGACAGAACAGTTGAGAAGTGATGAGAGAGAACAGCTGAGAAGTGATGAGATAGAACAGTTGAGAAGTGATGAGATAGAACAGTTGAGAAGTGATAAGACAGAACAGTTGAGAAGTGATGAGAAAGAACAGTTCAGAAGTGATGAGACAGAACAGTTGAGAAGTGATGAGACAGAACAGTTGAGAAGTGATGAGACAGAACAGTTGACAAGTGATACGACAAAAGACTTCAGAAGTGATGAGACAGAACAGTTGAGAATTGATGAGACACAACAGTTGAGAAGTGGTGAGACAGAACAGTTGAGAAGTGATGAGACAGAACAGTTGAGAAGTAGTGAGATAGAACAGTTGAGAAGTGATCAGACAGAACAGTTGAGAAGTGAAGATACAGAACAGCTGAGAAGTCATGAGACAGAACAGTCGAGAAGTGATGAGACAGAACAGTTGAGAAGTGATGAGGCAGAACAGCTGAGAAGTGTTGAGAGAGAACAGTTCAGAAGTCGTGAGATAGAACAGTTCAGAAGTGATGAGATAGAACAGTTCAGAAGTGATGAGACAGAACAGCTGAAAAGTGATACGACAAAAGAGTTGAGAAGTGATGAGACAGAACAGTTGAAAAGTGATGAGACAGAACAGCTGAGAAGTGGTGAGACAGAACAGTTGAGAAGTGGTGAGACAGAACAGTTGAGAAGTGATGAGACAGAACAGGTGAGAAGTGATGAGATAGAACAGTTGAGAAGTGATGAGATAGAACAGTTGAGAAGTGATGAGACAGAACAGTTGAGAAGTGAAGAGACAGAACAGTTGAGAAGTGATGAGACAGAACAGTTGAGAAGTGATGAGACAGAACATTTGAGAAGTGATGAGACAGAACAGCTGAGAAGTGGTGAGACAGAACAGTTGAGAAGTGGTGAAACAGAACAGTTGAGAAGTGGTGAGACAGAACAGTTGACAAGTGATACGACAAAACATTTGAGAAGTACTGAGATAGAACATTTGAGAAGTGCTGAGAGAGAACAGCTGAGAAGTGGTGAGATAGAACAGCTGAGAAGTAGTGAGATAGAACATTTGAGAAGTGGTGAGAGAGAACAGCTGAGAAGTGGTGAGATAGAACAGCTGAGAAGTAGTGAGATAGAACAGATGAGAAGTGATAAGACAGAACAGTTCAGAAGTCGTGAGATAGAACAGTTCAGAAGTGATGAGATAGAACAGTTCAGAAGTGATGAGACAGAACAGCTGAAAAGTGATACGACAAAAGAGTTGAGAAGTGATGAGACAGAACAGTTGAGAAGTGATGAGACAGAACAGCTGAGAAGTGGTGAGACAGAACAGTTGAGAAGTGGTGAGACAGAACAGTTGAGAAGTGATGAGACAGAACAGGTGAGAAGTGATGAGACAGAACAGTTGAGAAGTGATGAGATAGAACATTTGAGAAGTGATGAGACAGAACAGTTGAGAAGTGAAGAGACAGAACAGTTGAGAAGTGATGAGACAGAACAGTTGAGAAGTGATGAGACAGAACATTTGAGAAGTGATGAGGCAGAACAGTTGAGAAGTGGTGAGACAGAACAGTTGAGAAGTGATGAGAGAGAACAGCTGAGAAGTGGTGAGATAGAACAGCTGAGAAGTAGTGAGATAGAACAGATGAGAAGTGATAAGACAGAACAGTTGAGAAGTTGTGAGACAGAACAGCTGAGAAGTGTTGAGAGAGAACAGTTCAGAAGTCGTGAGAGAGAACAGTTGAGAAGTGATCAGACAGAACAGCTGAGAAGTGTTGAGAGAGAACAGTTCAGAAGTCGTGAGATAGAACAGTTGAGAAGTGATGAGATAGAACAGTTGAGAAGTGTTGAGATAGAACAGTTCAGAAGTGATGAGAGAGAACAGCTGAGAAGTGATGAGATAGAACAGTTGAGAAGTGATGAGATAGAACAGTTGAGAAGTGTTGAGAGAGAACAGTTCAGAAGTCGTGAGACAGAACAGTTGAGAAGTGATCAGACAGAACAGCTGAGAAGTGTTGAGAGAGAACAGTTCAGAAGTCGTGAGATAGAACAGTTGAGAAGTGATGAGATAGAACAGTTCAGAAGTGATGAGACAGAACAGCTGAAAAGTGATACGACAAAAGAGTTGAGAAGTGGTGAGACAGAACAGTTGAGAAGTGATGAGAGAGAACAGCTGAGAAGTGATGAGATAGAACAGTTGAGAAGTGATGAGATAGAACAGTTGAGAAGTGATAAGACAGAACAGTTGAGAAGTGATGAGAAAGAACAGTTCAGAAGTGATGAGACAGAACAGTTGAGAAGTGATGAGACAGAACAGTTGAGAAGTGATGAGACAGAACAGTTGACAAGTGATACGACAAAAGACTTCAGAAGTGATGAGACAGAACAGTTGAGAATTGATGAGACACAACAGTTGAGAAGTGGTGAGACAGAACAGTTGAGAAGTGATGAGACAGAACAGTTGAGAAGTAGTGAGATAGAACAGTTGAGAAGTGATCAGACAGAACAGTTGAGAAGTGAAGATACAGAACAGCTGAGAAGTCATGAGACAGAACAGTCGAGAAGTGATGAGACAGAACAGTTGAGAAGTGATGAGGCAGAACAGCTGAGAAGTGTTGAGAGAGAACAGTTCAGAAGTGATGAGACAGAACAGCTGAAAAGTGATACGACAAAAGAGTTGAGAAGTGGTGAGACAGAACAGTTGAGAAGTGATGAGAGAGAACAGCTGAGAAGTGGTGAGATAGAACAGCTGAGAAGTAGTGAGATAGAACAGATGAGAAGTGATAAGACAGAACAGTTGAGAAGTTGTTTGACAGAACAGCTGAGAAGTGTTGAGAGAGAACAGTTCAGAAGTCGTGAGACAGAACAGTTGAGAAGTGATCAGACAGAACAGCTGAGAAGTGTTGAGAGAGAACAGTTCAGAAGTCGTGAGATAGAACAGTTGAGAAGTGATGAGATAGAACAGTTCAGAAGTGATGAGACAGAACAGCTGAAAAGTGATACGACAAAAGAGTTGAGAAGTGGTGAGACAGAACAGTTGAGAAGTGATGAGAGAGAACAGCTGAGAAGTGATGAGATAGAACAGTTGAGAAGTGATGAGACAGAACAGTTGAGAAGTGATGAGAAAGAACAGTTCAGAAGTGATGAGACAGAACAGTTGAGAAGTGATGAGACAGAACAGTTGAGAAGTGATGAGACAGAACAGTTGACAAGTGATACGACAAAAGACTTCAGAAGTGATGAGACAGAACGATTGAGAAGTGATGAGACAGAACAGTTGAGAATTGATGAGACACAACAGTTGAGAAGTGGTGAGACAGAACAGTTGAGAAGTGATGAGACAGAACAGTTGAGAAGTAGTGAGATAGAACAGTTGAGAAGTGATCAGACAGAACAGTTGAGAAGTGATGAGAGAGAACAGCTGAGAAGTTATGAGACAGAACAGTTGACAAGTGATACGACAAAAGAGTTGAGAAGTGATGAGACAGAACAGTTGAGAAGTGAGGAGACAGAACAGTTGAGAAGTGAGGAGACAGAACAGTTGAGAAGTGATACGACAAAAGATTTGAGAAGTGATGAGAGAGAACAGTTGAGAAGTGGTGAGACAGAACAGTTGAGATGTGATGAGACAGAACAGTTGAGAGGTAATGAGACAGAACAGTTGAGAAGTGGTCAGAGAGAACAGATGGGATGTGATAAGACAGAACAGTTGAGATGTGATGAGACAGAACAGTTGAAAAGTGATGAGACAGAACAGTTGAGAAGTAATCAGACAGAACAGTTGAGAAGTGATGACAGAGAACAGTTGAGACGTAATGAGAGAGAACAGTTGAGAAATGATGAATTGGGAACAGAACATTCAGACACTGTCAGATACAGGAGGGAGTGGGACCGATATGCGTCTTACTTACGATTTCCTCTAACCTCAGCCTGGCCAAGTCATCTTGCAGCTGCTGGATTCTACTTTACTGGGTCTGATGATCGCGTTGTCTGCTTCAGCTGTGGTCAGAGCTATGATCACTGGAGACCTGGAGATAAGCCAAGTGAAATTCACAGACAGATCTCTCCAAGATGCAGATTTGTCCTGGGAGAGGAAGAAAGTGAACCGATTCGGGTAAGTGAGAATGCTGAGCAGAGACTACAAGAATTCCTGGGCAGATTATCTGTACCAGTATCGGAATTTTCTGCTATTCAAAGTGAAACACTTCGTAATCGGAGCGAGTCTGAAAGTTCAGTTAGTGACAATGAACTGTTTGGAGTCTCTGAAACATCTGCTGTTAACACCATTGATTTTGCTACAAACACTGTTTTATTTGTTTTTAATGATACAGTTCCTTCTTTTACTGGCCAGAGTTCTATCAGTGGTGATGCTGTTGCCTCTAATGATTCTCATCAAAGTTCTTCACATCTCAGTCTCAGTAATTTACCAATCCTTCAGATGTCCGGTTTTCTGTCTGGAAGCTCCTCTACATCAGCCCTGGAATTGTATGCAGCACGTCACTCCGATTACGTCGAGGTACAAAGACGTATTTCGTCTTTTGAACACCGATGGCCACATCCTGACAACCAAAATCCGACAGAACTGGCAGAAGCCGGTTTCTTCTTCTCTGGTTAGTGTTACTCTTTATTAAAACGTTTCACATTTTAATTCATTTTAAGACATTTATATTTTAATATTCATTTGAAAATAAGACTTGAAATTACTGACAATATACATTTAAAATGTCTGACATTTTAGTTGTGACGTAAAACTTTTAATACAGATTTTGAATGTGGGCGTTTTGATAGTCATCTGACATCTTTGAAAGATCGATGGAACATAATTTTGCGTATGTTTGTGTGCCAGTATGTATGGGTTATTGGCGTGGGTGTCACAAGAAACGTGTACAATTATGAACATGCACATTCATGTATATACAGGTAATTCACGTGATAGCACAACCTGCTTTTACTGCGGCGGAGGACTTAGAAATTGGATGCAGGGAGATAACCCTTACGTGGAACACGCCAGATGGTTTCCACGATGCGATTTCATCAGACATGTGAAGGGAGACAATTTTGTTGATTTGGTTCAAGACATGAATGAAAATGAAGTGGAGGTAACTAGCTGATATTTTTAGCTTTACCATGAAATTATTAAACTTGTATAAATTCGTGTATTTGTTTTCACAAAGAATTCAGAAGTTTCTTAAATTTGTTTTACATCTAATTTTTTCTCTGTAGATTTGTTTTATTATTGTTCTTATTTATTTATTTATTTATTTAGATATTTAGTTATTGATTTATTAATTTTAATTTTTTTTTTTGTCGTTATTATTATTGAAAATATAGTAATAAAGTTTTAAAATTTATTTTAGATTAACTATGACCAAGTGATGGATATTTTAAATGATTGTCGACCTACATTTGAACGTCTTGGAATTAAAACACGTCAAGGTAAGTTTTAACGTTAACAAAATTCTAGATTTATCAACAAGATTCTATAGACTGCACAATGTCAAAGATTAATGTCAAGATAAACGTATTTAATAGTTTACATCCCACAAAGTATCATTTTAAATGAGATCACGTCAGTAGAATTAATATTATAAATATTTTATTTCATTTTGTTCATGTAGTTGATGAATGTGTTGTTTCAGAAGAAAAGAGTGGCGAATTTATCGAAAGAACAAGAAACACAGAACGTGTAACTGAAGGTATATTGCAGTTTTATTTCACTATCTTTTATTATTATTATTATTATTTCTGATATCTGATATATTCAGTAGAATTAATATTATGAATATTTTATTTGATTTGGTTCGTATAGTTGATGAGTTGCTTGTATCTGAAGAAAGGAGTGACGAACCTAGTGAAATAAAAAGAAATACAAACATGCAGTTGGAGCTATATTGCAGCTTTATTTGACTACACTTTATTTATTTATTTATTTATTTACTTATTGATATATTTAATCATCTTGTTTTTACTGTTATTGCTGTTATAACTGTTATCATTATTGCTGTATTAGTTCTTGTGTTGTTGTCGTTATTATTATTATTATTATTACAACTATTATTACATTTTATTCATTTACTTTCTATTCTTATTTATTTTTATTTTTGTTTGTTTATTTATCTGTTTGTATTGTTAATTGTACTGCAAATTATTATTATTATTATTATTATTATTATTATTATTATTATTATTATTATTATTATTATTATTATCATTGTTGTTACCTGATACATTTGGTTGATAAAGAAATAATTTAGGGAGAAAGAAGGGAACAACATTTTATTAAATACATAAAACATTGTCAAGAGCCGTGGTTACTTTTATGAATAATTTCTTATCTATATGTGTATCTATCTATCCATCTATCTATCTATCTATCTATCTATCTATCTATCTATCTATCTATCTATCTATGTACTCAACTAATTCTTTCAAAGGTTTGTGTTACAAAGGATACAAATTATTATTATTATTATTATTATTATTATTATTATTTTCTCGCTTCAAAGTTTATATGCTACAAAGTATTCATTTTTTAAACTGCTTTGTTCCATTTGTTTTAAAATACACGTAATATTTGTGGTATAAAAGTATTAAATATTTTACATCCCACGAAACAGGATTTTGAATGAGATCACGGCAATAGAATTAATATTATTAATATTTTATTTCATTCATTTCGTGCAGTTGAATTTCTTGTTTCTGAAGGAAAGAGTGACACATTTAGTAAAACAACAAGAAATAAAGAACTTGCAACTGGAGGTATATTGTAGTTTTATTTCACGACATTTTATTTATTTGTTCATTTGTTTGTTTATTTGCTTGTTTGTTTGCTTGCTTGTTTATTTATTAATTATTTGGTCGTTTGTTTATTTATCTATTATTGTTGTTATTGTTTATATTACTTTTGTTGTTACTTTTATTAGTAATCTTGTTGTTATCATTATTGCTCTAATTTTTCTTGTTATCGTTGTTATTGTTAATATTATTATTAATATTACTAGTATTACATTTTATTCGTTTATTATTTATCTATTTATCTGTTTATTTATTTATTTATTATTATTATTATTTTTTATGATGTTATTATTGTCATTGTTGTCATTGATGTTAATTATTATTATTATTATTATTATTATTATTATTATTGATACTTGATATCTTTAAGAGGGAAAGTAATACAGAAAACCTTTTTGTATATTAGTAAAGCCTAGTGAAGAGTCAAGTTAGTTTTGTGGTAAAATCTACAAATTATTTGTTTACAAAGGTTATGCGTAATAAAATATACAAGTTATTTGATTTATTTTAAACTGTTTTTTGTTACAAAATACACACATTATTTAACGTATAAGAATGATATTGTTTTTATTACGTACTCTTTGATATTTAATAGATTCCTTGCTGGATGATAATGAGGAACTCATCTGCAAAGTTTGTCTTGGAAACAAGATCAGAATGGTTTTCCTGCCCTGCGGTCACCTTTGTTGCTGTGAAGATTGTGCGCCCAGACTGCGAAGATGTCCACTTTGTAGAGAGATAATCCAAGCCACTGTGCGAGCTTTCTTGTGTTAATCTTTTTCTGCCCATTTTTATTATAATATGTTTTTGATTATTATTATTATTATTATTATTATTTTTAAGATGACGATGTGTTGAATTTTAATTCATTTTAATTTGGTGTGAGTGGACAGTTTCATCGAGAGATTGTGGAACGCAGAAAACGTGTTACAACAAGGAAGATGTCATAATATTTCCATTCAGTGTCATCTAAAAATACATTAACGCATGGTTCTACCAGAAGCCGGTTTCTTCTTCTCTGGTCAGTGTTACTGCTGCTTACTTCGAAATCTTCACATTTTAATAATCATTTGAAAATCTTCTTCGACTGCTCTATATTTTTTATCATTGACATTTTAAGTCTTTTACATTTTAATGTTAATTTGCTATTTCTGACATTTTACCTGACGTTTCAGTAGTGATTTAAACACTTCAGAATTTTAAGACTGATTTTGAATTTGGGTATTTTGATGGTCATCTGAAATCTTTGAAAGATCGATACAACATCGTACATTAATTTTGTATATATGTCTGTATTTCCATATGTGTGTTCATCTAAGTGTGTATGTATTTGTGTGCCAGTATTAGCAGAGTTTTGGTGGATGTATGTGTCACAGGAAATGTATACAGTTATGAACAAGCACATTTATGTATAAACATGTAATTCACGTGATAGCACGTCCTGCTTTTACTGCGGCGGAGGCCTTAGAAATTGGAAGCAGGGAGATAACTCTTACGTGGAACACGCCAGATGGTTTCCACAATGTGATTTCATCAGACAGGTGAAGGGAGATAAGTTTGTTGATTTGGTTCAAGAAATGAATGAAAATGAAGAGGAGGTAACTAGCTGATATTTTTAACTTTACCATGAAATTATTAAACTTGTGTAACTACATATTTTTGTGTTTTCACAAGGATTTGAACAGTTTCTTAAATTTAATTTATATTTTGTAATCTTTATTTTCTCTTTCCTTGGATATTTTGTTTATTACAGTATTCCCTCGCTATTCGCGGGGGTTACGGGAATAGCGAAAAACCGCGAATATTGGATGCAGTTTTAAAACGTCTATTATGAGATTATATACGGTACTAAATGCTTCCCAAACACTTTCTAAAGACACTCTTACTCATTAATACAGTAATAATGTAGTAATATTGCATGCAGTTATGTATTTCACTAATGTAGTAATGATAATGTAAACGCATTTTAATTTTGTACTGAAACAATATTTTAATCAGAAAGAAACGTAAGTACAGGAGGACAGTAACACCGCATAGCATAGTTACCCATACAGTATTACTGTACCGTAAAGTCATTTTCTATGCGTACAACATATGTATTAGAATTGACAGAAAGTGGAACAAATTTAAAGGCAAACAGACAGATAAATACAGTACGCACAGTTCAGGTAATAATAATACAATTCAGTAATAATATGCAATTAAAAACATTATTAATACACGGTCACAAAAAATATGCACTGTACATACAGTGTATGCATTTATAAAAAAATACGTACTGTATTGCAATAATAATTGAAAAAATTTGATACTGTTTGTGCGGTTTACCGAGTATTTGTTTTTATGACGCTATGACGCTCGCCTGTTATACCAGCATACGATGCGATAGGGTTAAGAGCCTAACCCGCGAATATGCGGGGTCGCGAATGGGGAACCGCGAACAGGTGAGGGTATACTGTATTTTTTTATTTTATTAGTTAAGCTACTTTTAAAATTTCTGTTATCTTATGTTTTTGTGTCATTATTAGTATTACAATTATTATTTATGTTCTTTTTTTAGTACTACTACTGTTTTAATCAGTATGATATTTTGTGTTTAGTAGAAACAAAACCTGATGATACTAAGGTAGAAACACAGACCATGCACCTGAAGGTATATTGTAGTTTTATTTCACTATATTTTATTATTATTATTTTATTAATATTATTATTATTATTATTATTACTGATATTATTATTATTATCATCATCATCATTATTATTATTATTATTATTATTATTATTGATATTATTATTATTATTATTATTATTATTATTACTGATACCTGATACATTCAGTAGAATTAATGTTATGAATATTTTATTTGATTTGGTTCGTATTGTTGATGAATTCTTTGTATCTGAAGAAAGGAGTGGCGAACCCAGTGAAATAGAAAGAAATACAAAACTTGCAGCTGGAGGTATATTGTAGTTTTATTTCACTCCATTTTATTATTATTATGTATTATAAAGTATTAGAGAATTGTTATTTTCATATTTTCTTTTAATATTTAATAGGTTCCTTGCCGGATGACAATGAGGAACTCATCTGCAAAGTTTGTCTTGAAAACAAGATCAGAATAGTTTTCCTGCCCTGCGGTCATCTTTGTTGCTGTGAAGACTGTGAACCCAGACTGCGAAGATGTCCACTTTGTAGAGAGATAATCCGTGCCACTGTGCGAGCTTTCTTGTGTTAATCTTTTTCTGCCCATTTTTATTATAATTTTTTTATTATTATTGTTATTTTTTTATTATAACGATGTGACGACTTTTAATTTACTACTACTATTACTATCAGTTCGTCGATGACAGTTAACAGAAATAGACAATTTATATATTCCTGTACTGTCACAAGGAGAAATGTTGTCAGCTTCTCCGACTAGTGCGTCCGATACACAATCACAAGTTTTATTTAGCAGTGCATTAACTCGCTCGCCTGAATACAGAAATCCAGCTTACCAAATTCATTCTGTGATACAACAGCAAGTACCAGATATTTCAGAAATTAAATGAAATAACTAATACATTTCTTGCCATTTCGGAGAAGACAGATTAAATAAAAGGTATTGAGAAACGATTACAAATTACTGAAACCAATGTCAGTTATTTTAAAATTCAATTGCATGAAAGTAACAAGAAAAATCTATAAATTTTGTAAACACTAGCTTTGAAGAAAGAAAGAATATCGCGGATGTGGTTGAAGCTATGAAGGAAAATGTAAGCCAAGTTGAGAAATGTTATAATGATATTGACAATTTCCGGCGTGATTATAAAGATCTGTATGAAAATGTGTTTGTTATTCAGACAGGATCAATGGGAAACAAGCTGATTTTTAACGAGATTGTAGAAAAAGACGATGGGGACAAACAGAGAGCAAGTACTAAATCAGTTTCTTAAAGAACAAACGGAACACGAAAATACTTTTGCATTTAATCGTGTGCATCGTCTCGGACGGAAAGTACCAAACTCAAATAGTCCACGACTTGTCATTGCTAGATTTGAAAGACTGAAAGAGAGAGAAACTGTTAGAAGAAATTCTAAAGTTTTGAACTCATTTTGTTGTCAGTGGACAGTTTCCTCGATCTAAATTTAAATCTAGAAAAACATCTAATATATTTTCTGGTGTTGTATATATACCGCCTAAAGTCTCTCGCTATTTTAACAGTGATACTTTTAACGTGTTGCAAGAGGAACTTAATAACATACCTGCTGAAAACTAGAAACAGGTTATATACACAAGCACAGAAGGGATTGCATTTCATTCTACAACAAGGAAGATGTCATAATATTTCCATTCAGTGTCAACTAAAATTATTTTAACGCATGGTTCTATCAGTTCTGCATGGTAGCGAAATTTGGGAATTTGAAAATTTGTCATTACTTGAAAAATTATGTAACCGGTTTATGAAATTGTTATTACCTGTAAGGAAATCTGCTCTATTGTACTTATTAAATGGAGAACTTGGACTTATCCAGTATATACTGCTGTAAAAGTAAAAGTTATTATTTACTAGTATCGAATGATCACGGGAAAGCAGTCATAAGTTTATATTACTAGTGTACAGACTTTTGCTGAATGATGTTAAGAAAAACACTTTCTATCACAAATGGATATTATTTAACTCTAAAAAAGCTGGTGTCCTTAGAGAATTTTCTATTTTCTGTAATCTAATCATGAATTTTTTCACGTAACCCGTGTAAAATAGTTTAATAAAAGAACTGAGAGCGTAAATGAAAAAATCCACTACAAAGTAATTCCAGACGTTGTTATTTTCTAGATATGCGTTTTATAACTGAATTTCATTTGATTTTATTATGTTGATATATCTTTGCTTTGATATTATGTGTTTATATTAGACTGCTTACTTAATCTAATACATTACTGTAAACCATAGATTATTGTAAGAAACATGACAGATGAATAACATTTATGAAATACAAAAGATAAAGAAACTTAATTATGTAGATGATGTCACAATTTAAAACAAAGTATTTAAAATACGACTTTATCGCATTCAGAGAAATGTGAGTTATTACTGTTCCTCTGATGATGTGTTTGAGGCATTTCTTCATGATTGTTTTATAATGTACCTGAATACTGAACGTGTGTCAGGCACTTCAAGAATAGATAGAAAGGAAACAATAAATTCAGCTATTCACGGAAATGAATCAGAAGGTTCAACTGTTGATGGAAGTGATTCAGAAGCTGCAAACCTTGAAGAAAATGGATCAGGCACTTCAAGAACTGATAGAAATGAAACAAACAATTCAACTGTTCACTAAAGCTGTAATTGTTGATGGAAATAAATCAGAAGTTGAAACTGTTGATGGTAATCAAACAGAAACTGCACGAATTGATAAAATTGAGTCAGAAGCTGCAGAAATTGATAGCAGTAAATCAGAACTTGCAAATATTTATAGAAATGAATCAGAAGGCTTAGACATAACAGGATCAGATATTATCGAAGGAAGAAAAATGATAAATAGATACATTGATGAGAATGGACCGGAAGAGGCAAGTTGTAAGGAAACGGAATCAGAAATTGCTGATGATGACAGAAATCAAAGTGGAATAATGAGAAATGATTTAAGGACAGAATATTCAGACACTGTCAGATACAGGAGGGAGTGGGACCGATATGCGTCTTACTTACGATTTTCTCTAACCTTAGCCTGGCCAAGTCGTCTTGCAGCTGCTGGATTCTACTTTACTGGGTCTGATGATCGCGTTGTCTACTTCAGCTGTGGTCAGAGCTATGATCACTGGAGACTTGAAGATAACCCAATGGAAATTCACAGACAAATCTCTCCAAGCTGCAGATTTGTCCTGGGAGAGGAAGAAAATGAATCGATTAGGGTAAGTGAGAATGCTGAGCAGAGACTACAAGAATTCCTGGGCAGATTAACTGTCAGTTCAGTGTTACCAGCTGTTCAAAGTGAAACACTTCGTAATCGGAGCGAGTCTGAAAGTTCATTGAGTGACAATGAACTGTTTGGAGTCTCTGAAACACCAAGAAATAACGTCGACGACATCGTTGCCTATGTTGATCATAACAATATTGACATATCTGCCGACACTTTGACTGGCACTCTAGCATCAGCTACTAATACCGGCTGTATGCCTACACTTACTGGTAATATTTGTAGTATGCCTTCAAGCACTGTTACATCTACATCTGCTGTCAACACCCATTTTTCATCAACATCTAGTGTTAATACCAGTGATATGGCTACAAATACTGTATTACTTCCTGTTAATGCTACAGTTCCTTCTTTTACTGGCCAGAGTTCTATCAGTGGTGATGCTGTTGCCTCTAATGATTCTCATCAAAGTTCTTCACAGCTTTATCTCAGTAATTTAACAATCCTTCAGCTGTGCGGTTTTCTGTCTGGAAGCTCCTCTACATCAGCCCTGACGTTGAATGCAGCTCGTCACAGCGACTACATAGGCGTACAACGACGTGTTTTGTCTTTTCAAAACCGATGGCCACATCCTGTCAACCAGTCTCCGTCAATGCTCGCAGAAACTGGTTTTTTCTTCTCTGGTTAGTGTTACTGCTGCTTAATTAGAAATCTTCACATGTTAATAATCATGTTATGTTAAATGGTAACTTAAAACACTGGAAATTTCAATAGTCATTTGAAATGTTTGACATTTCAGTAGACATTTAAAAGGTTTGATATTTTACAATCATTTAGAATCTTTGACATATTAATTGTGAAAAAAAAAATGTTAATCTTTATTTCGAATTTGGACGTTTTGGTAGGCATTTCAAATCTTTGATATTTCGATATTCATTTGAATGCTTAATAATAATCATTTGACTTTTTGACAGTTAAATAGTCATGTGAAGTTGTTGACTTTTTAATAATCTTTTGAAATTCTTTGATATTTTTAATTCTTACAGAATGAAATACATTTGAGTAGTAGTAACAGGGAATGATTATTGTTGTAAACGAAATATCACACAAAAAACGAACATAACAAAAGTAATAATAATAATAATAAAATAAAATAAAAAAGTAAACAAATTAAATAAATAAAAAGTTACCTTAAAAATGTGTGGAACAGCATACTTTAATTTTAATTCACGAAGTTGTTCTGTGATTTTATTTTACAGTATAATTTCTAAATCTCGTCATTTTGTTGTTGTTGCTCTTATTATTTACATACATATGCACATTTGTCTGTCTTTCAGTCAGAAGATAACTGAAAAAAAAAGAAGTATTAAGAACAAAAAAAAGGACACACACATAATTTCTTTGGTTTATTATTTGATTTTGTTGTTATTTCATATAACAATTTCACATTTTACTCTAGCTAATTTTCTTATTTCCTTAATGAAAATACTCTTTGTCCACTGTTTGTGAAAAAAAAAAAAAGCATAAAATTATTTTGAATTTCTGTCATTTCTTTTGTAAAAAGAATGTTATTTGTTATTTTTTACAGCTATAAATATCAATTTAACTAAAATAAAAATAAAAAAGTAAAAGTAAAAGTAAATAAAAAGAATAAAAACAAATAAAATAAATGAAACATTTTTATACTCTATTCCAGTTTTAATTTTTGTCAGAAATGTCATATTGAATGTAAAAAAGAAATAATTTTAATTTTATATTTTAATGAAATATCAAATACACTTCTTGCCATTTCGAAGAAGAGAAGGTATTGAGAAATGATTACAAATTATTGAAACCAGTGTCAATAATTTTAAAATCCAACTGCATGAAAATAAGAAGAAAATCTCTGAGTTAGAAAAATCTATAAATTTTGTAAACACTAGTTTTGAAGAAGCCCGTACGGAAAGAAATAATATCTTAGTTGCTCAGGTTGAATATTATAAAATGTAAAACATAACAGAATTTTTAGTATTTATAAATTAAGAAGAATCTTTATTAAATATAATTTACTTTTATATATATATTATATATCTTTTATATGTTCTGTTATTAGTTTTCTAATAATGTGAGGTTCATAATGCATATTGCATTGTATTTACCTTAGGTGTTATATATTTTTCCCGTTTCGTATTCGACATTGTTTACACATTAAATTATATATATATATATATATATTTATATGTTCTGTTATTAGTTTTCTAATAATGTGAGGTTCATAATGCATATTGCATTGTATTTACCTTAGGTGTTATATATTTTTCCCGTTTCGTATTCGACATTGTTTACACATTAAATTATATATATATATATATTTATATGTTCTGTTATTAGTTTTCTAATAATGTGAGGTTCATAATGCATATTGCATTGTATTTACCTTAGGTGTTATATATTTTTCCCGTTTCGTATTCGACATTGTTTACACATTAAATTATATATATATATATATATTTATATGTTCTGTTATTAGTTTTCTAATAATGTGAGGTTCATAATGCATATTGCATTGTATTTACCTTAGGTGTTATATATGCCCATCTTGTATATCATATATATTTCCATCCTGTAATGACTGTAAACAGTGGCTAGATAAAAATAAATAATGTATTAGATATATTTCCATGTTTTCGCTCACAATTATAGGTTTTTCAGAGGGAATTGTATTTGCTTTATTTGTTTATAATATTATTTTACTCGTGTTCGTTTAAAAGAAATCTTTACAAATAAAATAGTTTGGAAAATAATAATAACAATAAAAACATAATGTGTGTCATTATTATTAATGTTTTCATGTATACATTTGTGTGTGTATGTGTGTGTGTGAGTATATATACATATACATACATACATACATATATATATATATATATATATATATATATATACATATATATATACATATATAGGTACATTTACATGAGTATGTATCTCTGTATGTATGTATGTATGTATGAATACATGTATATATGAATGTCGGAATCTATTTATATATTTGTTTGTTTGTGCCTTTTTCACATACCTTTTTATTTGTATCTACTTAATTACTTTTTCTTTGTATCTATTAAATTACCTTTTTATTAGTATTAACGTGATTACATCTCTCTCTATAACCTTATAGATAACAACTTTTGTAAGTTATTTCATTCAGCAGATCCATTCTTTTATGCCGAGAAAAGGTAATAATTGTTAAAATCATATTTATTTTCAGAATCATGGATTTAAAAAAATATAATTTTGGTGTTGTTCACTGCAGAAATCTAACAAGAAATAAAATAGTTTGACAGAAATGACGTATTCTGTTGTTACTAATAATCATATTTGCGTGTCATTATTATTATTATTGTTATTATCATTGTCGTTGTCGTTGTCATAATCATCATCATTATTCTTAATGTTTATATCTATACATGTATGTGAAACTCAAAATGCAAAGTAACTTTCTTTCTTCCTTCGTTCGTTCGTTCATTTATTTATATATTTATTCATTCATTCATTCATTTGGTTACCTACTTTTATCATTAAGTCCCTTCTACTTCCTTACTGCTGCAAAAATGTCTTCTCTTAACTAGTTTACAAATTCTTCTTTTGCCTTCTGTAATTTTCTTTCGCTGGAGAAATAGTGAAATTCGAAATAATTAACTGATACTTCTTTTTTTAATGTTAAAATTACAACACACACACACACACACACATACACACAAAAGGCTTAATATGAAATATATTAATAATATCTTGATTATATATTGTGCAAAATAATATAAATTTTATCCTAACTGTCATCATAAGATTATTCAAGTTTTACATGAAAACTTTCTTCAGGTAAGTAGATAATTAAATCTAACCATAATGCTAAACCTCAACCTAACACTAACACTAAACATAACCCTGATGCTAACATTAACCCTAAACCTTACCCTAGATATAATCTTACTTCTAGCAATATGATAAATTAACCAATGTTATACCAACAATCCTAATAAACTTTCCCAAGTTAATATTTTGAAATAAAAGTTGTTTTAATTTTAACACCAGGTTATATACGAAAACTGCATTGCGGTAAACAGATAATTTAATTTAACCCTATTGCGAACCCTAATCCTAATAAAGAATCTAACCCTAACCCTAGCTGTGTTAATCTGTTTTCAAATGTTTTAAAATGACGATGAGATGAACTTTAGTTCACCTGTGAATCATGTAACAAAGAGTATGAATTGATTTGTTTGAGTTTATTTCGTTTTTTACTTACATGGTCAGGTCTATCACTTTAGTTTCATATTTCATAGAATAACTAATTAATTTTAAACATACAATTTTGAAATAATAATAATAATAATAATAATAATAATAATAATAATAATAATAATAATAATAGAAATGTTTATAGAGATATACACATTAAAAGAGTAGGTAATACATATTTTCTTTAGCGTGTCCAAACCAATAATAAAGATAATTATTGTTGTTCAGTCATGTTTTTGTCGACTGGTAAAATTATTTTTTGAACAGTTTTATGATAAACCATATTGTCATAGATAACAACTTTTGTAAATTATTTTGTTCGGCAGTTTAATTCTTTTATATCAAAAAATAATAATAACCATCTAAATTATATTTATTTTCAGAGTAATAATTTGTTTAAAATATTGTTTTACTGTTGTTCATTGTAGACATTTTTCAAAAGAAATAAACTAATAAACAAATGAAATCATATTTGTCAGTTATTATCTATGTTAGACTATCTATGTAAAAATCTAAATTACATAATCATCTAAGCTTATAGGAAATTCTCAATAACTGTGTATTTAGGAATGAATATTCTGCTCTATCAGATCAAGTCTGATTATATTAATTCCGTCTGCACGAATGTAATGGTTTTTCTCACAGAGAGAAAGACAAATATTCGTAAAATTAACTTCGCTTTCTGCAAACCTGTTACTAAATCCATTATAAAGTAAATATCAGCATATGAAAAATTATTCAGATTAACGTGACCCAAACTGTTTCATTCTTAGTAAATCTGGTCGAACATCTTAGCCATTTGATATCTATATTGGCATTTAGTCTCTCTCTCTCTCTCTCTCTCTCTCTCTCTCTCTCTCTCTCTCTCTCTCTCTCTCTCTCTCTCTCTCTCTCTCTCTCTCTCTCTCTCTCTTTTACAACAATATATATTGATAATAAAGCGGTTATTTCAGAAACAAGGTTACAGGATACACCGAGACATTTTCCAACCATGGCTAACAGCTGTGTGAGTGGGTGGTGCTGGTATGGTGTGACTGCAGTCTTTTTGTCCGTCGTTGTCGTCTTTTCTGTCCACTTCAAAGGCAACGAATTGACTAAATAATACTAATACTAATAATAATAATAATAATAATAATAATAATAATAATAATAATAAAAACAATAAGAAGAAGAAGAAGAAGAAGAAAAACATTTTTAAATGTTTGCGACATTTATTTTTAACGTAACCTAAAGCATATTTAATGATGAACTAAATTATAAAAAGTAGTATAAAATGTACAAAATATACTTAGAAATGTTGATTTTTCAAATATCACTATAAGGTAATGCCGGCTAACTTTTAAATGCTCCGTATATGCTGCATACACGGTACATGTTTTCATTCAGTATATGAAATTTTAATATTAATTTTTATACGTGCTGAAACAAGAGAACCCTAAAAATGATAAATTAATGTCCTGTTTGAGTGATGCAGGATCAATGAGAGAGAGAGCTCAAAAGCTGGGACTGTCCTTTACAGAATATCGTGTCAACAGACGTTGATATGCGGATATTCAGCGTTCTTTTCACTGACTACTACTACTACTACTACTACTACTACTACTACTACTACTACTACTACTACTACTACTACTACTATTACTACTACTATTACTACCACTACTGATGATGATAATAATAATAATAGTAATACATTTTTTTTAATAAAAACAATAATAATAATAATAAGAAGAAATAATAGTAGTAGTAATAGTATTAGTAACAATAACAGTAATAACAATAATAATAATAATAATAATAATAATAATAATAATAATAATAATAATAATAACAAAAATTTAAAAATACAAAATACAATCGATTCTCTCTTCATATAAAAATTAGTATTTAAAAATTGGATTTGCTGAACTCTTACATTATCTGGGTACAAATAAAGTCACAGCTAATCATGACATCCTTCTGTTTTGTGTGGAAGTTTTCAAGCTGCTATTGGCAATCTGATATATGTACACATACAAACTGTTTTTTCTAAAGCGGTTTTCATTGCTTTTCTGTTTATTCTCAGCTCAGTCTTTCGTAAATAAAAAAGTAGGGTACAAAAGGTAAGTTCACATATACAGCTAACAAATAGTCTGGCTTACAATAATGTACTTGTGACATTGTGAAATGTTACTATCATAAAACAGCGGAGTTGTTATCGGCACAAATACAATAGTTTAACGGAAAGGTTAGCGTTTGGTCGTCACAGTTCATAATCAAGTTCATTAAAACTGTTCATAGCCTTAAAAAGTTTCATATCAGTAGCTACCTTCTAATTTGTTAATAGTTAGTAAAACTGACTACAGCCGCTTAATATAGTTCGTATTCTGTTTACGTCACATTTCGACCAACAACTGAAAAGCAAATGACATGTTTTTAAGTATAAATTTTAATTTTAGTTTTAGGAATTATGCTGCCACTATCAAACGTCCGTATGAAGTTAGATACGATCCATATACTCAGTCTGTGCAGAAGCTGAACAGCAAGGGCATGTTACACTGCGTGGCACGTAACCTCAAAGGAGAACTCGAGGTACTCCAACACGCCATCGATCAGATACAGTCGTTTAACCTCGACTCCCGATGACGTCACTGGATATGTTTCTTATATCTCCATTAACAGACAGATACGTAGATGACGTCATGAGACAAACATCCAAATTACAAACATCGAGCGTATAATATGCTTATTGTTGTTTGCTATAATATTATTATCATAGTTTTCTTTCAAGGATAACATTTATTCATTAAAATACTAGATTGAATTCGTAGATTTACAGAGAGTGTGTAAATAAACATTGATTTTAAATGTGATGTTTGTCTAATTGTAATCAATACACACTGCATAGCTACTTCACATACACACCCACACATTTTCATATATTCATTTATATCTACCTATATTTACCTATATGAAAGTGTACACACCATAAAGAGATATACATACTGACATTCAGATAAAACTGTTTATATATATATGTGTGTGTGTGTGTATATATACATATAGACACACATACATATACA
This sequence comes from Chrysomallon squamiferum, assembly GCA_012295275.1. Taxonomy (NCBI): domain Eukaryota; kingdom Metazoa; phylum Mollusca; class Gastropoda; order Neomphalida; family Peltospiridae; genus Chrysomallon; species Chrysomallon squamiferum. The sequence continues at coordinate 271,375 of CM022665.1, read as the reverse complement.
CACACACACACGCACGCACACACACATTACACACATGTTGCATATTAGTATAAATACGTATTTAATCTGTATGTTATTTATAGCGGGACACAACACTAAAACCACGCATGAAACTGCCTAATAAATTCTTTACTTTAAATTAACTACACACGAAGACACGCGCACATACATACAAACATACAGCCACATACCCTTATTATTTTACATTTATGTATATGATGTAGCTTCCTTTGAATAACCTGGAGTTGTTTTATTGTTATCATATTTTATTATTAATAAAGAATGAGAACCACTGAACAATCGTGTCGACACATATTTGATTACATATTTTCATGGCAAATTAAATATATTAAAGCATTTGGTTTGTACTGCCATGGGTTCATTCTAGTAAGATAATCTCTTGTAAATTTACGATGTACATAATTATATGGCAGTATATTTATTCGTTAACCCACGTACCCTCTTTAACAGTAAACAAAAACTGTACGAGAAATTAATACAGATATACATGCGAGACCCCACAGTACAAAGCATTCATGACCCATTGAAATGTATATCTCTCAAATCAGTAGAAGTCTACTTTAACATAATAGGTTATAAATATATACAGCAGTGTATTCAAAACAATAATAAAAGTAACTACTGGTGTTCAGTCAAGTGTTTGTTCACTGGTAGAATTTTCTTGAACAGTTTTACGATACATTGCAAAAAGTATTATTTTAGTGTTGTTCATTGTAGAAAACTGTAACAAGAAATAAAATAGTTTGAAAAAATAAAAATGTCGTGTTCTTATGTTACGAATGATATATTTCTATGTTATTATTTCCATCATCATTTTCATAATTATTATTATTATTAACAAAAATTAACATTATTATTATAATTGTTGTTGCTATTGTTATTATTATTATCGTTATTGTTATTGTTGTTGTTGTTGATACTGCAATTGTTATTATTGTTGTTGTTTTTATTATTATTATCAAGGACGTATCAGATAACTTTACCATAAAATCAGCTCACAGATATCAATGGAGTTTAATAGCAAGTGATTCCTGGCCCCACCCTTCAGGCTACGCCCTGCGATACTTGATATACCTTACATACATTACTGAACAGTGTGCGTGTGTGTGTGTGTGTGTGTGTGAGAGAGAGAGATAATAAATTACATGATCACGCTAACTAACTTTATGTATTTGTTTGTTTGTTATTTTAAGTATTTTACAATTACAGTTAAAATGGTTTTATTTTATAAATTACAAATGATTATGAGGATGGGAAACCGGGCCCTTTTATCAAAAAGCTAAGTTGTTTGTTGTTTTTCTTATTTTATTTTTACTTCCTTTCTGCCCTAAAAATTCGTTGGAGATGTCACAATTAAAAATAATTAACCGATATTTTTAAAACAAGTTCAAATTACATACAATTATGTACTTGTGTGTGTATGTATCTGTGTGTGTGTGTGTGTGGGGGGTGTGTGTGTGGGAGGGTGAGAGAGACAGAGATAATAAATTACATGACCAAGCTAAATAACTTTATATATTTGTTTGTTTGTTTATTTCAAAATGTTTACTTGTTTGTTTTTCTTATTATATTTTCTTTTTCCTTGCTTTCTACCTTAAAAATGTTTTTTAGTTACCTTCTTACTTTCCTTTAATTCTCTTATTTATTATTATTAGCATTATTATTAACAGTATGATTATTATTATTATTATTATTATTATTATTATTATTATTATTATTATTATTATTATTTTAATACTTGGTCAAGAAACGTGTTTATTTTATGTTGTTCGTCTTCCTTTTAAAATTTCTTTCGTTGGGGAAAATGTCGAAATTAAGAATGGTTAACTGATGTTTTAAAAAGAAGTTAAAACTGCAATACATATAATTAGGAAAGAATATCTTGTGAATATATATGGTACTAATTAAAACACTACAAAATTGTTGTTGTTGTTGTTTTTAAACATATTTTAGACTGTACTGAACAATTCAACAAAATAATATATGATATGTGACGATTTTAATTTGATACTAGCTATACAAATTTACTTACCTATAAACCATCTGAAATCACAACAAAAAATTACCAAGAACTTTAAGGTATATGATTTAAAAGATTTATTTACAAAACTGTAATCTAATCTTCTAAAATAAAAAAAAGGAAAAATAAAAAAGGAAGAAGAAGAAAAGAAAAAGGAACCTCAGTAACAAGAAAAAAGAACATTCTGATGTAGAAAAAGTGTAACAGAAAATAATTATCATTTGATCGTCTCGGTTATACTTTTAAATTTAAACTTTAGTCAATTTAAAAAAGATGAAGTAGAGTGGAAATTTAATAACTTATTATTATTAATTCTTTGTTAAATAAGTAAAAGGAAAAAAGAAAACAATAAAAAAAAAATAATGAGTCTGTACGCTGTGCCAGTCTATAACTTAGAAGACTTAGATTTGCAACCCCGAAAGATGAAATCAAGTTTTCAGTCAAAAGTCAATTTAGAAATATTACTAATGTAAATAAAAGCATAAGTTCATCTTCATCTGTATTTAAGAAAAAGAAAAAAAGAAGTAAATATAAATAAATAAATAAATAATGTTTGCGCCTACGTCAACTTTTACTAGAATAAAATATAATGTACTCAGGTAAATAAACAAATAAATAAATAAATAAATAAATAAAAAATAAGTTAAATTAAATTAAATTAAACTAAATTAAACTAAACTAAATTAAATTAAATTATGTTTGTTGCCTAGATTATGATATTTTTCTTACTAGCGGTTCAAAGTCGCCAAGTTTATTTATATCACTTTGTACACGTAATTTCAGTCACGTGATCGTTACGACATAGAAACGACCCAGATTGTTGTCTTTTTCTAATGTATCGAAGTGTCTGAGCTGTTCTTTACGGAAATAATTTGATTCGGAATTTAGGTAAGTTTACAACAAATTTAATAACGGTTTTATATATCTAGTAAGTTACGAGAGTATTCTCAATAGCAGTTAGATTTCTGGAATGTTAACATGTTTATTTATATCACTTTTGTACATGTAATTTGAGAACCTGATCGTTACGAGGTCGAAACAACCCGTATACATTGTGTTGTGTATCTTTTTAATATATCCAAGAGTTTGAGCTGTTCTTTACAGAAACAATGTTACTAGGAATTTAAGTAAGTTTATAAATATTTTAACAACAGTTTTGTCTATCTAATAATATATGCCTGTAAATATATATTTATTTCGGTAGATAGATTTATGTTTTTTGGAAATGTATGAAACTGATTTTAACATTACCTCCTTGTTTACGTTGTGTAAATGTTCACAGCTAATAACGAAGCTTTTCTCGTCGATTTTATTCGATTCAGTGAGTGACGTAAAACATTCGATTGTATAGGTAATAGGCACGTAGAACTTGGATTTAGTTAATAGTTTAATAACATGACCTGTGTTTGAAATATTAATTAGGTTTTAACATATATTATTATATTCAGATAATTTGTTACAAACAATAGCTGAAGGTCATAAATTTTGACCCGTTTCTGTTGAATATCATTTTTATTAATAGGAGTTTATAGCGTAAGTGCTAAGGCAAATATTTAAAATTATTAAATTTATGTTGCTAACTTTATAACATATTTACGTGTTATTTCTTTCTTTTCTGAAACCGAAACCTCTGTTGCTTACAACGGACTAAAATATTTCCGGGATTTAATTCATTTGAAAGGAACCCATCTTCTCCTACAGGAATTTTCTGAGCTTGTTAGTCTCCGATAAATAAAGAAAGACGAGTCAGATAAATTTGTATTCATTTGAATATCTTTTACTTTTATCAGATTTTAGATCTCAAACATAAAATTTGTGAATAATATTTACAGCTATAAAATGTCATAGTAGTATTCTACAATGCTAAACAGGCCAGCTGGAAATAGGGTGACCAAGGCTCCAGTGATGTTAATTCTAAAATGTTTATTTTAATTTCATATTACAGAAGTAGAGATCTAAAAGATAAACAGACGAAAATGGGAATGTCAAACTGTCCGTGGACGCTGCACTACAGTACAAAGTCACCAAAAGTGAAAAACACAGGAGATTCATCTAGAGGTAAAAATTTTTAGTTTAATGTTTTCTTAACTGTGATGAAAGAACACAGTTTTGTTTGATAAGTTGTAATTTATAAACTGAATGTTATCAGATTAAACTGGTAGTAAGTTCAGCAGCAATTTACTTTTGAATAAGAACATAACTGTCTAATTCTACTCTGGAAGGATGTCTCACTTGAGGACGGTTATCTCGTAATTTTAGTAGCTCACACGACCCTACCACGCGTGTCTTTTAATAAACATACAAACATCAACATCTTGAACGTTTTATTAATTAGTGAGTATGTATTATGTGTCTTTGTTGCTTCCTTATTCACAAATGTATCATGAAGAGTTATCTCAGAACTTCATTAATGTCCTGGTCCAGAGTATTAATTTAACATTGTATGCAGGTTTTGTTTTGTACGCACTTCTATTGTGATGTTTTGAACAGCATTTAATAGGGAACAAGTTCTCTGTAGCATGATTTTCATTAGTTCACGGGTTAAACCTGTAATTTCAGAAAAATGAATTCAAATAAAATGGGTAAAATTAACATCAGCTAACGTTTATTTGAAAATAATTATTTTTCACCTATTATATTCATGTAGTAATCATTCAAATTAGAAAAATGCACAAAGTCACAGACAGACAAACTATTTGACAAGGAAACCAGAACATTAATGAAACTTCGAGATTACCTTTTATGATAAATTTTGAAGCAAGGAAGTGTGGGAGACATTTGTCTGACTTGCAATATTTCGAAATCACTGAGTGATATTCATTAATTAAAATAGGTTATAGATATTGATGCTTGTATCTTTATTGCTAAACCAAGATGACGTTACGCGAATTCCTTTGTTTTTCAAATTGTACATAATGAGCTTTAATATTATTTAGAGAAATTAACAAAAGTGTTCATTAAATGTCATTAAAATATAATACTGTAATTGTGTTATGTTACTAATACTTGTTTTAGATATATAAAGCACATAAAACAGTGAGATAATCAACACGCGCGTTTCCATTTTTTTATATTTTTTTTTGTGTGTGTTTGTGCTGCCAAGAAATGGTTCACTTCAACAAACGATTATGCATTCAGCAACTCCATACAAATAAACCAATGAGCATTAATTCTGAAGGAAAATCCTGTTTGCATTACGTGATCACAGTGAAAACAACGTCAGAGTTCTTTTTAACCTGTAATCGTTCGAAGAAAGAAGCAAAAACTAAATTTTACTGGAATAAAATGTAATTAAATTTATATCACTATTCCTATTATGTAAATAAACATCTTCTGAAGAAGTGTAATATTAGTTCTAGATCAAAATAATGTTGGGTTGAAGTACTACTTGCAAAGTTCTTGAACCGAACACACGGCGAACAAATATTGAAATGGCGGATTTTTCGTCTGCAATAGTGAAAATATCTTGTATAATTCAGAAGACGATTAAATTAAATTCATATTCCTATTATGTAAATACATATCTCCTGAACAAGTATATATTAGTTCTAGATCAAAATAATGGTGGGCTGAAGTACTACTAGGACAGTTTTTGAACCGAACACACGGCGAACATGTACTAAATGGCGGATTGTTCGTCCGCAGTAGTGAAAATAGCTTGTATAATTCAGGAGACGATTAATTGCCATTATGTAATCACTGACTTGAAAATGCAAAATCTATATTTGTTTAATGCTATTTATTTTATGTATGAATAATTTTTGATATTTAATAAAATTTTAGCGTAATTTATGAAAATATGAACTGCCTTCAATACTTTAATGGAATACTCCGCTGCTCTCTTTCAAAATGACTGGCAAATTTATTCCATATTTGTTAGGGTGATGGGTTGTTAGTTGCATTATATTTGTAGGGGCTGGAAACAATTCATTCGTCTATTGGTTTTACATTGTTACACTTTTTATTATTAAAATCAAATATAATATTTAGTATACTTTATACTCTATATAACACATAATTATTTATCTTTATCAAGTAGGGATCAACTATGTATAACTTTGTTTTTATATGTTACGGGAGCAATACACTATTTTCACTTTCTGTGTGGAGAGATGGGTCCGTGCGTGTCTATATTATATGCAAATAATGTCAGTTTCATTACATTGGATAATATAATGTTCATAGTTGACTTTCAAAGTGTCTGTTTAATAGCATTCACAATTTGACAACAATTGGATAAAAATTGTTGAAACTAGAAACGTAAATGTACAAGAACAGCAAAACATTTGACATTTCTTGTGCTGCGTTTGTTTCCAGACGTAACGTAATTACTGGCACACTTTTTCTCATGTTCGGACATTTTAGCAGTTTTGCTTTGACGTAGCTCACAAACTACTTATCCAGTTTACAAAATTGCTAATCGTTTCTTTTGAGGTTCTTCTTCAAATGATATTTTGTAATTATACTAATTTGCCGTATATAAAATATAATAATATTAACATATATTACTTTAATTACAGTAAAAATACACTGATCTTTATTTTTATTACAGCTACTGCAGTTTATTTTCTTTGAATACTCTTCCTATTAAACAGTAGTCAATCTTGAATGTTTGGATTTTCCTGTACGTTGTCCATAAAACCAACAGGAATAAAGCTGATCTAAATGGTAGCACAATAACAAGAACAGATTATGTATAATATTCTGTATTTACAGAGCCCACTTGCAAAACTGTAAACTTTTCATATTGTGTCTAACAGTAACTTTTTGTTACCGTCCTGTGAAAACTGGTTAAAGGTTTCACAGATACCCTCACATAAATAAATAAATAAATAGTCTATCTAAATTATATGATACCAGT
>CM022665.1:209756-264273 GCA_012295275.1 Chrysomallon squamiferum | reverse complement strand
TTTTTCACAATTTTTAAATTAAATTTTTGAAGATGATGAAAGAACACAGACAGTAGAAAAATAAAATATCGTTATATGATTAAACCCGTTTGTTTTAGTGTCATTCTTTATGTAATGTGACGCCTGTTTTATTAAAACGTATCTGTGTATTGGTCACCCTCCGTAATGATGTCCGACTTGAGGGTATTCGTAAAGTTCTTTGTTGTTTTTGTTTTTTTCTAATCTTTTTATTTTTATTTATTTGTTTGTTTATTTATTACTGTTATTATTATTAAAAGGAGCAGATTTAATAGATCCGTAAGCCTGTTTCGACAGTTATTTGCAGATACGGAGAAAACACTTTTTGCATTTTGTATTGAAAGTGAAACGCGTACTCATCTAAGGAAAACGCTGAAATTTCTATCTCGATGTCGTCTGTGGATGCTTAGAACAATTCATCCTTACAAACTCAAAATCTCGGTTCTAGATTGGCGAGATAAATCATGAATATAATTGATTCTTTTAAACAAAATTAGTGAAAAACTGCATCGCCTATATCTAATGTAAAATCATAACAGTGACGAACCACACTTCACAGATGTTAATTTTAAAATGTTTGTTTTGATTTCATCTTACAGAACTTACAGAGCTAAGTGATAAGCAGGTGAATATGATAAAGAGGATCTTACATGCTTTAGGTACTTTTTACACCTTTCTTGAACGTAACTTATAAAGTCACTGTCATATACTTAATCTACTGATGCCTTTGTTTGGTAAACAACCTGTTTTAAGTATTTATTTCTTAATCAATGTAAAACAAAACAATAATTGCCTGTACATCCAATTATTATTTAGTACGGCTATAAAATATTGATATATAGTAATTTCAGTAGCTGATAGAGCCCTATCCCGGATTTTACCCTCACCATGCCTTTCAATGAATATACGAACATCAACATCTATTATTTATTTTAATTAGTGAACGTTTGTCAGTGATTTCGAATTATTGCAAGTCAGACAAATGTCTCCTTTATTTCCTGGTTTTAAAAATTATCCCAAAAGATAAGCGTGGAGTTTCATTAATGTCTGGTTTCGTTTTCAAATAGTTTTTCTGTCTGTGATTTTGTGCATTTTTATAATCTGAATGACTACTACATGAATATAATGGGTGAAAAGAATTATTTTCTACAAACGTTAGCTGATATTAATTTCATAACATTTTATGTTTATCCATATTTTGAAATTACAGGTTTAACCTAAGGAACAACGGAAATCATGTGTGTCATGTCACAAAACTTGTTCAACTTTAAGTGAAGTTGAAAACAGCACAATAAAAGGTATGTACAATTTAATTTGTTTTGTTTTTTTTACAATTTTTTAAATTAAATATTTTTGGAAGATGATGAAAGAACACAGACAGTAGTAAAAAATAAAATATCGTTATATGATTAAACCTTGTTTGTTTAGTGTCATTCTTTATGTAACATGTGACGCTCGTTTTATTAAAACGTAATTTGCATGGTCACTCCCGTAATGATGTCTGACTTGAGGGTATTCGTAAAGTTCTTTGTTGTTTTTTGTTTTTTTCTAATCTTTATTTTTATTTATTTGTTTGTTTATTTATTACTGTTATTATTATTAAAAGGAGCAGTATTTAATAGATCCGTAAGCTCTGTTTCTGACAGTTATTTGCAGATACGGAGAAACACTTTTGCATTTTGTATTGAAAGTGAAACGCGTACTCATCTAAAGAAAAACGCTGAAATTTCTATCTCGATGTCGTCTGTGGATGCTTAGAACAATTCATCCTTACAACTCAAAAATCTCGGTTCTAGACTGGCGAGAAAAATCACGAATATAACTGATCCTTTAAAACAAAATTAGTGAAAACTGCATCGCCTATATCTAATGTAAAATCATAACAGTGTGACGAACCACACTTCACAGATGTTAATTTTAAAATGTTTGTTTTGATTTCATCTTACAGAACTTACAGAGCTAAGTGATAAGCAGGTGAAGATGATAAAGAGGATCTTTCATGCTTTTGTAACTTTTACACCTTCTTGAACGTAACTTATAAAGTCACTGTCATATACTTAATCTACTGATGTTTTGTTTGGTAAAACAACCTGTTTTTAAGTATTTATTTCTTAATCAATACCTGTAAAGCAAAGAAATAATTGCCTGTACATCCAATTATTTAGTACGGCTATAAAATATTGATATATAGTAATTTCAGTAGCTGATAGAGCCCTATCCTGATTTTTTTACCTCACTCATGCCTTTCAATGAATATACGAACATCAACATCTATTATTTATTTTAATTAGTGAACGTTTGTCAGTGATTTCGAATTATTGCAAGTCAGACAAATGTCTCCTTTATTTCCTGGTTTTAAAAATTATCCCAAAAGATAAGCGTGGAGTTTCATTAATGTCCTGGTTTCGTTTTCAAATAGTTTTCTGTCTGTGATTTTGTGCATTTTTATAATCTGAATGACTACTACATGAATATAATAGGTGAAAAAAGAATTATTTTCTTACAAACGTTAGCTGATATTAATTTTACACATTTTATGTTTATCCATATTTCTGAAATTACAGGTTTAACCTATGAAACAACGGAAATCATGTGTCACAAAACTTGTTCAACTTTAAGTGAAGTTGAAAACAGCACAATAAAAGGTATGTACAATTTAATTTGTTTTGTTTTTTTACAATTTTTTAAATTAAATATTTTGGAAGATGATGAAAGAACACAGACAGTAGTAAAAATAAAAAATATCGTTATATGATTAAACCTTGTTTGTTTAGTGTCATTCTTTATGTAACATGTGACGCTCGTTTTATTAAAACGTAATTTGCATGGTCACCCTCCGTAATGATGTCTGACTTGAGGGTATTCGTAAAGTTCTTGTTGTTTTTTTTTTTTCTAATCTTTATTTTTATTTATTTGTTTGTTTATTTATTACTGTTATTATTATTAAAAGAGCAGTATTTAATAGATCCGTAAGCTCTGTTTCTGACAGTTATTTGCAGATACGGAGAAACACTTTTGCATTTTGTATTGAAAGTGAAACGCGTACTCATCTAAGGAAAACGCTGAAATTTCTATCTCGATGTCGTCTGTGGATGCTTAGAACAATTCATCCTTACAACTCAAAATCTCGGTTCTAGATTGGCGAGATAAATCATGAATATAATTGATTCTTTTTAAACAAAATTAGTGAAAACTGCATCGCCTATATCTAATGTAAAATCATAACAGTGTGACGAACCACACTTCACAGATGTTAATTTTAAAATGTTTGTTTTGATTTCATCTTACAGAACTTACAGAGCTAAGTGATAAGCAGGTGAATATGATAAAGAGGATCTTACATGCTTTAGGTACTTTTACACCTTCTTGAACGTAACTTATAAAGTCACTGTCATATACTTAATCTACTGATGTTTTGTTTGGTAAACAACCTGTTTTTAAGTATTTATTTCTTAATCAATACCTGTAAAACAAAAGAAATAATTGCCTGTACATCCAATTATTTAGTACGGCTATAAAATATTGATATATAGTAATTTCAGTAGCTGATAGAGCCCTATCCTGATTTTTACCTCACTCATGCCTTTCAATGAATATACGAACATCAACATCTATTATTTATTTTAATTAGTGAACGTTTGTCAGTGATTTCGAATTATTGCAAGTCAGACAAATGTCTCCTTTATTTCCTGGTTTTAAAAATTATCCCAAAAGATAAGCGTGGAGTTTCATTAATGTCCTGGTTTCGTTTTTCAAATAGTTTTTCTGTCTGTGATTTTGTGCATTTTATAATCTGAATGACTACTACATGAATATAATAGGTGAAAAAAAGAATTATTTTCTTACAAACGTTAGCTGATATTAATTTTACACATTTTATGTTTATCCATATTTCTGAAATTACAGGTTTAACCTATGAAACAACGGAAATCATGTGTCACAAAACTTGTTCAACTTTAAGTGAAGTTGAAAACAGCACAATAAAAGGTATGTACAATTTAATTTGTTTTGTTTTTTACAATTTTTAAATTAAATATTTTTGGAAGATGATGAAAGAACACAGACAGTAGTAAAAAATAAAAAATATCGTTATATGATTAAACCTTGTTTGTTTAGTGTCATTCTTTATGTAACATGTGACGCTCGTTTTATTAAAACGTAATTTGCATGGTCACCCTCCGTAATGATGTCTGACTTGAGGGTATTCGTAAAGTTCTTGTTGTTTTTTTGTTTTTTTCTAATCTTTATTTTTATTTATTTGTTTGTTTATTTATTACTGTTATTATTATTAAAAGGAGCAGTATTTAATAGATCCGTAAGCTCTGTTTCTGACAGTTATTTGCAGATACGGAGAAACACTTTTGCATTTTGTATTGAAAGTGAAACGCGTACTCATCTAAGGAAAACGCTGAAATTTCTATCTCGATGTCGTCTGTGGATGCTTAGAACAATTCATCCTTACAACTCAAAATCTCGGTTCTAGACTGGCGAGAAAAAATCACGAATATAACTGATCCTTTTAAACAAAATTAGTGAAAACTGCATCGCCTATATCTAATGTAAAATCATAACAGTGTGACGAACCACACTTCACAGATGTTAATTTTAAAATGTTTGTTTTGATTTCATCTTACAGAACTTACAGAGCTAAGTGATAAGCAGGTGAAGATGATAAAGAGGATCTTTCATGCTTTAGGTACTTTTTACACCTTCTTGAACGTAACTTATAAAGTCACTGTCATATACTTAATCTACTGATGTTTTGTTTGGTAAACAACCTGTTTTTAAGTATTTATTTCTTAATCAATACCTGTAAAAGCAAAGAAATAATTGCCTGTACATCCAATTATTTAGTACGGCTATAAAATATTGATATATAGTAATTTCAGTAGCTGATAGAGCCCTATCCTGATTTTACCTCACTCATGCCTTTCAATGAATATACGAACATCAACATCTATTATTTATTTTAATTAGTGAACGTTTGTCAGTGATTTCGAATTATTGCAAGTCAGACAAATGTCTCCTTTATTTCCTGGTTTTAAAAATTATCCCAAAAGATAAGCGTGGAGTTTCATTAATGTCCTGGTTTCGTTTTCAAATAGTTTTTCTGTCTGTGATTTTGTGCATTTTATAATCTGAATGACTACTACATGAATATAATAGGTGAAAAAGAATTATTTTCTTACAAACGTTAGCTGATATTAATTTTACACATTTTATGTTTATCCATATTTCTGAAATTACAGGTTTAACCTATGAAACAACGGAAATCATGTGTCACAAAACTTGTTCAACTTTAAATGAAGTTGAAAACAGCACAATAAAAGGTATGTACAATTTAATTTGTTTTGTTTTTTTTACAATTTTTTAAATTAAATATTTTTGGAAGATGATGAAAGAACACAGACAGTAGTAAAAAATAAAAAATATCGTTATATGATTAAACCTTGTTTGTTTAGTGTCATTCTTTATGTAACATGTGACGCTCGTTTTATTAAAACGTAATTTGCATGGTCACCCTCCGTAATGATGTCTGACTTGAGGGTATTCGTAAAGTTCTTGTTGTTTTTGTGTTTTTTTCTAATCTTTATTTTTATTTATTTGTTTGTTTATTTATTACTGTTATTATTATTAAAAGGAGCAGTATTTAATAGATCCGTAAGCTCTGTTTCTGACAGTTATTTGCAGATACGGAGAAACACTTTTTTGCATTTTGTATTGAAAGTGAAACGCGTACTCATCTAAGGAAAACGCTGACATTTCTATCTCGATGTCGTCTGTGGATGCTTAGAACAATTCATCCTTACAACTCAAAATCTCGGTTCTAGATTGGCGAGAAAAATCACGAATATAACTGATCCTTTTAAACAAAATTAGTGAAAACTGCATCGCCTATATCTAATGTAAAATCATAACAGTGTGACGAACCACACTTCACAGATGTTAATTTTAATATGTTCATTCTAATCTTATCTTACTGAACTTACAGAGCTAAATAATAAGTAGGTGAACATGATAAAAAGGATTATTCAGTCACCAGGTATTTTTACACCTTGTTGAGCGTACCTTATAAAGCGATTGTCATATATTTAATGTTGTTTACTTTTCTTTGGTAAACAACTATTATTACTTTTATTTTTTTGTTTTGTTTCAAAACAATGCCTGTGAAGTAAGATATAATTGTGTATACATCCAGTTATTTAGTATGGCAATATTATATTGATTTATCGTATTTTCAGTAGCTGACAGGACCCTACCCTGATTTTACCTCACTCATGCCTTTCAATGAATATACGAACATCAACATCTATTATTTATTTTAATTAGTGAACGTTTGTCAGTGATTTCGAATTATTGCAAGTCAGACAAATGTCTCCTTTATTTCCTGGTTTTAAAAATTATCCCAAAAGATAAGCGTGGAGTTTCATTAATGTCCTGGTTTCGTTTTCAAATAGTTTTTCTGTCTGTGATTTTGTGCATTTTTATAATCTGAATGACTACTACATGAATATAATAGGTGAAAAAGAATTATTTTCTTACAAACGTTAGCTGATATTAATTTTACACATTTTATGTTTATCCATATTTCTGAAATTACAGGTTTAACCTATGAAACAACGGAAATCATGTGTCACAAAACTTGTTCAACTTTAAATGAAGTTGAAAACAGCACAATAAAAGGTATGTACAATTTAATTTGTTTTGTTTTTTTACAATTTTTTAAATTAAATATTTTTGGAAGATGATGAAAGAACACAGACAGTAGTAAAAAAAAAAAAATATCGTTATATGATTAAACCTTGTTTGTTTAGTGTCATTCTTTATGTAACATGTGACGCTCGTTTTATTAAAACGTAATTTGCATGGTCACCCTCCGTAATGATGTCTGACTTGAGGGTATTCGTAAAGTTCTTGTTGTTTTTTTGTTTTTTTCTAATCTTTATTTTTATTTATTTGTTTGTTTATTTATTACTGTTATTATTATTAAAAGGAGCAGTATTTAATAGATCCGTAAGCTCTGTTTCTGACAGTTATTTGCAGATACGGAGAAACACTTTTTGCATTTTGTATTGAAAGTGAAACGCGTACTCATCTAAGGAAAACGCTGAAATTTCTATCTCGATGTCGTCTGTGGATGCTTAGAACAATTCATCCTTACAACTCAAAATCTCGGTTCTAGATTGGCGAGATAAATCATGAATATAATTGATTCTTTTAAACAAAATTAGTGAAAACTGCATCGCCTATATCTAATGTAAAATCATAACAGTGTGACGAACCACACTTCACAGATGTTAATTTTAAAATGTTTGTTTTGATTTCATCTTACAGAACTTACAGAGCTAAGTGATAAGCAGGTGAATATGATAAAGAGGATCTTACATGCTTTAGGTACTTTTACACCTTCTTGAACGTAACTTATAAAGTCACTGTCATATACTTAATCTACTGATGTTTTGTTTGGTAAACAACCTGTTTTTAAGTATTTATTTCTTAATCAATACCTGTAAAGCAAAGAAATAATTGCCTGTACATCCAATTATTTAGTACGGCTATAAAATATTGATATATAGTAATTTCAGTAGCTGATAGAGCCCTATCCTGATTTTACCTCACTCATGCCTTTCAATGAATATACGAACATCAACATCTATTATTTATTTTAATTAGTGAACGTTTGTCAGTGATTTCGAATTATTGCAAGTCAGACAAATGTCTCCTTTATTTCCTGGTTTTAAAAATTATCCCAAAAGATAAGCGTGGAGTTTCATTAATGTCCTGGTTTCGTTTTCAAATAGTTTTTCTGTCTGTGATTTTGTGCATTTTTATAATCTGAATGACTACGACATGAATATAATAGGTGAAAAAGAATTATTTTCTTACAAACGTTAGCTGATATTAATTTTACACATTTTATGTTTATCCATATTTCTGAAATTACAGGTTTAACCTATGAAACAACGGAAATCATGTGTCACAAAACTTGTTCAACTTTAAGTGAAGTTGAAAACAGCACAATAAAAGGTATGTACAATTTAATTTGTTTTGTTTTTTTACAATTTTTTAAAATTAAATATTGGAAGATGATGAAAGAACACAGACAGTAGTAAAAAATAAAAATATCGTTATATGATTAAACCTTGTTTGTTTAGTGTCATTCTTTATGTAACATGTGACGCTCGTTTTATTAAAACGTAATTTGCATGGTCACCCTCCGTAATGATGTCTGACTTGAGGGTATTCGTAAAGTTCTTGTTGTTTTTTTTGTTTTTTTCTAATCTTTATTTTTATTTATTTGTTTGTTTATTTATTACTGTTATTATTATTAAAAGGAGCAGTATTTAATAGATCCGTAAGCTCTGTTTCTGACAGTTATTTGCAGATACGGAGAAACACTTTTTGCATTTTGTATTGAAAGTGAAACGCGTACTCATCTAAGGAAAACGCTGAAATTTCTATCTCGATGTCGTCTGTGGATGCTTAGAACAATTCATCCTTACAACTCAAAATCTCGGTTCTAGACTGGCGAGAAAAATCACGAATATAACTGATCCTTTTAAACAAAATTAGTGAAAACTGCATCGCCTATATCTAATGTAAAATCATAACAGTGTGACGAACCACACTTCACAGATGTTAATTTTAAAATGTTTGTTTTGATTTCATCTTACAGAACTTACAGAGCTAAGTGATAAGCAGGTGAAGATGATAAAGAGGATCTTTCATGCTTTAGGTACTTTTACACCTTCTTGAACGTAACTTATAAAGTCACTGTCATATACTTAATCTACTGATGTTTTGTTTGGTAAACAACCTGTTTTTAAGTATTTATTTCTTAATCAATACCTGTAAAGCAAAGAAATAATTGCCTGTACATCCAATTATTTAGTACGGCTATAAAATATTGATATATAGTAATTTCAGTAGCTGATAGAGCCCTATCCTGATTTTACCTCACTCATGCCTTTCAATGAATATACGAACATCAACATCTATTATTTATTTTAATTAGTGAACGTTTGTCAGTGATTTCGAATTATTGCAAGTCAGACAAATGTCTCCTTTATTTCCTGGTTTTAAAAATTATCCCAAAAGATAAGCGTGGAGTTTCATTAATGTCCTGGTTTCGTTTTCAAATAGTTTTTCTGTCTGTGATTTTGTGCATTTTTATAATCTGAATGACTACTACATGAATATAATAGGTGAAAAAGAATTATTTTCTTACAAACGTTAGCTGATATTAATTTTACACATTTTATGTTTATCCATATTTCTGAAATTACAGGTTTAACCTATGAAACAACGGAAATCATGTGTCACAAAACTTGTTCAACTTTAAGTGAAGTTGAAAACAGCACAATAAAAGGTATGTACAATTTAATTTGTTTTGTTTTTTACAATTTTTTAAATTAAATATTTTTTGGAAGATGATGAAAGAACACAGACAGTAGTAAAAAATAAAAATATCGTTATATGATTAAACCTTGTTTGTTTAGTGTCATTCTTTATGTAACATGTGACGCTCGTTTTATTAAAACGTAATTTGCATGGTCACCCTCCGTAATGATGTCTGACTTGAGGGTATTCGTAAAGTTCTTGTTGTTTTTTTGTTTTTTTCTAATCTTTATTTTTATTTATTTGTTTGTTTATTTATTACTGTTATTATTATTAAAAGGAGCAGTATTTAATAGATCCGTAAGCTCTGTTTCTGACAGTTATTTGCAGATACGGAGAAACACTTTTTGCATTTTGTATTGAAAGTGAAACGCGTACTCATCTAAGGAAAACGCTGAAATTTCTATCTCGATGTCGTCTGTGGATGCTTAGAACAATTCATCCTTACAACTCAAAATCTCGGTTCTAGACTGGCGAGAAAAATGACGAATATAACTGATCCTTTTAAACAAAATTAGTGAAAACTGCATCGCCTATATCTAATGTAAAATCATAACAGTGTGACGAACCACACTTCACAGATGTTAATTTTAAAATGTTTGTTTTGATTTCATCTTACAGAACTTACAGAGCTAAGTGATAAGCAGGTGAAGATGATAAAGAGGATCTTTCATGCTTTAGGTACTTTTACACCTTCTTGAACGTAACTTATAAAGTCACTGTCATATACTTAATCTACTGATGTTTTGTTTGGTAAACAACCTGCTTTTAAATATTTTTTTCTTAATCAATACCTGTAAAGCAAAGAAATAATTGCCTGTACATCCAATTATTTAGTACGGCTATAAAATATTGATATATCGTAATTTCAGTAGCTGACAGGACCCTACCCTGATTTGGTCAGTGATTTCTAATTATTGCAAGTCAAACAAATGTCTCCTTCATCACCTATTTCTAACGTACTCATCTAAGGAAAACGCTGAAATTTCTATCTGGATGCTTAGAAGAATTCATCCTTACAACTTATAACCTCGATTCTAGATTGGCGAGATAAATCATAAATATAATTGATTCTTTTAAACTGCATCACCTATTTCTAATGTAAAATCATAATAGTGTGACTAACCACACTTCACTGATCTTAATTTTAAAATGTTTGTTTTGATTTCATCTTACAGAACTTACAGAGCTAAGTGATAAGCAGGTGAAGATGATAAAGAGGAACATTCAGTCATCAGGTACTTTTACACCTTCTTGAACGTAACTTATAAAGTCACTGTCATATGTTTAATCTTCTGTACTTTTGTGTGGTGAACAGGTGTTTTGTTCTTTTTAAACAATACCTGTGAAGCAAAGAAGTAATTGCCTATACATTCTCTTATTTAGTATGCAATGTTTTAACCCATGAACTGCATCACCTATTTCTAATGTAAAATCATAACAGTGTGAAGAGCCACTCTTCACAGATGTTAATTTTATAATGATAAACAGGATTAGGCAACAGGTATTTTTACACCTTGTTGAACGTAACTTATAAAGTGATTGTCATTTATTTAATATTCTTTACTTTTGTTTGGTAAACAACTGTTATTTTTTTATATTTTTTTGTTTTGTTTTAAACAATGCCTGTGAAGAAAAGAAATAATTGCGTATACATCCAGTTATTTAGTATGGCAATAATATATTGATTTCTCTTAATTTCAGTAGCTTACAGGACCCTAACCTGATTTTACCTTACTGAGACCTTTCACTAAATATAAGAACATCAACATCTATTATTTATTTTAATTAGTGAATGTTTGTCAGTGATTTCGAGTTACTGCAAGTCAGACAAATGTCTCCTTCATTTCCTCGTTTCAGAAATTATCATAACAGGTATCCTCGGAGTTTCATTAATGTCCTGGTGTCGTTACCAAATGCTTTGTCCACTGTGACTTTGTGCATTATTCTAATCTGAATAACTATTTAGTGAAAAATAATTATTTTCCTATAACCGCAAACTGATGTTAATTTTACACATTTTTATTTATTTATATTTCTGAAATTACAGAGATTACACATGAACTGAAACAGAATATTAATTCAACATCTTACCTGTATGTTGAACGATTTTTAAATTTTTAATTTATTTATTTATTTATTATTATTATTATTATTATTATTATTATTATTATTATTATTATTTGGTATCTCAATGTAAGTATGTACACATGTACAAAAACTCTCAAATTATCTCAAGTCATGTATGGATCTTTAATTTTTTTTTCTAAACTCTCAATAGTGCACTATGTTGTTTTCAATTTATCTTAAACGTCCGTTCCAGATTTGATGGGAAATACAAAATAACCATCATCTCTATTTTAATAGATTCAAAGGAGAAGAATTTGAACATTCTTAACAGTTTTAAATAAAATGAGTGAATATGTATGAAATAAATTTTAATAACTTAAAGCTTTCTTGTAAAACACACACGTGTTTTAAAATTTTCCATATATATTTAATTCAGACTTTGATTAATTCATCAGATGTGACATCTAGATGTTAAAGTAGCTGTGAAGCTTTGTAGATGTTAATAAAATATCAGAAAACTGCATCACAGATTTCTAACATAAAATGATAAAAATGCAATGACTCCCGCTATTATCAGGATAACTTTTAAGACATTTATTTATAGGTTTCTTTTATTTTATTTTGTCGAGTAAAGAATGCATTAGCAATGACTGTTCAGAAAACGATGGAGAGAAATGAAGCATTAACACGAATATCAATATTTTAGTGACATTTTATAACTATCAAACTTATCTTCTCTACTGTCTGTTTTTCGTCCTAATGAGAAAACAAAACAATTTCTACCTTTTCATGAGTTGAAAATAAATATCATCATGTAACAATATAACATTAAAAAGGAAAAAGAGAAAAGGCATATATTCCTAAAATGTATTACAGGTTTGTTAATTTCATGCTCACTTTTTGTTTTCGACTGTATGTAAAATGTTATGTCAGTCTCATTAGAGAGGTCTAAGAAGTATGAGTTAATTAAAATTATGTTTAACTGATTTGTTTGCTATGGTTATTTTATAATACACATGGTGGAGTACATATCAAAGTATAGGTATTGCATTCTGATTATAAAACAATTGTATATATATATATATATATATATATATATATACAATTGTTTTATAATCAGAAGAAGACCGAAAAGTAAATCAAATAATGAGTATATAGGTAAAGATATCATGTTGAACATTTCAGGTTTCCGCATGGAGGAGGACAAGAATTATAAACAGTACTTTTTAGACTTCATACTTATTTTTTTCACCTTTCTTAATGATGGATTATATAAAGATAAGAAGAAGGTGAAATTAAACCTGAATTCAGCCAGCAATGATAAACCAGTAATGTACAACACAATGTCAGAAAAGAGAGAAGGAACTGAATCGAAAGAACTGGGTTCGGAAGCTGATGGATCAGATAATGCAACAACTGATAAAAATAAATCAAAAGATTCAACTGTTGATGGAAATGAATCAGAAGTTGCAAATACTGGTATAAATAAATCAGAATCTACAAGTATTCAAGGAAATGAATCAGAAGCTGCAACTAATGATGGAAGTAATTCAGAAGGTGCAGTTGATGGAATTGAATCAGAAGTTGCAACTGTTGATGGAAGTAATTCAGGAGCTGTTGATGGAAATGAATCAGAAGCTTCAATATTTGATGGAAATGAATCAAAATGTGCAGCTATCCATAGAAATAAATCGGAAGCTGCAAGAATTGACGGAAATAAATCAGAAGATGAAACTGCTGCTGCAAATGAATCAGAATCTGCAGTAGTTGATAGAAATGTATCAGAAGGTGCAGCTATTTATAGAAATGAATCATATGCTGCAGGAGTTGACATAAATGAATCAGAAGCTGCAACTATTGATGGAAGTGATTCAGAAGCGGCAAACATGAAAGGAAGTGAATTACAAGCTGCAGAAATTGGTGGAAATCAATCAGAAGATGAAACTGGTGCTGCAAATGAATCAGAATCTGCAGAAGCTGATACAAATAAATCTGAAGGTGCAGCTGTTGATATAAATGAACCAGAAGCTGCAATAATTGACAGAAATGAATCAGAAGCTGCAGCTATTGATGAAAGTGAATCGGACGGTGTTACTGTTCATGAGAATGTATCAGAAGCTGCAAAAATTGATAGAATTGAGTCAGAAGCTGCAACTATTGGTGGAATTAAATCAGAAGGAGCAGTTGATGGAAATGAATCCGAAATTGCAAGAATTCATAGCAGTGAATCAGAACATACAACTGTTGAGTTGAATGAATCAGAAGGTACAAATATTGATACAAATGAATCGGAACATCTGAGTAGTGACATAACAGGATCAAATGTTGTTGAAACTAACAAAATAATACATGAAAACACTGATGAGAATGAACTGCAACAGGAAGGTTTCGCGGAAACAGAATCAGGCGTTCCTGATGATGAGAGAAATGAAACTGGAATGACGAGAAATGATGAATTCGGGACAGAACCTTCAGACACTGTCAGATACAGGAGGGAGTGGGACCGATATGCGACTTACTTAGGATTTTCTCTAACCTCAGCCTGGCCAAGTCGTCTTGCAGCTGCTGGATTCTACTTTACTGGGTTTGATGATCGCGTTGTCTGCTTCAGCTATGGTCAGAGCTATGATCACTGGAGACTTGAAGATAACCCACTGGAAATTCACAGACAAATCTCTCCAAGCTGCAGATTTGTCCTGGGAGAGGAAGAAAATGAATCGATTCGGGTAAGTGGGAATGCTGAGCAGAGACTACAAGAATTCCTGGGCAGATTAACTGTCAGTTCAGTGTTACCAGCTGTTCAAAGTGAAACACTTCGTAATCGGAGCGACTCTCAAAGTTCAGTTAGTGACAATGAACTGTTTGGAGTCTCTGAAACACCAAGAAATAACATCGACAACATCGTTACCTCTGTTGGTCATGAAAATATTGTCGTATCTGCCGACAGTTTGACTGGAACTCTAGCATCAGCTACTAATACCAGCTGTATGCCTACACTTACTGGTAATATTTGTAGTATACCCTCAAGCACTTTTACATCTACATTTGCTGTTAATACCAGTGGTATGGCTACAGCCATTTTTTCATCTACATCTGCTGATATGGCTACAAATGCTGTTTCACTTCCTGTTAACGCTACAGTTCCTTCTTTTAACGGTCAGAGTTCTGTCAGTGGTGATGCTGTTGCTTCTAAAGATTTTCATCAAAGTTCTTCACAGCTCAGTCTCAGTAATTTACCAATCCTTCAGCTGTCCGGTTTTCTGTCTGGAAGCTCCTCTACATCAGCCCCGACATTGCATGCACCACGTCATAGGGACTACGTCGACGTACAAACACGTATTTCGTCATTTCAGTACCGATCGCCATGTCATCACTACCAGTCTCCGAGAGAACTGGCAGAAGCCGGTTTCTTCTTCTCTGGTCAGTGTTACTGCTGCTTAATCAGACATCTTCACATTTTAATAATCATTTGAAAATCTTCTTCGACTGCTCTATACT
The DNA here is from genome assembly GCA_012295275.1 of Chrysomallon squamiferum. Taxonomy (NCBI): domain Eukaryota; kingdom Metazoa; phylum Mollusca; class Gastropoda; order Neomphalida; family Peltospiridae; genus Chrysomallon; species Chrysomallon squamiferum. Next base: position 249,288 of record CM022665.1, on the reverse strand, counting down.
TTTTATCATTTACATTTTAAGTCTTTTTCATTTTAATGTTCATTTGCTAATAAGACTTGAAATTACTGACATTTTACCTGACATTTTAATAGTGATATAAACATTTCAGAATTTTAAGACTGATTTTGAATTTTGGTATTTTGATAGTCATCTGAAATCTTTGAAAGATCGATTGCAACATTATACATTAATTTTGTGTATATGTATGTATTTCTGTATGAGTGTTCATCTATGTGTGTATGTGTTTGTGTGTCAGTATTAGCAGAGTTATGGTGGATGTATGTGTCACAGGAAATGTATACAGTTATTAACAAGAACATTCATGTATACACAGGTAATTCACGTGATAGCACAACCTGCTTTTACTGTGGCGGAGAACTTAGAAATTGGATGCAGGGAGATAACCCTTACGTGGAACACGCCAGACGGTTTCCACGATGCGATTTCATCAGAAGTATTGATTTGGTACGAGAAATGAATGAAAGTGAAGATTTTTAGCTCCACCACGAAATTATTAACTTTGTATAAATACGTGTATTTGTGTTTTCACAAGGATTTGAACAATTTCGTAAATTTAATTTACATTTTGTAATCTTTACTTTCTCTTTCCTTGGATATTTTGTTTATTATTTGCTTATTTTATTAGTTAAGTTACTTTTAAAAAGTTTATTATTTTATGTTTTTGTGTCATTATTATTATTACGATTATTATTTTTGTTCTTTTTTTAGTACTACTACTGCTACTACTATTGTCGTTATTATTGTTGTTGTTGTTGTTGTTGTTGTTGTTATTATATCATTAATCTATTTTAGAGCAACTGTAACACAGATATTAATCTACATGGAGAAACGAGTGACGAATTTATCGAAACAACAAGAAACAGAGAACTTGGAGCTTCAGGTATATTGTTGTTTTATTTCATTGTTGTTGTTTCTTTTTTTTTTTTTTTCGCTGTTGATATTAGTATTTTTATTAATCTTATTGTTACTACTATTATTGTTATAATTATCATTACTACTCTTTTTGTTTTGGTTGTTGTTGTTATTATTATTATTATTATTATTATTAATATTACTATCATTACATTTTATTCATTTATTTTTGTATTATTATTTATTTATTTATTATTGACGTTGTTATTATTGTTATTGTTGTTGTCGTTGATGTTACTTGTAATGAAATTATTATTATTATTATTATCATTATTATTATTACTATTGTTGTTGTAACCTGATATATTTAAGAAAGAAAGAAATACAGAAACGTTTTTTGTATATTCGTCTGCAAATTATTTGTTTCAAAGGTTATGTGTAACAAAGTATACAAGTTATTTGATTTATTGTAAACAGTTCTTTGCTACAAAATACACAAATTATTTAACGTACAAGAATTATATTGTTTTTATTACGTACTCTTTGATATTTAATAGAGTCCTTGCCGGATGATAATGAGGAACTCATCTGCAAAGTTTGTCTTGAAAACAAGATCAGAATAGTTTTCCTGCCCTGCGGTCATCTTTGTTGCTGTGAACATTGGGCGTCCCAGACTGCGAAGATGTCCACTTTGTAGAGAGATAATCCTAGCCACTGTGCGAGCTTTCTTGTGTTAATCTGTTTCTGCCCATTTTTATTATAATTTATTTTTATTTTTCTATTTTATTATTATTATTATTATTATTATTATTATTATTATTATTATTATTATTATTATTATTATTATTATTATTAAGATGACGATATGTTGAATTTTAATTCATTTTAATTTGGTGTCAGTGGACAGTTTCCTCGCGATATTGTGGAACGCAGAAAACGTTTATGGTCAAAGTTTACTGAAAACATGGACTGCGTGCGACATTAGTAGTTGACAGACTTTTTATTGAAGGAAGTCGATGGTGCTTAGATACTCAGACACAAGGTAGACATAACGAATCGAACATTCACAGCCCACAAATTGTAAATCCAGACAGGCGTGTCCGTAGTTTCTCCTCAGAGACGGAACAGCGTGCCTAGGACAGCCCTACACTGGTGACAGTCAAGATGAACTGACTGAAATATCGAAGAACCACTGTCACACAAACACAGTTAACACTTCTAACTCTGTAAATATTGTATCTCTGCGGCTTGAAAACTAAACTGCATATACCAGAATTTTAAAACGTTTTTAATCAGTATGATATTTTGTGTTTAGTAGAAACAAAACTTGATAATACTGATAAGGTAGAAATACCAGCTTGAACACGTGGACCTTGAATTTAGTTAAAGAATTTAATAACATAACCAGTGTTTGAAATAATAATTACGTTTTAACATATTTTATTATATTATAATAATAGAGAAAACAATTTTTGTTTGTTTTTGTTCTAAACGACAACCAAAAGGTCGCAAATACTGACCAATATGTATCACCACTCTTAATAATAGTTAGGAGGTATAGAGTGAGTGTTCAGACAAACATTTAAAATTATCGGTTCTATTTTGCTAACATTAGGAAATATTTCCGTGTTCATTCTTTCTTTTCTGAAATCGAAACCTCTATTTTTACAACGGAATAAAATATATCCTGTAACGTTCGACAACAGAGTATATAATCATATGAGAAAATTAAACGAAATATCGATGTGTTTGAGCTGTTTACAGAAGCAATGTGCTTACGAATGTCTGTAAATATACTGATATTTTTCAAATACATGTATATATGAAACTGATTTTAACTTTACTTCCTTGTTTGACTTTGTGTAAATTTCATAACAAATATTGAAGCTTTTGTGGTCGATTTTATTCAGTTCAATGGCTTGTCTGAAGCATGCATAGACCTTGGATTTAGTTTTTTTTTTAAAGGGTTTATAATAAAACTAGTATTTGAAACAATAATTACGTTTTAACCTGTTTTACTATATTCAGGTAATAGAGAAAACTACTTTTTTTGTTACGTGCAATAACGAAAAGATCACAAAGATTTTTATCGACCACCTCTTGAATATGGTTCTCAATAACTGTTAGAAGTGTACAGAGTAAGTAAGTGTTAAGACGGATATTTAAAATTATTAGATTTATGTTGCTAACATTATAAAGTATTTGTTTGTTCTTTCTCTCCTTCTTTTTCTATTTTTAGAACTGAAGACCTAGTATTCCTGACATTTCAGTTAAAAATGTCAAAAAACAATAACATTTGTATTTATTTAGTTTTATATATTTTGTTGAGTGAGTTATATTTTACTTAGTAAAACTGTTGTACACTTTATTCATATTGCAACTGAGTACGTCATTTAAACTTTTTCATATAGTACTTCCATTTGTGTTGAATAAACCAACTCGGATTTATATCAACATTTTCTAAATATATTTATAATAAAATTAATCTCATTCAGATTACATTAGCTCTCTCTGCGTATATGTAAAGAGAGTTTCTGATTTTATTTTCTCCTTTTTCAGCAGACCTGTTACTAAATCGATTATAATGTAAATATCAGAATGTGAAAAATTATTATGACCAAAGTGATCCAAATTGTTTCTTTCTTGTCAAATTTAGTCGAACGTCTTAGTCGATTGACCTCTACTATATTAGACAGAAAATAAAACATGCAGCCATCTTTAAACGTGACCGCATAAAAAGGAGAGCGCTATCAATCTGAAATGTCCATCAACCGACACTTCAGACGTGGGACCAACTCAAAACTCAAAACTTATATATCTAGCTCATGGACCATACTGATTATAATGAAGTTATCAAATATCCAAGTGAAAGAAAAATGATTTCATAAATTCTCTGAAAACTCCTTGTTTCAGAATTTTACAGTACAATATATAAGATAAAATCAGTTAGTTAAGAATATAATGTAAAAACAAACTAATATACGAACGAACAAACAAACAAACAGAAAGTAAAGAGAATATAGCTAGGAATATGTCGATTATTTTGTTCTTTGTAATATTTTGCAAATGTATAGTTTTTAGTATTTCTTTTGTCACGGTTTTAAGAAAAGTGGCCAAGAAAGTCAAAAGTTTTAGACTTTTGTTGTTTTCTTTTTTCAAGATATACCGCCAGATGTTTTCTATCATTTTAAATTTAAGCATATGAAAACCAGTTTTATTTGTGAATCATCTCAAGTGGTTTAAGAGGCATCCGAGAAAATCGTCAAATGAAATTCTACTGGTATCATATAATTTAGATAGACTATTTATTTATTTATTTATGCGAGGGTATCTGTGAAACCTTTAACCAGTTTTCACAGGACGGTAACAAAAGTTACTGTTAGACACAATATGAAAAGTTTACAGTTTTGCAAGTGGGCTCTGTAAATACAGAATATTATACATAATCTGTTCTTGTTATTGTGCTACCATTTAGATCAGCTTTATTCCTGTTGGTTTTATGGACAACGTACAGGAAAATCCAAACATTCAAGATTGACTACTGTTTAATAGGAAGAGTATTCAAAGAAAATAAACTGCAGTAGCTGTAATAAAAATAAAGATCAGTGTATTTTTACTGTAATTAAAGTAATATATGTTAATATTATTATATTTTATATACGGCAAATTAGTATAATTACAAAATATCATTTGAAGAAGAACCTCAAAAGAAACGATTAGCAATTTTGTAAACTGGATAAGTAGTTTGTGAGCTACGTCAAAGCAAAACTGCTAAAATGTCCGAACATGAGAAAAAAAGTGTGCCAGTAATTACGTTACGTCTGAAACAAACGCAGCACAAGAAATGTCAAATGTTTTGCTGTTCTTGTACATTTACGTTTCTAGTTTCAACAATTTTTATCCAATTGTTGTCAAATTGTGAATGCTATTAAACAGACACTTTGAAAGTCAACTATGAACATTATATTATCCAATGTAATGAAACTGACATTATTTGCATATAATATAGACACGCACGGACCCATCTCTCCACACAGAAAGTGAAAATAGTGTATTGCTCCCGTAACATATAAAAACAAAGTTATACATAGTTGATCCCTACTTGATAAAGATAAATAATTATGTGTTATATAGAGTATAAAGTATACTAAATATTATATTTGATTTTAATAATAAAAAGTGTAACAATGTAAAACCAATAGACGAATGAATTGTTTCCAGCCCCTACAAATATAATGCAACTAACAACCCATCACCCTAACAAATATGGAATAAATTTGCCAGTCATTTTGAAAGAGAGCAGCGGAGTATTCCATTAAAGTATTGAAGGCAGTTCATATTTTCATAAATTACGCTAAAATTTTATTAAATATCAAAAATTATTCATACATAAAATAAATAGCATTAAACAAATATAGATTTTGCATTTTCAAGTCAGTGATTACATAATGGCAATTAATCGTCTCCTGAATTATACAAGCTATTTTCACTACTGCGGACGAACAATCCGCCATTTAGTACATGTTCGCCGTGTGTTCGGTTCAAAAACTGTCCTAGTAGTACTTCAGCCCACCATTATTTTGATCTAGAACTAATATATACTTGTTCAGGAGATATGTATTTACATAATAGGAATATGAATTTAATTTAATCGTCTTCTGAATTATACAAGATATTTTCACTATTGCAGACGAAAAATCCGCCATTTCAATATTTGTTCGCCGTGTGTTCGGTTCAAGAACTTTGCAAGTAGTACTTCAACCCAACATTATTTTGATCTAGAACTAATATTACACTTCTTCAGAAGATGTTTATTTACATAATAGGAATAGTGATATAAATTTAATTACATTTTATTCCAGTAAAATTTAGTTTTTGCTTCTTTCTTCGAACGATTACAGGTTAAAAAGAACTCTGACGTTGTTTTCACTGTGATCACGTAATGCAAACAGGATTTTCCTTCAGAATTAATGCTCATTGGTTTATTTGTATGGAGTTGCTGAATGCATAATCGTTTGTTGAAGTGAACCATTACTTGGCAGCACAAACACACACAAAAAAAAATATAAAAAAATGGAAACGCGCGTGTTGATTATCTCACTGTTTTATGTGCTTTATATATCTAAAACAAGTATTAGTAACATAACACAATTACAGTATTATATTTTAATGACATTTAATGAACACTTTTGTTAATTTCTCTAAATAATATTAAAGCTCATTATGTACAATTTGAAAAACAAAGGAATTCGCGTAACGTCATCTTGGTTTAGCAATAAAGATACAAGCATCAATATCTATAACCTATTTTAATTAATGAATATCACTCAGTGATTTCGAAATATTGCAAGTCAGACAAATGTCTCCCACACTTCCTTGCTTCAAAATTTATCATAAAAGGTAATCTCGAAGTTTCATTAATGTTCTGGTTTCCTTGTCAAATAGTTTGTCTGTCTGTGACTTTGTGCATGTTTCTAATTTGAATGATTACTACATGAATATAATAGGTGAAAAATAATTATTTTCAAATAAACGTTAGCTGATGTTAATTTTACCCATTTTATTTGAATTCATTTTTCTGAAATTACAGGTTTAACCCGTGAACTAATGAAAATCATGCTACAGAGAACTTGTTCCCTATTAAATGCTGTTCAAAACATCACAATAGAAGTGCGTACAAAACAAAACCTGCATACAATGTTAAATTAATACTCTGGACCAGGACATTAATGAAGTTCTGAGATAACTCTTCATGATACATTTGTGAATAAGGAAGCAACAAAGACACATAATACATACTCACTAATTAATAAAACGTTCAAGATGGTGATGTTTGTATGTTTATTAAAAGACACGCGTGGTAGGGTCGTGTGAGCTACTAAAATTACGAGATAACCGTCCTCAAGTGAGACATCCTTCCAGAGTAGAATTAGACAGTTATGTTCTTATTCAAAAGTAAATTGCTGCTGAACTTACTACCAGTTTAATCTGATAACATTCAGTTTATAAATTACAACTTATCAAACAAAACTGTGTTCTTTCATCACAGTTAAGAAAACATTAAACTAAAAAATTTACCTCTAGATGAATCTCCTGTGTTTTTCACTTTTGGTGACTTTGTACTGTAGTGCAGCGTCCACGGACAGTTTGACATTCCCATTTTCGTCTGTTTATCTTTTAGATCTCTACTTCTGTAATATGAAATTAAAATAAACATTTTAGAATTAACATCACTGGAGCCTTGGTCACCCTATTTCCAGCTGGCCTGTTTAGCATTGTAGAATACTACTATGACATTTTATAGCTGTAAATATTATTCACAAATTTTATGTTTGAGATCTAAAATCTGATAAAAAGTAAAAGATATTCAAATGAATACAAATTTATCTGACTCGTCTTTCTTTATTTATCGGAGACTAACAAGCTCAGAAAATTCCTGTAGGAGAAGATGGGTTCCTTTCAAATGAATTAAATCCCGGAAATATTTTAGTCCGTTGTAAGCAACAGAGGTTTCGGTTTCAGAAAAGAAAGAAATAACACGTAAATATGTTATAAAGTTAGCAACATAAATTTAATAATTTTAAATATTTGCCTTAGCACTTACGCTATAAACTCCTATTAATAAAAATGATATTCAACAGAAACGGGTCAAAATTTATGACCTTCAGCTATTGTTTGTAACAAATTATCTGAATATAATAATATATGTTAAAACCTAATTAATATTTCAAACACAGGTCATGTTATTAAACTATTAACTAAATCCAAGTTCTACGTGCCTATTACCTATACAATCGAATGTTTTACGTCACTCACTGAATCGAATAAAATCGACGAGAAAAGCTTCGTTATTAGCTGTGAACATTTACACAACGTAAACAAGGAGGTAATGTTAAAATCAGTTTCATACATTTCCAAAAAAACATAAATCTATCTACCGAAATAAATATATATTTACAGGCATATATTATTAGATAGACAAAACTGTTGTTAAAATATTTATAAACTTACTTAAATTCCTAGTAACATTGTTTCTGTAAAGAACAGCTCAAACTCTTGGATATATTAAAAAGATACACAACACAATGTATACGGGTTGTTTCGACCTCGTAACGATCAGGTTCTCAAATTACATGTACAAAAGTGATATAAATAAACATGTTAACATTCCAGAAATCTAACTGCTATTGAGAATACTCTCGTAACTTACTAGATATATAAAACCGTTATTAAATTTGTTGTAAACTTACCTAAATTCCGAATCAAATTATTTCCGTAAAGAACAGCTCAGACACTTCGATACATTAGAAAAAAGACAACAATCTGGGTCGTTTCTATGTCGTAACGATCACGTGACTGAAATTACGTGTACAAAGTGATATAAATAAACTTGGCGACTTTGAACCGCTAGTAAGAAAAATATCATAATCTAGGCAACAAACATAATTTAATTTAATTTAGTTTAGTTTAATTTAGTTTAATTTAATTTAATTTAACTTATTTTTTATTTATTTATTTATTTATTTATTTGTTTATTTACCTGAGTACATTATATTTTATTCTAGTAAAAGTTGACGTAGGCGCAAACATTATTTATTTATTTATTTATATTTACTTCTTTTTTTTTTTTCTTAAATACAGATGAAGATGAACTTATGCTTTTATTTACATTAGTAATATTTCTAAATTGACTTTTGACTGAAAACTTGATTTCATCTTTCGGGGTTGCAAATCTAAGTCTTCTAAGTTATAGACTGGCACAGCGTACAGACTCATTATTTTTTTTTTATTGTTTTCTTTTTTCCTTTTACTTATTTAACAAAGAATTAATAATAATAAGTTATTAAATTTCCACTCTACTTCATCTTTTTTAAATTGACTAAAGTTTAAATTTAAAAGTATAACCGAGACGATCAAATGATAATTATTTTCTGTTACACTTTTTCTACATCAGAATGTTCTTTTTTCTTGTTACTGAGGTTCCTTTTTCTTTTCTTCTTCTTCCTTTTTTATTTTTCCTTTTTTTTTTTTTAGAAGATTAGATTACAGTTTTGTAAATAAATCTTTTAAATCATATACCTTAAAGTTCTTGGTAATTTTTTGTTGTGATTTCAGATGGTTTATAGGTAAGTAAATTTGTATAGCTAGTATCAAATTAAAATCGTCACATATCATATATTATTTTGTTGAATTGTTCAGTACAGTCTAAAATATGTTTAAAAAACAACAACAACAATTTTGTAGTGTTTTAAATTAGTACCATATATATTCACAAGATATTCTTTCCTAATTATATGTATTGCAGTTTTAACTTCTTTTTAAAACATCAGTTAACCATTCTTAATTTCGACATTTTCCCCAACGAAAGAAATTTTAAAAGGAAGACGAACAACATAAAATAAACACGTTTCTTGACCAAGTATTAAAATAATAATAATAATAATAATAATAATAATAATAATAATAATAATAATAATAATAATAAATAATAATAATGCTAATAATAAAAAATAAAAGAATTAAAGGAAAGTAAGAAGGTAACTAAAAAACATTTTTTAAGGTAGAAAACAAGGAAAAAAAAATATAATAAGAAAAACAAACAAATAAACATTTTGAAATAAACAAACAAACAAATATATAAAGTTATTTAGCTTGGTCATGTAATTTATTATCTCTGTCTCTCACACACCTCCACACACACACACCCCCCCACACACACACACACACAGATACATACACACACAAGTACATAATTGTATGTAATTTGAACTTGTTTTAAAAATATCGGTTAATTATTTTAATTGTGACATCTCCAACGAATTTTTACGGCAGAAAGGAAGTAAAAAAAATAAAATAAGAAAAACAACAAAATAACTTAACAAAAAATAAAAGGGCCCGGTTTCCCATCCTCATAATCATTTGTAATTTTGTATTGATAAAATTAAAACCATTTTAACTGTAATTGTAAAATTTGAACTTAAAATAACAAACAAACAAATACATAAAGTTAATTAGCGTGAACATAAAATAATTTTATTATCTCTCTCTCACACACACACACACACAAACACGATTAATGCACACTTTTCAGGCAAAAGTAAGTAAAAAGTAAATCAAGAAAAACAACAAACAACGTAGCCTGAAGGGTGGGGCCAGGAATCACTTTGTAATTTAAAAATCCATTGATATCTGTGAGCTGATTTTATGGTAAAGTTATCTGATACGTCCTTGATAATAATAATAAAAACAACAACAATAATAACAATTGCAGTATCAACAACAACAACAATAACGATAATAATAATAACAATAGCAACAACAATTATAATAATAATGTTAATTTTTGTTAATAATAATAATAATTATGAAAATGATGATGGAAATAATAACATAGAAATATATCATTCGTAACATAAGAACACGACATTTTAATTTTTTCAAACTATTTTATTTCTTGTTACAGTTTTCTACAATGAACAACACTAAAATAATACTTTTTGCAATGTATCATTCTTATCATAAAACTATTCAAAAATTAAATCTACCAGTGAACAAACACTTGACTGAACACCAGTAGTTACTTTTATTATTGTTTTGAATACACTGCTGTATATATTTATAACCTATTATGTTAAAGTAGACTTCTACTGATTTGAGAGATATACATTTCAATGGGTCATGAATGCTTTGTACTGTGGGGTCTCGCATGTATATCTGTATTAATTTCTCGTACAGTTTTTGTTTACTGTTAAAGAGGGTACGTGGGTTAACGAATAAATATACTGCCATATAATTATGTACATCGTAAATTTACAAGAGATTATCTTACTAGAATGAACCCATGGCAGTACAAACCAAATGCTTTAATATATTTAATTTGCCATGAAAATATGTAATCAAATATGTGTCGACACGATTCTTCAGTGGTTCTCATTCTTTATAAATAATAAAATATGATAACAATAAAACAACTCCAGGTTATTCAAAGGAAGTTACATCTTATACGTAAATGTAAAATAATAAGGGTATGTGGCTGTATGTTTGTATGTATGTGCAGTTAATTTAAAGTAAATAATTTATTAGGCAGTTTCATGCGTGGTTTTAGTGTTGTGTCCCACTATAAATAACATACAGATTAAATATATATTTATAGTAATATGCAACATGTATGTAATGTGTGTGTGCGTGTGCGTGTGTGTGTGTGTGTATATATATATATATATATATACACACACACACACACATATATATATAAACAGTTTTATCTGAATGTCAGTATGTATATCTCTTTATGGTGTGTACACTTTCATATAGGTAAATATAGGTAGATATAAATGAATATATGAAAATGTGTGGGTGTGTATGTGAAGTAGCTATGCAGTGTGTATTGATTACAATTAGACAAACATCACATTTAAAATCAATGTTTATTTACACACTCTCTGTAAATCTAGGTATTCAGTCTAGTAGTTTAATGAATAAATGTTATCCTTAAAAGAAAACTATGATAATAATATTATAGCAAACAACAACAATATGCATATTGTACGCTCGATGTTTGTAATTTGGATGTTTGTTTCATGACGTCATCTACGTATCTCTCTGTTAATGGAGATATAATAAACATATCCAGTGACGTAGCTGAGATATTTCCGGGATGTTACATCCAGTGACGTCATCGGGAGTCGAGGTTAAACGACTGTATCCGATCGATGGTGTGTTGGAGTACCTCGAGTTCTCCTTTGAGATTACGTGCCACGCAGTGTAACACGCCCTTGTTGTTCAGCTTCTACACAGACTGAGTATATGGATCGGATCTAACTTTTGATAGCATAATTCCTAATATTAAAATTTATACTTAAAAACATGTTATTTGCTTTGTAATAGTTGGTCGAAATACGACGTAAACAGAACTATATTAAGCGGTTGTAGTCAATTTTACTAAATATTAACAAATTAGAAGGTAGCTACTGGTATGAAACTTTTTAAGGCTATGAACAGTTTTAATGAATGTGATTATGAACTGTGACGACTAAACGCTAACCTTTCCGTTAAACTTTCGTATTTGTGCCGATAACAACTCCGCTGTTTTATGATAGTAACATTTCACAATGTCACAAGTACATTATTGTAAGCCAGACTATTTGTTAGCTGTATATGTGAACTTACCTTTTGTACCCTACTTTTTTATTTACGAAAGACTGAGCTGAGAATAAATTGAAAAGCAATGAAAACAGCATCAGAAAAACAGTTTGTATGTGTACATATATCAGATTGCCAATAGCAGCTTGAAAACTTCCACACAAAACAGAAGGATGTCATGATTAGCTGTGACTTTATTTGTACCCAGATAACGTAAGAGTTCAGCAAATCCAATTTTTAAATACTAATTTTTATATGAAGAGAAACTCGACCGTATTTTGTGTTTTTAAATTGTTGTTATTATTATTATTATTATTATTGTTATTGTTATTGTTATTGTTATTGTTATTATTATTATTGCTATTACTGTTATTGTTACTAACACTATTACTACTACTATTATTTCTTCTTCTTATTATTATTATTGTTTTTATTATTATTTTTTATTACTATTATTATTATCATCATCATCAGTAGTAGTAGTAATAGTAGTAGTAGTAGTAGGAGTAGTAGTAGTAGTAGTAGTAGCAATAGTAGTAGTACTAGTAGTAGTAGTAGTAGAAGTAGTAGTCAGTGAAAAGAACGCTGAATATCCGCATATCAACGTCTGGTTGACACGATATTCTGTAAAGGACAGTCCCAGCTTTTGAGTTCTCTCTCATTGATCCTGCATCACTCAAACAGGACATTAATTTATCCTTTTTAGGGTTCTCTTGTTTCAGCACAAATAATAATTAATATTAATTTCGTTCAGATCTTTATTTATACTGTATGAAAACATGTATCGTGTATGCAACATATACGGAGCATTTAAAAGTTAGCCGGCATTACCTTATAGTGATATTTGAAAAATCAACATTTCTAAGTATATTTTGTATATTTTATACAACATTTTTAAATTCAACTCGTCATTAAATATGTTTAGGTTACGTTAAAAATAAATGTCGCAAATATTTAAAACCGTTATTATTGTTATTATTATTGTTATTATTATTATTAATATTATTATTAATATTATTATTAATATTATTATTATTATTATTTAGTCATTTCGTTGCTATTGAAGTGGACAGAAAAGACGACAACGACGGACAAGAAGGCTGCAGTCATACCAGACCAGCACCACCCACTCACACAGCTGTTAGACATGCTGGGAAAATGTCTCAGCGTATCCTGTAACCTTATTTCTGAAATAACCGCTTTATTATCAATATATATTGTTGTAAAATCTTACCATACTAATGATAAGATCATTAACCTTCAACCCTTTCCTTAAAATCGATCCACGGGTCAGGTTTGTTCAAGTGGAATCGCATATGACAAAATGTAACAGGACAAAATGTGACAGAGAGAGAGAGAGAGAAAGAGAGAGAGAGAGAGAGAGAGAGAGAGAGAGAGAGAGAGAGAGAGAGAGAGAGAGAGAGAGAGAGAGAGAGAGAGAGAGAGAGAGAGAGAGAGAGAGAGAGATGCTAAATGCCAATATAGATGTCAAATGGCTAAGATGCTCGATTTACTAAGAATAAAACAATTTGGGTCACGTTAATCTGAATAATTTTTCATATGCTGATATTTACTTTATAACAGATTTAGTAACAGGTTTGCAGAAAGCGAAGTTAATAAAATTTTACAGATATTTTTCTTTCTCTCTGTGAGAAAAACCATTAGATTCGTGCAGACGGAATTAATATAATGAGACTTGATCTGATAGAGCAGAACATTCATTCCTAAGTACACAGTTATTGAGAAACTCCCATAAGCTTAGATGATTATGTAATTTAGGTTTTTACATAGATACAGACATACATAGATAATAACTGACAAATATGATTTCATTTGTTTATTAGTGTATTTCTTTTGAGAAATGTCTATAGTGAAGAACAGTAAAACAATATTTTCAACAAATTATTACTCTAAAAATAAATATAATTTAGATGGGTATTATTATTTATTGATATAAAAGAACTAAACTGCCGAATAAAATAATTTACAAAAGTTGTTATCTATGACAATACGGTTTATCATAAAACTTAAAAAATTAATTTTACCAGTCGACAAAAGCTTGACTGAACAACAGTAGTTATCTTTATTATTGCTTTGGACACGCTAAAGAAAAATATGTATTACCTACTCTTTTACTGTGTATATCTATATATACATTTCTATTATTATTATTATTATTATTATTATTATTATTATTATTATTATTATTATTATTTTTTAAATTGTACTTCAAAATTAGTTATTCTATGAAATACTAAACTAAAGTGATAGACCTGAGCTAAAAAAACGAAAGAAACTTGAAATTCTTAGTGTGAAACTCAAACAAATCAACTCATACTCTTTGTCACATGATACACAGGTGAATTAAAGGCAATGGAGTTTTCGTATATAACCTGGTGTAAAAATTAAAACAACTTTTATTTCGAAATATTAACTTGGGAAAGTTCATTAGGATTGTTGGTATAACATTGGTTAATTTATCATATTGCTAGAAGTAAGATTATATCTAGGGTTAGGGTTAATGTTAGCATCAGGGTTATGTTTAGTGTTAGTTTTAGGGTGAGGTTTAGCATTATGGTTAGATTTAATCATCTACTTACCTGAAGAAGGTGTTCATGTAAAACTTAAATAATCTTATGATGACAGTTAGAATAAAATTTATATTATTTTGCACAATATATAATCAAGATATTATTAATATATTTCATATTAAGCCTTTTGTGTGTATGTGTGTGTGTGTGTGTGTGTGTGTGTGTGTGTGTGTGTGTTGTAATTTTAACATTAAAAAAAGAAGTATCGGTTAATTATTTCGAATTTCACTATTTCTCCAGCGAAAGAAAATTACAGAAGGCAAAAGAAGAATTTGTAAACTAGCTAAGAGAAGACATTTTTGCAGCAGTAAGGAAGTAGAAGGGGCTTAATGATAAAAGTAGGTAATCAAATGAATGAATGAATGAATGAATGAATAAATATATAAATAAATGAAAGAACGAAGAAAGAAAGTTACTTCGCATTTTGAGTTTCACATACATGTATAGATATAAACATTAAGAATAATGATGATGATGATTATGACAACGACAACGACAATGATGATAACAATAATAATAATAATGACACGCAAATATCGTCAGTAACAACAGAATACGTCATTTCTGTCAAACTATTTTATTTCTTGTTAGATTTCTGCAGTGAACAACTTAAAAATTATATTTTTTAAAATTCATGATTCTGAAAATAAATATGATTTTAACAATTATTACCTTTTCTCGGCATAAAAGAATAATACATACATACATACATACATACATACAGAGATACATACTCATGTAAATGTACCTATATATGTATATGTGTGTATATATATACATACACACACAAATGTATACATGAAAACATTAATAATAATGACACACATTATGTTTTTATTGTTATTATTATTTTCCAAATTATTTTATTTGTAAAGATTTCTTTTAAACGAACACAAGTAAAATAATATTATAAACAAATAAAGCAAATACAATTCCCTCTGAAAAACCTATAATTGTGAGCGAAAACATGGAAATATATCTAATACATTATTTATTTTTATCTAGCCACTGTTTACAGTCATTACAGGATGGAAATATATATGATATACAGGATGGGCATATATAACACCTAAGGTAAATACAATGCAATATGCATTACGAACTTCACATTATTAGAAAACTAATAACAGAACATATAAATATATATATATATATATAATTTAATGTGTAAACAATGTCGAATACGAAACGGGAAAATATATAACACCTAAGGTAAATACAATGCAATATGCATTACGAACTTCACATTATTAGAAAACTAATAACAGAACATATAAATATATATATATATATATAATTTAATGTGTAAACAATGTCGAATACGAAACGGGAAAAATATATAACACCTAAAAGTAAATACAATGCAATATGCATTACGAACTTCACATTATTAGAAAACTAATAACAGAACATATAAATATATATATATATATATAATTTAATGTGTAAACAATGTCGAATACGAAACGGGAAAAATATATAACACCTAAGGTAAATACAATGCAATATGCATTACGAACTTCACATTATTAGAAAACTAATAACAGAACATATAAATATATATATATATATATAATTTAATGTGTAAACAATGTCGAATACGAAACGGGAAAAATATATAACACCTAAGGTAAATACAATGCAATATGCATTACGAACTTCACATTATTAGAAAACTAATAACAGAACATATAAATATATATATATATATATAATTTAATGTGTAAACAATGTCGAATACGAAACGGGAAAAATATATAACACCTAAAGTAAATACAATGCAATATGCATTACGAACTTCACATTATTAGAAAACTAATAACAGAACATATAAATATATATATATATATATATAATTTAATGTGTAAACAATGTCGAATACGAAACGGGAAAAATATATAACACCTAAGGTAAATACAATGCAATATGCATTACGAACTTCACATTATTAGAAAACTAATAACAGAACATATAAATATTTGCAAGTTCTGATTTACTGCTATCAATTTCTGCAGCTTCTGACTCAATTTTATCAATTCGTGCAGCTTCTATTTGATTACCATCAACAGTTTCAACTTCTGATTTATTTCCATCAACAATTACAGCTTTAGTGAACAGTTGAATTGTTTGTTTCATTTCTATCAGTTCTTGAAGTGCCTGATCCATTTTCTTCAAGGTTTGCAGCTTTTGAATCACTTCCATCAACAGTTGAACCTTCTGATTCATTTCCGTGAATAGCTGAATTTATTGTTTCCTTTCTATCTATTCTTGAAGTGCCTGACACACGTTCAGTATTCAGGTACATTATAAAACAATCATGAAGAAATGCCTCAAACACATCATCAGAGGAACAGTAATAACTCACATTTCTCTGAATGCGATAAAGTCGTATTTTAAATACTCTGTTTTAAATTGTGACATCATCTACATAATTAAGTTTCTTTATCTTTTGTATTTCATAAATTTATTCATCTGTCATGTTTCTTACAATAATCTATGGTTTACAGTAATGTATTAGATTAAGTAAGCAGTCTAATATAAACACATAATATCAAAGCAAACATTTATCAACATAATAAAATCAAATGAAAATCAGTTATAAAACACACATCTAGAAAATAACAGTGTCTGTCTGGAATTACTTTTCAGTGGAAACTGATTTTTTCATTTACGTTCTCAGTTCTTTTATTAAACTATTTTACACCAGTTATGTAACCACCTGAACTGAACTTTATTTACATTCAGACCGTAGTCTACGGCATATGAAAATACATCCATACAAATTTTAATATAATTATAATAATTATAACAAGATGATGGATTTACAGTAATGTACATAATGATAAAATATATACAATATATCAATATATGAGCCACAGGATTTGAAAAAATTCATGATTAGATTACAGAAAATAGAAAGTTATCTAAAGACACCAGCTTTGTTAGAGTTAAATAATATCCATTTGTGATTGAAAGTGTTATTGTTAACATTCAGCAATAGTCTGTACACTAATAATATAAACTTAGACTGCTTTCCCGTGATCATTCGATACTAGTAAATAATACCTTTTACTTTTACAGCAGTATATACTGGATAACGTCCAACTTCTCCATTTAATGAGTACAACAGAACAGATTTTCTTACAGGTAATAACAATTTCATAAACAGGTTACGTAATTTTTCAAGTAATGACAAATTTTTAAAAATTCCCAAATTTCGCTACCATGCAGGAGAACTGGTAGAACTATGCGTTAAAATAATTTTAGTTGACACTGAATAGAAATATTATGACATCTTCCTTGTTGTAGAATTGAATGCAATCCCTTCTGTGCTTGTGTATATAACATGTTTCTAGTTTTCAGCAGGTATGTTATTAAATTCCTCTTGCAACACGTTAAAAGTATCACTGTTAAAATAGCGAGAGACTTTAGGCGGTATATATACAACACCAGAAAATATAGTAGATGTTTTTTCTAGATTTAAATTTAAACTGTAATACGTATTCAGATGTTGTTGTTACAAACTTGTACTTTTGAAGTGATGTTACTTTTGACAGCTGGACATATGCCACCCGATTTAGCACATTATTTTCCAATTCTATTATTTCTATATACTGGATAATCTGGTATTTCTACCGTATCAATATCATCAAGTTTTGTTTCTACTAAACACAAAATATCATACTGATTAAAAAAGTTTTAAAATTCTGGTATATGCAGTTTAGTTTTCAAGCCGCAGAGATTTAAAAAAATACAATATTTACAGAGACAGAAGTGTTAACTGTGTTTGTGTGACAGTGGTGTTTCGATACTTCAGTCAGTTCATCTTGATTGTCGCCAGTGTCGATCTCCGGCTGTCCTAGGCACGCTCTTCCGTCGCTGAGGAGAAACTGCGGACACGCTTGTCTGGATTTACAATTTGTGGGCTGTGAATGTTCGATTCGTTATGTCTGTCTTGTGTTTGAGTATCTAAGTACCATCGACTTCCTTCAATAAAAAGTATGTCAACTACTAATGTCACACGCAGTCCATGTTTTCAATAAACTTTGACCATAAACGTTTTCTGCGTTCCACAATCTCGCGATGAAGCTGTCCACTGACACCAAATTAAAATGAATTCAAATTCAACATATCGTCATCTTAATAATAATAATAAAAGAATTATAATAAAAATGGGCTGAAACAGATTAACACAAGGAAGCTCGCACAATGGCTTGGATTATCTTTCCACAAATTCTACATATTCGCAGTCTGGGTGCACAATCTTCACAGCAACAAAGATGACCGCAAGGCAGGAAAACCATTCTGATCTTCTTTTCAAGACAAACTTTGCAGATGAGTTCCTCATTATCATCCAGCAAGGAATCTATTAAATATCAAAGAGGACGTAATAAAGATAATATAGTTTTTATACGTTAAGTAATGTTTAGACTTAGTAACTTGTATACTTTCTTACACATAATCTTTCTAAGCAAATAGTTTGTAGATATGATCTTCACAAGGTTTTACGAATATACAAAAAGGTTTTCTGTATTTCTTTCCTAAATATATCGGGTATCAATAATAATAATAATAATATTAATAATAATAATAATAATAATAATAATAATAATAATAATAATAATAATAATAATAATAATAATAATCAATGACTACAATAACATTCATAATAAATAAATAATAAACGAGTAAAATATAATACTAGTAATATTAATAATATAGTAACAATAAAAACGATAACAAGACAAAATACAGCAGTAATGATAACACAACAATATTAATAATAACTAACAATAACAATAATATAAACAATAATAACAAGCAAACAAACAAATAAACAAACAAAATGTAGTGAAATAAAACTGCACTATACCTGCAGTTGCAAGTTCTGTGTTTCTTGTTGTTTCATTACATTCGCCACTGTTTTCTTCAGAAACAACGAATTTATCAACTATGCGAACAAAATGAAAAAAAATATTTATAATATTAGTACTACTGACGTGATCTCATTTAAAACGATACTTTTGTGGGATGTAAACTATTAAATAATTTTATCTTGACATTAATTTGTGAAATTGTGCAATCTATAGAATCTTGTTGGTAAATCTAGAATTTTGTTAATGTTACCTTGACGTGTTTTAATTCCAAGACGTTCAAACGTAGGTCGACAATCATTTAAAATATCCATCACTTGGTTATAGTCAATCTAAAATAAATTTAAAAACATTAACGACATATTTTCATTAATAATAATAATAATAATAATAATAATAATAATAATAATGAAAACAAATTAATATAATACAAATTTCAAACTAATTTAAATAAATAAATAAAAACAAACAATAAAAACAGCAATAAACAGAGAGAAAAGATTAGAAAATGTAAATTAAATTTAAGAAACTGGTGAATTCCTAGTGTAAACACAACTACACATATTTATACAAAAGTTTAATAATTTCATGGTAAAGCTAAAAATATCAGCTAATTACCTCCTCTTCATTTTCATTCATTTCTTGAACCAAATCAACAAAACTGTCTCCCTTCACCTGTCTGATGAAATCGCATCGTGGAAACCATCTGGCGTGTTCCACGTAAGGGTTATCTCCCTGCGTCCAATTTCTAAGTCCTCCGCCGCAGTAAAAGCAGGACGTGCTATCACATGAATTGCCTGTTTATACATGAATGAGCTTGTTCATAAATGTATACATTTCATCTGACATCAACATACACACAAATTTTATTTCACTATTAAAATGTCAAAGATTCTATGATTATTAAAATATTGAACATTTCAAATGTCTACTGAAACGTCAAACACTTTAAATGACTATATAATGTCAAAGATTTCAAATGGCTTAAAATGTCCGAACATTCCAGTGACTATTAAAATATCAAGTGTTTTAATTTACCAGTGAAATTAGTATTATTATTAAAATGTGAAGATTTGTAATTAAGCAGCAGTAACACTAACCAGAGAAGAAAAAACCGGCTTCTGCGAGCATTGACGGAGACTGGTTGTCAGGATGTGGCCATTGGTATTGAAAAGACGAAATACGTCTTTGTACGTCGACGTACTCGGGGTGACGTGGTGCATGCAGTGTCGGGGCTGATGTAGAGGAGCTTCCAGACATAAAAGCGGACAGCTGAAGGATTGGTAAATTACTGAGACTGAGCTGTGAAGAACTTTGATGAGAATCATTAGAGGCAACAGCACCACCACTGACAGAACTCTCACCAGTAAAAGAAGGAACTGTAGCATTATCAGGAAGTGAAACAGTATTTGTAGCCATATCACTGGTGTTAACAGCAGATGTTTCAGAGACTCCAAACAGTTCATTGTCTCTAACTGAACTTTCAGACTCGCACCGATTACGAAGTGTTTCACTATGAATAGTAGAAGATTTCAACACTGAACTGACAATTAATCTGCCCAGGAATTCTTGTAGTCTCTGCTCAACATTCTCACTTACCCGAATCGGTTCATTTCCTTCCTCTCCCAGGACAAATCTGCAGCTTGGGTTATCTTCAGGTCTCCAGTGATCATAGCTCTGACCACAGCTGAAGCACTCAACGCGATCAACAGTCCCAGTGAAGTAGTATCCAGCAGCTGTCTCATCACTTCTCAACTGTTCTGTCTCATCACTTCTCAGCTGTTCTGTCTCATCACTTCTCAGCTGTTCTCTCTCATCACTTCTCAGCTGTTCTGTCTCATCACTTCTCAGCTGTTCTGTCTCATCACTTCTCAGCTGTTCTCTCTCATCACTTCTCAACTGTTGTCTCTCGTCACTTCTCAACTGTTGTCTCTCATCACTTCTCAAATCTTTAACAGTAAATAAATGAATAAATAAATAAATAAATAAATAAATAAACAAACAAACAAACAAATAAAGAAAGATTTAATTGTAAAATACTAAATTTTAAATCCCCTAATATATTGCTGTAAAGTGGGACTATCAAAATTGGGTTCTTATAAACAAAATAATAATAATAATAATAATAATAATAATAATAATAATAATAATAAAACAAAATAAAAAATAGCGTGCTACCTAAAGTAGGAAATTAAACTAACAAGCTTTAATCCCGTAATAAAACATATTTAACGTCTTCCTGTGTTCTGTTAAATATTGTTAAATTTAAAACATTATAATAATAATAATAAAACATACCTTGATTAATCGTCAAAACATCTATATTACAATTAATCAGTATAACAGATTTCGAGCCTTCCACTTCCATCACTAGGTCAGTTATTTCAGAAAAAAAAAAAAAAATGTATTTAAATTTTAAGAATTAACATCAGTTTACGATTATAAGAAAATTATTATGTTTTCATCTTATTTTCTCATGTGATAGTTATTCAGATTAGAAAAATGCACACAGTCACAGACAGACAAACGTTCTGACAACGAAAATAGGACATTAACGAAGTTCTGAGATTACTGTTTATGACAAGTTTTTAGACAGATCAGTATAATCAAACTTACAGCATTCCAATGTTGCTAAAGTCGTATATTTATAGATGTTGATGTTTGTTTATTTATTGAAAGATACACGTGGTAGGGTCCTTTGAGCTAATCAGATTACAAAATATGAATATGTTATGGCCGAACTCCTTTTAGAAGCAGATATTGGCTATTATAGTCTAATGCAACATTAAGATGGAAATTGAGACCGTGATGATGATGATGATGATGATGATGATAAATCGTAACAATTTATTACCTTTAGTAAAATAACATTGTTTAATCACAGGTAGAAAAGAAAGTTTACAAATAATTACATCTTTCTGATTCTGTACAACGGTTCAGCATGAACCGATTCTTCACTAACTCATCTGTTAGATCTGCAATTTACAGTAAAATACATAAAGATAAACATTTCTGCTGCTGTCGAGTAATATTACTGGCGTTTTACGGCACTAAAAACTATATACAAATTTTCACTAAAAAAAGTCACTAAAATTAATATGACAGCAGATAATTGTATTGGTTGATTTTCTTGTCTTGCCTTGCGAACTTTAATCTTTCAATTTTTCTTGAATCTGATAAACTATAGAAGATATTAAAATTAATACGTATGCATATTTTATGAATCAAATTTATATCACTCGATTTTCTGTTTCATATCTTGAATCTGATAAAACATAAAATATATTAAAAGATACACGTGATAGGGTCCTATAAGCTACTCAGATTACAAAATGTCAGTATTTTATTGCCGAACTCCTTTTAGGAGAGTTTGGCACTTATGATCAAATGCAACATTAAGATGGAAATTTAGACACATTTGCTGTTGGTAAAACAACAAACCAAAAATAAATAAATAAATAAATAAATAAATAATAATAATAATAATAATAAAAATGATGATGATGATGGTGATGGTGATAACAATTTACAACAATCTTCATTGACTCTTCATCGATTCCTCTCTTAGATCTATAATTTCAGCAACATAAATAAATATAAACATTTCTGCTGCTGTTGAGTAATAATACGTTGTTTTATAACACCTAGAAAAGAAAGTTAACAAATAATTATGTACCTGAATTACACTTGTCTTTCACTGTTTCTGATTTGTAACAAAACTTCTCCGTCAACTGACTCTTCTGTGCTTCTTCTATTACATCTGTAATTTCAGTCATAAATAAAGATAAACATATCTGGCATTGTCGAGTAATATTCCTGGCTTTTTATCGCACTAAAGATTATTTACAAATTTTCACTAAAATAAGTCGCTAAAACTAATATGAATGCTCGTATTTGTTTTGGTTGATTTTCTTTCTTTACTGGAAGTTTTCACTTTGACAACCTGATAAACATTTCTTGAGAAGACAATGAATACAACCTATATGAGACTTTTAAAACAGCTGCATTTCAATGTCTTTGTGTTTCACAATGTTTCACTGAAAACATGAGAAAACTACTTTGTAACAAAAATATACTTAGATAAATTTAGTAGAAGTCTATATCTGAAGTATTTGGTATCATGTAGATAAGAATTATCTGTTCAGTCTGTCACTATGACGTCTGTGTTTGCAATGTTGTAATGTAAATCAAAGTTAATTCTAGTGTAGTCTGATTGCGCGTTCTGCTAAATTGTAAACTAAAAAGCTGTACTGAAAGTTTGTATATTATTATTGATGTAAATGAAGCTTGTCATAAATATAAACTATTCAAAGGCGATATTCAGTGCTGACATTAAGCAGCTACATCCACATGTCACTGCTGAATTAATAAAACTGTAGGATATACATTACCTATAAATTTCGAAACATGTGAATGTATAATTAACATACATTTAAGGTATCTGAGTTCACTTGAAAACAAAATAGACAATGAAAAAGAAATCTGTAAAACTCCTCAAGTGAGACATCGTTCCAAAGCACGAAGTAGACAGTTATGTTCTTATTAAAAAGTTGATTGCTGCTAAATTTACTGAACTAACAGTTTGTTCTAATATCATCATGTTATAAATTATAATTTATCAACAAAATTCTGTGTACTTTCATTAGATCTGAGAAATCATTAAATTTATCTAAATTACTTCGGACTTTACCTTGATAAGGTGATAATCCTTTGCTTTGTACTGGTGCTGTAATATGAAATTAACAAAAAACACATTTTAAACTTAACATCAGTCCAGTTTGTGTGAACTTGCTTCCAGGTAGACTCTCTACCAATGTACCACTGACATTTTATAGCTGTAAGTATTATTCACACATTTTTTTGTTTGATATCTTGGATCTGATGAAATATACAAGATATTCAAATTAATGCAAACTTATGTGACTAGTCTTTCTTTCTTTATGGGATTATGTCACTGACAACGTTAAAAAATTATTCAAACAGACAATGGATTCGTTCGAAATGAATTGTACCTGTGATGCATTTTTTGTCATCTTATTAATAGATATGAACTTATTCTTGATTTGTTCTAGTTGTTATTACCGAAAATCGGAGCTATACATAATCACTGATTACTATAAGTTTTTTTTTTACCGCTGTGACGAAGAGTGATAATTCTGTGTTTAACATTCAAACCCTGATGTCTATGAAACTGTTTTCAGTAGGCATTTCTTTCTTATATATTAAGTACAGATAATGTTATTACTTAAACAATTTATATATATAAGTTCACATTTTCCAGACTCTATCAATCAAATAGAGAAAGTATAAAACAAAGAAAAATACTAAAAATATGTATTACTGGTATTAGTAATTAATTAAAAACTCTTTAAATGCCGATGCAAGTAAATAATGAGAGTTTAGCTTAAAATATCAAAGTAAAACCCGTTCACCAGAAACTACGTTGATTCATCATAACTGCAAAAGACATTCAGGAAATAATTACGTATCTAAAGCCCAGCAGCCTTTGCTCTCCTTGAGAAATTCCTCTTCTGATGGAAGTCCTACAGATGTAGTTTCCATAACGTAAATAAAGATAAACATTTCTAGCATTGTCAAGTATTACCAATGCCTTTATATGCCAGTAAAATTTATTTACAACATTTCAGTAATATAAATCACTAACACTAATACGAATGCTCATATATATTTTGGTTGATTTTGTTTCTTTACTGCAAGTTGTCACTTTGACAAACTAATAAACATTTGATGAGAAGACAATGAATACAACCGTATAAGAGACTGTTAAAACTGCTGTGTTTAAAAGTCTTTGTGTTGTTAATGACAGATAACTAAATGTTTCAACGAGAAGGTGAGAAAACCATTTTATAAAAATGATATGCTTCTAAACGTTTTTTAGAACTTTGTCCATAACCTATTTTGTAACTACTCATACGTAGTCGTATTTTAATACGTAAAATCAAAACAGAAAAATAAACTCATACCTTCGGTCGTGAAAGAAAAGTAACAGGGATTTATATGTGTTAATTATTACATACTTGGATAAATACACTGGTTGCAAATCATGTAGATAAGAATTATCAGTGTGATTACAGTATGTTACCATGACATCTCTGGCTGCAATATCGTAATGTAAATCAAACTTAATTCTAGCGTAGCCTGACTGTGCGTTCTGCTAAATTTTAAAGTACAAAGCTGTATTGAAAGTTTGTATATTGTTATTGATGTAAATGAAGTTTGTCATAAATATCAACAATTCAAAGGCGATATTCAGTGCTGACATTAAGCAGCTACATCCACATGTCACTGAATAAACAACAACTGTACGATACACATTTCCTATAAATTTAATATTATGTGTGTGTAATTAAAATACATTTAAAGTAGCAGAGATCGTCAAGCGAGACATCGTTCCAAAGCACGAATTAGACAGTTATGTTCTTGTTAAAAGCTTAATTGCTGGTGAGTTTACTGAAATAAGAGTTTGATCTGATATCATTCAGTTTATAAATTAGAACTTATGAAAAAAAAAGTGTGTTTTTTCATTACAGCTGAGAAATCTTTAAACTAACACATTTACCTGAATAACTTGACTTATAAATGGTAGTGGTGCTGCAGTGAGGTGCTGGTCGTAGCCAAACTTTGATAATGCCATTTCACTCAGTTGATCTCTTTGTTCAGTAATATGAAATTGATATAACCATTTTATACTTGACATCAGTCGATTGTGGGTAACCCAATGTCCAGAAAGACTCTTTACCACTGTAACATATTACCACTGACAAATTATAGCTGTAAGTATTTTTCATAAATTTTCTGTTCGATATCTTGAATTTGATAAAATATAAAAGATATTAAAATTAATACAAATTTATATGACTTGTCTTTCTTTCTTTACCGGAGAAAGTCACTGACAAGGTTACTCAATTCCTCAAGACGACAACGGAGTCCTTTGATATAAATTAATTCTGTGCAAAATAATTAAATACACTGTTATCTAGCTGTCCAGGAAATATTTTAGTCGGTTGTTTGAAGTAGAAGTTTCGGTTTCAGAAAAGAAGGAAATAACAAGGGAATATTTTATAATGTAAATCTAATAATTTTAAATGTTTGTCATAAAACTTGCTCTACAAACTCCTTTTATTATAAACGATATTCAGAAAATCTAAGGACAGAAACAGGTGAATATTTCTGACCCTTTGGTTGTTGTTTGTAACAAATACAAAAAGGTTGGTTCTCTATTATATGAAAATAATAAAATATGTTAAAATGCAATTATTATTTCAAAAACTGGTCATGTTATTAAATTCATTAGCTAAATCCAAGGTCTACGTGCGTAGAACGAAGGAGAGAAAGAACATAATGTTAGCATCATAAATTTAATAATTTTAAATATTTCTCTTCACACTTACTCTGTGCCCTCCTAACAATTACTGAGAAAGATATTCAAAAAGTGGGCGACATAAACGGGTCAGTATTTGTAACCTTTATATTGTGTCTCGTAACAAATATAAAAGGTCTTTTTTGTTGTTGTTTTTATCTGTTATCTGGATATGGTAAAACGGGAAACTGTTATTAATTTGTTTATACAGGTACCTGTATTCCTAATGAAATTATTTCTGTAAAGAACAGCACAGACACATTACAAATAGACAACCAAACGTAATGGGTCGCATCTACGTAGTAGCGATCACGTGACACAAAGTGCATGTACAAAATTCTATAAATAAACTTGGCAACCTTCTTGAACTGCAGTTGATAATAATCTCATAAGTTAGGCCACATCCTCTTTTTATTATTATTTTATTTGTTTATTTATATGTTTTAATTCATTATATATATATATGTGTGTGTGTGTGTGTGTGTGTGTGTGTGTGTGATTTTATTTTTTTTAATTTATTTATAATGTGTTGTATAAATTGTATTTTATTCTTTAATTAATTAATTTATTTATAATCTGTTGAATACATTGTATTTCCTATATTTTCTGCCTTAATAAGATCAACTCGGATTTAAACACACATTTACATGTTGTTATTATAACATTAATTTTATGTTTATTACTTTAACTCACTTTTCATAAATCTAGAAACACTTTCTGATAGACAAACATAAATATTTGTAACATTTTTCTTGTACCTTATTCTCAGTGGATTAATGTGTCACGTGTAAATCATAATAATATTAAAATATATTACTTTCATTACAATACAAATACACTAATCTTTATTTTTATTACAACTATTGTGCTTTATTTTCTTTTAATGCTCTTGCGATCAAATAGGAGTCAATTTGGGGGAAAAAGAAATAAAAAACAACAAAATAACGAAATAAAAAAACATTAAAAAAAAAACATAAAAATTTGTTATAAGACGTTATTATTATTATTATTATTATTATTATTATTATTAATGATTTTATTTATTTATTTTTTTTTTATTATTATTTTTTTTATATTATTATTATTATTTATTTCTTTATATATTTATTTATTTATTTACTGGGGGTTTTTTTTGTGTTTTTTTTATCTGTTGTTGATAAAATAAATGACCAAATGTTTTTTACATTTTTAACTTAAATCTTTTAGGTTATAATCGAAGTTTCAGTTTCAGAAAAGAAAAGAAGTACACGGAAATGTTAATGTTAGCAACTAAAATTGAATATTTTTAAATATTTATCTTAACACTTACTCTGTTATTCTAACTATTATTCAAAACAATACTGAAGAAGAGTGGTGACAAAAACGGATCAATATTTGTGACCTTTTCGTTGTCGCTCGTAAAAAATACGAAAGAAGGTCAATTTCTTTACTGTCTGAAGATAGTATAATGTGTTAAAATGTAATTCTTATTTCAAACACTGATCCTGTTATTCATCTATTTCAACTAAATCCAGTGTGCTGTTTACGTGAGTTTTGGTATTGAATAAAAGCTTCTCTAGTTAATATGAAACGTACACAAAGTTAAACAACGGTGAAAGGGTGTAAAGTTAAAATCGGTTTAATATATTTGAAAAAGTATCAGAATATTTACAGACATAAATATATGATTACTGGATGAAGAAATCTGTTATTGAAATGTCTATATAAATTCCTAATCACATTATTTCTGTAAAGAACACCTCAAACACATCGATATTTCGTTTGATTTTCTCGAAAAATTATGTTCTCTGTCAACAAACATTACAGGAAATAGTTTAGTCCGTTGGAAAAATAGAAGTTTCGTTTGCAAAAGGAAGAAACCACACACAAATATTTTATAAAGTTAGCGACTTAGATCTAAACATATTTGATGTTTGTCTTAAAACTTACTCGATATATTTTTATCTATCATTAAAAACAGTATTGAGGAAGGGTCGTGACACAAATGGGTTTATTTATTTATTTATAATTTGTTCAATACATTATATTATATTTTAGTAAAGTTAACTAAATATTATTAACTTTACAACTAAGTACATTGTTTACACGTTAAACTCTGTCATATTTGAATAAAATATGTCTAAATGTTGTTATTATAATATTAATTCTATTTTTATTACTTTAACTCCCTCTGCCTAAATGTAGAATGATTTTCTGATATTTTACTTTCATTTGAGGACAAATACTCTAATCTTTGTTTATAGTACAGCTATTGCAGTTTATTTGCTTTGAATACTCTTCCTATTAGACAACGTTCAATTTGGAATCTTTGGATTTTCCTATATATGATCCAAAAGATTACGCAATAATAAGAATTTATTCTGTCTGATATTCTGAATACACTGAGCCGATAGCAAAACCGCAATCTGTTCATTTTGTGTCTAACAGCAACTGTTGTTACCGCCCAGTAGAAAAATATCAAATAAAAATACTTAGAAAATTTTATTCAAATCTGGATACGTTTTATTGAAACATATAGAAAAATTATCTACAAGAAAGTTTCCCATGAAAATTATGTACTTAGTTGTAATTTAAGTAAAATATAAGCAGTTTTACCTAGAATAAATTATAAATTAATCATATAACTAAACAAACAGAACTAAATAAAATAATTAATTTTAAAAAACATTTTTTTTTATTAAATAAATAAAAATTAGACTTATGTTTTGAAACTTTCTATTTATTTAAAAAAATGTTCTAAATAAAACAAAAATTAACAAATATTTTCTACATTGTTAACTTAAATCTTGTCAAGCATGATAGAGATTTCAGTTTCACAAAAGAAAAGAAGTACATACAAATACTTTATAATGTCAGCAATATAAATCTAATAATTTTAAATATTTGTCTTAACACTTACTCTATACACTTCCAACTTTTATTGAAAACGATACTCAAGAAGTGGGCGACAAAAATGGGTCAATATTTGGGACATTATTGTTGTCGCTCTTAACAAATACAAAAGATTGTTGTATTCTCTATTATCTGAATATAATAAACATTTATTGTGTTAAAATACTGGTCTTGTTTTAAACTTTTATTATTATTATTATTTTGTAATTAAATCCAGTGTCTACGCTTGCTTTACGTAACTCATTGAATCGAACAAATTCAACAAGAACAATTTCGTTATTAGCTCTGAAAATGTACAGAATGTTTAAGGAAATAAAGTTAAAATCAGTTTCCTATATTTAAAAAAGATATATATTTCTACATATATAAATATATATTTACACACATAAATTGGTAGATACAGAAAACTTTATTTTTTTTTTTATATAAACTTCCTTAATTCTTAATCGAATTATTTCTGAAAAGAACAGCTGAAACCCTTCGATATATTAGAAACAGACAACAAAACATTTACTGGTTATCTCTACATTTTAATGATCACGTGACTCAAATTACGTGTACAAAAGTGATATCAACTTGTTAACCTTCCAGAAATCTAACTGCTATTGAGAATAATATCATAACTTAGGCTATAACAATTTTTTATTTTATTTTATTTTGTTTTATTTTATATTATTTATTTATTTGTTTGTTCTTTTATGTTTTATTTCATTTTCTTTTCTTTTCTTTTATTTGTTTCGTTGTTGCTTTATGTGTATATTTTGTTTATTTGTTTATGTATTTTTTCCTTTATGTGTTTTATTTCATTTATTTTGTGTGCATTTTTATATATTTATTTATTTATTTATTGTTTTATTTATTTTGCAGAGTACAATATATTCTATTGTCAATGTGCAGTCATAATCCTAAACTAGAATACTTTTTTAATAAGTCGGATTTAATTATTTGCAAACATTATGCTGCAGTGCAAAGTTAACATTATACTGAGTAGTAAATAATTATATGCACTGTTCTCAAACGTTCCAGAAAATATTTTCGTCCGCAAACGTTTGAGTTTCACAAAAAAAAAAAAAAAAAAAATACTGAAACACGGAAATATTTTATAATTTTAGCTACACAAAGCTAATAATTTTAAATATTTGTGTTAGACTTATTCTATTCGCTCGTAACTATAATTAAAAACGATACTGAAGAAGTATAAAAATGATCATTATTTGTAACCTTTTCGTTGTCGCTCCTAACAATTAGAAAAGAAGTTCGTTTTCTCTCTTTTCTGACGATAGCAACAATTTAATGTGTAAAAATACTGTCTTATTATTGAACCTTTTAAAATAAAATCCAGCATCTACGCATCTTTTACGTGACTCACTGGATCGAACAAAATGGACAAGAAAAATTTCGTTATTAGCTGTGGAAATTTACACAACGTAAACAAGGAAGTAATATTAAAATCAGTTTCATACATTTAAAAAGTATAAATATCTCTGCTCACATAAATATATATTTATACACATAAATGACTAGATACAGAAAACTTTTATTAAAATATGTATAAACTTACTTAAATTCCTATTAATATTGTTTCTGTAAAGAGCAGCTCAAACTCTTCGATATATTAAAACATACACAACACAATGTATGCGGGTTTTCTCGACCTCGTAACGACCACGTTCTCAAACTACGTGTACAAAAGTGATATAAATAAACTTGTTAACATTCTAGAAATCTATCTGCTATTAAGAATAATATCATAACTTACTAGATACATAAAACCGTTATTAAATTTTTTGTAAACTTACCTAAATTCCGAATCAATTATTTCCGTAAAGAACAGCTCAGACACCTCGATTCATTAGATGGGCCGTTTCTATGTCGTAACGATCACGTGACTGAAATTACGTGTACAAAGTGATATAAATAAACTTGGCGACTTTGAACCGCTAATAAGAAAAATATAATCGAGTTAACAAACATTATTTAATTTAATTTAACTTAACTTAACTAAACTTCACTTATTCATTTATTTATTTATTTATTTATTTATTTATTGTTGATTTTTTTGTTTCCATGTTTATTGATTTATTTATAATCTGTTGAAAACATTGTATTTTATTCTAGTAAAAGTTAACTAAATATTATTCATATTACAACTAGGTATATTGTTTACACTGCAAACTTTCTCTTATAGTATTTTTCTTTGTCTTATGTCTTATTAAGACCAACTCAGTTTATTTTCTTTGAATACTTTTGCTATTAAACAGCGGTCAATTTGATATGTTTGGATCTTCCTGTACATTGTCCACAAAACCAACTCTGACATAAATAGAACTGATCTAACTGGTAGCACATTGACAATAGCTGACTCTATATACTATTCTAATACACAGAGCCGACTTCCAAAACAGTAAACTGTTTATATTGTGTGTAACAGCACCTTTTGTTACCGCACTATGAAAACTGGTGTAAAGTTTCAACGATACCCTCTGATAAATAAATAAAAGAAAAGACATATTTAAATTGTAAGATATCAGAAGAATTTGACGATTTTCTCGAATGCATCATGATCTAAATGTTATCACAACAACAACGACAGATTCTGCATAATATTCTGAATATAGAGAGTCCAACTGCAAAACTGTTAAGTGTTCATACTGTGTCTAACAGCAACTTTTGATACAGCCCAGTAGAAAAAATATCATAATAAAAAGACTTAGAAATGTTTATTCAAATCTGGGTACATTTTATTCACGCATGTAGGAAAATAATATACAAGAACGTTTGTCATGTACATGAAGTACTTAGTTGTTATTTAAATTTAAAAAAATGGATGTTTTAGTATAAAAAATATAATTCATATAAATAAATAAAACTAAATAAAATAACTAATTAAATAAAATGTAATTAAAAAATCAAATAAGACGTATTTTATATATATATATATATATATATATATATATATTTATAAAAAAATATAATAAAGAAAATAAAATAAAAGTAAAAATTACCAAATGTTTTCTACATTTTTAACTTAAATCTTGTCAGGCATATTAGAGGTTTCTGTATTACAAAAAATAAATAAATATTTTATAATATTAGTAACAAAAAGGTAATAGTTTTAGATATTTGTCTTAACAATTACTCTATACACTCCTAACTATTATTAAAAACGATGCTCAAAAAGTGGACGACACAAACAGGTTAATATTTATGACCTTTTCGTTGTCGCTCCTAACAAATACAAAACAATGTCATTTTCTCTATTATCTGAAGATAGTTAAAATTTAATGTGTTAAAATACTGGTCTTGTTTTAAACTTTTTGTTATTATTATTAGTTTTTAACTAAATCCAAGATCAACGAATGTTTTACGTCACTCACTGAATCGAATAAAATCGCCTAGAAAAGCTTCATTACCAGCTGTGAAAATTTACACAACGTAAAACAAGGAAGTAAAGTTAAAATCGGTTTCATATGTTTAAAAAAAATATTATATATACAGACATGAATACTGGATAGAGAAAACTGTTATTTAATCATCTATAAACTTATCTAAATTCCTAATAACATTATTTCTATAAAGAACAACTCAAACACATTGATATGTTTAAAAAAGACAACAAAAACTTACGTTCCGAAGTGTCTTTCAGTAATCGATAACGACTGTCTTGAGGTCTGTTTATTAATATCACTTACGTGACTACGACTACACTGTATTAACAACAAGTCCAAACCAATGATGACACGCACTGCGCATGTCCTTGTCTGACAGGAATGTGTTAGTTTATCAATACAGTTCTGATTAATAATGTCTGAGATCCTTTCGTCTTTTGTGAACAATACAGGTTTCGGTTTCAGAAAAGAAAGAAATGACACGGAAATATTTTATAATGTTAGCAACATAAATCTTATAATTTTAAATATTTATTTTAGCACTTAGTTTATAAACTCCTAACTATTATCAAAAACGATATTCAAATAGTCTAGGGACAGAAATGGTTCTTTGTTTGCGACCGTCTGGTTGTTGTTTGTAACAAATACAAAACAAGGTAGTTTTCTCTACTATCTGAATATAATAAAATGTGTTAAAACGTAATTATTATTTCAAACACTGAAAAAACTCTTTAGTTTCAAGGTCTACGTGTTTTTACGTGAATTTTGAATCGAATAAAATCGAATTTTCGTTATAAAAACTTATTTAAACAAGTTTAGATATAACTACAGACATAAATATTTCTTTACGGACATAAACTGCTAGATACAGAAAACTGTTATTAAAATGTTTATAAACTTACCTAAATTCTTAATCACGTTATTTCTGTAAAGAACGGCTCGAACTCATAGATATATTAACAACAGACAACAAAACGTAACCGGGTCGTCATTAGGTCGTAACGATCACGTGACTCAACTTACGCGTACAAAGAAACATAAACATGGCGACTTTCCATTGAACCGCTGCTGAGGAAAAATCTCATAATCTAGGGAGCAAATATTATCTTATTTATTTATTTATTTATATTTTGCTGAATATATCACATTTTATTCTAGTACAAGTTAACTAAATATTAATAGTATCACAAATAGGTATACTGTTTACATCAGAAACTTTCTTGTGCCTTAATAAGACGAATCCAGATTTAAAAAAAAAAAAAAAAAAAAAAAAAAAAAAGATTTTCTAAATGTTGTTATTATAATATAATTCCATTTTTATTACTTTAACTCACTCTTGATAAATTTAGAAAGATTTTCTGAGACACAAATATAGATATTTGTAATATTTTCATGTACATTATACTCAATGGATTAAAAAATAACGATGTTAAAAAATATCATATATTTTCATTAGAGTAAGATTACATTGAACTTTATTTCTATTACAGCTTTCTATTTCATTTTCTTTGAATACTCTTCATTTTAAAACGCGTGAATTTTCTTGAACACTGTCCATAAAACCAGCTCTGACACGAATAAAACTGATCTCAATGGTAGCACAATAACTGATTCTGCATAATATTCTCAATACACAGCGTCCACTTGATTAGACTCTGAAGTTTTGTGTTGTGTTCTCAAATAACAGGTTTCTTATAAAAAGAAAGAAAAAAAATATGAGAAAAGTTTCATGACTTAGGCTTATTTATTTATTTATTTATATTTTCTTTTTTTTTTTTTAAATACAGAGAAATGAACTTATGCTCTTATTTACATTAGTAACATTTTCTAAACTGACTTTTGATTGAAAATTTCTTTTCATCCGCGTTACAGACTCATTATTCATTTTTTTTATTGTTTTCTTTTTTCCTTTTACTTATTTAACAAAGAATTAATAATAATAAGTTATTAAATTTCCACTCTCCTTAACCTTTTTTAAATTGACTAAAGTTTAAATTTAAAAGTATAACCGAGAGGATCAAGTGATAACTATTTTCTGTTACACTTTTTGTACATCAGATTGTTAGATAATAAGTCTAGTATAGCTTTTTTTTTCAAGTTTTTATTGTTATTGAGTTTCCTTTTTCGTTTCTTCTTCTTCCTTTCTTTTTTTTTATATTTTTTATTTTCTTATTTTTTATTTTGTTTTCAGTTTAGAAGATTAGAATACACTTTTCTAAATAGATTCTAACTTAATAAACACTGTGAATTTATGATTACACATTGTTTACCCCTGGGCTGTGGACCAAGCTACAAACAACCTAAAGTGAAACTGTGCAAAAATCATACTGGAAATCATAACTCACCAACAAAGAACACGCAATTTGACCTTATTTAGCTAGGTGATATGTATTTTAATATTATCAGCTATTTTGATGTTAATAACTTATCTGACCTACCATGATATAAATAAATAAATAAATAAATTTCCAGTAGTATTTCCGTCCGTACAAGTTTCAGTTTCACAAAAGATCGAAACAACACGGAATATTTTATAACTTTAGCAACAGAAAGCTAGTAACTTTAAATATTTGTTTTACCACTTATTTTATACACTCATAACTGTTATTAAAAACGATACTGAAGAAGTGTGGAGACACAAAATTGTCGACATTTGTTACTTTTACGTTGTCGCTCGTAATAAATATAAAAGAAGGTTGTTTTGTGTATTATCTGAAGATAGAAGAACTATTTAAAAGCTAATTACTATTTCAAAAATCGCCGAGAGAAATTTCGTTATTATCTTCGAAAATTTGCACAACGTAAACAAGGAAGTAATATTCAAATCCCTTTCATACATTTTTTTTTTTTATTAACTTAACTAATCGAATTATTTCTGTAAAGAACGACTCAAACACATCGATATATTAAAAATAGACAAGAAAACGTTTCCGGGTTGTCACTGTATTGTAACGATCACGTGACTCAAGTAACGTTGTGAAAAAGGCTATAAATAAACTGGGCGACTTTCCGCTGAACCGCTAATCAGACAAATATCATAATACACACATTATGTTATTTATTTATTTATTTATTAAACTATTGATTTATCTATAGTTTGCTGAATAGACAAATATAAATATTTTATTATTTTCATTTACAGTATACTCATTTGCCGTGTATAAAATATAATAATATTAAAATATATTACTTTAATTATAATAAACATACACTAATCTTTATTTTTATTACAGCTATTGCAGTTTGTTTTGTTTGAATATTCAGTTTCGAATCTTTGAAATTTCCTGTACATTGTCCATAAAACCAATTCTGACAGGAATACAACTGATCACAATAACAAGAAGAGATTATGTATGCTATTCTGAATATACAGAGCCTACCTGCAAAATTGTAAACTGTTTATATTGTGTCTAACAGCAGCTTTTCTCACCGCCCAATAAGAAAAAGTCATAATAAAAACACTTAAAAAATATTTATTGAAATCTGAATACGTTTTATTCGAGCATATAGGAAAATTAAATACAAGAACTTTTGTCATGTAAATGATGTACTTAGTCGTAATTTAAATAAAATATGTGCATTTTTTTGTAGAATAAAATATAATTTATTTAGAAAGATACATATAAACAAAACTAGATAAAATAATTAATTAAATATACTTTAATTTAAAAAAATTATCAAATGCTTTCTACACTGTTAACTTAAATCTTGTTAGGCATAATACAGGTTTCAGTTTCACAAAAGAAAAGAATAACACGGAAATATTTTATAATTTTAGTAACAAAAAGCTAAATATTTTAAATATTTGTCTTAGTACTTACTCTATACACTCCTAAGTTACCGAGAAAAATATTCAAGAAGTGGGTGGCACAAACTGGTCAATATTTGTGACCTTTTCGTTGTCGCTCCTAACAAATACAAAAGAATGTCGATTTGAAGCTAGTCAGATGTGTAATTTTTATTTCATATATTGGTCCTGTTATTCATCTCCTTCAACTAAATCCAATGTGCTTTTTACGTAAGTGTTTGTATTGAATGAAATCGACTAGAAAAGCTTCGATATGTGCTATGAAACTTGGAAGAAAAATTAAAATTAGTTTCATTAATATCTCTTTACTGGATGAAGAAGACTTATTAAAATGTTTATTAACTTACCTAAATTCCTAATCACATGACTTATGTGTGGAAGTATGTGGTATTTGTTTTAGTTAGGATTTGTATTTAATGTTTTATGTGCAGATATTTGCTTTTTAGCAGGCTTGGTCATTAATGTAAGGTTTTATTTACAGCTTGCCTCCTGTCAGCTTATTGTGTAACTAAAGTTTTATTTTATCCCTAGCCAGATTATGCCAAACAATAGGCTGATAACTTGTCATTGTGGTGATTGTTTCATTCAGCTTACACTGTATTAACACACGTTACTTGCCTTGCGTGTTAACTATTGTTCCCAAACTCCTCTCCCAAGCCCATCAGGGAATAAACAACTTGGCTCAAGTGTTCAGGTTTATTTCTCCTGATAAGATTATACTGTCAGGCCAGATTTCATTTTTAAAGGTGGAACTGAATTTATTATTTGAAAGTGGATGTTATCTGAAAGGTTAGTCTGTATTTTGTTTTATTTAATATATGTATGTTTTGTATACATGCATTGTTATTTAACACCATTAGAAAGTACTTGTTTAATTACTTTATGAATATATAAAGTAATTATTATTTATATTGGATATATGGATTAAATTACATTGAATAAACATTTGTTCAAGATAGCTGGCTTAAAGAAAACATACAATCCGAATGAAATGTCAATTGTGTATATGTATTTTTGTATGTGTATTTTGTATGTGTGTGTGTACATGTTTTGGTACATCGTGGTTGGCGATATGTGATGTGTTAATTGTGTAATTGTCGGTAGTTTCTTTTATATGTCTTGTATTTGATTTGTAGATTGTCCTGTTCTCGTTCAGTGTGCTGGAGAATCCAGTTTCTTACACCCAGGTGTCATCTACCTGGTATGAGTTTTTATGTATTATGTTTGTCAAATATCAGTTTGTCATGTATAACTGTGGTATATGACTAGTTGTATTTGTCATGTTAATCAAGTGTATTTATTACATATATTTGCTTTATGTTATCAAATGCTTTTATAGTTTGGCATTAAATACTCAGGATTTAAAGCAAGATAATTCAATTTTCATTATTTTTATGATGAGATGAATAGTATTATAGATATACATTTGCTTAAATTGTGATATAAATGTTATATATATACATAAATTATTCTATAACTTGATGCTATATGTACTCTATGATGTGATATTTATTGTTTTATTGTTCTCGTAGGGTGTTTTTCCTTGTCTTCATTTTTTGTGTGACATTGAATAAATTGTCTGAACCCACCCGTAGCTGTTACGTTCTACTTCCTGTGTTATGGAAAAGTAAAAAAATCTGATACTGCTACATATGTAACTGACAGCTCAAACACACTGATAAACACATCGATTTTTTCCTTTGATTTTTCTCGTATAATTATGTACTCTGTTCTCGAACGTTACCGGAAATATTTTAGTCCGTTGTAAAAATAGAGGTTTCGATTTCAGAAAAGAAAGAATGAACACGGAAATATTTCCTGGTGGTATCAAAATAAATCGGACAGTTTTAAATGTTTGTCTGAACACTCACTCTATACACGATAGTGAAGAAGGGTGATAATGAGATACTTCAGTATTTGCGACCTTTTGGTTGTCGTTTATAATAAATACAAAAAACGGTTGTTTTCTCTGTTATCTGAATATAATGAAATATGTTAATGCATATTTCAAACACTGGTCATGTTATTAAACTCTTTTCACTAAACTAAATCCCAGGTCAACCTGCGTATTACATAACTGTTTGAATCGAGTAAAATCGACGAGAAAAACTTCGTTATTAGCTGTGAAAATGTACACCGTGTAAACAAGGAAGTAATGTTGAAATCAGAAATAAATGTATATTTACAGACCTAAGTTACTAGATATAGAAAACTGTTACGTGACTACGACATCACTGTATTAACTACAAGTCCAAACCAACGTTGACACGCACTGCGCATGTCCTTGTCTAACAGGAATGTGTTAGTTTATCAATACAGTTCTGATTAATAATGTCTGAGATCCTTTCGTCTTTTGTGAACAATACAAGTTTCGGTTTCAGAAAAGAAAGAAATGACACGGAAATATTTTATAATGTTAGCAACATAAATCTAATAATTTTAAATATTAATTTTAGCACTTAGTTTATAAACTCCTAACTATTAGCAAAACGATATTCAAATAGTCTAGGGACAGAAATGGTTCTTTGTTTGCGACCGTCTGGTTGTTGTTTGTAACAAATACAAAAAAAAGGTAGTTTTCT
>CM022665.1:177005-209556 GCA_012295275.1 Chrysomallon squamiferum | reverse complement strand
TCTGATTCAATTGGAAAGTCGCCCTGTAGTTTATTTTAACCCTTTTTTTTCAACGTTACTTGAGTCACGTGATCGTTACAATATAGTGACGAGCCGGAAACGTTTTTTTGTCTATTTTTAATATATCGATGTGTTTGAGTCGTTCTTTACAGAAATAATTCGATTAGTTAAGTTAATAAAAAAAAATAATGTATGAAAGGGATTTGAATATTACTTCCTTGTTTACGTTGTGCAAATTTTCGAAGATAATAACGAAATTTCTCTCGGCGATTTTTGAAATAGTAATTAGCTTTTAAATAGTTCTTCTATCTTCAGATAATACATAAAACAACCTTCTTTTATATTTATTACGAGCGACAGCGTAAAAGTAACAAATGTCGACAATTTTGTGTCTCCACACTTCTTCAGTATCGTTTTTAATAATAGTTATGAGTGTATAAAAAAGTGGTAAAACAAATATTTAAAGTTACTAGCTTTCTGTTGCTAAAGTTATAAAATATTTCGTGTTGTTTCGATCTTTTGTGAAACTGAAACTTGTACGGACGAAAATACTACTGGAAATTTATTTATTTATTTAAATCTTGGTAGATCAGATAAGTTATTAACATCAAAACAGCTGATAATATTAAAATACATATCACCGAGCTAAATAAAGTCAAATTGCGTGTTCTTTGTTGGTGAGTTATGATTTCCAGTATGATTTTTGCACAGTTTCACTTTAGGTTGTTTGTAGCTTGGTCCACAGTCCAGGGGTAAACAATGTGTAATCATAAATTCACAGTGTTTATTAAGTTAGAATCTATTTAGAAAAGTGAATTCTAATCTTCTAAAATGAAAACAAAATAAAAAATAAAAAAATAAAAAAGGAAGAAGAAGAAAAGGAAAAGGAAACTCAGTAACAATAAAAACTTGAAAAAAAAAGCTATACTAGACTTATTATCTAACAATCTGATGTACAAAAAGTGTAACAGAAAATAGTTATCACTTGATCCTCTCGGTTATACTTTTAAATTTAAACTTTAGTCAATTTAAAAAAGGTTAAGGAGAGTGGAAATTTAATAACTTATTGTTATTAATTCTTTGTTAAATAAGTAAAAGGAAAAAAGAAAACAATAAAAAAAATAATGAGTCTACGCGGTACCAGTCTCTAACTTAGAAAATTTAAATGAAATGAAGTTTTCAATCAAAAGTCAGTTTAGAAATGTTACTAATGTAAATAAGAGAATAAGTTCATCTTTTTCAGTATTTAAGAAAAAAACTAATAAAATAAAATATAAATAAATAAATAAACAATGTTTGCGCCTAAGTTATGAAACTTCTCTCATATTTATTTCCTTCTCTTTATAAGAAACTTGTGTTATTTTTCTAAGTGCAGGTAACACAACATAAACAGTTCAGAGTCTAATCAAGTGGACGCTGTGTATTGAGAATATTAAGCAGAATCAGTTATTGTGCTACCATTTAGATCAGTTTTATTCCTGTCAGAGTTGGTTTTATGGACAATGTTCAAGAAAATTCGAAAAATTCCATATTGACCGCGTTTTAAAATGAAGAGTATTCAAAGAAAATGAAATAGAAAGCTTTAATAGAAATTAAGTTCAATGTAATCTTACTCTAATGAAAATATATGGTATTTTTTAACATCGTTATTTTTTAATCCATTGAGTATAATGTACATGAAAATATTACAAATATCTATATTTGTGTCTCAGAAAATCTTTCTAAATTTATCAAGAGTGAGTTAAAGTAATAAAAATGGAATTATATTATAATAACAACATTTAGAAAATCTTTTCTTTTTTTTAAATCTGGGTTCGTCTTATTAAGGCACAAGACAGTTTCTGGTGTAAACAGTATACCTATTTGTGATACTATTAATATTTAGTTAACTTGTACTAGAATAAAATGTGATGTATTCAGCAAAATATAAATAAATAAATAAATAAATAAATAAATAAATAAAATAATATCTGCTCCCTAGATTATGAGATGTTTCCTTATCAGCGGTTCAATGGAAAGTCGCCAAGTTTATGTTTCTTTGTACACGTAAGCTGAGTCACGTGATCGTTACGACCTAATGACGACCCGGATACGTTTTGT
Source organism: Chrysomallon squamiferum (assembly GCA_012295275.1). Classification (NCBI taxonomy): domain Eukaryota; kingdom Metazoa; phylum Mollusca; class Gastropoda; order Neomphalida; family Peltospiridae; genus Chrysomallon; species Chrysomallon squamiferum. The sequence continues at coordinate 207,456 of CM022665.1, read as the reverse complement.
TGTCTGTTGTTAATATATCTATGAGTTCGAGCCGTTCTTTACAGAAATAACGTGATTAAGTATTTAGGTAAGTTGATAAACATTTTTATAACAGTTTTCTGTATCTAGCAGTTTATGTCCGTAAATAAATATTTATGTCTGTAGTTATATCTATACTTTTTAAATGTATGAAACTGATTTTCACATTACTTGTTTACATTGTGTATGTTTTCACAGCTAATAGCTTTTCTCGTCGATTTTATTCGATTCAAACATTCACGTAAAAAACACGTAGACCTTGAATTTAACTAAAGAGTTTAATAACATGGTCAATGTTTGAAATAGTAATTACGTTTTAACACATTTTATTATATTCAGATAGTAGAGAAAACTACCTTGTTTTGTATTTGTTACAAACAACAACCAGACGGTCGCAAACAAAGAACCATTTCTGTCCCTAGACTATTTGAATATCGATTTTGCTAATAGTTAGGAGTTTATAGACAAAGTGCTAAAATAAATATTTAAAATTATTAGATTTATGTTGCTAACATTATAAAATATTTCCGTGTCATTTCTTTCTTTTCTGAAACCGAAACTTGTATTTTTCACAAAAGACGAAAGGATCTCAGACATTATTAATCAGAACTGTATTGATAAACTAACACAGCCCTGTTAGACAAGACATGCGCAGTGCGAGTCAACATTGGTTTGGACTTGTAGTTAATACAGTGTAGTCGTAGTCACGTAAGTGGTATTAATAAACAGACCTCAAGACATTCGTTATCGAATACTGAAAGACACTTCGGGAACGTTACTTTTTTTTTTTTTTTTTAATATATGAATGTGTTTGAGTTCTTCTTTATAAAAATAACGTGATTAGGAATTTAGATAAGTTTAGAGACGTTTAAATAACAGTTTTCTGTATCCAGTAATCAGATATTCATGACTTTATATATAATATTTTTAAAACACATGAAACCGATTTTAACTTTACTTCCTTGTTTTACGTTGTGTAAATTTTCACAGCTAATAATGAAGCTTTTCTAGGCGATTTTATTCGATTCAATGACTGATGTAAAACATGCGTTGATCTTGGATTTAGTTAAAAACTAATAATAATAAAAATAAATTAAAACAAGACCAGTATTTTAACACATTAAATTTTAACAATCTTCAGATAATACAGAAAACGACATTCTTTTGTATTTGTTAGGAGCGAGAACGAAAAAGTCATAAATATTAATCTGTTTGTATCGCCCACTTCTTGAGTATCGTTTTCAATAATAGTTAGGAGTGTACAGAGTAAGTGTTAAGACAAATATTTAAAATTATTTCCTTTTTGTCACTAATATTATAAAATATTTATTTATTTTTTGTAATGCAGAAACCTCTAATATGTCTGACAAGATTTAAGTTAAAAATGTAGAAAACGTTTGGTAATTTTTACTTTTATCTTATTTTTTATTTTATTTTTTATTAAGAATATATATACATATAAAATACATGTCTTATTTGATTTTTTAATTAAATTTTATTTAATTAGTTATTTTATTTAGTTTTGTTTATTTATATGAATTATATTTCTTATACTAAAACATGCATTTTTTTAAATTTAAATAACAACTAAGTACTTCATGTACATGACAAACGTTCTTGTATATTATTTTCCTATATGCGTGAATAAAATGTACCCAGATTTGAATAAACATTTCTAAGTCTTTTTATTATGATATTTTTTCTACTGGGCGGTATCAAAAGTTGCTGTTAGACACAGTATGAACACTTAACAGTTTTGCAGTTGGACTCTCTATAGTCAGAATATTATGCAGAATCTGTCGTTGTTGTTGTGATAACATTTAGATCATGATGCAATCGAGAAAATCGTCAAATTCTTCTGATATCTTACAATTTAAATATGTCTTTTCTTTTATTTATTTATCAGAGGGTATCGTTGAAACTTTACACCAGTTTTCATAGTGCGGTAACAAAAGGTGCTGTCAGACACAATATAAAGAGTTTACTGGTTTGGAAGTCGGCTCTGTGTATTACAATATTACACAGAGTCAGTTATTGTCAGTGTGCTACCAGTTAGGTCAGTTCTATTTATGTCAGAGTTGGTTTTGTGGACAATGTACAGGAAGATCCAAACATATCAAATTGACCGCTGTTTAATAGCAAGGGTATTCAAAGAAAATAAACTGAGTTGGTCTTAATAAGACATAAGACAAAGGAAGTTACTATAAGAGAAAGTTTGCAGTGTAAACAATATACCTAGTTGTAATATGAATAATATTTAGTTAACTTTAACTAGAATAAAATACAATGTTTTCAACAGATTATAAATAAATCAATAAACATGGAAACAAAAAAATCAACAACTAAATAAATAAATAAATAAATAAGTGAAGTTTAGTTAAGTTAAGTTAAATTAAATTAAATAATGTTTGTTAACTCGATTATATTTTTCTTATTAGCGATTCAAAGTTGCCAAGTTTATTTATATCACTTTGTACACGTAATTTCAGTCACGTGATCACTACGACATAGAAACGACCGACACACATAGAAACGACCCATCTAATGAATCGAGGTGTCTGAGCTGTTCTTTACGGAAATAATTTGATTCGGAATTTAGGTAATTTTACAAAAAATTTAATAACGGTTTTATGTATCTAGTAAGTTATGAGATTATTCTCAATAGCAGTTAGATTTCTGGAATGTTAACAAGTTTATTTATATCACTTTTGTACACGTAATTCGAGAACGTGATCGTTACGAGGTCGAGACAACCCGTATACATTGTGTTGTCTATGTTTTAATATATCGAAGAGTTTGAGCTGTTCTTTACAGTGTTACTAGGAATTTAAGTAAGTTTATAAATATTTTAATAAAAGTTTTCTGTATCTAGTCATTTATGTGTATAAATATATATTTATGTGTGCAGAGATATTTATACTTTTTAAATGTATGAAACTGATTTTAACATTACTTCCTTGTTTACGTTGTGTAAATTTCCACAGCTAATAATGAAATGTTTCTCGTCCATTTTGTTCGATCCAGTGAGTCACGTAAAAGATGCGTAGACACTGGATTTAATTTTAAAAGGTTCAATAATAAGCCAGTATTTTTACACATTAAATTGTTGCTATCGTCAGAAAAGAGAGAAAACGGACTTCTTTTCTAATTGTTAGGAGCGACAACGAAAAGGTTACAAATACTGATCCATTTTTAGACTTCTTCAGTATCGTTTTTAATTATAGTTACGAGCGAATAGAATAAGTCTAACACAAATATTTAAAATTATTAGCTTTGTGTAGCTAAAATTATAAAATATTTCCGCGTTTCAGTTTTTTTGTGTTTGTTTTTGTGAAACTCAAACGTTTGCGGACGAAAATATTTCCTGGAACGTTTGAGAACAGTGCATATAATTATTTACTACTCAGTATAATGTTAACTTTGCACTGCAGCATAATGTTTGCAGATAATTAAATCCGACTTATTAAAAAAGTATTCTAGTTTAGGATTATGACTGCACATTGACAATAGAATATATTGTACTCTGCAAAATAAATAAAATAATAAATAAATAAATAAATAAAAATGCAGAAAAAATAAAGGAATAAAACACATAAAGGAAAAAATACATAAAAAATAAATAAAATATACACATAAAGCAATAACGAAACAAATAAAAGAAAAGAAAAGAAAAGAAAACATAAAAGAAGAAACAAATAAATAAATAATATCAAATGAAACAAAATAAAATAAAATAAAAAATGGTTATAGCCTAAGTTATGAGATTATTCTCAATAGCAGTTAGATTTCTGGAAGGTTACCAAGTTTATTTATATCACCTTTGTACACGTAATTTGAGTCACGTGATCATTATAATGTAGAGATAACCAGTAAATGTTTTGTTGTCTGTTTCTTTACAGAAATAATATGATTAAGAAGTTGATAAACATTTTAATAACAGTTTTCTGTATCTAGAAGTTTATGTCCGTAAAGAAATATTTATGTCTGTAGTTATATCTATACTTCTTAAATGTATGAAACTGATTTTCACATTACTTGTTTACATTGTGTAAGTTTTCACAGCTAATAGCTTTTCTCATCGATTTTATTCGATTCAAACACTCACGTAAAAAACACGTATACCTTGAATTTAGCTAAAGAGTTTACTAACATGGTCAGTGTTTGAAATAATAATTACGTTTTAACAAATTTTATTATATTCAGATAGTAGAGAAAACTACCTTGTTTTGTATTTGTTACAAACAACAACCAGACGGTCGCAAACAAAGAACCATTTCTGTCCCTAGACTATTTGAATATCGTTTTAATAATAGTTAGGAGTTTATAGACAAAGTGCTAAAATAAATATTTAAAATTATTAGATTTATGTTGCTAACATTATAAAATATTTCCGTGTCATTTCTTTCTTTTCTGAAACCGAAACTTCTCAGACATTATTAATCAGAACTGTACTGATAAACTAACACAGCCCTGTTAGACAAGGACATGCGCAGTGCGAGTCAACATTGGTTTGGACTTGTAGTTAATACAGTGTAGTCGTAGTCACGTAAGTGATATTTATAAACAGACCTCAAGACATTCGTTATCGATTACTGAAAGACACTTCGGAACGTAAGTTTTGTTGTCTTTTTTTTAATATATCAATGTGTTTGAGTTGTTCTTTATAGAAATAATGTTATTAGGAATTTAGATAAGTTTATAGATGATTAAATAACAGTTTTCTCTATCCAGTATTCATGTCTGTATATATAATATTTTTTAAAACATATGAAACCGATTTTAACTTTACTGCCTTGTTTTACATTGTGTAAATTTTCACAGCTAATAATGAAGCTTTTCTAGGCGATTTTATTCGATTCAGTGACTGACGTAAAACATGCGTTGATCTTGGATTTAGTTAAAAACTAATAATAATAAAAAACAAGTTTAAAACAAGACCGGTATTTTAACACATTAAACTTTAACTGTCTTCAGATAATTCAGAAAACGGCATTCGTTTGTTAGGAGCGACAACGAAAAAGTCATAAATATTAACCTGTTTGTGTCGTCCACATTTTGAGCATCGTTTTTAATAATAGTTAGGAGTGTATAGAGTAAGTGTTAAGACAAATATCTAAAACTATTAACTTTTTGTTACTAATATTATAAAATATTTATTTATTTTTGTAATACAGAAACCTCTAATATGCCTGACAAGATTTCAGTCAAAAATGTAGAAAACATTGGGTAATTTTTACTTTTATTTTATTTTATTTATTATCTTTTTATAAATATATATATATATATATATATATATAAAATACGTCTTATTTGATTTTTTAATTACATTGTATTTAATTAGTTATTTTATTTAGTTTTGTTTATTTATGAATTATATGAATTATATTTCTTATACTAAAACATGCATTTTTTAAAATTTAAATAACAACTAAGTACTTCATGTACATGACAAACGTTCTTGTATATTATTTTCCTATATGCGTGAATAAAATGTACCCAGATTTGAATACACATTTCTAAGTCTTTTTATTATGATATTTTTTCTACTGGGCGGTATCAAAAGTTGCTGTTAGACACAGTATGAATACTTAACAGTTTTGCAGTTGGACTCTCTATAGTCAGAATATTATGCAGAATCTGTCGTTGTTATTGTGATAACATTTAGATCATGATGCAATCGAGAAAATCGTCAAATTCTTCTGATATCTTACAATTTAAATATGTCTTTTCTTTTATTTCTTTATCAGAGGGTATCGTTGAAACTTTACACCAGTTTTCATAGTGCGGTAACAAAAGGTGCTGTTACACACAATATAAATAGTTGACTGGTTTGGAAGTCGGCTCTGTGTATTAGAATATTACACAGAGTCAGTTATTGTCAGTGTGCTACCAGTTAGATCAGTTCTATTTATGTCAGAGTTGGTTTTGTGGACAATGTACAGGAAGATCCAAACATATCAAATTGACCGCTGTTTTATAGCAAGAGTATTCAAAGAAAATAAACTGAGTTGGTCTTAATAAGACATAAGACAAAGGAAGTTACTATAAGAGAAAGTTTGCAGTGTAAACAATATACCTAGTTGTAATATGAATAATATTTAGTTAACTTTAACTAGAATAAAATACAATGTTTTCAACAGATTATAAATAAATCAATTAACATGGAAACAAATTAATCAAAAACTAAATAAATAAATAAATAAATAAATAAATAAATAAATAAATAAATAAATGAATAAGTGAAGTGAAGTTAAGTTAAGTTAAGTTAAGTTAAATTAAATTAAATTAAATTAAATAATGTTTGTTAACTCGATTATGATATTTTTCTTATTAGCGGTTCAAAGTCGCCAACTTTATTTATATCACTTTGTACACGTAATTTCAGTCACGTGATCGTTACGACATCGAAATAATTTGATTCGGAATTTAGGTAAGTTTACAAAAAATTTAATAAGGGTTTATGTATCTAGTAAGTTATGAGATTATTCTCAATAGCACTTAGATTTCTGGAAGGTTAACAAGTTGATATCACTTTTGTACACGTAATTTGAGTCACGTGATCATTATAATGTAGAGATAACCAGTAAATGTTTTGTTGTCTGTTTCTAATGTATCAAAGGGTTTCAGCTGTTCTTTTCAGAAATAATGCGGTTTTGCAATCGGCTCAATGTATTCAGAATATCAGACAAAATAAATTATTATAATTCTGTAATCTTTTGTATCAGTTTTATTCGTGAATGAGTTGGTTTTGTGGATAATATATAGGAAAATCTAAAGATTCCAAATTGAACGTTGTCTAATAGGAAGAGTATTCAAAGGAAATAAACTGTAATAGCTGTACTATAAACAAATATTAGAGTATTTGTACTCTAATGAAAGTAATATCAGAAAATCATTCTACATTTAGGCAGAGGGAGTTAAAGTAACAAAAATAGAATTAATATTATAATAACAACATTTAGACATATTTTATTCAAATATGACAGAGCTTAACGTGTAAACAATATACTTAGTTGTAAAGTTAATAATATTTAGTTAACTTTACTAAAATAAAATATAATGTATTGAAAAATTATGAATAAATAAATAAATTAATAAACCCATTTGTGTCACAACCCTTCCTCAATACTGTTTTTAATGATAGAAATATATCGAGTAAGTTTTAAAACAAATATCAAATATTTTTAGATCTATGCCGCTAACATATAATATTTGTGTGTGGTTTCTTTCTTTTGCAAACGAAACTTCTATTTTTAAAACGGACTAAAATGTTACCTGTAATGTTTGAGAAAAGAGTACATAATTTTACGAGAAAATCAAACGAAATATCGATCTGTTTGAACTGTTCTTTACAGAAATAATGTGATTAGGAATTTAGATAATATTACAGACATTTTAATAACAGTCTTGTTCATCAAGTAATCATATATTTTTGTCAGTGAATATTCTGATATTTATCAAACATATTAAACCAATTTTAACTTTACTTCCTTGTTTAAATTTGTGTAAGTTTCATAGCAACTAGCGAAGCTTTTCTGTTCGATTTTATTCAATACCAAAACTCACGTAAAAAGCACACTGGATTTAGTTGAAATAGATGAAAAACAGGATCAGAGTTTGAAATAAGAATTACATTTTATCACATTTTACTATCTTCAGACAGTAAAGAAATTGACCTTCTTTCGTATTTTTTACGAGCGACGACGAAAAGGTCACAAATATTGATCCGTTTTTGTCACTACTCTTCTTCAGTATTGTTTTGTATAACAGTTAGAAGTGTACAGAGTAAGTGTTAAGATAAATATTTAAAAATATTCAATTTTATTTGCTAACATTAACATTTCCGTGTACTTCTTTTCTCTTGTGAAACTGAAACTTCTATTATGCCTAAAAGATTTAAGTTAAAAATGTTAAAAAACATTTGGTCATTTATTTTATCAACAACAGATAAAGAAAAAAAAAACAAAAAAAACCCAGTAAATAAATAAATAAATAAAAAATAAATAAATAATAATAAAAAAAATAAAAAAATTAAAATAATAAAAAATAAAATAAAATAAAATAAAATCACTAACAATAATAATAATATTAATAGAATAATAATAATAATAATAATAATAATAATAATAATAATAATAATAATAATAATAAATTTATTCGTCTTATTTATTTTTAACTTTTTTTTATTTCGTTATTTTTATTGTTTTTATTATTTCTTTTTTCCCCAAAATTGACTCCTGTTTGATCGCAAGAGTATTCAAAGAAAATAAACCACAATAGTTGTAATATAAATAAAGATTAGTGTATTTGTATTTTAATTAAAGTAATATATTTTAATATTATTATATTTTATACGTTGCACATTAATCCACTGAGAATAAGGTACGTGAAAATGTTACAAATATTTATGTTTCTCTATCAGAAAGTGTTTCTAGATTTATGAAGAGTGAGTTAAAGTAATAAACATAAAATTAATATTATAATAACAACATGTAAATGTGTGTTCAAATCCGAGTTGATCTTATTAAGGCAGAAAATATAGGAAGTTAGTTTTGAAAAACGTTTGCCGTGTAAATAATGTACCTAGTTGTCATATCAATAACATGTAGTTAACTTCTACTAGAATAAAATACAATGTATTCAACAGATTATAAATAAATAAATACATTAAAAAATAAAATGACACACACACACACACACATATACACACACTCAATAGCAGTTCATTTTCTAGAAGGTTGCCAAGTTTATTTATAGAACTTTGTACACGCACTTTGAGTCACGTGATCGCTGCGACGTAGATATGACCCATTACATTTTCTTGTCTATTTTTAAAGTGTCTGTGCTGTTCTTTACAGAAATAATTTCATTAGGAATACAGGTACGAGTATAAACAAACTAATAACAGTTTCCTGTTTTACCATATCCAGATAACAGATAAAAACAACAAAAAAAAAGACCTTCTTTTATATTTGTTACGAGACACAACGAAAAGGTCACAAATACTGACCCGTTTATGTCGCCCACAGAGTAAGTGTGAAGAGAAATATTTAAAATTATTAAATTTATGATGCTAACATTATGTTCTTTCTCTCCTTCGTTTTACGCGGGTAGACCTTGGATTTAGCTAAAGAATTTGATAACATGACCAGTGTTTGAAATAATAATTACATTTTAACATATTTTATTATTTTCATATAATAGAGAAAGAACCTTTTTTGTATTTGTTACAAAGACTCAGAAATATTCACCTGTTTCTGTCCTTAGATTGTCTGAATATCGTTTACAATAAAAGGCGTTTGTAGAGTAAGTTTTATGACAAACATTTAAAATTATTAGATTTACATTATAAAATATTTCCTTGTTATTTCGTTCTTTTCTAAAACCGAAAATTCTACTTCAAATAAAGAAAGAAAGACAGGTCATATAAATTTGTATTAATTTTAATATCTTTTATATTTTATCAAATTCAAGATATCAAACAGAAAATTTATGAAATAGGGTTACCGACAATCGACTGATGTCAAGTATAAAATGTTCATATCAATTTCATATTACAGAACAAAGAGATCAACTGAGGGAAATGGCATTATCAAACTTTAACAACAACAACCCACAACACTCGCTAAACACAAGTTTCAGAGGTAAATCTCTTAGTTTTATGATTTCTGACCTCTAATGAAAGTACACAGAATTTTGTTGATAAGTTGTAATCTATAAACTGATGATCTCAGGACAAAATGTTAGTTCAGTAAATTCAGCAGCAATTAACTTTTCAAGAAGAACACAACTGTCAAAATTCATCGGCATTTAAAGAGTTTCTGATTAATTTGTTTGTTTTTAAAATGTTTGTTTTTAATTTCATCTTACAGGAGAAACATTTACACAGATGTTCCCGTTCAATACCCCCTATGCAAGAGCATCAGGAATTAACATCCCACATCATTCAGGTAAATTTGTTGGTTTTATAATTTCTCAGCTGTAATGAAAGTACACAGCATTTTGTTGATAAGCTGTAATCTATAAACTGATGATCTCAGAACAAACTGTTAGTTCAGTAAATTCAGCACCAATTAACTTTTCAACAACATCATAACTGTCTAAATTCGTGCTTTGGAACGATGTCTCACTTGAGGAGTTTTAAACATTTCTTTTTAATTGTTTGTTTTGTTTTCAACTAATGTCTGCAACTTAAATGTATCTTAATTATTAAATTTATAGGAAATGTATATCTTACAGTTTTATTAATACAGCAGTGACATGTGGATGTAGCTGCTTAATGTCAGCACTGAATATCGCCTTTGAACTGTTGATATTTATGACAAACTTCATTTACATCAATAACAACATACAAACTTTCAATACAGCTTTGTACTTTAAACTTCAGAGGAACGAACAGTCAGGCTACACTAGAATTAACTTTGATTTACATTACGACATTGCAACCAGAGATGTCATGGTGACATAGTGTGAACACACTGATAATTCTTATCTAGATGATTTGCAAACAATATATTTATCCAAGTATGTAATAATTAGCATATATAAATTGCTCTTACTTTATTTTCACGACTGAAGGTATGAGTTTATGTTTCTGTTTTGATTTTAGATATTAAAATACGAGTACGTATGAGTAGTTACAAAATATGTTTACAAAACAAGGTTTAGAAGTATATCATTTTTATAAAATGGTTTTCTCACCTTCTCGTTGAAACAGTTGGCCATCACTAACAACACAAAGACTTTTAAACACAGCAGTTTTAAAAGTTTCATATTCGGTTGTATTCATTGTCTTCTCAAAAAAATGTTTATTAGTTTGTCAAAGTGAAAACTTGCAGTAAAGAAACAAAATCAACCAAAATATATATGAGCATTCGTATTAGTTTTAGTGATTTATATTACTGAAAAGTTGTAAGTAAATTTTACTGGCATATAAAGGCATTGGTAATACTTGACAATGCTAGAAATGTTTATCTTTATTTACGTTATTGAAACTACATCTGTAGGACTTCCATCAGAAGAGAAATTTCTCAAGGAGAGCAAAGGCTGCTGGGCTTTAGATACGTAATTATTTCCTGAATGTCTTTTGCAGTTCTGATGAATCAAAGTAGTTTCTGGGGAACGGGTGTTACTTTGATATTTTAAGCTAAACAACAATTATTTACTCGCATCGGCATTTAAAGAGTTTTTAATTAATTACTAATACCAGTAATACATATTTTTTGTGTTAGTCTTTGGTTTACACTTTCTCTGTTTGATTAACCGAAACTTCTACTTCAAACAACCGACTAAAATATTTCCTGGAAAGCTGGACAACAGTGTATTAAATTATTTTGCACAGGATTAATTCATATCAAAGGAATTCGTTGTCTCCTTCAGAAACTGAGTAACTTTGTCAGTGACTTTCTCCGATAAAGAAAGAAAGACAAGTCATATAAATTTGTATTAATTTTAATATATTTTATATTTTATCAAATTCAATATATCGAACAAAATATTTATGAAAAATGCTTATAACTATAAAATGTTAGTGGTATTATGTTACAGTGGTAAAGAGTCTTCCTGGAAGTAGGTGCACGCACACTGGACTGATGTTAAACTAAAATGTTTTTTTTTAATTTCATATTACAGCAGAAACCATGGCACATATACACAGGTTAAATGATACCTCTGAAAGAGCATCAGCAATGGACACCACAATTCATTCAGGTAAATTTGTTGGTTTTATGATTTCTCAGCTGTAATGAAAGCACACAGCATCTTGTTGATAAGCTGTAATCTATAAACTGATGATCTCAGAACAAACTGTTAGTTCAGTAAATTCAGCAGCAATTAACTTTTCAAGAAGAACACAACTATCTAAATTCGTGCTTTGAAACGATGTCTCACTTGAGGAGTTTTAAACATTTCTTTTTAATTGTTTGTTTTGTTTTCAACTAATGTATACAACTTTAAATGTATCTTAATTATTAAATTTATAGGAAATGTATATCTTACAGTTTTATTAATACAGCAGTGACATGTGGATAAAGCTCCTTAATGTCAGCACTGAATATCGCCTGCGAATTCTTGATATTTATGACAAACTTCATTTACATCAATAACAACATACAAACTTTCAATACAGCTTTGTAGTTTAAAACGTAGAGGAACGAACAGTCAGGCTACACTAGAATTAACTTTGATTTACATTACGACATTGCAACCAGAGATGTCATGGTGACATAGTGTGAACACACTGATAATTCTTATCTAGATGATTTGCAAACAATATATTTATCCAAGTATGTAATAATTAGCATATATAAATTGCTCTTACTTTATTTTCACGACTGAAGGTATGAGTTTATGTTTCTGTTTTGATTTTAGATATTAAAATACGAGTACGTATGAGTAGTTACAGAATATGTTACGGACAAAGTTCTAAACAAGGTTTAGAAGTATATCATTTTTATAAAATGGTTTTCTCACCTTCTCGTTGAAACAGTTGGCCATCACCAACAACACAAAGACTTTTAAACACAGCAGTTTTAAAAGTTTCATATTCGGTTGTATTCATTGTCTTCTCAAAAAATGTTTATTAGTTTGTCAAAGTGAAAACTTGCAGTAAAGAAACAAAATCAACCAAAATATATATGAGCATTCGTATTAGTTTTAGTGATTTATATTACTGAAAAGTTGTAAGTAAATTTTACTGGCATATAAAGGCATTGGTAATACTTGACAATGCTAGAAATGTTTATCTTTATTTACGTTATTGAAACTACATCTGTAGGACTTCCATCAGAAGAGAAATTTCTCAAGGAGAGCAAAGGCTGCTGGGCTTTAGATACGTAATTATTTCCTGAATGTCTTTTGCAGTTCTGATGAATCAAAGTAGTTTCTGGGGAACGGGTGTTACTTTGATATTTTAAGCTAAACAACAATTTTTACTCGCATCGGCATTTAAAGAGTTTTTAATTAATTACTAATAACAGTAATACATATTTTTTGTGTTAGTCTTTGGTTTACACTTTCTCTGTTTGATTAACCGAAACTTCTACTTCAAACAACCGACTAAAATATTTCCTGGAAAGCTGGACAACAGTGTATTAAATTATTTTGCACAGGATTAATTCATATCAAAGGAATTCGTTGTCTCCTTCAGAAACTGAGTAACTTTGTCAGTGACTTTCTCCGATAAAGAAAGAAAGACAAGTCATATAAATTTGTATTAATTTTAATATATTTTATATTTTATCAAATTCAGTATATCGAACAACAAATTTATGAAAAATACTTATAACTATAAAATGTTAGTGGTATTATGTTACAGTGGTAAAGAGTCTTCCTGGAAGTAGGTGCACGCACACTGGACTGATGTTAAACTAAAATGTTTTGTTTTAATTTCATATTACAGCAGAAACCATGGCACATATACTCAGGTTAAATTACACCTCTGAAAGAGCATCAGCAATGGACACCACAATTCATTCAGGTAAATTTGTTGGTTTTATGATTTCTCAGCTGTAATGAAAGCACACAGCATCTTGTTGATAAGCTGTAATCTATAAACTGATGATCTCAGAACAAACTGTTAGTTCAGTAAATTCAGCAGCAATTAACTTTTCAAGAAGAACACAACTGTCTAAATTCGTGCTTTGAAACGATGTCTCACTTGAGGAGTTTTAAACATTTCTTTTTAATTGTTTGTTTTGTTTTCAACTAATGTATACAACTTTAAATGTATCTTAATTATTAAATTTATAGGAAATGTATATCTTACAGTTTTATTAATACAGCAGTGACATGTGGATGTAGCTCCTTAATGTCAGCACTGAATATCGCCTGCGAATTCTTGATATTTATGACAAACTTCATTTACATCAATAACAACATACAAACTTTCAATACATCTTTGTAGTTTAAAATTTAGAGGAACGAACAGTCAGGCTACACTAGAATTAACTTTGATTTACATTACGACATTGCAACCAGAGATGTCATGGTGACATAGTGTGAACACACTGATAATTCTTATCTAGATGATTTGCAAACAATATATTTATCCAAGTATGTAATAATTAGCATATATAAATTGCTCTTACTTTATTTTCACGACTGAAGGTATGAGTTTATGTTTCTGTTTTGATTTTAGATATTAAAATACGAGTACGTATGAGTAGTTACAGAATATGTTACGGACAAAGTTCTAAACAAGGTTTAGAAGTATATCATTTTTATAAAATGGTTTTCTCACCTTCTCGTTGAAACAGTTGGCCATCACTAACAACACAAAGACTTTTAAACATAGCAGTTTTAAAAGTTTCATATTCGGTTGTATTCATTGTCTTCTCAAAAAATGTTTATTAGTTTGTCAAAGTGAAAACTTGCAGTAAAGAAACAAAATCAACCAAAATATATATGAGCATTCGTATTAGTTTTAGTGATTTATATTACTGAAAAGTTGTAAGTAAATTTTACTGGCATATAAAGGCATTGGTAATACTTGACAATGCTAGAAATGTTTATCTTTATTTACGTTATTGAAACTACATCTGTAGGACTTCCATCAGAAGAGAAATTTCTCAAGGAGAGCAAAGGCTGCTGGGCTTTAGATACGTAATTATTTCCTGAATGTCTTTTGCAGTTCTGATGAATCAAAGTAGTTTCTGGGGAACGGGTGTTACTTTGATATTTTAAGCTAAACAACAATTATTTACTCGCATCGGCATTTAAAGAGTTTTTAATTAATTACTAATAACAGTAATACATATTTTTTGTGTTAGTCTTTGGTTTACACTTTCTCTGTTTGATTAACCGAAACTTCTACTTCAAACAACCGACTAAAATATTTCGTGGAAACCTGGACAACAGTGTATTTAATTATTTTGCACAGGATTAATTCATATCAAAGGAATTCGTTGTCTCCTTCAGAAACTGAGTAACTTTGTCAGTGACTTTCTCCGATAAAGAAAGAAAGACAAGTCATATAAATTTGTATTAATTTTAATATATTTTATATTTTATCAAATTCAATATATCGAACAACAAATTTATGAAAAATACTTATAACTATAAAATGTTAGTGGTATTATGTTACAGTGGTAAAGAGTCTTCCTGGAAGTAGGTGCACGCACACTGGACTGATGTTAAACTAAAATGTTTTGTTTTAATTTCATATTACAGCAAAAACCATGGCACATATACTCAGGTTAAATTACACCTCTGAAAGAGCATCAGCAATGGACACCACAATTCATTCAGGTAAATTTGTTGGTTTTATGATTTCTCAGCTGTAATGAAAGCACACAGCATCTTGTTGATAAGCTGTAATCTATAAACTGATGATCTCAGAACAAACTGTTAGTTCAGTAAATTCAGCAGCAATTAACTTTTCAAGAAGAACACAACTATCTAAATTCGTGCTTTGAAACGATGTCTCACTTGAGGAGTTTTAAACATTT
The DNA here is from genome assembly GCA_012295275.1 of Chrysomallon squamiferum. NCBI lineage: Eukaryota > Metazoa > Mollusca > Gastropoda > Neomphalida > Peltospiridae > Chrysomallon > Chrysomallon squamiferum. The sequence continues at coordinate 191,992 of CM022665.1, read as the reverse complement.
CTTTTTAATTGTTTGTTTTGTTTTCAACTAATGTATACAACTTTAAATGTATCTTAATTATTAAATTTATAGGAAATGTATATCTTACAGTTTTATTAATACAGCAGTGACATGTGGATAAAGCTCCTTAATGTCAGCACTGAATATCGCCTGCGAATTCTTGATATTTATGACAAACTTCATTTACATCAATAACAACATACAAACTTTCAATACAGCTTTGTACTTTAAACTTCAGAGGAACGAACAGTCAGGCTACACTAGAATTAACTTTGATTTACATTACGACATTGCAACCAGAGATGTCATGGTGACATAGTGTGAACACACTGATAATTCTTATCTACATGATTTGCAAACAATATATTTATCCAAGTATGTAATAATTAGCATATATAAATTGCTCTTACTTTATTTTCACGACTGAAGGTATGAGTTTATGTTTCTGTTTTGATTTTAGATATTAAAGTACGAGTACGTATGAGTAGTTACAAAATATGTTACGGACAAAGTTCTAAACAAGGTTTAGAAGTATATCATTTTTATAAAATGGTTTTCTCACCTTCTCGTTGAAACAGTTGGCCATCACTAACAACTCAAAGACTTTTAAACACAGCAGTTTTAAAAGTCTCATATAAGGTTGTATTTATTTTCTTCGCGACAAATTTTATCAGTTTGTCAAAGTGAAAACCTGCAGTAAGGAAAGAAAATATGAGCATTCGTATTAGTTTTAGTGATTTATATTAGTGAAAAGTTGTAAGTAAATTTTACTGGCATATAAAGGCATTGGTAATACTTGACAATGCTAGAAATGTTTATCTTTATTTACGTTATTGAAACTACATCTGTAGGACTTCCATCAGAAGAGAAATTTCTCAAGGAGAGCAAAGGCTGCTGGGCTTTAGATACGTAATTATTTCCTGAATGTCTTTTGCAGTTAAGATGAATCAAAGTAGTTTCTGATGAACGGGTGTTACTTTGATATTTTAAGCTAAACAACAATTATTTACTCGCATCGGCATTTAAAGTGTTTTTAATTAATTACTATTACCAGTAATATATATTTTTTGTGATAGTCTTTGGTTTACACTTTCTCTGTTTGATTAACCGAAACTTCTACTTCAAACAACCGACTAAAATATTTCGTGGAAACCTGGACAACAGTGTATTTAATTATTTTGCACAGGATTAATTCATATCAAAGGAATTCATTGTCTCCTTCAGGAACTGAGTAACTTTGTCACTGACTTTCTCCGATAAAGAAAGAAAGACAAGTCATATAAATTTGTATTAATTTTAATATATTTTATATTTTATCAAATTCAATATATCGAACAAAAAAATTTATGAAAATACTTACAACTATAAAATGTTAGTGGTATTATGTTACATTGGCAAAGAGTCTTCCTGGAAGTAGGTGCACGCACACTGGACTGATGTTAAACTAAAATGTTTTTTTTAATTTCATATTACAGCAGAAAGATTAACACAGATGTTCCCGTTCAATAACCCCTATGCAAGAGCATCAGGAATTAACATCCCACATGATTCAGGTAAATTTGTTGGTTTTATGATTTCTCAGCTGTAATGAAAGTACACAGCATTTTGTTGATAAGTTGTAATCTATAAACTGATGATCTCAGATCAAACTGTTAGTTCAGTAAATTCAGCAGCAATTAACTTTTCAAGAAGAACACAACTGTCTAAATTCGTGCTTTGGAACGATGTCTCCCTTGAGGAGTTTTAAAGATTTCTTTTTAATTGTTTGTTTTGTTTTCAACTAATGTATACAACTTTAAATGTATCTTAATTATTAAATTTATAGGAAATGTATATCTTACAGTTTTATTAATACAGCAGTTACATGTGGATGTAGCTCCTTAATGTCAGCACTGAATATCGCCTGCGAATTCTTGATATTTATGACAAACTTCATTTACATCAACAACAACATACAAACTTTCAATACATCTTTGTAGTTTAAAATTTAGAGGAACGAACAGTCAGGCTACACTAGAATTAAGTTTGATTTACATTACGACATTGCAACCAGAGATGTCATGGTGACATAGTGTGAACACACTGATAATTCTTATCTACATGATTTGCAAACAATATATTTATCCAAGTATGTAATAATTAGCATATATAAATTGCTCTTACTTTATTTTCACGACTGAAGGTATGAGTTTATGTTTCTGTTTTGATTTTAGATATTAAAGTACGAGTACGTATGAGTAGTTACAAAATATGTTACGGACAAAGTTCTAAACAAGGTTTAGAAGTATATCATTTTTATAAAATGGTTTTCTCACCTTCTCGTTGAAACAGTTGGCCATCACTAACAACTCAAAGACTTTTAAACACAGCAGTTTTAAAAGTCTCATATAAGGTTGTATTTATTTTCTTCGCGACAAATTTTATCAGTTTGTCAAAGTGAAAACCTGCAGTAAGGAAAGAAAATATGAGCATTCGTATTAGTTTTAGTGATTTATATTAGTGAAAAGTTGTAAGTAAATTTTACTGGCATATAAAGGCATTGGTAATACTTGACAATGCTAGAAATGTTTATCTTTATTTACGTTATTGAAACTACATCTGTAGGACTTCCATCAGAAGAGAAATTTCTCAAGGAGAGCAAAGGCTGCTGGGCTTTAGATACGTAATTATTTCCTGAATGTCTTTTGCAGTTAAGATGAATCAAAGTAGTTTCTGATGAACGGGTGTTACTTTGATATTTTAAGCTAAACAACAATTATTTACTCGCATCGGCATTTAAAGTGTTTTTAATTAATTACTATTACCAGTAATATATATTTTTTGTGATAGTCTTTGGTTTACACTTTCTCTGTTTGATTAACCGAAACTTCTACTTCAAACAACCGACTAAAATATTTCGTGGAAACCTGGACAACAGTGTATTTAATTATTTTGCACAGGATTAATTCATATCAAAGGAATTCATTGTCTCCTTCAGGAACTGAGTAACTTTGTCACTGACTTTCTCCGATAAAGAAAGAAAGACAAGTCATATAAATTTGTATTAATTTTAATATATTTTATATTTTATCAAATTCAATATATCGAACAAAAAATTTATGAAAAATACTTACAACTATAAAATGTTAGTGGTATTATGTTACATTGGCAAAGAGTCTTCCTGGAAGTAGGTGCACGCACACTGGACTGATGTTAAACTAAAATGTTTTTTTTAATTTCATATTACAGCAGAAAGATTAACACAGATGTTCCCGTTCAATAACCCCTATGCAAGAGCATCAGGAATTAACATCCCACATGATTCAGGTAAATTTGTTGGTTTTATGATTTCTCAGCTGTAATGAAAGTACACAGCATTTTGTTGATAAGTTGTAATCTATAAACTGATGATCTCAGATCAAACTGTTAGTTCAGTAAATTCAGCAGCAATTAACTTTTCAAGAAGAACACAACTGTCTAAATTCGTGCTTTGGAACGATGTCTCACTTGAGGAGTTTTAAAGATTTCTTTTTAATTGTTTGTTTTGTTTTCAACTAATGTATACAACTTTAAATGTATCTTAATTATTAAATTTATAGGAAATGTATATCTTACAGTTTTATTAATACAGCAGTGACATGTGGATGTAGCTCCTTAATGTCAGCACTGAATATCGCCTGCGAATTCTTGATATTTATGACAAACTTCATTTACATCAACAACAACATACAAACTTTCAATACATCTTTGTAGTTTAAAATTTAGAGGAACGAACAGTCAGGCTACACTAGAATTAAGTTTGATTTACATTACGACATTGCAACCAGAGATGTCATGGTGACATAGTGTGAACACACTGATAATTCTTATCTACATGATTTGCAAACAATATATTTATCCAAGTATGTAATAATTAGCATATATAAATTGCTCTTACTTTATTTTCACGACTGAAGGTATGACTTTATGTTTCTGTTTTGATTTTAGATATTAAAATACGAGTACGTATGAGTAGTTACAAAATATGTTACGGACAAAGTTCTAAACAAGGTTTAGAAGTATATAATTTTTATAAAATGGTTTTCTCACCTTCTCGTTGAAACAGTTGGCCATCACTAACAACACAAAGACTTTTAAACACAGCAGTTTTAAAAGTTTCATATACGGTTGTATTCATTGTCTTCTCAACAAATATTTATTAGTTTGTCAAAGTGAAAACTTGCAGTAAAGAAACAAAATCAACCAAAATATATAGGAGCATTCGTATTAGTTTTAGTGATTTATATTACTGAAAAGTTGTAAATAAATTTTACTGGCATATAAAGGCATTGGTAATACTTGACAATGCTAGAAATGTTTATCTTTATTTACGTTATTGAAACTACATCTGTAGGACTTCCATCAGAAGAGAAATTTCTCAAGGAGAGCAAAGGCTGCTGGGCTTTAGATACGTAATTATTTCCTGAATGTCTTTTGCAGTTCAGATGAATCAAAGTAGTTTCTGATGAACGGGTGTTACTTTGATATTTTAAGCTAAACAACAATTATTTACTCGCATCGGCATTTAAAGTGTTTTTAATTAATTACTATTACCAGTAATATATATTTTTTGTGATAGTCTTTGGTTTACACTTTCTCTGTTTGATTAACCGAAACTTCTACTTCAAACAACCGACTAAAATATTTCGTGGAAACCTGGACAACAGTGTATTTAATTATTTTGCACAGGATTAATTCATATCAAAGGAATTCATTGTCTCCTTCAGGAACTGAGTAACTTTGTCAGTGACTTTCTCCGATAAAGAAAGAAAGACAAGTCATATAAATTTGTATTAATTTTAATATATTTTATATTTTATCAAATTCAATATATCGAACAAAAAATTTATGAAAAATACTTACAACTATAAAATGTTAGTGGTATTATGTTACAGTGGTAAAGAATCTTCCTGGAAGTAGGTGCACGCACACTGGACTGATGTTAAACTAAAATTTTTTTTTTAATTTCATATTACAGCAGAAACACTAACACAGAGGTTCCTGTTCAATAACCCCTATGCAAGAGCATCAGAAATTAACATCCTACATGATTCAGGTAAATTTGTTGGTTTTATGATTTCTCAGCTGTAATGAAAGTACACAGCATTTTGTTGATAAGTTGTAATCTGTAAACTGATGATCTCAGATCAAACTGTTAGTTCAGTAAATTCAGCAGCAATTAACTTTTCAAGAAGAACACAACTGTCTAAATTCGTGCTTTGGAACGATGTCTCACTTGAGGAGTTTTAAAGATTTCTTTTTAATTGTTTGTTTTGTTTTCAACTAATGTATACAACTTTAAATGTATCTTAATTATTAAATTTATAGGAAATGTATATCTTACAGTTTTATTAATACAGCAGTGACATGTGAATGTAGCTCCTTAATGTCAGCACTGAATGTCGCCTTTGAATTGTTGATATTTATGACAAACTTCATTTACATCAATAACAACATACAAACTTTCAATACATCTTTGTAGTTTAAAATTTAGAGGAACGAACAGTCAGGCTACACTAGAATTAAGTTTGATTTACATTACGACATTGCAACCAGAGATGTCATGGTGACATAGTGTGAACACACTGATAATTCTTATCTACATGATTTGCAAACAATATATTTATCCAAGTATGTAATAATTAGCATATATAAATTGCTCTTACTTTATTTTCACGACTGAAGGTATGAGTTTATGTTTCTGTTTTGATTTTAGATATTAAAATACGAGTACGTATGAGTAGTTACAAAATATGTTACGGACAAAGTTCTAAACAAGGTTTAGAAGTATATCATTTTTATAAAATGGTTTTCTCACCTTCTCGTTGAAACAGTTGGCCATCACTAACAACACAAAGACTTTTAAACACAGCAGTTTTAAAAGTTTCATATACGGTTGTATTCATTGTCTTCTCAACAAATATTTATTAGTTTGTCAAAGTGAAAACTTGCAGTAAAGAAACAAAATCAACCAAAATATATAGGAGCATTCGTATTAGTTTTAGTGATTTATATTACTGAAAAGTTGTAAATAAATTTTACTGGCATATAAAGGCATTGGTAATACTTGACAATGCTAGAAATGTTTATCTTTATTTACGTTATTGAAACTACATCTGTAGGACTTCCATCAGAAGAGAAATTTCTCAAGGAGAGCAAAAGATGCTGGGCTTTAGATACGTAATTATTTCCTGAATGTCTTTTGCAGTTCTGATGAATCAAAGTAGTTTCTGATGAACGGGTGTTACTTTGATATTTTAAGCTAAACAACAATTATTTACTCGCATCGGCATTTAAAGAGTTTTTAATTAATTACTAATACCAGTAATATATATTTTTTGTGTTAGTCTTTGGTTTACACTTTCTCTGTTTGATTAACCGAAACTTCTACTTCAAACAACCGACTAAAATATTTCCTGGAAAGCTGGACAACAGTGTATTTAATTATTTTGCACAGGATTAATTCATATTAAGGGAATTCGTTATCTCCTTCAGGAACTGAGTAACTTTGTCAGTGACTTTCTCCGATAAAGAAAGAAAGACAAGTCATATAAATTTGTATTAATTTTAATATCTTTTATATTTTATCAAATTCAATATATCGAACAAAAAATTTATGAAAAATACTTACATCTATAAAATGTTAGTGGTATTATGTTACATTGGCAAAGAGTCTTCCTGGAAGTAGGTGCACACACACTGTACAGATGTTAAACTAAAATGTTTTTTTTAATTTCATATTACAGTAATACCATTAAAACAAGTGCACTGGTTGAATAGCATCTATGAAGAAATTGACATCCCACGTTATTCAGGTAAATTTGTTGGTTTTATGATTTCTCAGCTGTAATGAAAGTACACAGCATTTTGTTGATAAGTTGTAATCTATAAACTGATGATATCAGAACAAACTGTTAGTTCAGTAAATTCAGTAGCAATTAACTTTTCAAGAAGAACACAACTGTCTAAATTCGTGCTTTGGAACGATGTCTCACTTGAGGAGTTTTAAAGATTTCTTTTTAATTGTTTGTTTTGTTTTCAACTAATGTCTGCAGCTTTAAATGTATCTTAATTATTAAATTTATAGGAAATGTATATCTTACAGTTTTATTAATACAGCAGTGACATGTGGATGTAGCTCCTTAATGTCAGCACTGAATATCGCCTGCGAATTCTTGATATTTATGACAAGCTTCATTTACATCAATAACAACATACAAACTTTCAATACAGCTTTGTAGTTTAAACTTCAGAGGAACGAACAGTCAGGCTACACTAGAATTAAGTTTGATTTGCATTACGATATTGCAGCCAGAGATGTCATGGTAACATGCTGTAATCACAGTGATAATTCTTATCTACATGATTTGCAAACAATATATTTATCCAAGTATGTAATAATTAGCATATATAAATTGCTCTTACTTTATTTTCACGACTGAAGGTATGAGTTTATGTTTCTGTTTTGATTTTAGATATTAAAATACGAGTACGTATGAGTAGTTACAAAATATGTTACGGACAAAGTTCTAAACAAGATTTAGAAGTATATAATTTTTATAAAATGGTTTTCTCACCTTCTCGTTGAAACAGTTGGCCATCACTAACAACACAAAGACTTTTAAACACAGCAGTTTTAAAAGTTTCATATTCGGTTGTATTCATTGTCTTCTCAAAAAATGTTTATTAGTTTGTCAAAGTGAAAACTTGCAGTAAAGAAACAAAATCAACCAAAATATATAGGAGCATTCGTATTAGTTTTAGTGATTTATATTACTGAAAAGTTGTAAGTAAATTTTACTGGCATATAAAGGCATTGGTAACACTTTGTCAATGCTAGAAATGTTTATCTTTATTTACGTTATTGAAACTACATCTGTAGGACTTCCATCACAAGAGAAATTTCTCAAGGAGAGCAAAGGATGCTGGGCTTTAGATACGTAATTATTTCCTGAATGTCTTTTAAGTCATATAAATTTGTATTAATTTTAATATCTTTTATATTTTATCAAATTCAATATATCGAACAAAAAATTTATGAAAAATACTTACAACTATAAAATGTTAGTGGTATTATGTTACATTGGTAAAGAGACTTCCTGGAAGTAGGTGCACACACACTGGATTGATGTTAAACTAAAATGTTTTTTTTTAAGTTCATCTTACAGCAAAAAGATTCAAACAGATGGTCCCGATCCATGACATCTATAGAAATGGCCAAGGAATTATCTTCGGAGGTCATTCAGATAAAATTGTTGGTTTTATGATTTCTCAGCTGTAATGAAAGTACACAGCATTTTGTTGATAAGTTGTAATCTATAAACTGATGATCTCAGAACAAACTGTTAGTTCAGTATATGAAAATTCTTATTAGTTTATTGATTTATATTAATGAAAAGTTGTATATAATTTTTACTGGCATAAAAAACCAGTGATATACTCAACTATGCTAGAATTGTTTATCTTTATCTACGTTACTGAAATTACAGATGTACAACGACAGCTGACAGCCATTTCCAAATCAGAAAGAGTGGAACAGAGGTATAATTCAGGTACGTAATTATTTGTTAACTTTCTTTTCTAGCTATGATAAAGCAAATTACATTCTTGTGCATGGGTGCCACTTTGTTGTTTTAAACAGAAATCTAATTATTTACTTACATTAGTGAAAATTAATTATTAACCCGATTAACATATATGTTTAGCATCTAGCTTTCGTTTATACTTTATTCTATTTTATTAATAGAGACAAGAGAATCTGAACTTTATATGCATATAAAGTTATTAAAGGCATAATACTATCGTTAGTTAATATACTTAGTTTAAAGTTTCTGAAATGTAATGAAAGAACACAAAATTTTGTTTGATAAGTTGTAATTTTTTAAGTGAAGGATGTCAGATCAAACTGCTAGCTCAGTAAATTCAGCAGCAGTTAACTTTTTAAGAAGAACATAACTGACTAATTCGTGCTTTGGAACGATGTCTCACATGAGGAGTTTTAAAGATTTCTTTTTCATTGTCTATTTTGTTTTCAAGTCAACTCTGATACCTTTACGTATGTTAATTATACATTCACATATTTCGAAGTTTATTGGAAATGTATATCTTACAGTTTTATTAATTCAGCATTGACATGTGGATGTAGCTGCTTAATGTCAGCACTGAATATCGCCTTTGAATTGTTGATATTTATGACAAACTTCATTTACATCAATAACAACATACAAACTTTCAGTACAGCTTTTTAGTTAAAAATTTAGCAGAACGAGCAGTCAGACTACACTAGAATTAACTTTGATTTACATTACGACATTGCAAAAACAGAGGTCATAGTGACAGACTGAACAGATAATTCTTATCTACGTGATTTCCAACGAATATATTTATCCAACTGTATAATAATTAACCCATAAATTGTTGTTACTTTACTTCCATGTCTGATGGTACGACGTTTTATTTTTGTGTTTCGATTTTATATATTAATATAGACTATGTATGAGTAGTTACTACATACTTCTGGTCAGTTAGATACTTCTAGAAAACGTTTAGAAGTATATCTTTGTTACAAAGAGGTTTTCTCACTTTTTCGCTGAAACATTTAGTAAGCTGTAACTAACAGCACAAATTCTTTTAAAGACAGCAGTTTTTAAAGTCTCATATGGGGTAGTAGTCATTGTCTTCTCACGAAATGGTTATCAGACTGTCAAAGTGATAACATCCAGCTAAGAAAGAAAATGAAGCAAAACAAATGTGAACATTCCTGTTAGTTTTAGTGATTTATATTAGTGAAACCTTGTACATAATTTTTACTGGCATAAAAAACCAGTGATAATACTCGACAATGCGAGAAATGTTTATCTTTATCTACGTTACTGAAATTACAGATGTACAACGACAGCCGACAGCCATTTTCAAATCAGAAACAGTGGAACAGAGGTATAATTCAGGTACAGAATTATTTGTTAACTTTCTTCTCTAGCTACGATAAAGGAAATTACATTCTTGTGCATGGGTGTCACTTTGTTGTTTTAAACAGAAATCTAATTATTTACTTACATTAGTGAAAATTAATTATTAACCCGATTAACATATATGTTTAGCATTTGGCTTTCGTTTATAGTTTATTATATTTTATTAATAGAGACAAGAGAATCTGAACTTTATATACATATAAAGTTATTAAAGGCATAATACTATCGTTAGTTAATATACTTAGTTTAAAGTTTCTGAAATGTAATGAAAGAACACAAAATTTTGTTTGATAAGTTGTAATTTTCTAAGTGAAGGATGTCAGATCAAACTGCTAGCTCAGTAAATTCAGCAGCAATTAACTTTTTAAGAAGAACATAACTGTCTAAATCGGGCTTTGGAACGATGTCTCACTTGAGGAGTCTTAAGGGTTTCTTTTTCACTTTCTATTTTGTTTTCAAGTCAACTCTGATACCTAAAATTACCTTAATTATACATTCACATGTTTCGAAATTTATAGTAAATGTATATCTTACAGTTTTTTTTAATTCAGCAGTGACATGTGGATGTAGCTGCTTAATGTCAGCACTGAATATCGCCTTTCAATTGTTGATATTTATGAGAAGCTTCATTTACATGAGTAATAATATACAAACTTTCAGTACAGCTTTGTAGTTTACAATTTAGCAGAACGAGCAGTCAGACTACGCTAGAATTAACTTTGATTTCCATTACAACATTGCAAACAGAGGTGTCACAGTGACAGTCAGAACAGATAATTCTTATCTACATGATTTGCAACGAATGTATTTATCCAAGTGTGTAATAATTAACCTATAAATTGTTGTTACTTTACTTCCATGACTGATGTTTGATATTACGTATTAATATTGACTACGTATGAGTAGTTAGTAAATACTTCTAGTTAGGTAGATACTTCTAGAAAACGTTTAGAAGTATATCTTTGTTACAAAGTGGTTTTCGCACTTTTTCGGTGAAACATTTAGTAAGCTGTAACTAACAACACAAAAACTTTTAAAGACAGCAGTTTTTACAGTCTCACATGGGTTAGTATTCACTGTCTTCCCAGGAAATGTTTATGAGGTTGTCGAAGTGAAAACATCCAGCTAAGAAAGAGAAACAAGCAAAACAAATATGAAAATTCGTATTAGTTTAGTGATTTATATTAGTGAAAAGTGGTATATAATGTTTACTGGCATAAATAGCCATTGATACTACTCAGCTATGCTAGAAATATTTAACTTTATTTCCGTTACTTAAATTACAGAAGTACAACTACAGTCGACAGCCATTTCCAAATCAGAAAGAGTGGAACAGAGGTCTAATTCAGGTACATAATTATTTGTTAACTTTCTTCTCTAGCTATGATAAAGCAAATTACATTCTTGTGTATGGGTGCCACTTTGTTGTCTTTAAACAGAAATCTAATTATTTACTTACATTAGTGAAAATTAATTATTAACACCATTAATACATATGTTTAGCATTTGGCTTTCGTTTATAGTTTATTCTATGTTTTTAGTAGAGAAGACAATCTGAACTTTGTATACATATAAAATTATGAAAAACATAAGGTTGTCTTTAGTTAATATGCCTAGTTTAAAGATTTCTCAGATGTAATGAAAGAACACAAATTTTTTTTTGATAAGTTGTAATTTATAAACAGAAGGACATCACATCAAACTGCTAGCTCAGTAAATTCAGCAGCAATTAAGCTTTTTAAGAAGAACACAACTGTCTAAATCGGGCTTTGGAACGATGTCTCACTTGAGGAGTCTTAAGGGTTTCTTTTTCACTTTCTATTTTGTTTTCAAGTCAACTCTGATACCTAAAATTACCTTAATTATACATTCACGTCTTTCGAAATTTATAGAAAATGTATATCTTACAGTGTTTTTAATTCAGCAGTGACATGTGGATGTAGCTGCTTAATGTCAGCACTGAATATCGCCTTTGAATTGTTGATATTTATGAGAAGCTTCATTTACATGAGTAATAATATAAAATCTTTGAGTACAGCCTTGTAGTTTACAATTTAGCAGAACGCGCAGTCAGACTACGCTAGAATTAACTTTGATTTCCATTACAACATTGCAAACAGAGGTGTCACAGTGACAATCAGAACAGATAATTCTTATCTACATGATTTGCAACGAATATATTTATCCAACTGTGTAATAATTAACCTATAAATTGTTGTTACTTTACTTCCATGTCTGATGTTTGATTTTACGTATTAATATTGACTATGTATTAGTAGTTACTAAATACTTCTAGTTAGGTACATACTTCTAGAAAACGTTTAGAAGTATATCTTTGTTACAAAGTTGTTTTCGCACTTTTTCGGTGAAACATTTAGTAAGCTGTAACTAACAACACAAAAACTTTTAAAGACAGCAGTTTTTACAGTCTCACATGGGTTAGTATTCACTGTCTTCCCAGGAAATGTTTATGAGGTTGTCGAAGTGAAAACATCCAGCTAAGAAAGAGAAACAAGCAAAACAAATATGAAAATTCGTATTAGTTTAGTGATTTATATTAGTGAAAAGTGGTATATAATGTTTACTGGCATAAATAGCCATTGATACTACTCAGGTATGCTAGAAATATTTAACTTTATTTACGTTACTTAAATTACAGAAGTACAACTACAGTCGACAGCCATTTCCAAATCAGAAAGAGTGGAACAGAGGTCTAATTCAGGTACATAATTATTTGTTAACTTTCTTCTCTAGCTATGATAAAGCAAATTACATTCTTGTGTATGGGTGCCACTTTGTTGTCTTTAAACAGAAATCTAATTATTTGCATATATTAGTCAAAATTAATTATTAACACCATTAATGCATATGTTTAGCATTTGGCTTTCGTTTATAGTTTATTCTATGTTTTTAGTAGAGAAGACAATCTGAACTTTGTATACATATAAAATTATAAAAAGCATAAGGTTGTCTTTAGTAAATATGCCTAGTTTAAAGATTTCTCAGATGTAATGAAAGAACACAAAATTTTGTTTGATAAGTTGTAATTTATAAACAGAAGGATATCACATCAAACTGCTAGCTCAGTAAATTCAGCAGCAATTAAGCTTTTTAAGAAGAACACAACTGTCTAAATCGGGCTTTGGAACGATGTCTCACTTGAGGAGTCTTAAGGGTTTCTTTTTCATTGTCTATTTTGTTTTCAAGTCAACTCTGATACCTAAAATTACCTTAATTATACATTCACATCTTTCGAAATTTATAGAAAATGTATATCTTACAGTGTTTTTAATTCAGCAGTGACATGTGGATGTAGCTGCTTAATGTCAGGACTGAATATCGCCTTTGAATTGTTGATATTTATGAGAAGCTTCATTTACATGAGTAATAACATACAAACTTTCAGTACAGCTTTGTAGTTTACAATTTAGCAGAACGCGCAGTCAGACTACGCTAGAATTAACTTTGATTTCCATTACAACATTGCAAACAGAGGTGTCACAGTGACAGTCAGAACAGATAATTCTTATCTACATGATTTGCAACGAATATATTTATCCAAGTGTGTAATAATTAACCTATAAATTGTTGTTACTTTACTTCAGTGTCTGATGTTTGATTTTACGTATTAATATTGACTACTTATGAGTAGTTACTAAATACTTCTAGAAAACGTTTAGAAGTATATCTTTGTTACAAAGTGGTTTTCGCACTTTTTCGGTGAAACATTTAGTAAGCTGTAACTAACAACACAAAAACTTTTAAAGACAGCAGTTTTTACAGTCTCACATGGGTTAGTATTCACTGTCTTCCCAGGAAATGTTTATGAGGTTGTCGAAGTGAAAACATCCAGCTAAGAAAGAGAAACAAGCAAAACAAATATGAAAAATTCGTATTAGTTTAGTGATTTATATTAGTGAAAAGTGGTATATAATGTTTACTGGCATAAATAGCCATTGATACTACTCAGCTATGCTAGAAATATTTAACTTTATTTACGTTACTTAAATTACAGAAGTACAACTACAGTCGACAGCCATTTCCAAATCAGAAAGAGCGGAACAGAGGTCTAATTCAGGTACATAATTATTTGTTAACTTTCTTCTCTAGCTATGATAAAGCAAATTACATTCTTGTGTATGGGTGCCACTTTGTTGTCTTTAAACAGAAATCTAATTATTTGCATATATTAGTCAAAATTAATTATTAACACCATTAATGCATATGTTTAGCATTTGGCTTTCGTTTATAGTTTATTCTATGTTTTTAGTAGAGAAGACAATCTGAACTTTGTATACATATAAAATTATAAAAAGCATAAGGTTGTCTTTAGTTAATATGCCTAGTTTAAAGATTTCTCAGATGTAATGAAAGAACACAAAATTTTGTTTGATAAGTTGTAATTTATAAACAGAAGGATATCACATCAAACTGCTAGCTCAGTAAATTCAGCAGCAATTAAGCTTTTTAAGAAGAACACAACTGTCTAAATCGGGCTTTGGAACGATGTCTCACTTGAGGAGTCTTAAGGGTTTCTTTTTCATTGTCTATTTTCTTTTCAAGTCAACTCTGATACCTAAAATTACCTTAATTATACATTCACATCTTTCGAAATTTATAGAAAATGTATATCTTACAGTGTTTTTAATTCAGCAGTGACATGTGGATGTAGCTGCTTAATGTCAGGACTGAATATCGCCTTTGAATTGTTGATATTTATGAGAAGCTTCATTTACATGAGTAATAACATACAAACTTTCAGTACAGCTTTGTAGTTTACAATTTAGCAGAACGCGCAGTCAGACTACGCTAGAATTAACTTTGATTTCCATTACAACATTGCAAACAGAGGTGTCACAGTGACAGTCAGAACAGATAATTCTTATCTACATGATTTGCAAACGAATATATTTATCCAAGTGTGTAATAATTAACCTATAAATTGTTGTTACTTTTACTTCAGTGTCTGATGTTTGATTTTACGTATTAATATTGACT
>CM022665.1:125489-176805 GCA_012295275.1 Chrysomallon squamiferum | reverse complement strand
CTGTATTTTATTTATTAAACTTTCCAAATTTTGCAAACATTTTTATATGTGTATTTTATTATTAAACTTTGAGAAGTCTGAAACAAACATTTTAGTATCTGTATTTAATCAGGTTTTCAAGTAAATGACACTCTTAAATGTATGCATACATTTCCTGTAACACTAGCTTTTACTAAATAAGAAGGAAGTTTAAATAAATAAATAGGTTATCACTTACAAAGTCCTCAATGAATGCAGACCTGAGAAGGCATCCGATGCAATAATCAGTATCCGATTGTTACTCAGGTTAATGTGAAATGCACAAAAATAAATAAATAAATAAAAATTACAGTATGAGAAATCTAAACACCCTGTCTTTATAATCAAACAACAAAATGCATTTCATTTATCAAAATTAAATCAGTGCAGAATGTACTCATTCAAAGAGAGAGGTACAATCAGTTACTGTAAAATGATAACGAAACTTGAGAAAATACATTAAAGGTCGTATTTAGTAGATATAAATGTTAAAAGCAAATTGATCACGTGTTATTTGAATGATTGCATTGATACCTACATTATAATGCTTGATACCACTTTTAGAACAAAAACTAAAACAAAATTAGTTAAAATTAATGTTTCGCTCTTTTTTCCTTAAAAAAAATAAAAATGAAAAAAGCATTCATTTTCTAAAACCTGTACTATTATGCATGCAAACAATGATTTTCCTATTTTTATTTTAAAAAGTTCATTGGTTCATACTGCTTTTAACAACCATTCTTGAAAAGGAACGACTGGAATCTGATACGCTGAATGTATTATTTTATTTTATTTTTATTTTTATTTTTTTTTTTTTGTTTATTAAATTTTCAGAATAGAATAAACAGATATTATAAATTTGATTTTCCTGAAAGGCATCTACTGAGCTACCGAACAATATGTCCGATGCGGAATAATATATAACAAACATCATATTTATTAAATAAATTGCATTATATATCTGAAATTTTATTTTTGCTATAGTTCTGAAACCCATATACTTTATTTTATAATAAAATGAATATATTTTATACCTTAGAAGTATAAACAATTATTGAAATTGCGAACTATTTGTTTGAAAGAACTGACGTGCGATAAACTGTTCGCTGGAGTTTCTGTTCATGGATTTCACAGCGGCTGGAATTGTTCGCTGCCTTTATTTCAGATGTTGGCAAATTAAAGGTAAGCAAACTTATCGAGCTATAAGCAAACCTTTTACATGAAATAAATATTTGCGATAAAATTATTAATAGTGGCTACTGTGTTATAACTTGTAGAAAAAAAGAGGTCACCCAAAATAATATTTTTTGGGCGATTAACCCATAATTATTTTTAACATCCCAGTCGCCTTAAACGGAAATTTGGAAACCTGGCGACTGGCTATTTCAAATCCTGCATATTATCTGTTAAGAAATCTGTTTTTGTAATATAAATTGTTATTTTATAACTGTTTAAATATTTCAGTCAGAACATGTAACTAATTACATCTTTTGATAACTTTTAATATTTTATGACATTAGCTGTTACATATTTCTTCATAATGCTGAGATGATACAATTTTAAATTTGTAATTTTCATATTTCATTTTAACTGTAACAAGTTTTTTAAATGTAACTCTATGTTACACGGTATACTGGTATTCAACTGAGTCGTTTCCATGTTTTATTTTTTCAGGTTTAATCATTAATATTTCACAGCTGTTAAAATGTTTCCTTTTAATGTTCATCTACATTATGTTTCATATTTTATACTATGTGTTTGTGTTTTTTATTTATATATATATATATATCTCAGTTTAAACATCTCAGTTTTTTCTGTGTTCAGTATTTCAGAAACTGACTGTTGTTGCTGAAAGTGGAAATCTTTCTTCAACATTTTTATTTTTATTTGCTGCTGGTGATATGATGTCACCTGTATTTAAACTGAACCATCATTCATGGCCATCCTGCTGATAATGGTTTTCCAGGAACTCCTGGTGTTCCAGGTAGAAAATCATTTCAGGGTGAAAAAATATAACCATGTTTCCCTGGACAGTGAGGTAAGTGTGTCATATATATAAATAAACAAGAAATCAGAACTGACAGAAATTGTATACCATAATCAGTTTTCTAATGATACTACTAATACTATTAGTTTGCAGCATTTACCAAACTGTAACATGTTTTATATACAAAAGTAGCAATATCCTTTAAAATATTAAACAAAATTTCTATTTATTTTTTCACTTTTAAACAAAATGTTATTTTATTGTTTCAGTTTTAAACAGGAGAACCAGATATGTATTAAACGGTTATTGCTTTTGATGTTTTATTATTTTAATTTTTTAATGGTAATCTTGAAATAAACCCTACAAAAATTTTATTTAAAAAAATAATAAGAATGTTACATTGAAAGGGATAAAAATAAAAGTTTTGATTATTTAAATATGTGTTTCGAACATTTCTATATCCCAAGAAGTGACACTGGAACTTTATTAATAGTTCTAATCTTGATCACTATTTGATGATGTGTTACTTGGTAACAGTGAAAAGAAAATACATTTAAAACCATTTTTATTTATAAACTTTCAGGTTCTAAATTATATTTCATGGTCTGTGTTTTCAGAATAAAGCTGAACAACATATTTGTTTTTAAAATGTTTGTAATAATTACAATCATTAGGTTTATTTATACTTTTTGCCATGAAGCATTGTTTTGAAAGTAAACAAAAATGTAGGAAAAGAAGTATATGTATGAATTGAATGTGAATATTAGAATCAGTTGTGTACCATCTGCAGTTGTGTGTCAAGGTTTGAAAACTGACATTATTATTATTTATTTTTTAAACTGTAAAAAAACCTAACAGTTACTGAATACAAGTCTGGTTTAAGAGACAACTTTAACATCTTTTAATCTAGACAAGCAGCATGTCTTGTACAAGTAATTAATATTATAAAATACCCAGTTAATTAATACCTGAATAATAAAATTGTATTTCTGTCTGTTACAGATTATGACAGTTTTCAGGTAAAAAAAGGTGAAAGCTGGTTACCCCGAGAACTTGGTATCCATGGACAGGATGTTTGTGTCATGGGCAGGGATTTGGGTAATTGAGCTATCTTAATTTATTAAACTTATGACTTAGTTTCATGTTCTAATGTTATCAAAACTGAAGGTTGAAATAGAAGCATTTATTATTTTTTTTTTAGTATCTGATATAAAAAAATTAAATAAAATAAAAAAATGTTTTCTTTAAACTCATTTAAAGCACAAGATTATAAGTATGTTACAAAAAAAATTGGTTCCAATATACCAGAAAATGTTCTGTTTCATTGGTTAGAGCCTTAAGAATCTAAAAACATGAGACCCAAAATTGACATTTTTTTAAATATCTTGGAAAATTGAAGGAGTTATGGCAATTTCAGATGCTGAAAAATGTACCAATTTGCTTATATTTTTATTAAAAAAATCATTCACCTGCTAAGCCTACTTGGATGACTTTGTAAGGCAAATTTTAAACTTTTTTCACAAGAATATTGGAGATGCTTATGGTTAATTACTTAATAGAAATTAAATTTTCAAAAGCAAGGATACATAGAAATGTTTACAGAACATCATCAAAAAAGATTTATGCTCAGAAATCTATTTATAGGCTGTCAGCAGGCCATTTTCTGATGGTCCTGTCCCCATCTGCTGCTACTATAGAACAGTATTAGCAGTGATATTGGAATAGCTGAGATAGCAGAAAGTGTGTAATTGTAACATTGCATCAGTATATTTTAAAATTTTTAGTTTTTCTCAGGATACACATTTATTGAATGAGAAAATGGTTTAGGTATTACAAACAAACAGAAAGACTATTCTAACTAACAGTAAAAAAATAAACATTACACTGCAGGTAGTGCTGTGAGCTGTTTGAGAAGATTTACAAACATGTTTTTATGTTCTGCAACATCAACAATGTGTGCATCACAGAATGATTAAAGTTACAGACAGTGTTGATGATGATGATGATGATGAATCCAGTGAAAGGTGAACAGATAGGCAGCCATTAGCAGTTTGTGAATCTCCAGACCCTGTAAGTCCTCCCTTGTACTCCCTTTTTATAACTGATTAATATTTAATAATGAATATTCATATTTGATTTCCATTGTTTTAGATAGGCAACTGTGACTACGATATGATATTTTTAACATTTAGAAGTATTCAGTATATAATCATTATTTATTTGTGAATACATTTTCAGTGTAAGATTTCTTATTACAATCATAAATTTGAATTTTTGGTAATGTTTATTAATTTAATACTTACTGATAGGAATTAATTTTTAATTTTTAGTTAACATTCAGTATTTATTGATATGATTTAAATATTTATATTTGCACATTATGCAATATGTTTTTAAATATGGTATTTAAAATTAAAATACGGATTTTTTTTTTTTTTTTTTTTTTACAAATATTAGTATTGTAAAGTTGTAATTATTACTTCCCTTACTTTGAGATTTTTTCTCTCGCAGGTTTTAGCTGTACACAGTCAGACATTGCTGAATCCAGAGTGTTCACTGGTCTGGTGCAGATTATGGACTGGCAACAGTTTTGCCATGGTAAGTTTGAAATAAGTTGGTTTACTGCTAAAAAGGTTTAAGTTTGTAACTTCAACTTTGAAATTCATTCCAGTTTTGATTTTATTGAAAACCGAGAACTAATATGTTTGTTACAATTTGTATTTATTTAATGTAACCGATGGTTTATTCAGGGTCATTAGTGTTGTTGCCATAAACCTGGGTCAGTTTGTCCTCTTTGGAAATGCCAGTCTTACAATACTTTTTATATTTAATCTTTCTGTGTCAATGGCTATCTTTTTTTAAGTTCTTTGATTCCTTGGATTAAAGTATTTATAAAACTGGAGAGGTTTTTAGGTTGTGTTGTCTTTTGTTGTTTTTTTTTCCTTTGTAACTTTATGATTATATATCTGCAATTTACTCCTCAATTTTAATTTCAAGTCAGGCTATTAATTATCACTCAATATTAAATAAAAAAATAAATAAAAATAATGTAGCTTTCGTTATAAAACAAGAACTCACACGCATACTAAAACACACACTCACTCAAGGCCAACTATTTAACTTTCAGTTATCTTTTAAATGTAAGAAAAAAGTAAGTGTAAATTAATATATTCAAATAATAAACAAACAAACAAACTAATAAATAAATATTAAAAATAATAATATTTTAACAGACTACAAAATTCAATAATCTGATAATTATTTAAAAATTTGTTTTTAATATTTATAGAAGCTGAATTAATATATTTCAATAATATTATATATTGGGGGATAGGGAGGGTAGAGAGGGGTTAGAAATAAAATAATAATCATGACTGAGGAACAAGCAAACAAGACAGGGTTTCAAATGGTTTAAATTAATTTCATGTTGGAGAAGCTAATCTGTTTCCCCATTAAAATATTTCCATGTTATTACTGAATTTGTTATTATTCTTAATATTTTAATTCTTTTTTTTTCATCTGTAGGAACTTAGAAGTTAGGCAAATGAATTTCTTCATTTTTAAAAAAAAATTTGGATGTCCCTGGAAACCCTCTTTAGTCTTTTCAAAGATGTCACAGAAAGATCTCTGGCCTCATTAATGGAAATGTTGGTGGATTTCCTAGAAATGTTGTCATGGTGTTTGTAATTCTGCAGCAAAATTAATTATAGTTCCCTGCATTACCTCTCTTTGAGGGAATGATATATCATTTAATCAGGAATTAAAGTTTTAATGTTTTAATTAAAAATAATTTAAAATTTTTTTTTTTTACTATAATTTTGAACAATGTAAATAAAATGATATAAAAGCTTATGACTTAAAATCATGATTAAAAATTACCTTGTAAAATTACTGAATGCTTTCATTATGTTGTTTTAATAACCATACAAATGCAAACTTGTCTTCAGTGAATGAACTGTTTTATACTGATGCAGTATTTCGCTCTAGAAGCAAAATCAAAGAACCTATCATGTATTAATATTGTTATCAATATAATATTTTTTCTTTTTTCTTTTCTTTAATCTTTAATTTATAATTTTTTTTTTTTTTTTTTTATGAATTGATAAATTGTAAATTATTTCAAGATTATGAATATCTTGTGCAGGTAGTTGTTCCATATCTGACAGGTACAATCTCCATGGTGACCAGACAGGTGAACTAAGAAAAAAAAAGGAGGTAATTCATCAGGTCACACTGTGGCATGTGTGAAGAGTCAGTGAAATGAAACATTGGTTTTACACTCTTCATGCAGAAGTCCATGGCATCATGTACACTTGTTTACATGCTGCTTCCAAACAAAACTCTAGGCACATATGTCTCAGTCTTTCAACTGTTGAAGATTGAAGCAGAAAGAAACTTCAACGTGAAACCACAGATTATCCACACTTAATACATTTTTTATTTTTGTTTTTGTTAATTTCTTTTTTAATTTAATAATATAAATATTTACACAAAATATATAATAAATAAACAGGGCATTATTTATGTATTTTTTTAAGTATTATTTTAATTTTTGGCTACATTTTAATAAAACTCCTTTTTTGGTTTAAGTTGTAGAGTTCATAACAGAGATGCTACTGTGCACAGTCATTGTACCAAAGGTGGCGGAAACTGAAGTGAAGCAGTGTCTACAATTCAGCAGAGATCTGCAACTTCTCAAGATACACCGTGACTTTTGATTCAGCAACGGCAAGCTGTTGCTCAACTTCCAAAATATACATCCATTGAAAGAATGATTGAGAGGAAAAGGAAGTTGGATGGTGAACCTGTGCCAATTCCAAGAACTGTCAGTGAAATTAACATTCCAGAAATGCTGAAAAAAAAAAAAAAACTATGAGAGGAGACAAATTTCTGCTACATGACTCTGGTGCACATGACCCTGAAAGATTCTTCATCTTTGGAACACAAAAAAAAATCTCGAATACTTGGCTACTAATGGTGACTGGTTTGCTGATGGAACTTTCAAAATTGCATCTTGTTGCTTCTGTCAGTTAACAACAATTTGTACAAAGAAAAGTGGGACTGTGTTACCAGTGCTGTACATCTTCCTCCAAGGAAAAACACAGGCCGTGTATAGAAGAGCTTTTGAAGCTATTTATGCAATGAAAGAAAATATGCAACCAACTTCTGTCACGTGTGATTTTGAGAAGGCTTTTCACAACGCAGTGCAAGAGGTGTTTTGTCTACAAGTTCATCTTGCTGGGTTCTTATTTCTTTTGGGCCAGTGTATTTGGAGAAAAATTCAGAGAGAGAATCTGCTTGAAGCCTATCGTGATAATGAGCAGGTACGTCTTAAGTGTAAGAAGCTGAGGCCTTAGCCTTTGTACCTGCTGAAAACATTATTCAAGTCTTTGAAACCATTCAGGATGACATTCCGGATAACATGACCGGTCTGTTCAACTATTTTGAAGACACTTTGATTGGTCAACCAGGCAGACGAGGACAGAGAAGTGATCTGGTGTTTGTTTTCACTCTTTGGTTCATCCATGACAGAGTTGTACAAGGACTACCTAGTACAAACTACTTGATGGAGGGCTGGCATAGAGCACTTCAGGGTACTGTTGGTATATACATCCCGCTGTCTGTTTAGGATATTATACAGAATCAGTTGCTGTTATTGTGCAACCATTGGTTTTAAGGACAATGTACAGGAAAGTCCAAAGATTACAAATTAACCGCTGTTTAATAGCAAGAGTATTCGAAGAAAATACCTGTAACAAAAATAAAGTTCAATTTAATTTTACTGTAATAAAAATAATACTGTTTAACATATTTTATACGTGGCATATTAGTCTATTGAATATAACATAGTTGAATCTATTACAAATATTAATATTTGTGTATCAGAAAATCTCTCTAGATTTATGAAGAATGAGTTAAAGTAATAAAACTGTTTATTCAAATCTGAGTTGGTCTCAGTAAGTCACAAGACGTAGGAAGTTACTATACGAGAAAGTGTTGTGTAAACAATGTACCTAGATAACTTTTACTAGAATAAAATATAGTGTGTTCAAGAAAATTAATTATAATTAAATCAGCAGAAACAACAACGCAACAAAGAAACACGCAAGCAAACAAACAAACTAATAAATAAATAAAATAAAAAATGGTTGTAGCCTATGAGATTATTTCTTGAAGGTTACAAGTTTATAGAACTTTGTAAACGCAGTTTGAGTCACGTGATCGTTACGACACAGAGACAACTCGTACATTTTGTTGTCTATTTCTAATATAACAGAAACAGAGCTGTTCATTACAGAAATAATGTTACTAGGAATTTAGGTAAGTTTATAAAAAAATTAATGTTTAAACAATGTACCTAGTTGCAAAGTTAATAATATTTAGTTAACATTACTAGAATAAAATATAATCTATTGAACAAATTATAAATAAATAAATAAAAACCCGATTTGTGTCCACACCCTTCCTCAATACTGTTTTTAATGATAGAAATGTATCGAGTAAGTTTTAAGACAAATATCAAATAATTTTAGATCTATGCTGCTAATATAGAATATTTGTGTGTGGTTTCTTTCTTTTGCAAACGAAACTTCTATTTTTAAAACGGGCTAAACTACTTCCTGTAATGTTTGATAACAGAGAACATAATTTTTCGAGAAAATCAAACGAAATATCGATGTGTCTGAACTGTTCTTTACAGAAATAATGTGATTAGGAATTTAGATAATATTACAGACATTTTAATAACAGTTGTTCATCTAGTAATCATATATTTTTGTCACTGAATATTCTGATATTTTATCAAACATATTAAACCGATTTTAACTTACTTCCTTGTTTAAATTTCTGTAAGTTTCATAGCAACTAGCGAAGCTTTTCTGTTATTTTTCTAAGTGCAGGTAACACAACATAAACAGTTCAGAGTCTAATCAAGTGCACACTGTGTATTGAGAATATTAAGCAGAATCAGTTATTGTGCTACCATTTATATCAGTTTTATTCGTGTCAGAGCTGGTTTTATGGACAATGTTCAAGAAAATCAAAAAATTCCATGTTGACCGCCGTTTAAAATGAAGAGTATTCAAAGAACATGAAATAGAAAGCTGTAATAGAAATGCAGTTCAATGTAACCTTACTCTAATGAAAATATATGTTATATTTTTACATCGTTATTTTTTATACGTGGCAAATTAATCCACTGAGTATAATGTACATGAAAATATTAAAAATATTTGTTTCTCTACCAGAAAATCTTTCTAGATTTATCAAGAGTGAGTTAAAGTAATAAAAATGGAATTATATTATAATAACAACATTCAGAAAATCTGTATTAACGCACTAGAAAGTTTATGATGTAAACAGTATACCTATTTGTGATACTATTAATATTTAGTTAAATTGTACTAGAATAAAATGTAATGTATTCAGCAAAATATAAATAAATAAATAAATAAATAAGATAATATTTGCTCCCTAGATTATGAGATTTTTCCTTAGCAGCGGTTCAATGGAAAGTCGCCATGTTTATGTTTCTTTGTACGCGTAAGTTGAGTCACGTGATCGTTACGACCTAATGACGACCCGGATACGTTTTGTTGTCTGTTGTTAATATATCTATGAGTTCGAGCTGTTCTTTACAGAAATAATGTGATTAAGAATTTAGGTAAGTTGATAAACATTTTAATAACAGTTTTCTGTATCTAGCAGTTTATGTCCATAAATAAATATTTATGTCTGTAGTTATATCTATACTTTTTAAATGTATGAAACTGATTTTCACATTACTTACTTGTTTACACTGTGTAAGTGTTCACAGCTAATAATGAAAATTTCTCTCGTCGATTTTATTCGATTCAAACATTCACGTAAAATACGCGTAGACCTTGAATTAGCTAAAGAGTTTAATAACATGATCAGTCTTTTAAATAATAATTACGTTTTAACACATTTTATTATATTCAGATAGTGGAGAAAACTACATTGTTTTGTATTTGTTACATACGACAACCAGACGGTCGCAAAGAACCATTTCTGTCCCTAGACTATTTGAATATCGTTTTTGATAATAGTTAGGAGTTTATAGACTAAGTGCTAAAATTAATATTTAAAATTATTAGATTTATGTTGCTAACATTATAAAATATTTCCGTGTTATTTCTTTCTTTTCTGAAACCGAAACTTGTATTGTTCACAAAAGACGAAAGGATCTCGGATATTATTAATCAGAACTGTACTGATAAACTAACACATTCCTGTTAGACAAGGACATGCGCAGTGCGTGTCATCATTGGTTTGGACTTGTACTTAATACAGTGTAGTCGTAGTCACGTAAGTGATATTAATAAACAGACCTCAAGACAGTCGTTATCGGTTACTGAAAGACACTTTGGGAACGTACGTTTTGTTGTCTTTTTTTAAAATATATTACAGAATAGTTTGTAGAGTAACTTTTGTGACAAACATTGAAAATTATTAGATTTACATGATAAAATATTTCCTTGTTATTTCGTTCTTTTCTGAAACCGAAACTTCTGTTTCAAACAACCGACTAAAATATTTCCTGGAAAGCTAGATCACAGTGTATTGAATTATTTTGCACATGATTAATTCATATCAAAGAATTCGTTGGCTCCTTGTGGAATTGAGTAACCTTGTCAGTGACTTTAACCGATAAAGAAAGAAAGACAAGTCATATAAATTTGTATTAATTTTAATATATTTTATATTTTATCAAATTCAAGATATCGAACAGAAAATTTATGAAACATACTTACAGCTATAAAATGTCAGTGATATTATGTTACAGTGGTAAAGAGTCTTCATGGAAGGAGGTGCACGCACACTGCACTGATGTTAAGTTTAAAATATATTTTTTTAAATTTCATATTAGAGAAAGAAATTTTGCACTGATGAACTTGCTATCTGACTCCTCTGAAAGATCATCTGATGGTACGTCTTTTGTTTTTGTGTTTGGATTTTACGTATTAAAATACGACTATGTATGAGTAGTTACAAAATAGGTTATGGACAAAGTTCTAAAAAACATTTAGAAGTATAGCATTCGTATAAAATGGTTTTCTCACCTTTTCGTTGAAACAGTTTACACATGCATTGCTTAACAACACAAAGACTTTTAAAAACAGCAGTTTTAAGTCTCATATACGGTTGTATTCATTGTCTTCTCAACAAATGTTTATCAGTTTGTCAAAGTGAAAACTTGAAGTAAAGAAAGAAAATCAACCAAAACAAATATGAGCATTCGTATTAGTTTTAGTGATTATATTACTGAAAAGTTGTAAGTACATTTTACTGGCATATAAAGGCATTGGTAATACTTGACAATGGTAGAAATGTTTATATTTATTTACGTTACTGAAACTACGTCTCTAGGATTTCCATCAGAAGAGAAATTTCTCCAGGAGAGCAAAGGATGCTGGGCTTTAGATACGTAATTATTTCCTGAATGTCTTTTGCAGTTATCATGAATCAACGTAGTTTCTGTTAAACTGATGAACGGTTGTTACTTTCATATTTTAATTTTCATTATTTACTTGCATCAGCATTCCAAGAGTATTTAATTAATTACTAATACCAGTAATACATATTTTTAGTATTATTCTTTGGTTTATACTTTCTCTGTTTGATTAACCGAAACTTCTACTTCAAACAACGGACTAAAATATTTCCTGAAAAGGTAGATCACAGTGTATTTAATTATTTTGCACAGGATTAATTCATATCAAAGGACTCCATTGTTTCCTTGAGGAATGAAGTAAACTAGTCAGTGACTTTCTCCGATAAAGAAAGAAAGACAAGTCATATAAATTTGTATTAATTTTAATACATTTTATATTTTATCAAATTCAAGATATCGAACAGAAAATTTATGAAAAATACTTACAGCTATAAAATGTCAGTGATATTATGTTACATTGGTAAAGAGTCTTCATGGAAGGAGGTGCACGCACACTGGACTGATGTTAAGTTTAAAATGTTTTTGTTAATTTCATATTACAGGAAGATATTTTTTTGAACTGGGGGACTTGCTATCTGACTCCTCTGAAACATCATCAAGAATTAACATAAGAAGACGATTAGGTAAATTTGTTATTTTTATGATTTCTCACCTGTAATGAAAGTACACAGAATTTTGTTGACAAGTTGTAATTTATAAACTGATGATATCAGAACAAACTGTTAGTTCAGTAAATTGAGCAGCTATTAACTTTTCAACAAGATCATAACTGTCTAATTCGTGCTTTGGAATGATGTCTCACTTGAGGAGTTTTGAAAATTTCTTTTTAATTGTCTATTTTTTTTTCAGCTAATCTCTGCTACCTTAAATGTATCTTAATTATACACACATGTTACTAAATTTATAGTAAATGTAAATCGTACAGTTTTTGTTTATTCAGCAGTGACATGTGGATGTAGCTGCTTAATTTCAGCACTGAATATCACCTTTGAATAGTTGATATTTTTTTGACAAAATTCATTTACATCAATAACAATATACAAACTTTCAATACAGCTTTGTAGTTTAAAATTTAGGAGAACGCACAGTCAGGCTACACTAGAATTAAGTTTGATTTACATTACGACATTGCAACCAGAGATGTCATGGTGAGATACTGTGAACACACTGATAATTCTTATCTATATGATTTACAAGCAATATATTTCAACAAGTATATAATAATTAACCTATAAATTGTTGTTACTTTACTTCCATGTCTGATGGTACGTCTTTTGTTTTTGTGTTTGGATTTTACGTATTAAAATAGACTAGGTATGAGTAGTTACTACATGTGCTTGGCAGATACTTCAGGTTAAACGTTTAAACATTTTTTTTTTAAAGTTGTGATCTCACTTTTTTGTGAAACATTTAGTTTTAAAACTCTGTTTGTGTTCAGTTTTTTCTCAGAAAATGTTTTTTAGTTAGTGAAAGTGACAATATCCAGCGAACAATGAAAATCATCGAAAACAAATATGAGCATTTGTATTAATTTTACTGATTTATATTAGTGAAAAGAAAGTTGTAAATCATTTTTCTGTCATAAAAAAACGGTGATAATACTCGACAATGCGAGAAATATTTATCTTTATTTATATTGCTGAAATTACACATCTAACACTTAAAATGGTGCGTTGTGACGTACATACTTATTTCTTAACATTCTTTTCTAGCTATACCTTCTTGTGCATGGGTGCCACTTTGTTGTTTCTAAACACAAATCTAATTATTTACATATATTAGTCAAAATTAATTATTAACACCATTAATACATATTTTCAGAATTTGTTTATCGTTTATAGTTTATTCTATTTTATTAACAGAGACTAGACAATCTGAACTTCATATACATATACAATTATTAAAGCAATAAAGTTATCTATAGTTAATATATATATATTTGTGAATAATTTTTACAGCTATAAAAAGTCAGTGGTATTATATCACATTTTTGAATAATTCTAATTTCTTTTATTGTTTTTTAGATCCAGGATATCAAACTGACCAAAATGTAAGGTCAGTGTTATTATTTGACAATGCTAGAACTCGCCCAGATGATCTACACTCCACTGATATTATTTTTAAAACGGTTAATGAAATTGCTAATCTAAGGGATGAGCATCAGGAAATGAAATGGATGATCAATCAACAGGCGTTTCATGAAGAACAAGTAATATACAGGAGTAATTCAGGTACATAATTATAAACTTTGTTAGTTTAACTAAATTCGTGACTATGATGAAAGAACGGAATATTTTTGTTTGATAAGTTGTAATTTATAAACTGAATGTAATCATGATAAACTGACTTAGTTTAGTAATTTCAGCGGTAAGTTACGAGAAATACGTTTTCTATTTTACTGTCGTAAAAACATCATGCAACGCATAAACAATAAATTTTCATCTGTGAACAGATTCGTTTGAACATCAATGTTCTTACTTTGAAATTTAATACAAATATTCAACATATTTTGCCAAGTTATAAATAACTTAATAAAATCAAAACAGTATCAACATATTTAAAATAAGATTAGTAAATATTTCAGAGACTTTGAATGTATCTTAATTATACATTCACATGTATTGAAATGTACAGTACATGTTTATCTAAGAGTTTTAGTAAGTCAGCAATGACATGTGAACATGGCTGTCAAACAGCAAATACTGGTATCAGAATTTTCTAGATTGGTGCTAATTGATGACAATCGTAATTTACATTAATAATATTACGCACATGTTCAAAACAGGTTTCCAGTATACAATTATAACAAAGCACGCTTTCAGGTTACACTAGAATTAATTTTTAATTACATCACTGCAGACAGAAATGACATAGTGACAAACTGTGAACTGAGAAATTGTTCACTTGTTTTGAAGCAAAGAAACATGTCAGGCAAGTAATACTTAACACGAAATCTTGTAAGAATCAGCCTCCTTGCGTTTCTTTAATTTTTTGATAATATAAAAATGTATTCATGTGATTAGTTTTTAATCTATAGAACACTCTTGTGTTTGAGTAGTTAGGAAATACGTTAGGTAGATACTTCTAATAAATGTATAAAAGTATCCTTTTGTTACAACGTCGTTTTCTGATTTCTCTAGTCACCAAAAACATAGTGATTTTGTGATAATGAAAGAAAGACGAGTCATATAAATTTGTATTAATTTTAATATCTTTTATATTTTATCAGATTCAAGATATGAAACAGAAAATCGAGTGATATAAATTTGATTCATAAAATATGGATACGTATTAATTTTAATATCTTGTATAGTTTATCAGATTCAAGATATCAAATGGAAAATTTGTGAATAAATATTTGCTGTTATAAAATGTCAGTAGTATTTTTTACAATGCTAAACAGCTTCCTGGAAAGAGGGTCACCCACACTCCACTGATGTTAAGACAAGACAAGAAAATCAACCGATACAATTATCTGCTTTCATATTAATTTTAGTGACTTTTTTAGTGAAAATTTGTAAATAGTTTTTAGTGCCGTAAAACGCCAGAAATATTACTCGACAGCAGCAGAAATGTTTATCTGTATTTATGTTACTGAAAATTGCAGATCTAACAGATGAGTTAGTGAAGAATCGGTTCACGCTGAACCGTTGTACAGAATCAGAAAGATGTAATTATTTGTAAACTTTCTTTTCTGTCTGTGATTAAACAATGTGATTTTACTAAAGGTAATAAATAGATTGTTACGATTTATTATTATTATTATTATTATTTATTTATTTATTTATTTATTTTTGGTTTGTTGTTTTACCAGCAGCAAGTGTGTTTTTAAAGAATGCTTAAATACAGGGTCTCAGTTTCCATTTTAATGTTGCATTTGACTATATAATAGCCAATATCTGCTTCTAAAAGGAGTTCGGCCATAAAATATTCATGTTTTGTAATCTGATTAGCTCAAAGGACCCCACCACGTGTATCTTTCAATAAATATACAAACATCAACATCTATAACGTATTTAACTAGTGCACATGTATCAACGACTTTAGTAACATTGGAATGCTGTAAGTTTGATTATACTGACCTGTATCAAAACTTGTCATAAACAGTAATCTCAGAACTTCGTTAATGTCCTGGTTTCTTTGTCAGAACGTTTGTCTGTCTGTGACTGTGCATTCTACTAATCTGAATAACTATCACATGAGAAAATAAGATGAAAACATAATAATTTTCTTATAATCGAAAATTGATGTTAATTCTTAAATTTTAAATACATTTTTTTCTTTATATTTTTCTGAAATAACAGACCTAGTGATGGAAGTGAAAGACTTGACCTCTGCAATACTGATTATTTGTTATGCATTGTATAGAGTTCTTATGATGATTAAACCAGGTATGTTTATTATTATTATTATTATTATTATTATTATTATTATTATTATTATTATTATTATTATCATTTTAAATTTAACAGTATTGAAAAGATCATAACAGATCACAGGAAGACGTTAAATATGTTATTACTGGATGAAAGCTTGTTAGTTTAATTTCTTACTTTAGGTAGCACGTTATTTTTTATTTTGTTTTATTATTATTATTATTATTATTATTTTGTTTATAAGAACCCAATTTTGATAGTCCCACTTTACAACAATATATTAGGGGATTTACAATTTAATATTTTACAATTAAGTCTTTCTTTATTTGTTTGTTTATTTATTTATATATTTATTTACTGTTAAAGTTTTGTTCAAATGAACCGTGTTTAGCGAATTTCTTATAATTCACCACATATTTAATTCATTTGAAAGGAACCCATTGGCTCCTGCGAGAATTTTCTAACCTTGTCAGTGACATTCTCCCATAAAGAAAGAAAGACGAGTCATATAAATCTGTATTCATTTGAATATCTTTTACGTTTTATCAGATTCAAGATCTCAAACAGAAAATTTGTGAATAATATTTACAACTATAAAATCTCAGTAGTTCAATGCTAAACAGGCGTCCACTGATGTTAATTTTAAAATGTTTGTTTTAATTTCATATTTACTGAAATTAAATGTTATATTTTCCCTAATTCTGTACTTATTTATTTATTTATTTACTGTTAAAGTTTTGTTCAAATGAACCGTGTTTGAGTGAATTTGTTTTAATTCGTAAGTACTGTTTCTGATAATTATCTGCAGTTACGGAAAAACGATCATTAAGAAGTCATGAGAGAGAAGAACTGAGAAGTAATGAGACAGAACAGTTGTGTGAAGAGACAGAACAGCTGAGTGAAGAGACAGAACAGTTGAGTGAAGAGACAGAACAGCTGAGTGAAGAGACAGAACAGCTGAGTGAAGAGACAGAACAGTTGAGAAGTGATGAGAGAGAACAGTTGAGAAGTGATGAGACAGAACAGCTGAGAAGTGATGAGACAGAACAGCTGAGAAGTGATGAGACAGAACAACTGAGAAGTGATGAGAAAGAACAGTTGAGAAGTGAAGAGACAGAACAGCTGAGAAGTGATGAGACAGAACAGCTGAGAAGTGATGAGACAGAACAGCTGAGAAATGATGAGACAGAACAGCTGAGAAGTGATGAGAGAGAACAGTTTAGAAGTGATGAGACAGAACAGTTGAGTGAAGAGACAGAACAGTTTAGAAGTGATGAGACAGAACAGTTTAGAAGTGATGAGACAGAACAGTTTAGAAGTGATGAGACAGAACAGCTGAGAAGTAACGAGACAGAACAGCTGAGTGAAGTGACACAACAGTTGAGTGAAGAGACAGAACAGGTGAGAAGTGATGAGACAGAACAGTTGAGAAGTGATGAGACAGAACAGTTGAGCGAAGAGACAGAACAGTTGAGCGAAGAGACAGAACAGTTGAGTGAAGAGACAGAACAGCTGAGTGAAGAGACAAACAGTTGAGAAGTGATGAGACAGAACAGCTGAGAAATGATGAGACAGAACAGCTGAGAAGTGATGAGAGAGAACAGTTTAGAAGTTATGAGACAGAACAGTTGAGTGAAGAGACAGAACAGTTTAGAAGTGATGAGACAGAACAGTTGAGTGAAGAGACAGAACAGTTTAGAAGTGATGAGACAGAACAGTTTAGAAGTGATGAGACAGAACAGCTGAGAAGTAACGAGACAGAACAGTTGAGTGAAGAGACAGAACAGTTGTCTGAAGAGACAGAACAGCTGAGTGAAGTGACACAACAGTTGAGTGAAGAGACATAACAGGTGAGAAGTGATGAGACAGAACAGTTGAGAAGTGATGAGACAGAACAGTTGAGCGAAGAGACAGAACAGTTGAGTGAAGAGACAGAACAGCTGAGTGAAGAGACAAACAGTTGAGAAGTGATGAGACAGAACAGCTGAGTGAAGAGACAGAACAGCTGAGAAGTGATGAGACAGAACAGCTGAGTGAAGAGAGAGAACAGTTGAGAAGTGATGAGAGAGAACAGTTGATTAAAGAGACACAACAGCTGAGTGAAGAGACAGAACAGTTGAGAAGTTATGAGACAGAACAGTTAAGTGAAGAGAGAAAACAACTGAGAAGTGAAGAGACAGAACAGCTGAGAAGTGATGAGACAAAACAGCTGAGAAGTGAAGAGACAGTACAGGTGAGAAGTGATGAGAGAGAAGAGTTGAGAAGTGATGAGACAGAACAGTTAAGTGAAGAGACAGAACAGCTGAAAAGTGGTGAGACAGAACAGCTGAGAAGTGAAGAGACAGAACAGCTGAGAAGTGGTAAGACAGAACAGTTGAGAAGTGATAAGACAGAACAGCTGAGAAGTGATGAGATAGAACAGCTGAGAAGTGAAGAGATAGAACAGCTGAGAAGTGAAGAGAGGGAACAGCTGAGAAGTGAAGAGACAGAACAGTTGAGAAGTGATGAGACAGAACAGTTGAGTGAAGAGACAGAACAGCTGAGGAGTGATAAGACAGAACAGCTGAGAAGTGAAGAGACAGAACAGCTGAGAAGTGATGAGACAGAACAGTTGAGTGAAGAGACAGAACAGCTGAGAAGTGATGAGACAGAACAGTTGAGTGAAGAGACAGAACAGCTGAGAAGTGATAAGACAGAAGAGCTGAGAAGTGAAGAGAGAGAACAGCTGAGAAGTGAAGAGATAGAACAGCTGAGAAGTGAAGAGACAGAACAGCTGAGAAGTGATGAGACAGAACAGTTGAGTGATAAGACAGAAGAGCTGAGAAGTGAAGAGAGAGAACAGCTGAGAAGTGAAGAGACAGAACAGCTGAGAAGTGATGAATTATGGACAGAACCTTCAGACAGTGTCAGATACAGGAGGGAGTGGGACCGATATGCGTCTTACTTACGATGTCCTCTAAACTCAGCTTGGCCAAGTCGTCTTGCAGCTGCTGGATTCTACTTCACTGGGACTGGTGATCTCGTTGTCTGCTTCAGCTGTGGTCAGAGCTATGATCACTGGAGACCTGCAGATAACCCAATGGAAATTCACAGACAAACCTCTCCAAGCTGCAGATTTGTCCTGGGAGAGGAAGAAAGTAAACCGATTCGGGTAAGTGAGAATGCTGAGCAGAGACTACAAGAATTCCTGGGCAGATTAACAGTACCAGTATCGGAATTTTCTGCTATTCAAAGTGAAACACTTCGTAATCGGAGCGAGTCTGAAAGTTCAGTTAGTGAAAATGAACTGTTTGGAGTCTCTAAGAAATAATGTCGATGACATCGTTACCTCTGTTGGTCATGAAAATATTGACATATCTGCTGTTAGTTTGACTGGTACTGAGGTATCAGCTACTAATACCAGCTGTATGCGTACATTTACTGGTAATATTTGTAGTATGCCCTCAAGCACTGTTACATCTACATCTACTGTTAGTACCAGTGATATGGCTACAACTACTGTTTCACTTCCTGATAATTCTGCAGTTCCTTCTTTTACCGGTGAGAGTTCTGTCAGTGGTGGTGCTGTTGCCTCTAATGATTCTCATCAAAGTTCTTCACAGCTCAGTCTCAGTAATTTACCAATCCTTCAGCTGTCCGGTTTTCTGTCTGGAAGCTTCTCTACATCAGCCCCAACATTGCATGCAGCACGTCACAGCGACTACGTCGACGTACAAAGACGTATTTCGTCTTTTGAACAACAATGGCCACATCCTGACAACCAGTCTCTGAGAGAACTGGCAGAAGCCGATTTTTTCTTCTCTGGTTAGTGTTACTGCTGCTTAATTAGAAATCTTAACATTTTAATGACAATGTGAATTTCAATGGTAACTTAAAACCTTGACATTTCAATAGTCACTGGAATTTTTTGACATTTTAATAGTCATTTGAAATCTTTGATATTTTAATAATTATATCTAAACCTTTGACATTTTATAGTCACTTGATGTCTTCGACGTTTCAGTAGACATTAAAAAATGTTTGATATTTTAATAATCATATAGAATGTTTGACATTTTAAGACTGAAATTAAATTTTCAGAATTTAATCTTTATTGCTAATCTTTATTTTTTTTTATTAGACATTTGAAAACTTCAGTATTTTAATAATCATTTGACGTTTTTGACAGTTAAATAATCATGTGAAGATCTTGAATGTTTAACAGTCTTTTGAAATTGCTTGATATTTTTAATTCTTACAGCATGAAATACATTTGAGAAGCAAGCGAAATATCATACAAAAAACAAAAACATAAAAGAAACCAAATAATGTAATGAAATGAAATAAAATAAAATAAATAAATAAATTAAGGTACATATTTCAGACAGAAGAAAAACAAAAAGAAAAAAAATATTAAGAACTAAAAGATAAAACACAAAATATAGTCACACAACCATAATTTCTTTGGTGTATTATTTCATTTTGTTGTTATTTTATATAACAATTTCAAATTTTACTCAAAGCTAATTTTCATATTTTATTAATGAAAATACTGTGTATGTAAGGGGGGGGTTGTCAGATAAAATGTGTACAATTATGAACAAGCACATTGATGTATACACAGGTAATTCACGTGATAGCACGTCCTGCTTTTACTGCGGTGGAGGACTTAGAAATTAGATGCAGGGAGATAACCCTTACGTGGAACACGCCAGATGGTTTTCACAATGCGATTTCATCAGACAGGTGAAGGGAGACAATTTTGTTGATTTGGTCCAAGAAATGAATGAAAATGAAGTGGAGGTAACTAGCTGAAATGTTTAGCTTTACCATGAAATTATTAAACTTTTCTTAAATTTAATTTACATTTTCTAATCTTTTCTCTCTCTGTTTATTACTGTTTTTATTGTTTGTTTTTATTTATTTATTTATTTATTTATTTATTTATTTAAATTAGTTTGAAATCCTTTTGTCATTATTATTATTATTATTATTATTATTATTATTATTAATGAAAATATGTCATTAATATTTTAAAATTTATTTTAGATTAACTATGACCAAGTGATGGATATTTTAAATGACTGTCGACCTACAGTTGAACGTCTTGGAATTAAAACACGTCAAGGTAAGTTTTAACTTTAACAAAATTCTAGATTTACCAGCAAGATTCTATAGATTGCACAGTGTCACCAATTAATGTCAAGATAAAACTATTTAATAGTTTACATCCCACAAAAGTATCATTTTAAATGAGATCACATCAGTAGAACTAATATTATAAATATTTTATTTCATTTTGTTCATATAGTTAATGAATTCGTTGTTTCAGAAGAAAAGTAAAACAGAAAAGTAACACAGAACATGCACCTGAAGTTATATTGTAGTTTTATTTCACTATATTTTATTATTATTATTATTATTACTGATACCTGATACATTCAGTAGAATTAGTATTATGAATATTTTATTTGATTTGGTTCGTATAGTTGATGAATCTGAAGAAAGGAGTGGCGAACTCAGTGAAATAAAAAGAAATACAAAACTTGCAGCTGGAGGTATATTGCAGTTTTATTTGACTTCACTTTATTTATTTGTTTGTTTGTTTATTTGTTTATGTATTTATTTATTGATCTTGTTTTTACTGTTATTGCTGTTATAATTGTTATCATTATTGCTGTATTAGTTCGTGTTGTCATCGTTATTATTATTATTATTACAACTATTATTACATTTTATTCATTTACTTTCTATTCTTATTATTTATTTATTTATATTCATTTTTGTTTATTTATCTGTTTGTATTGTTAATGGTATTGGTATTATTGTGATTATGATTATGATTATTATTATTATTATTATTATTATTATTATTATCATTGTTGTTACCTGATACATTTGGTTGATAAAGAAATAATTTAAGGAAGAAAGAAAGGAACAACATTTTATTAAATACATAAAACATGGTTACTTTTATGAATGTTTTTCTTATCTATATGTGTATCTATCTATATGTTTGTCTATCTATATATGTATCTATCTATCTATTTATCTATCTATAGATAGATAGATATACACAAAGAACTAATTCTTTCAAAGGTTTGTTTTACAAATGATACAAATTATTATTATTATTATTATTATTATTATTATTATTTTTTTTTTTTCTCGCATCAAAGTTTATACGCTACGAAGTATTCATCTTTTATACAAACTGTTCAATTTTTTAAAACTGTTGTTTTATTCATTTGTTTTAAAATATACTTGCAGTATAAAAGTATTAAATGTTTTACATCCCACAAAACAGGATTTTGAATGAGATCACAGCAATAGAACTAGTATTATAAATATTTTATTTCATTCATTTTGTACAGTTGATAAATTCTTTCTATCTGAAGAAAAGAGTGGCACATTTAGTGAAACAAGAAATACAGAACATGGAACTGAAGGTATATTGTAGTTTTATTTCACTACATTTTATTTATTTGGTTTATTATTTCTCAAATTTTTCTTCTATCGCTGATATTGTTACTATTATTATTAATATTACTAGTATTACTTTTTATTTGTTTATTATTTATCTATTTATCTTTTATTTATTTATTTATTTATTTATTTATTTATTTTTGATATTATTATTGTTATAGTTGTCATTGATGTTAATGCTAAGGCAGTTATTATTATTATTATTATTATTGATAGTTGATATCTTTAAGAGGGAAAGAAATACAGAAAACATTTTTGTATATTCGTAAAGCCTAGTGAAGAGTCAAGTTATTTTGTGACAAAATCTACAAAAAATTTGTTTCAAATGTTATGTGTAATAAAATACACAAGTTATTTGATTTATTTCAAACTGGTCTTTGTTACAAAATATACACATTACTTAACGTACAAGAATTATATTATTTTTATTACATTATCTGGTATTTAACAGATTCCTTGCCGGATGATAATGAGGAAATCATCTGCAAAGTTTGTCTTGAAAACAAGGTCAGAATAGTTTTCCTGCCTTGCGGTCGTCTTTGTTGCTGTGAAGATTGTGCGCCCAGATTGCAAAGATGTCCAATTTGTAGAGAGATAATCCAAGCCACTGTGAGAGCTGTCTTGTTAATCTGTTTCTGCACATTTTTATTATAATTTTGTTGTTGTTGTTTTTTTGTTTTTTTTTGACGATCTGATAAATTTTAATTCACCTAAGAAAAGAATAAACATGAGTATTTGCAGATTTTTTTTTTTACAGTTTCGCACTAACAATTTTAGAAATATGATTTATTACTGTTACTTTAGATAAAGTGTCTGAATTATTTGGTGTGACTGTTTTATAATGTACATGAATCTGAGTGAGGTGTCATGCAGTTATTTAGTTTATGAAAAATATACGCTATATATAATGTGTAAACAATGTCGAATACCAAACGGCAAAAATATACAACCCCAAAGGTAAATACAATGCAATATGCATTTTGGCCCTCGCATCATTAGAAAACTAATCACAGAACATATAAAAGATTTTTCTGTGTTGTAATACATATGTATGTCTATATATGTATCTATATCTGCATATCTCTAAATTTAGATTTATCTATTATCTGTCTATCCATCTATATATATGTATGTGTATGTAATTAAAAATATATATATATATATATATATGATGTGTTCTGTTGTTATTGATCAAATCATATTTGTGTTATTATTATTAGTATTATTATTTTTATTATTAATGTTTGTATGTGTGTTTTTGTCGACATTCATACATACATACATATCTATATATGCATGTATGAATGTATGTATGTATGTATGTATGTATGTCGATATGTATGTGAAATTCTAAATTATATTACCATCTAAGCGAGCGGGAAATTCAAATCGCTAGGTAACTATTTATATATTTGTTTGTTTGTTGTTTGGGAAAGCGGGACCTTTGACCAACAAATTGACTTGTTGTTTTCCTTATTATATTTCCTTTCTACTTCCTTTCTGCCCTGAAAATGTCTCCTGTTAACAACCTTTTTATCTTTCTCTATTTCTCTGTATAAGATTTAACGTCCTTCAAATAACCTGGAGTTATTTTACCGTTATCGTATTTTATTATTAACAAAGAATGAGATTAAGTAACAATCATGTCGACACATTTTTTAATTACATATTTTCATGGCAAATAGAATATATTAAAGCATTTGGTTTGCACTGCCATGAGTTCGCTCTAGTAAGATAGCCTCTTGTAAATGTATGATGTACATAATTATATAGTAGTATATTTATTAGTTAGTGAAGTGTTTGTTGACTGGTAGAATTAATTCTTGAACAGTTTTATGATAAGCTACCGTGTTTTACATAACGACTTTTGTAAGTTGTTTCATTCAATGGTTTGGTCGTTTTTAAAACCTATTTGTTTTCAGAATGATAAATTGTACATAATATTGTTTTAGTGTTGTTCATTGTAGAAATCTTTAACAAGAAATAAAATAGTTTGAGTCTCCTCAGCGGCATCCGACAGGTATGTAAGGTCGTTACTGGACTTTGTCCTCCTGCGCCAACGAATATTGTCTGTGCGCAGTCTAATCACATGTACATAAAACAGAGAATATTCAAAATCCTAAAACTACATACTTGCATATCTATATCTAATTATCTATCTATCCATCTGTGTAGGTATGTGTGTGTGTGTGTATATATATATTTAAAGAAATATATGATAAAAAATAAAATATTGTATGTTTAATTTTATTATTTAAAAGGACAAATTATAAATTCGAACTGTTTAAAAATAGCAGATTCATAGATAGATCGATGAACAGATAGACAAAGATACATAAATATATGGATGAATAGAAGGATGTATTGACAGATGATTAAACCGATGGACAGACGGATGAATAATGGATGCTACAGAGATGGATGGATAGATGGATAGTAAGGAAAGACAGAGACTCCCCAAAAATACGCCAATGTTTCTTTTACCATAGTACTGAGTAACATTCCTGCGGTCATGTTTTTTTTAATTCTCTGTTAGGAAACCTCGTACATCTATCCTGCCATTCTGTGTTTAATAGTTTTTACTGCGGCAAGGTTCTCATGAGAAGACGAGATCTTGAACGTCACGTGAAATCTCGCCACCCACAGGAGGCGGAGCTAAAGGAAACAATGATTGACAGCTTGGATACAACCACTGAGAACGTTGAAACTGATCAAATCACTGTGGTGTGACCAGTTTGTAAATAAATAAATAAATAAATAAATAAATAAAAGTGTAAAAAAAACAAAATAATAATAAGGAAAACGAATGTGTGTGTGTGTGTTTTCGTGTACAACAAGTAATGTATCAAAGCAAATACATTTCCGTTCCAAAAACCTGTATCATTAGTCAGTTAGCGAAAATAGAAATTTATCTAGTCATCATATCTTACCACTATTTATAGTGATTACAGGATGAATATAGATATCGATATAATGTAAATTTACTTGTGACTGTTTTATTAAAGCCAGCTTCTGATAACAAGAAGAAATACATAAGCTTTAATATAATTTCATGCTATTGTTCTTAATGTCTTGGAAATACTAATTTGTCATGGATCTATATACTAATACCTTCTAGTAGCATCAGCAGCAGCAGTAGTAGTAGAAGTAGCTGCAGCAGCAGATGTGATAGTAGTAGTAATGGTAGTAGGGGTAGTAACAGACGTAGTGGCAGCAGTATACATTTTATGGGGGAAACAGTGCCTTCAACATCTGATCAGGTGAACTTTTGGTCAGTGCTATGGAAGATGTCGAGAGGACAGGGCTTTTCGAAGATGGCACAAAACTTGTATTCGAAAATAATCAGAACTACAATCCATCAGTAAATCAAGACTTTGATAACACTGAATATGAATATGAAAAATAACACAGTTTGTGAATTCAACGTCAAATCATTCAATGTCAGCAATAGCTATACAGGTATAGATATATATAGATTATAGATATATAGATATTCATACATTCATCTATATGTACCTATATGTACATATATATGTCTATATAAAAATATATATAGTACAAAGATATACATACTGACAAACATTCAGATATAACCATATTTCTATGTGTGTGTGTGTGTTTTTGTGTGTGTGTGTGTATGTATGTGTGTGTGTGTTTGTGTGTGTATGTGTTTGTGTGTGTGTGTGTATGTGTGTGTATGTATGTGTGTGTGTGTTTTTGTGTATGTGTATGTGTTTGTGATTGTGTGTGTACATATACTGCATATCACTGTAAATAAGTATTTAATCTGTTATTTATAGCGGGACACTAAAACTACAAACTGAAACTGTTTAATAAATATTTTACTTTAAATTAACTATACACGGAGACACACACACGCACTATGACGGTAATCCGTTTTTTTAACCTTATGTAGTAGGGCCCTTAGCTACACCCTAATAGGGCCTCGTTCAAGCTGTGGAAAGTTTTCTCAGCGATATTCAGATGTACTGTTTTCTGGGTAATTTTTTGAAAATGCCGGTAACATATTAACTATTTACCTAAATAGCTTACTTTAATACACTTTTAACATCTCGTAATTAACCTGTATGCATCATTAAAGTAAGTAAATTTGTTAACCATTCATTTCTGCAAATATTCCTAACAGTGTGTATTAATTAAATATCTACTGTTGGTTAACAGTAATCCTGTTCCTGAAATCACCTAACAATTAACGATCATTAACGAGAGGCAAAAGGAATTTGTGTCAGCTACGTTCTGCTGACTTCATGGAAGTCCGCGACGTGTTTATTTAAGTAAAAGACAGAAGAGCCCAGAGATCACAAGAGACCACAGAGAACAAAAAGTTGGCGGCCATTATTAGACAATTATATTGGTAACTATATTTTGCGTTGTCTTTGTTTAAGTCGGAAGCAAGGACAAATGGTTATCTTGTTTCTGTATGCTCTGTTTGATTTGTTGATCAATTTGATGTAACCTGTATATGCTCCATAGAGAGTTGAATTATGAATATTTCTAACAAAACCTGTTACTGTTAGAAAAATTAAAAATTACAGTATTTCATTTAACGCCAACTCCCACGTCCTCAACCACTAAATGATAAGTATACATGTGTAAAATAAATAATTATCTGTGTGATATACATACTGTGTTTTGTTTTGGTGTTCATAGTAGATACTTGATATTATATATAGTTTATATCTGCAGTATATGCAAATACATGTATCTATTATAATCAATTGTCACAGTTTCTTAATTGCACAGTCAGTGGGTCCACAAAAGACGCAAACCCTGG
Source organism: Chrysomallon squamiferum (assembly GCA_012295275.1). Classification (NCBI taxonomy): domain Eukaryota; kingdom Metazoa; phylum Mollusca; class Gastropoda; order Neomphalida; family Peltospiridae; genus Chrysomallon; species Chrysomallon squamiferum. The sequence goes on along the minus strand of CM022665.1, from coordinate 149,689 downwards.
AGAAGAAACGAGTCATATTTTAATAGAGTCGTTAGCGCTTGAAAGTTAACACCTCTTATGGCTGGGCCCTGTGACACACACATACATACAAACATACACACACATTCACTGAGATACACCCATAACACACACTGTTTTAAGAAAAACATTAAATGTTCACACCTATGTATACATGTCTGCAAATGTATACAATTTTAAAAATAGATATCTAGTCATCAGAAGAAAATTCTGCACCAGTTTTCATCCAGTGTTGTCCGTCCATTCACCGTGATAGAAAATTTCCGATAATTCTAAATGTAACTTTTGGTTTAGATTTCTGTATTAAAACTTGGTGTTGCTTCTATTAGAAAAGTAAAAACAAATGAAAATGTTGCCAGCAATATCCTTTAATTAATCAAATGTAATTACTTTCAAATATCTGTAGCAAAATGCTAATTTGTTTTTATTATTTAATTAATTAAAGTTTCTTATTTCTCTGCTGCTGTTGTTGTGGGTGGTGACGTTGTCAGTACAGTATTGTAGCTGTATAAAAATGTAATTTTAAAACATACCTTTACTGTTATCAGGATATTGTGATATGTACTTATTTATTTATTTATTTAAATTATTATTATTATTATTATTATTATTATTATTATTATTATTATTATTATTAGTGGTAGTAGTAGTAGTAGTAGCAGTAGTAGTGTTTTACATTTCTGTATAAGATTTAACTTCCTTCGAATAACCTGGATATGTTTTGCTGTTATCATATTTTATTATTAAAGCTTTTGGTCTGCATTGTCATGCGTTCACTCTAGTAAAATCATTACTTGTAACTCTACGATGTACATAATTATAGAGTAATATAAGTATCCGTTAAAACACCGGCCCTCTTTAACAGCATACAAACATTTATGAGAAATGAATGCAGATTCACATGCGAGACCCCACAGTACAAAGCATTCATGACCCATTGAAATGTATATTTCTCAAATCAGTAGACGTCTACTTTAACGTAATAGGTTATAAATATATACAGCAGTGTATTCAGAACAATAACAAAGGCAACTACTTTGAAAAAATAAAAATGTCGTGTTCAGTAGAATGATATATTTGTATGTCATTTCCACCATAATTATTATTATTGTTTTGTTGTTGTTGTTGTTGTTGTTGTTATTATTATTATATTATTATTATTATTATTATTATTATTATTATTATTATTATTATTATTATTCTGAATTTCTCTCATGTTAAGATCAGATAACTACATAAAATCAGCTCAGAAATACCAGTGGAGTTCAGTAGAAAATGATCTTTGGACCCCACCCGTCAAGCTACCTTACATACATTACTGAGTATTTTTTGTTTGTATGTATGTATGTATGAGCTTGCGTGTGTGCATGCGTGCTTATGTGTGAATGTATACATATTTATATGTATGTATTTGTTTGTGTGTGTGAGTATGTATGTTTGTATATATGTATGTGTGTCTATGTATGAATGCACGTACAAATGTATGTACCTATGTATGAATGTACGTACATATGTATGTACCTGTTTATGTATGTGTATGTATATTTTGGCCTTTGTGTGTGTGTTTGTATGTATGAATGTATGTACGTACGTGTGTATATATGTGCATGTATATGTACCTATGTATGTATGTGTGAGTGTGTATATATGTATGTATTTATGTATGTATTTCAATGTATGTGTTTATGTCGTATGTATGTAATATTCTAAATTATATGACCAAGCCAGATAGCTTTATATATTTGTTTGTTTATTTTAAGTGTTTTACAATTACAATCAAAACCGTTTATTTTATACATTGCAAATGTTATGAGGAAAGGAAACCGGGCCCTTTGACCAAAAAGTCAATTTGTTTGTTGTTTTTCTTATTATATTTTTTTTTTACTTCCTTGCTGCCCTAAAAATGTTTCGTATTAATTACTTTATTTTTTTTTTTTTTATTTACTCTTTTGATTTATTATTATTATTATTATTATTACTTGGACAAGAAACGTATTTATTTTATGTTCTTCGTCTTCCTTTTTAAATTTCTTTCGTTGGAGGAAATGTCGAAATGAAAAATAATTAACCAATGTTTTTAAAACAAGTTAAAATTGAAATACATATAATAAGGACAGAATACGATTGCGAATATATGTAGTTCTAATTTAAACAAACTTTCTTTTTACATATTTTAGACAATACTGAACAATTCAACAAAATAATGTATGATATGTGACGATTTTAATTTGATACTAGCTATACAAATTTACTTTCCTATAAACCATCTCAAATCACAACAAAAAATTAAAAGATCTATTTAGAAAAGTGTATTCTAATCTTCTAAAATAAAATAAAAAATAAAAAAGGAAGAAGAAGAAAAGAAAAAGGAATAACAGTAACAATAAAAAAGAACTTTTAAAAAAGCTATACTAGACTTATTATCTGATGTACAAAAAGAGTAACAGAAAATATTTATCACTTGATCCTCTCGGTTATCCTTCTAAATTTAAACTTAAGTCAATTTAAAAAAGGTTAAGGCGAGTGGAAATTTAATAACTTATTATTATTAATTTTTTGTTAAATAAGTAAAAGGAAAAAAGAAAACAATAAAAAAAAAAATAATGAGTCTGTACGCGGTACCAGTCTGTAACTTAGAAAATTTAGATGAAATGAAGTTTTCAATCAAAAGTCAATTTAGAAATGTTAATAATGTAAATAAGAGCATTTTTCTTTTTCTGTATTTGAGAAAAAGAAAAAAACACAATATAAATAAATAAATAATGTTTGCGCCTAAGTTATGAAACTTTTCTCATATTTTTTTCTTTCTTTTTATAAGAAACCTGTGTTATTTTTCTAAGTGCAGGTAACACAACACAAACAGTTCAGAGTCTAATCAAGTGGACGCTGTTAATTGAGAATATTAAGCAGAATCAGTTATTGTGCTACCATTTAGATCAGTTTTATTCGTGTCAGAGTTGGTTTTATGGACAGTGTTCAAGAAAATCCAAACATTAAAACGAAGAGTATTCAAAGAAAATGAAATAGAAAGCTGTAATAGAAATAAAGTTCAATGTAATCTTACTCTAATGAAAATATATGATATTTTTTAACATCGTTATTTTTTAATCCATTGAGTATAATGTACATGAAAATATTACAAATATCTATATTTGTGTCTCAGAAAATCTTTCTAGATTTATCAAGAGTGAGTTAAAGTAATAAAAATGGAATTATATTATAATAACAACATTTAGAAAATCTTTTTTTCTTTATTTTTTAAATCTGGGTTCGTCTTATTAAGGCACTAGATCGTTTATGATGTAAACAGTATACCTATTTGTGATACTATTAATATTTAGTTAACTTGTACTAGAATAAAATATGATGTATTCAGCAAAATATAAATAAATAAATAAATAAATAAATAAGATAATATTTGCTCCCTAGATTATGAGATTTTTCCTCAGGAGCGGTTCAATGAAAAGTCGCCATGTTTATGTTTCTTTGTACGCGTAAGTTGAGTCACGTGATCGTTACGACCTAATGTCTACCCAGATACGTTTTGTTGTCTGTTGTTAATATATCTATGTGTTCGAGCCGTTCTTTAGAGAAATAACGTGATTAAGAATTTAGGTAAGTTGATAAACATTTTAATAACAGTTTTGTATATCTAGTAATTTATGTCTGTAAATATACATGTATGTCTATAGATATATTTATACTTTTTAAATGTATGACTGATTTTCAACATTACTTCGTTGTTTACACTGTGTAAGTTTTCACAGCTAATAACGAAAATTTCGCTCGTCGATTTTATTCGACTGAAACATTCACGTAAAAAACACGTAGACTTTGAATTTAGCTAAAGACTTTAATAACATGATCAGTCTTTGAAATAATAATTGCGTTTTAACACATTTTATTATATTCAGATAGTAGAGAAAACTACATTGTTTTGTATTTGTTACAAACGACAACCAGACGGTCGCAAGACCGATTTCTGTCCCTAGATTATTTGAATATCGTTTTTGATAATAGTTAGGAGTTTATAGACAAAGTGCTAGAATAAATATTTAAAATTATAAGATTTATGTTGCTAACATTATAAAATATTTCCGTGTCTTTTCTTTCTTTTCTGAAACCGAAACTTGTATTGTTCACAAAAGACGAAAGGATCTCAGACATTATTAATCAGAACTGTATTGATAAACTAACACAGCCCTATTAGACAAGGACATGCGCAGTGCGTGTCATCATTGGTTTGGACTTGTAGTTAATACAGTGTAGTCGTAGTCACGTAAGTGATATTAATAAACAGACCTTCGAGACAGTCGTTATCGATTACTGAAAGACACTTCGGAAACGTAAGTTTTGTTTTTTTTTTTTTTTTTAATATATCAATGTGTTTGAGTTGTTCTTTATAGAAATAATGTTATTAGGAATTTAGATAAGTTTAGAGATGATTAAATAACAGTTTTCTCTATCCAGTATTCATGTCTGTATATATAATATTTTTTAAAACATATGAAACCGATTTTAACTTTACTTCCTTGTTTTACGTTGTGTAAATTTTCACAGCTAATAATGAAGCTTTTCTAGGCGATTTTATTCGATTCAATGACTGACGTAAAACATGCGTTGATCTTGGATTTAGTTAAAAACTAATAATAATAACAAAAAGTTTAAAACAAGACCAGTATTTTAACACATTAAATTTTAATTATCTTCAGATAATACAGAAAACGAAATTCTTTTGTATTTCTTAGGAGCGACAACGAAAAGGTCATAAATATTGACCCGTTTGTGTCGTCCACTTCTTGAGCATTTTTTTAAATAATAGTTAGGAGTGTACAGAGTAAGTGTTAAGACAAATATTTAAAATTATTACCTTTTTGTTACTAATATTATAAAATATTTATTTATTTTTTGTAATACAGAAACCTCTAATATGCCTGACAAGATTTAAGTTAAAAATGTAGAAAACATTGGGTAATTTGTACGTTTATTTTATTTTATTTATTAGTGTTTTTTTTTATAAATATATTATATAAAATACGTGTTTTATTTGATTCTTTAATTAAATTTGATTTAATTAGTTATTTTATTTAGTTTTGTTTATTTATATGAATTATATTTCTTCTACTAAAATATGCATATTTTTTATTTAAATAACAACTAAGTACTTCATGTACATGACAAACGTTTTTGTATATTATTTTCCTATATGCGTGAATAAAATGTACTCAGATTTGAATAAACATTTCTAAGTCTTTTTATTATGATATTTTTTCTGCTTGGCGGTGTGAAAAGTTGCTGTTAGACACTGTATGAACACTTAACAGTTTTGCAGTTGCACTCTGTTTATTCAGAATATTATGCAGAATCTGTCGTTGTTGTTGTGATAACATTTAGATCATGATGCATTCGAGAAAATCGTCAAATTCTTCTGATATCTTACAATTTAAATATGTCTTTTCTTTTATTTCTTTATCAGAGGGTATCGTTGAAACTTTACACCAGTTTTCATAGTGCGGTAACAAAAGGTGCTGTCAGACACAATATAAAGAGTTTACTGGTTTGGAAGTCGGCTCTGTGTATTAGAATATTATACAGAGTCAGTTATTGTCAGTGTGCTACCAGTTAGATCAGTTCTATTTATGTCAGAGTTGGTTTTGTGGACAATGTACAGGAAAATCCAAACGTTCCAAATTGACCGCTGTTTAATAGCAAGAGTATTCAAATAAAACAAACTGAGTTGGTCTTAATAAGACATAAGACAAAGGAAGTTACTATAAGAGAACGTTTGCAGTGTAAACAATATACCTAGTTGTAATATGAATAAAATTTAGTTAACTTTTACTAGAATAAAATACAATGTCTTCAACAGATTATAAATAAATCAATAAACATGGAAACAAATTAATCAAAAACTAAATAAATAAATAAATAAATAAATAAATAAGTGAATGAATAATTGAAGTTAAGTTAAGTTAAGTTAAGTTAAGTTAAGTTAAATTAAATTAAATAATGTTTGTTAACTCGATTATGATATTTTTCTTATTAGCGGTTCAAAGTCGCCAAGTTTATTTATATCACTTTGTACACGTAATTTCAGTCACGTGGTCGTTACGACATAGAAACGTCCCACACACATAGAAACGACCCATCTAACTCATCGATGTGTCTGAGCTGTTCTTTACGGAAATAATTTGATTCGGAATTTAGGTAAGTTTACAAAAAATTTAATAACGGTTTTATGTACCTAGTAAGTTATGAGATTATTCTCAATAGCAGTTAGATATCTGGAATGTTAACAAGTTTATTTATATCACTTTTGTACACGTAGTTTGAGAACGTGATCGTTACGAGGTCGAGAAAACCCGTATACATTGTGTTGTGTATGTTTTAATATATCGAAGAGTTTGAGCTGTTCTTTACAGAAACAATGTTACTAGGAATTTAAAAAAGTTTATAAATATTTTAACAACTGTTTTCTGTATCTAGTAATTTATGCCTGTAAATATATATTTATTTCGGTAGATAGATTTATGTTTTTTGGAAATGTATGAAACTGATTTTTTATGTTGTGTAAATGTTCACAGCTAATAACGAAGCTTTTCTCGTCGATTTTATTCGATTCAATGAGTGACGTAAAACATTCGATTGTATAGGTAATAGGCACGTAGACCTTGGATTTAATAAAATGACCTGTGTTTGAAATAATAATTAGGTTTTAACATATATTATTATATTCAGATAATTTGTTACACACGGCACCCAAAGGTCATAAATGTTGACCCGTTTCTGTCCCTAGACTTTTGAATATCATTTGTTTATAGCGTAAATGCTAAAATAAATATTTAATATTATTAGATTTATGTTGCTAACTTTATAAAATATTTCCGTGTTATTTCTTTCGTTTCTGAAACCGAAACTTTCATTTATGACGAAAATATTTCCTGTAACGTTCGAGAACATAGTACATACTTATACGAGAAATTTAAATTATTAGAATTATATATGTAATGGTTTATTATAATGTATAGACATGTACATTTTATGTATATTTTATTGATGGGACACAATACAAACAGTTTAATGCTTTGCAACTGGGCTCTATATATTCAGACTATCATACATAATCTGTTCTTGTTATTGTTCTACCATTTAGATCAGTTTTATTCCTGTCGCGGTTGGCATTATGTATAACATATAAGAAAATCCGAAGATTTAATCGCTGTTGAATAGCAAGTGTATTTAAAGAAAAGAAACTGCAATTCTGTAATATAAGTAAAGATAAGTGTATTTACTGTAATGAAAGTAACATATTATTATATTTTGTACGTGTCAAATTAGTCCTCTGAGTATGAAATACATGAAAATATCACAAATATTTATATTTGTCTGTCAGAAAACCTTTCTACATTTATGAAGAGAAAGTTAAAGTAATACAAATATAAGTAATATTATAATAAAAAAATTCATTAAGGCAAAAAAAGTTCACCATTTAAACAATAAAGCTGGTTGTAGTACGATTAATATTTAGTTAAGTAGAATAAATAAATAAATAAATAAATAAATAAATAAATAAATAAGTTAATAAATAAAATACTTAAATAAATAATGAAATGAAATATATAAACAAAGAAATAAAATAAAATAAATGTTTGTTGTCTAGAGTATCAAATTTTTCTGATGAATAATATTTAGTCAACTTTTACTAGAACAAAATAGAATGTTTTCAAAAAAACACATAAATAAATAAATAAAAAAGTAATAAAATGAAAAATGGTTGTAGCCTAAGTTATGAGATTATTCTAAACAGCAGTTAGAGTTCTGGAATGTTACCAAGTTGATTTTGTACACGTAAATTCAGACACGTAATCATTACGAGGTCGAAACAGCCCGTATACGTTTTATTTTCTGTTTTCAATATATCGAAGAGTTTGAGCTGTTCTTTATAGAAACAGTGTTACTAGGAATTTAAGTAAGTTTACAAAAAAAATATTAACAGTTTTCTCTATCTAGTTATTTATGTCTATAAATATACATTTATCTCTGCAGATATATTTATATTTTTTAAATGTATGACACTAATTTAACATTACTTCCTTGTTTACGTTGTATAAAATTTCTCAGCTATTAACTAAATTTTTCTCGTCCATTTTGTTGGATTCAGTGAGTCATGTAAAACATACTTAGACATTGGATTTAGTTACAGAGTTTAATAACTTGACCAGTATTTGAAATAATAATTACGTTTTAACATATTAAACTTCTATGACAGAGATACTGATCTTAATGAAAATAGAAGATGTCACGTTACGTTATTAGAAAAGTGTAGGTTTACCAAAAAACATTAGACACATCGCCCAATATCGGAATATCACAAACAAATTTGCAGATAGAAATTTTGAAGAATTTTACGTCCCAGAAAATGATATTTTAAATGAGTTCGTGTCATCAGAATTAAAATTTACAAAAATCTTATTTATTCACAAATCTGAAGTACGGAGTTGCGTTCTAAGTGAAACAACAAGAAACACAGAATGTGCAACTGTAGGTATATTGTAGATTTATTTCATTGTACTTGATTTATTTATCTCGTTAGTTAGTTTTCCTTTCTTCGTCTTCTTCTTTTTTCTTATGCTATAATTTTGTTTACTATTGTTTTCGTTATTATTATTATTATTATTGTGTTGTAGTTACTGTTATATTATTGATGCTGCCATTACTGTTATTATTATTGTTATTATTACTGTTATTGTTGTTGATGTTATTGCAGTTATTATTGTTAAATTCATACAACGATGTAAAAGTTATTTTTATGAAATTCTACAAACCATTTGTTTCAAAAGTTAGGTGAAGCAAAGTATGCATATTATTATAAAACAAACACAGACACACACACGCACACACACAGACACACACACGCACACACACACACACACACACGCACACACACAGACACACACAAACACACACACGCCCACACACAGACACACACACGCACACACACACACACACACACAATATCAAAAATACATGTCTAAAATTATTAGTTTTACGTTGTTAACTTTATAAAATATTTCCGTGTACTTCTTTTCTTTTGTGAAACTGAAACCTCTGTTATTTGTGACAAGGTTAAAAATGCAGTAAAAGGCACACCTACAAAAACACGCCGATAAAAGCAAGCCGACATAATAGCTGTGTCAGTGCGCCGTTAGTACGTACAGGTCAAAAGTTTGATCAAACTTTAATCCTGACACAAAAGGAATCTGTGATAGGTTGTGACACTATTGTGAACCACTGTCAAAACTGTTATTTGTGATCATCAAGTTTAAAATAAAAGCACACCTTCGTAAGAATCCCGACATGACTGCACAGCCTTTTTTGCATATTATTATTATTATTATTATTATTCAGTTTATAACTTTACTTTTTTGTTTAACATTGTTAACATTTTCACAGCTAATAACGAAGCTTTTCTCGTCGATTTTATTAAATTCATTGGCTCATGTGAAACATGCATAGACCTTGGATTTAGTTTTAAGAAAGGTTTAATAATAAAACTAGTATTTTAAATAATGGTTACGTTTTATCCTGTTTTACTATATTCATGTAACAGAGAAAAACGACTTTCTTTTGTATTTGTTACGAGCGACAACGAGAAGGTCACAAAGATTTGTGTCTCCCACTTCTTGAATATGGTTCTAAATAACTGTTAGACGTGTACAGAGTAAGTAAGTGTTAAGACAAATATTTAAAATTATTAGATTTACGTTGCTAACATTATAAAGTATTTGTTTTATCTTTCTCTCCTTCGTGAAACTGAAAGCTCTATTTTTCGAATTGAAGATCTACTATTCCTGACAATATTTCATTTCAAAATGTCAAAAAACAATAACATTTGGACATTTTTTAATTTATTTTTACTACTAATACTATTATTATTATTATATACAGTAAAATATACAAGACAAATCAGTTAAGAATAAAATGTAAAAACAAATAAACAAACAAAAATAAAATAAAATAAAATATACCTACGAATATGTCGAAATTCTACTGATATCTTTATTTATTTATGAGGAAAGCTTTTCACCAGTTTTCACAGGGCGATAACAAAAGTTACTGTTAGACACAAAATGAAAAGTTTACAGTTTTGCAAGTCGACTCTGTATATTCAGAATATTATACAGAATCAGTTTTGATTATGTGCCACCATTTAGATCAGTTTTATTTCTGTCAGAGTTGGTTTTATGTATAATATATAGGAAAATCCAAAGATTCCAAATTGACTGCTGTTTAATAACAAGAATATTCAAAAAAAATAAAAAAAATAGTATACTCTAATATTAATAAATATTAGTGTATTTGTACAGTAGTGAAAGAAATATATTTTAATATTATTATTTTAGTCTACTGAGTACATGAAAATATTATAATTGTTTGTATCTGTCTATCAGAAAATATTTCTAGATTTATGAAAAGTAAGTTAAAGTAATAAAATGGAACTAATTTAAAAATAACAATATTTAGAAATTGTTTATTCAAATCTTAGTTGGTCTTATTAAGGCATAAGGCATAGGAAGTTGTTATATGGGAAAGTTTGTCGTGTAAACAATGTACCTAGTAATATTTTGTTTACTTTTACTACAAGAAAAAAAATGCATTTTATAAATGAAATGAAATATTTAAACAAGCAAACAAATAAAAAATGAAAAGATCTGTGGCTAAGATTATGAGCAGTTCAATGGTTTGCTAAGTTTATTTATATCGTTACGACGTAGTGACCATCCATAAACATTTTGTTGTCAGTTTTTAATTCACCGATGAACTTGAGTGTTCTTTACAGAAATAATTTGATCTGGAATTTTTAGAAGTTTATGAACATTTTAATAACAGTTTTCTCTATCTAGTAATTTATGTCTGTAAATATGCATGTATGTCTGTAGATATATTTGTATTTTTTAAATGTATGAAACTGATTTTAACATTACTTCCTTGTTTACACTGTGTAAATTTTCACAGTTAATAACGATTTAATTTAGACATTCGATTTAATTTAGTGAAAAGAGTTTAATAACATGACCAGTGTTTGAAATATTTACTAACATATTTCATTATATTCAGATAACAGAGAAAACAACTGTTTTTTGTAAGTACTAAAGTATCTCATTATCACCCTTCTTCACTATCGTGCATAGAGTGAGTGTTCAGACAAACATTTAAAATTATCAGCTTTATTATATTAACATTAGGAAATATTTCCGTGTTCTTTTTTTTTCTTTTTTCTGAAACCGAAACCTCTATTTTTACAATGGACTAAAATATTTCCGGTAACGTTCGAGAACAGAGTACATAATTATACGAGAAAAATCAAAGGAAAAAATCGATGTGTTTATCAGTGTGTTTGAGCTGTCAGTTACATAAGTCATCTGATTAGGAATTTAGGTAAGTTAATAAACATTTTAATAAGTCTTCTTCATCCAGTAAAGAGATATTAATGAAACTAATTTTAATTTTTCTTCCAAGTTTCATAGCACATATCGAAGCTTTTCTAGTCGATTTCATTCAATACAAACACTTACGTAAAAAGCACATTGGATTTAGTTGAAGGAGATGAATAACAGGACCAATATATGAGATAATAATTACACATTTGACTATCTTCAAATCGACATTCTTTTGTATTTGTTAGGAGCGACAACGAAAAGGTCACAACTATTGACCAGTTTGTGCCACCCACTTCTTGAATATTTTTCTCGGTAACTTAGGAGTGTATAGAGTAAGTACTAAGACAAATATTTCAAATATTTAGCTTTTTGTTACTAAAATTATAAAATATTGCCGTGTTATTCTTTTCTTTTGTGAAACTGAAACCTGTATTATGCCTAACAAGATTTAAGTTAACAGTGTAGAAAGCATTTGATAATTTTTTAAAATTAAAGTATATTTAATTAATTATTTTATCTAGTTTTGTTTATATGTATCTTTCTAAATAAATTATATTTTATTCTACAAAAAAAATGCACATATTTTATTTAAATTACGACTAAGTACATCATTTACATGACAAAAGTTCTTGTATTTAATTTTCCTATATGCTCGAATAAAACGTATTCAGATTTCAATAAACATTTTTTAAGTCTTTTTATTATGACGTTTTCTTATTGGGCGGTGAGAAAAGCTGCTGTTAGACACAATATAAACAGTTTACAATTTTGCAGGTAGGCTCTGTATATTCAGAATAGCATACATAATCTCTTCTTGTTATTGTGATCAGTTGTATTCCTGTCAGAATTGGTTTTATGGACAATGTACAGGAAATTTCAAAGATTCGAAACTGAATATTCAAAGAAAACAAACTGCAATAGCTGTAATAAAAATAAAGATTAGTGTATGTTTATTGTAATTAAAGTAATATATTTTAATATTATTATATTTTATACACGGCAAATGAGTATGCTGTAAATGAAAATAATAAAATATTTATATTTGTCTATTCAGCAAACTATAGATAAATTAATAGTTTAATAAATAAATAAATAAATAACATAATGTGTGTTGCCTGTATTATGATCTTTGTCTGGTTAGCGGTTCAGCAGAAAGTCGCCCAGTTTATTTATAACCCTTTTTACAACGTTACTTGAGTCACGTGATCGTTACAATACAGTGACGACCTTGAAACGTTTTGTTTTTGTCTATTTTTAATATATCGATGTGTTTGAGTCGTTCTTTACGGAAATATTTCGATTAGTTAAGTTAATAAAAAAAATAATAATGTACGAAAGGGATTTGAATATTACTTCCTTGTTTACGTTGTGCAAATTTTCGAAGATAATAACGAAATTTCTCTCGGCGATTTTTGAAATAGTAATTAGCTTTTAAATAGTTCTTCTATCTTCAGATAATACATAAAACAACCTTCTTTTATATTTATTACGAGCGACAACGTAAAAGTAACAAATGTCGACAATTTTGTGTCTCCACACTTCTTCAGTATCGTTTTTTATAATAGTTATGAGTGTATAAAAAAGTGGTAAAACAAATATTTAAAGTTACTAGCTTTCTGTTGCTAAAGTTATAAAATATTCCGTGTTGTTTCGATCTTTTGTGAAACTGAAACTTTTACGGACGAAAATACTACAGGAAATTTATTTATTTATTTATTTATATCATGGTAGATCAGATAAGTTATTAACATCAAAATAGCTGATAATATTAAAATACATATCACCGAGCTAAATAAGGTCAAATTGCGTGTTCTTTCTTGGTGAGTTATGATTTCCAGTATGATTTTTGCACAGTTTCACTTTAGGTTGTTTGTAGCTTGGTCCACAGCCCAGGGGTAAACAATGTGTAATCATAAATTCACAGTGTTTATTAAGTTAGAATCTATTTAGAAAAGTGAATTTTAATCTTCTAAAATGAAAAAAAATAAAAAATAAAAAATAAAAAAAAAAATAAAAAAAAAAAAAAAAAAAAAAGGAAGAAGAAGAAAAGAAAAAGGAAACTCAGTAACAATAAAAACTTAAAAAAAAAAAGCCCTACTAGACTTATTATCTAACAATCTGATGTACAAAAAGTGTAACAGAAAATTGTTATCACTTGATCCTCTCGTTTATACTTTTAAATTTAAACTTTAGTTAATTTAAAAAAGGTTAAGGAGAGTGGAAATTTAATAACTTATTATTATTAATTCTTAGTTAAATAAGTAAAAGGAAAAAAGAAACCAATAAAAAAAATTACTGTACGCGGTACCAGTCTGTAACTTAGAAAATTTAGGTTCAATGAAGTTTTCAGTCAAAAGTCAATTTAGAAATGTTAATAATGTAAATAAGAGAATAAGTTCATCTTTTTCTGTATTTAAGAAAAATAAAAATAAAATAAAATATAAATAAATAAATAATGTTTGCGCCTAAGTTATGAAACTTTTCTCATATTTTTTTCTTTCTTTTTATAAGAAACCTGTGTTATTTTTCTAAGTGCAGGTAACACAACATAAACAGTTCAGAGTCTAATCAAGTGGACGCTGTGTATTGAGAATATTAAGCAGAATCAGTTATTGTGCTACCATTTAGATCAGTTTTATTCGTGTCAGAGTTGGTTTTATGGACAGTGTTCAAGAAAATCCAAACATTAAAACGAAGAGTATTCAAGGAACTTGAAATAGAAAGCTGTAATAGAAATAAAGTTCAATGTAATCTTACTCTAATGAAAATATATGATATTTTTTAACATCGTTATTTTTTAATCCATTGAGTATAATGTACATGAAAATATTACAAATATCTATATTTGTGTCTCAGAAAATCTTTCTAGATTTATCAAGAGTGAGTTAAAGTAATAAAAATGGAATTATATTATAATAACAACATTTAGAAAATCTTTTTTTTTTTCTTTTTTTTAAATCTGGGTTCGTCTTATTAAGGCACTAGATCGTTTATGATGTAAACAGTATACCTATTTGTGATACTATTAATATTTAGTTAACTTGTACTAGAATAAAATATGATGTATTCAGCAAAATATAAATAAATAAATAAATAAATAAGATCATATTTGCTCCCTAGATTATGAGATTTTTCCTCAGCAGCGGTTCAATGGAAAGTCGCCATGTTTATGTTTCTTTGTACGCGTAAGTTGAGTCACGTGATCGTTACGACCTAATGACGACCCGGATACGTTTTGTTGTCTGTTGTTAATATATCTTTGAGTTCGAGCCTATCTTTACAGAAATAACGTGATTAAGAATTTAGGTAAGTTCATAAACATTTTAATAACAGTTTTGTATATCTAGTAATTTATGTCTGTAAATGTACATGTATGTCTATAGATATATTTATACTTTTTAAATGTATGACTGATTTTCAACATTACTTCGTTGTTTACACTGTGTAAGTTTTCACAGCTAATAACGAAAATTTCTCTCGTCGATTTTATTCGACTGAAACATTCACGTAAAAAACACGTAGACCTTGAATTTAGCTAAAGAGTTTACTAACATGATCAGTGTTTGAAATAATAATTACGTTTTAACACATTTTATTATATTCAGATAGTAGAGAAAACTACGTTGTTTTGTATTTGTTACAAACGACAACCAGACGGTCGCAAACAAAGAACCATTTCTCTCCCTAGACTTTTTGAATATCGTTTTTGATAATAGTTAGGAGTTTATAGACAAAGTGCTAAAATAAATATTTAAAATTATTAGATTTATGTTGCTAACATTATAAAATATTTCCGTGTCTTTTCTTTCTTTTCTGAAACCGAAACTTGTATTGTTCACAAAAGACGAAAAGATCTCAGACATTATTAATCAGAACTGTACTGATAAACTAACACAGCCCTGTTAGACAAGGACATGCGCAGTGCGTGTCAACATTGGTTTGGACTTGTAGTTAATACAGTGTAGTCGTAGTCACGTAAGTGATATTAATAAACAGACCTTCGAGACAGTCGTTATCGATTACTGAAAGACACTTCGGAAACGTAAGTTTTGTTGTCTTTTTTTTTTTTAATAAAACAATGTGTTTGAGTTGTTCTTTATAGAAATAATGTTATTAGGAATTTAGATAAGTTTAGAGATGATTAAATAACAGTTTTCTCTATCCAGTATTCATGTCTATATATGTAATATTTTTTAAAACATATGAAACCGATTTTAACTTTACTTCCTTGTTTTACGTTGTGTAAATTTTCACAGCTGGTAATGAAGCTTTTCTAGGCGATTTTATTCGATTCAATGACTGACATAAAACATGCGTTGATCTTGGATTTAGTTAAAAACTAATAATAATAAAAAAAAAGTTTAAAACAAGACCAGTATTTTAACACATTAAATTTTAACTATCTTCAGATAATACAGAAAACGACATTCGTTTGTATTTGTTAGGAGCGACAACGAAAAGGTCATAAATATTGACCCGTTTGTGTCGTCGACTTCTTGAGCATTTTTTAAAATAATAGTTAGGAGTGTACAGAGTAAGTGTTAAGAAAAATATTTAAAATTATTACCTTTTTGTTACTAATATTATAAAATATTTATTTATTTTTTGTAATACAGAAACCTCTAATATGCCTGACAAGATTAAAGATAAAAATGTAGAAAACATTTGGTAATTTTTACTTTTATTTTATTTTATTTATTAGCTTTTTTTTATTACGAACAGATAAATATATAAATATATTATATAAAATACATGTTTTATTTGATTCTTTAATTAAATTTGATTTAATTAGTTATTTGATTTAGTTTTGTTTGCTTATTTATATGAATTATATTTTTTATACTAAAACATGCATTTTTTTAAAATTTAAATAACAACTAAGTACTTCATGTACATGACAAACGTTCTTGTATATTATTTTCCTATATGCGTGAATAAAATGTACCCAGGTTTGAATAAACATTTGTAAGTCTTTTTATTATGATATTATTTCTACTGGGCGGTATCAAAAGTTGCTGTTAGACACAGTATGAACACTTAACAGTTTTGCAGTTGGAGTCTCTATATTCAGAATATTATGCAGAATCTGTCGTTGTTGTTGTGATAACATTTAGATCATGATGCATTCGAGAAAATCGTCAAATTCTTCTGGTATCTTACAATTTAAATATGTCTTTTCTTTTATTTATTTATCAGAGGGTATCGTTGAAACTTTACACCAGTTTTCATAGTGCGGTAACAAAAAGTGCTGTTACACACAATATAAACAGTATAGTGTTTTGGAAGTCGGCTCTGTGTATTAGAATATTACACAGAGTCAGTTATTGTCAGTGTGCTACCAGTTAGATCAGTTCTATTTATGTCAGAGTTGGTTTTGTGGACAATGTACAGGAAGATCCAAACATATCAAATTGACCGCTGTTTTATAGCAAGAGTATTCAAAGAAAATGAACTGAGTTGGTCTTAATAAGGCACAAGACAAAGGAAGTTACTATAAGAGAAAGTTTGCAGTGTAAACAATATACCTAGTTGTAATAGGAATAATATTTAGTTAACTTTTACTAGAATAAAATACAATGTTTTCAACAGATTATAAATAAATCAATAAACATGGAAACAAAAAAAAATCAACAACTAACTAACTAACTAAATAAATAAATAAATAAATAAATAAATAAATAAATAAATAAATGAATAAGTGAAGTTTAGTTAAGTTAAATGAAATTAAATAATGTTTGTTAACTCGATTATATTTTTCTTATTAGCGATTCAAAGTCGCCAAGTTTATTTATATCACTTTTTACATGTAATTTCAGTCACGTGATCGTTACGACATCGAGGTGTCTGAGCTGTTCTTTACGGAAATAATTTGATTCGGAATTTAGGTAAGTTTACAAAAAAATTAATAACGGTTTTATGTATCTAGTAAGTTATGAGATTATTCTCAATAGCAGTTAGATTTCTGGAATGTTAACAAGTTTATTTATATCACTTTTGTACAAGTAATTCGAGAACGTGATCGTTACGAGGTCGAGACAACCCGTATATATTGTGTTGTCTATTTTTAATATATCGAAGAGTTTGAGCTGCTCTTTACAGAAACAATGTTAATAGGAATTTAAGTAAGTTTATAAATATTTTAACAACAGTTTTCTGTATCTAGTCATTTATGTGTATAAATATATATTTAAGTGTGCAGAGATATTTATACTTTTTAAATGTATGAAACTGATTTTAACATTACTTCCTTGTTTACGTTGTGTAAATGTCCACAGCTAATAACGAAATTTTTCTCGTCCATTTTGTTCGATCCAGTGAGTCACGTAAAAGATGCGTAGACACTGGATTTAATTTTAAAAGGTTCAATAATAAGCCAGTATTTTTACACATTAAATTGTTGCTATCGTCAGAAAAGAGAGGAAACGAACTTCTTTTCTAATTGTTAGGAGCGACAATGAAAAGGTTACAAATATTTAAAATTATTAGCTTTGTGTAGCTAAAATTATAAAATATTTCCGCGTTTCAGTTTTTTTTGTTTTTTTTTTGTTTGTTTTTTTGTGAAATTCAAACGTTTGCGGACGAAAATATTTTCTGGAACGTTTGAGAACAGTGCATATAATTATTTACTACTCAGTATAATGTTAACTTTGCACTGCAGCATAATGTTTGCAAATAATTAAATCCGACTTATTAAAAAAGTATTCTAGTTTAGGATTATCACTGCACATTGACAATAGAATATATTGTACTCTGCAAAATAAATTAAATAATAAATAAATAAATAAATAAAAATGCAGAAAAAATAAAGGAATAAAACACATAAAGGAGAAAATACATAAAAAAATAAATAAAATATACACATAAAGCAATAACGAAACAAATAAAAGAAAAGAAAAGAAAAGAAAACATAAAAGAAGAAACAAATAAATAAATAATATAAAATGAAACAAAATAAAATAAAATAAAAAATGGTTATAGCCTAAGTAATGAGATTATTCTCAATAGCAGTTAGATTTCTGGAAGGTTACCAAGTTTATTTATATCACTTTTGTACACGTAATTTGAGTCACGTGATCATTATAATGTCGAGATAACCAGTAAATGTTTTGTTGTCTGTTTCTTTACAGAAATAATATGATTAAGAAGTTGATAAACATTTTAATAACAGTTTTCTGTATCTAGAAGTTTATGTCCGTAAATAAATATTTATGTCTGCATATATATCTATACTTTTTAAATGTATGAACCTGATTTTCACATTACTTGTTTACATTGTGTAAGTTTTCACAGCTAATAACGAAAATTTCTCTCGTCGATTTTATTCGATTCAAACATTCAAGTAAAAAACACGTAGACCTTGAATTTAGCTAAAGAGTTTACTAACATGATCAGTGTTTGAAATAATAATTACGTTTTAACACATTTTATTATATTCAGATAGTAGAGAAAACTACCTTGTTTTGTATTTGTTACAAACGACAACCAGACGGTCGCAAACAAAGAACCATTTCTGTCCCTAGACTATTTGAATATCGATTTTGCTAATAGTTAGGAGTTTATAGACAAAGTTCTAAAATAAATATTTAAAATTAATAGATTTATATTGCTAACATTATAAAATATTTCCGTGTCATTTCTTTCTTTTCTGAAACCGAAACTTGTATTGTTCACAAAAGACGAAAAGATCTCAGACATTATTAATCAGAACTGTACTGATAAACTAACACAGCCCTGTTAGACAAGGACATGCGCAGTGCGTGTCATCATTGGTTTGGACTTGTTGTTAATACAGTATAGTCGTAGTCACGTAAGTGATATTAATAAACAGACCTTCGAGACATTCGTTATCGATTACTGAAAGACACTTCGGGAACGTAAGTTTTGTTGTCTTTTTTTTAAATATATCAATGTGTTTGAGTTGTTCTTTATAGAAATAATGTTATTAGGAATTTAGATAAGTTTAGAGACGTTTAAATAACAGTTTTCTCTATCCAGTAATCAGATATTCATGACTTTATATATAATATTTTTAAAACATATGAAACCGATTTTAACTTTACTTCCTTGTTTTACGTTGTGTAAATTTTTACAGCTACTAATGAAGCTTTTCTAGGCGATTTTATTCGATTCAATGACTGACATAAAACATGCGTTGATCTTGGATTTAGTTAAAAACAAATATAATAACAAAAAGTTTAAAACAAGACCAGCATTTTAACACATTAAATTTTAACTATCTTCAGATAATACAGAAAACGACATTCTTTTGTATTTGTTAGGAGCGACAATGAAAAGGTCACAAATATTGACCCGATTGCGTCGTTCATTTCTTGAGTATCGTTTTTAATAATAGTTAGGAGTGTACAGAGTAAGTGTTAAGACAAATATCTAAAACTATTACCTTTTGTTACTAATATTATAAAATATTTATTTATTTTTTGAACTACAGAAACCTCTAATATGCCTGACAAGATTTAAGTTAAAAATGTAGAAAACGTTTGGTAATTTTTACTTTTATCTTATTTTTTATTTTATTTTTTATTAAGTATATATATATATATAAAATACATGTCTTATTTGATTTTTTAATTAAATTTTATTTAATTAGTTATTTTATTTAGTTTTGTTTATTTATATGAATTATATTTCTTATACTAAAACATCCATTTTTCTAAATTTAAATAACAACTAAGTACTTCATGTACATGACAAACGTTCTTGTATATTATTTTCCTATATGCGTGAATAAAATGTACCCAGATTTGAATAAACATTTCTAAGTCTTTTTATTATGATATTATTTCTGCTGGGCGGTATCAAAAGTTGCTGTTAGACACAGTATGAACACTTAACAGTTTTGCAGTTGGACTCTCCATATTCAGAATGTTATGCAGAATCTGTCGTTGTTGTTGTGCTAACATTTAGATCATGATGCATTCGAGAAAATCGTCAAATTCTTCTGGTATCTTACAATTTAAATATGTCTTTTCTTTTATTTATTTATCAGAGGGTATCGTTGAAACTTTACACCAGTTTTCATAGTGCGGTAACAAAAAGTGCTGTTACACACAATATAAACAGTTTAGTGTTTTGGAAGTCGGCTCTGTGTATTAGAATATTACACAGAGTCAGTTATTGTCAGTGTGCTACCAGTTAGATCAGTTCTATTTATGTCAGAGTTGGTTTTGTGGACAATGTACAGGAAGATCCAAACATATCAAATTGACCGCTGTTTTATAGCAAGAGTATTCAAAGAAAATAAACTGAGTTGGTCTTAATAAGACATAAGACAAAGGAAGTTACTATGAGAGAAAGTTTGCAGTGTAAACAATATACCTAGTTGTAATATGAATAATATTTAGTTAACTTTTACTAGAATAAAATACAATGTTTTCAACAGATTATAAATAAATCAATAAACATGGAAACAAAAAAAAATCAACAACTAACTAACTAAATAAATAAATAAATAAATGAATAAGTGAAGTTTAGTTAAGTTAAATGAAATTAAATAATGTTTGTTAACTCGATTATATTTTTCTTATTAGCGATTCAAAGTCGCCAAGTTTATTTATATCACTTTTTACATGTAATTTCAGTCACGTGATCGTTACGACATAGAAACGACCCATCTAACGCATCGAGGTGTCTGAGCTGTTCTTACGGAAATAATTTGATTCGGAATTTAGGTAAGTTTACAAAAAAATTAATAACGGTTTTATGTACCTAGTAAGTTATGAGATTATTCTCAATAGCAGTTAGATTTCTGGAATGTTAACACGTGTATTTATATCACTTTTGTACACGTAATTCGAGAACGTGATCGTTACGAGGTCGAGACAACCCGTATATATTGTGTTGTCTATTTTAATATATCGAAGAGTTTGAGCTGCTCTTTACAGAAACAATGTTAATAGGAATTTAAGTAAGTTTATAAATATTTTAACAACAGTTTTCTGTATCTAGTCATTTATGTGTATAAATATATATTTAAGTGTGCAGAGATATTTATACTTTTTAAATGTATGAAACTGATTTTAACATTACTTCCTTTGTTTACGTTGTGTAAATGTCCACAGCTAATAACGAAATTTTTCTCGTCCATTTTGTTCGATCCAGTGAGTCACGTAAAAGATGCGTAGACACTGGATTTAATTTTAAAAGGTTCAATAATAAGCCAGTATTTTTACACATTAAATTGTTGCTATCGTCAGAAAAGAGAGGAAACGAACTTCTTTTCTAATTGTTAGGAGCGACAATGAAAAGGTTACAAATATTTAAAATTATTAGCTTTGTGTAGCTAAAATTATAAAATATTTCCGCGTTTCAGTTTGTTTTTTTTTTTTTTTTTTTTTGTGATATTCAAACGTTTGCGGACGAAAATATTTTCTGAACGTTTGAGAACACTGCATATAATTATTTACTACTCAGTATAATGTTAACTTTGCACTGCAGCATAATGTTTGCAAATAATTAAATCCGACTTATTAAAAAAGTATTCTAGTTTAGGATTATCACTGCACATTGACAATAGAATATATTGTACTCTGCAAAATAAATAAAATAATAAATAAATAAATAAACATATAAAAATGCACACAAAATAAATGAAATAAAACACATAAAGGAAAAAAAAAAATACATAAACAAATAAATAAAATATACACATAAAGCAACAACGAAACAAATAAAAGAAAAGAAAGAAAAGAAAAGAAAATGAAATAAAACATAAAAGAACAAACAAATAAATAAATAATATAAAATGAAACAAAATAAAATAAAATAAAAAATGGTTATAGCTTAAGTTATGATATTATTCTCAATAGATTTCTGAAGGTTACCAAGTTTATTTATATCACTTTTGTACACGTAATTTGAGTCAAGTGATCGATATAATGTAGAGATAACCAGTAAATGTTTTGTTGTCTGTTTTTTACAGAAATAATATGATTAAGAAGTTGCTAAACATTTTAATAACAGTTTTCTAGCAATTTATGTCCGTAAATAAATATTTATATTCTTTAAATATATGAAACTGATTTTCACATTACTTACTTGTTTACACTGTGTAAGTTTTCACAGCTAATAACGAAAATTTCTCTCGTCGATTTTATTCGATTCAAACAATCACGTAAAAAAACACGTAGACCTTGAATTTAGCTAAAGAGTTTACTAACATGATCAGTCTTTGAAATAATAATTACGTTTTAACACATTTTATTATATTCAGATAGTAGAGAAAACTACCTTTTTCTGTATTTCTTACAAACGACAACCAGACGGTCGCAAACAAAGAACCATTTCTGTCCCTAGACTATTTGAATATCGATTTTGCTAATAGTTAGAGTTTATAGACAAAGTGCTAAAATAAATATTTAAAATTATTAGATTTATGTTGCTAACTTTATAAAATATTTCAGTGTTATTTCTTTCTTTTCTGAAACCGAAACTTGTATTGTTCACAAAAGACGAAAAGATCTCAGACATTACTAATCAGAACTGTATTGATAAACTAACACATTCCTGTTAGACAAGGGCATGCGCAGTGCGTGTCAACATTGGTTTGGACTTGTTGTTAATACAGTGTAGCCGTAGTCACGTAAGTGATATTAATAAACAGACCTCAAGACATTCGTTATCGATTACTGAAAGACACTTCGGAAACGTAAGTTTTGTTGTCTTTTTTTAATATATCAATGTGTTTGAGTTGTTCTTTATAGAAATAATGTTATTAGGAATTTAGATAAGTTTAGAGATTATTAAATAACAGTTTTCTCTATCCAGTAATCAGATATTCATGACTTTATATATAATATTTTTAAAACATATGAAACCGATTTTAACTTTACTTCCTTGTTTTACGTTGTGTAAATTTTTACAGCTACTAATGAAGCTTTTCTAGGCGATTTTATTCGATTCAATGACTGACATAAAACATGCGTTGATCTTGGATTTAGTTAAAAACAAATATAATAACAAAAAGTTTAAAACAAGACCAGCATTTTAACACATTAAATTTTAACTATCTTCAGATAATACAGAAAACGATATTCGTTTGTATTTGTTAGGAGCGACAACGAAAATTTCATAAATATTGACCTGTTTGTGTCGCCCACTTTTGAGTATCGTTTTCAATAATAGTTAGGAGGTACAGAGTAAGTGTTAAGACAAATATTTAAAATTATTACCTTTTGTTACTAATATTATAAAATATTTATTTATTTTTTGTAATACAGAAACCTCTGATATGCCTGACAAGAATTAAGTTAAAAATGTTGAAAACATTTGGTAATTTTTACTTTTATTTTATTTTATTTATTATTTTTTATAAATATATATATATATTTAAAATACGTCTTATTTGATTTTTAATTAAATTTTTATTTAATTAGTTATTTTATTTAATTTTGTTTATTTATATGAATTATATTTCTTATACTAAAAACATGCATTTTTTAAAATTTAAATTACAACTAAGTACTTCATGTAAATGACAAACTTTCTTGTATATTATTTTCATATGCGTGGAATAAATGTACCCAGATTTGAATAAACATTTTCAAGTCTTTTATTATGATATTTTTCTGGGCGGTATCAAAAAGTTGCTGTTAGACACAGTATGAACACTTAACAGTTTTGCAGTTGGACTCTCCATATTCAGAATGTTATGCAGAATCTGTCGTTGTTGTTGTGCTAACATTTAGATCATGATGCATTCGAGAAAATCGTCAAATTCTTCTG
>CM022665.1:79470-125289 GCA_012295275.1 Chrysomallon squamiferum | reverse complement strand
ATAAAACAACCTTCTTTTACATTTATTACGAGCGACAACGTAAAAGTAACAAATGTCGACAATTTTGTGTCTCCGCACTTATTCAGTATCGTTTTTAATAATAGTTATGAGTGTATAAAATAAGTGGTAAAACAAATATTTAAAGTTACTAGCTTTCTGTTGCTAAAGTTATAAAATATTCCGTGTTGTTTCGATCTTTTGTGAAACTGAAACTTGTACGGATGAAAATACTACTGGAAATTTATTTATTTATTTATTTATATCATGGTAGATCAGATAAGTTATTAACATCAAAATAGCTGATAATATTAAAATACATATCACCGAGCTAAATAAGGTCAAATTGCATGTTCTTTGTTGATGAGTTATGATTTCCAGTATGATTTTTGCACAGTTTCACTTTAGGTTGTTTGTAGCTTGGTCCACAGCCCATGGGTAAACAATGTGTAATCATAAATTCGCATTGTTTATTAAGTTAGAATCTATTTAGAAAAGTGAATTCTAATCTTCTAAAATGAAAACAAAATAAAAAATAAAAAAATAAAAAAGGAAGAAGAAGAAAAGGAAAAGGAAACTCAATAACAATAAAAACTTGAAAAAAAAAGCTATACTAGACTTATTATCTAACAATCTGATGTACAAAAAGTGTAAGAGAAAATAGTTATCACTTAATCCTCTCGGTTATACTTTTAAATTTAAACTTTAGTCAATTTAAAAAAGGTTAAGGAGAGTGGAAATTTAATAACTTATTATTATTAATTCTTTGTTAAATAAGTAAAAGGAAAACAGACAACAATAAAAAAAAAAATGAGTCTGTACGCGGTACCAGTCTGTAACTTAGAAAATTTAGATGAAATGAAGTTTTCAGTCAAAAGTCAATTTAGAAATGTTACTAATGTAAATAAGAGAATAAGTTCATCTTTTTCTGTATTTAATAAAAATAAAAATAAAATAAAATATAAATAAATAAATAATGTTTGCGCCTAAGTTATGAAACTTTTCTCATATTTTTTCCTTCTTTTTATAAGAAACCTGTGTTATTTTTCTAAGTGCAGGTAACACAACACAAACAGTTCAGAGTCTAATCAAGTGGACGCTGTGTATTGAGAATATTATGCAGAATCAGTTATTGTGCTACCATTTAGATCAGTTTTATTCGTGTCAGAGTTGCTTTTATGGGCAGTGTTCAAGAAAATTCGAAAAATTCCATGTTGACCGCGTTTTAAAATGAAGAGTATTCAAAGAAAATGAAATAGAAAGCTGTAATAGGAATAAAGTTCAATGTAATCTTACTCTAATGAAAATATATGATATTTTTTAACATCGTTATTTTTTAATCCATTGAGTATAATGTACATGAAAATATTACGAATATCTATATTTGTGTCTCAGAAAATCTTTCTAAATTTATCAAGAGTGAGTTAAAGTAATAAAAATGGAATTATATTATAATAACAACATTTAGAAAATCTATTTTTTTTTTTTTTTTTTTTTTTTAAATCTGGGTTCGTCTTATTAAGGCACTAGAAAGTTTCTGATGTAAACAGTATACCTATTTGTGATACTATTAATATTTAGTTAACTTGTACTAGAATAAGATGTATTCAGCAAAATATAAATAAATAAATAAATAAGATAATATTTGCTCCCTAGATTATGAGATTTTTCCTTATCAGCGGTTCAATGGAAAGTCGCCATGTTTATGTCTCTTTGTACGCGTAAGTTGAGTCACGTGATCGTCACGACCTAATGACGACCCGGATACGTTTTGTTGTCTGTTGTTAATATATCTATGAGTTCGAGCTGTTCTTTACAGAAATAATGTGATTAAGAATTTAGGTAAGTTCATAAGCATTTTTATAACAGTTTTCTATATCTAATAATTTATGTCTGTAAATATACATGTATGTCTATAGATATATTTATATTCTTTAAATGTATGAAACTGATTTTCATTTTACTTCCTTGTTTACACTGTGTAAGTTTTCACAGCTAATAGCTTTTCTCGTCGATTTTATTCGATTCAAACATTCACTTAAAAAAACACGTAGACCTTGAATTTAGCTAAAGAGTTTACTAACATGATCAGTCTTTGAAATAATAATTACGTTTTAACACATTTTATTATATTCAGATAGTAGAGAAAACTACATTGTTTTGTATTTGTTACAAACGACAACCAGACGGTCGCAAAGAACCATGTCTGTCCCTAGACTATTTGAATATCGATTTTGCTAATAGTTAGGAGTTTATAAACTAAGTGCTAAAATTAATATTTAAAATTATAAGATTTATGTTGCTAACATTATAAAATATTTCCGTGTCTTTTCTTTCTTTTCTGAAACCGAAACTTGTATTGTTCACAAAAGACGAAAATATCTCAGACATTATGAATCAGAACTGTATTGATAAACTAACACAGCCCTGTTAGACAAGGACATGCGCAGTGCGTGTCATCATTGGTTTGGACTTGTAGTTAATACAGTGAAGTCGTAGTCACGTAAGTGATATTAATAAACAGACCTCAAGACAGTAGTTATCGATTACTAAAAGACACTTCGGAACGTAAGTTTTGTTGTCTTTTTTTTAATATACCAATGTGTTTGAGTTGTTCTTTATAGAAATAATGTGATTAGGAATTTAGATAAGTTTAGAGACGTTTAAATAACAGTTTTCTTTATCCAGTATTCATGTCTGTATATATAATATTCTGAAAACACATGAAACCGATTTTAACTTTACTTCCTTGTTTTACGTTGTGTAAATTTTCACAGCTAATAATGAAGCTTTTCTAGGCGATTTTATTCGATTCAATGAGTGACCTAAAACATTCGTTGATCTTGGATTTAGTTAAAAACTAATAATAATAACAAAAAGTTTAAAACAAGACCAGTATTTTAACACATTAAATTTTAACTATCTTCAGATAATAGAGAAAACGAAATTCTTTTGTATTTCTTAGGAGCGACAACGAAAAGGTCACAAATATTGACCCGTTTGTGTCGTTCACTTTTTGAGCATCGTTTTTAATAATAGTTAGGAGTGTACAGAGTAAGTGTTAAGACAAATATTTAAAATTATTACCTTTTTGTTACTAATATTATAAAATATTTATTTATTTTTTGTAATACAGAAACCTCTAATATGCCTGACAAGATTTGAATTAAAAATGTAGAAAACATTTGGTAATTTTTACTTTTATTTTATTTTATTTATTAGGTTTTTTTTATTACGAACAGATAAATATATAAATATATTATATAAAATACATGTTTTATTTGATTCTTTAATTAAATTTGATTTAATTAGTTATTTGATTTAGTTTTGTTTGTTTATTTATATGAATTATATTTCTTCTAATAAAACATGCATATTTTTTATTTAAATTACAACTGAGCACCTCATGTACATGACAAACGTTCTTGTATATTATTTTCCTATATGCGTGAATAAAACGTACCCAGATTTGAATAAACATTTCTAAGTATTTTTATTATGATATTTTTTCTACTGGGCGGTATCAAAAGTTGCTGTTACACACAGTATGAACACTTAACAGTTTTGCAGTTGGACTCTCTATATTCAGAATATTATGCAGAATCTGTCGTTGTTGTTGTGCTAACATTTAGGTCATGATGCATTCGAGAAAATCGTCAAATTCTTCTGGTATCTTACAATTTAAATATGTCTTTTCTTTTATTTATTTATCAGAGGGTATCGTTGAAACTTTACACCAGTTTTCATAGTGCGGTAACAAAAGGTGTTGTTACACACAATATAAACAGTTGACTGTTTTGGAAGTCGGCTCTGTGTATTATAATATTATACAGAGTCAGTTATTGTCAGTGTGCTACCAGTTAGATCAGTTCTATTTATGTCAGAGTTGGTTTTGTGGACAATGTACAGGAAGATCCAAACATATCAAATTGACCGCTGTTTAATAGTAAGAGTATTCAAAGAAAATAAACTGAGTTGGTCTTAATAAAACATAAGACAAAGGAAGTTACTATAAGAGAAAGTTTGTAAACAATATACCTAGTTGTAATATGAATAATATTTAGTTAACTTTTACTAGAATAAAATACAATGTCTTCAACAGATTATAAATAAATCAATAAACATGGAAACAAAAAAATCAACAACTAAATAAATAAATAAATTAATAAATAAATGAATAAGTGAAGTTAAGTTAAGTTAAATTAAATTAAATAATGTTTGTTAACTCGATTATGATATTTTTCTGATTAGAGATTCAATGTCGCCAAGTTCATTTATATCACTTTTGTACACGTAATTTCTGTCACGTGATCGCTACGACATAGAAACGACCCACACACATAGAAACGACCCATCTAATGAATCGAGGTGTCTGAGCTGTTCTTTACGGAAATAATTGATTCGGAATTTAGGTAAGTTTACAACAAATTTAATAACGGTTTATGTATCTAGTATGTTATGAGATTATTCTCAATAGGAGTTAGATTTCTGGAATGTTAACAAGTTTATTTATATCACTTTTGTTCACGTAGTTTGAAAACGTGATCGTTACGAGGTCGAGACAACCCGTATACATTGTGTTGTCTATGTTTTAATATATCGAAGAGTTTGAGCTGTTGTTTACAGAAACAATGTTACTAGGAATTTAAAAAAGTTTATAAATATTTTAACAACAGTTTTCTGTATCTAGTAATTTATGCCTGTAAATATATATTTATTTCGGTAGATAGATTTATGTTTTTTGGAAATGTATGAAATTGATTTTTTATGTTGTGTAAATGTTCACAGCTAATAACGAAGCTTTTCTCGTCGATTTTATTCGATTCAATGAGTGACGTAAAACATTCGATTGTATAGGTAATAGGCACGTAGAACTTGGATTTAGTTAAGAGTTTAATAACATGACCTGTGTTTGAAATAATAATTAGGTTTTAACATATATTATTATATTCAGATAATTTGTTACAAACGGTACCAGAAGGTCATAAATGTTGACCCGTTTCTGTCCCTACACTTTTGAATATCATTTTATGGGAGTTTATAGCGTAAATGCTAAAACAAATATTTAATATTATTAGATTTATGTTGCTAACTTTATAAAATATTTCCGTGTTATTTCTTTCGTTTCTGAAACCGAAACTTATATTTATGACGAAAATATTTCCTGTAACGTTCGAGAACATAGTACATACTTATACGAGAAATTTACATTATTAGAATTATATATGTAATGGTTTATTATAATTTATAGACATGTACATTTTATGTATATTGTTTTTGATGGGACACAATACAAACAGTTTAATGCTTTGCAACTGGGCTCTATATATTCAGACTATCATACATAATCTGTTCTTGTTATTGTTCTACCATTTAGATCAGTTTTATTCCTGTCGCGGTTGGTATTATGTATAATATATAAGAAAATCCGAAGATTTAATCCGAAGATTTTATACGTTTCAAATTAGTCCACTGAGTATGAAATACATGAAAATATCACAAATATTTATATTTGTCTGTCAGAAAACCTTTCTACATTTATGAAGAGAAAGTTAAAGTAATACAAATATAAGTAATATTATAATAAGAACTTTCATTAAGGCAAAAAAAGTTCACCATTTAAACAATAAAGCTGGTTGTAGTACGATTAATATTTAGTTAAGTAGAATAAATAAATAAATAAATAAGTTAATAAATAAAATACGTAAATGAATAATGAAATCAAATATATAAACAAAGAAATAAAATAAAATAAATGTTTGTTGTCTAGAGTATCAAATTTTTCTGATGAATACTATTTAGTTAACTTTTACTAGAACAAAATAGAATGTTTTCAAAAAAAATAAAAATATAAATAAATAAAAAAGTAATAAAATGAAAAATGGTTGTAGCCTAAGTTATGAGATTATTCTAAACAGCAGTTAGATTTCCGGAATGTTACCAAGTTGATTTTGTACACGTAAATTCAGACATGTAATCATTACGAGGTCGAGACAACCCGTATACGTTTTATTTTCTGTTTTTAATATATCGAAGAGTTTGAGCTGTTCTTTATAGAAATAATGTTACTAGGAATTTAAGTAAGTTTACAAAAAAAAAATATTAACAGTTTTCTCTATCTAGTTATTTATGTCTATAAATATACATTTATCTCTGCAGAGATATTTATATTTTTTAAATGTATGACACTAATTTAACATTACTTCCTTGTTTACGTTGTATAAAATTTCTCAGCTATTAACGACGTTTTTCTCGTCCATTTTGTTGGATTCAGTGAGTCATGTAAAACATACTTAGACATTGGATTTAGTTACAGAGTTTAATAACATGACCAGTATTTGAAATAATAATTACGTTTTAACATATTAAACTTCTATGACAGAGATACTGATCTTAATGAAAATAGAAGATGTCACGGTATGTTATTAGAAAAGTATAGGTTTACAAAAAAACATTAGACACATCGCATAGCCCAATATCGGAATATCACAAACAAATTTGCAGATAGAAATATTGAAGAATTTTACGTCCCAGAAAATGATATTTTAAATGAGTTCGTGTCAACAGAATTAAAATTTACAAAAATCTTATTTTATTCACAAATCTGAAGGACTGAGTTGCGTTCTAAGTGAAACAACAAGAAACACAGAACGTGCAACTGTAGGTATATTGTAGATTTATTTCATTGTACTTGATTTATTTATAAAATATTTCCGCGTTTCAGTTGTTGTTTTTTTTGTGTTTTTTTTGAAACTCAAACGTTTGCGGACGAAAATATTTTCTGGAACGTTTGAGAACAGTGCATATAATTATTTACTACTCAGTATAATGTTAACTTTGCACTGCAGCATAATGTTTGCAGATAATTAAATCCGACTTATTAAAAAAGTATTCTAGTTTAGGACATTGACAATAGAATATATTGTACTCTGCAAAATAAATAAAATAATAAATAAATAAATAAATAAAAATGCAGAAAAAATAAAGGAAATAAAACACATAAAGGAAAAAAATACATAAAAAAATAAATAAAATATACACATAAAGCAATAACGAAACAAATAAAAGAAAAGAAAAGGAAAGAAAACATAAAAGAAGAAACAAATAAATAAATAATATAAAATGAAAAAAAAATAAAAAATAAATAAAAAATGGTTATAGCCTAAGTTATGATATTATTCTCAATAGCAGTTAGATTTCTGGAAGGTTAACAAGTTTATTTATATCGCTTTTGTACACGTAATTTGAGTCACATGATCAATATAATGTAGAGATAACCAGTAAATGTTTTGTTGTCTGTTTCTAATATATCAAAGGGATTCAGCTGAATTAAGTAAGTTTATATAAAAAAAATAATAACAGTTTTCTGTATCTAGCAATTTATGTGTGTAAATATATATTTATATATGTAGAAATATGTATATTTTTTAAAAGTAGGAAACTGATTTTAACTTTATTTCCTTGTTTACATTGTGTACATTTTCAGAGCTAATAAAATGTTTCTTGTCGAATTTGTTCGATTCACTGAGTTACGTAAAGCATGCGTAGACACTGGATTTAGTTACAAAATAATAATAATAACAGTTTAAAACAAGACCAGTATTTTAACACAATAAATTTATATTATACTCAGATAATATAAAGAAAACAACAATCTTTTGTATTTGTTAAGAGCGACAACAATAAAGTCACAAATACTGATCCATTTTTGTTGCCCACTTCTTGAGTATCGTTTTCAATAAAAGTTGGAAGTGTATAGAGTAAGTGTTAAGAGAAATATTTAAAATTATTAGATTTATATTGTTAACATTATAACATATTTCCATGTACTTCTTTTCTTTTGTGAAACTGAAATCTCTATCATGCTTGACAAGATTTAAGTGAACAATGTAGAAAACATTTGTTAATTTTTATTTTATTTAGAACATTTTTTTAAATAAATAGAAAGTTTCAAAAAATAAGTCTAATTTTTATTTATTTAATAAAAAAAAAATGTTTTTTAAAATTAATTATTTTATTTAGTTCTGTTTGTTTAGTTATATGATTAATTTATAATTTATTCTAGGTAAAACTGCTTATTTTTTACTTAAATTACAACTAAGTACATAATTTTCATGGGAAACTTTCTTGTAGATAATTTTTCTATATGCTTCAATATAACGTATCCAGATTTGAGCACAAATTTTCTAAGTATTTTTATTTGATACTTTTCTACTGGGCGGTATCAAAAGTTGCTGTTAGACACAAAATGAACAGATTGCGGTTTTGCAATCGGCTCAGTGTATTCAGAATATCAGACAGAATAAATTCTTATTATTGCGTAATCTTTTGGATCATATATAGGAAAATCCAAAGATTCCAAATTGAACGTTGTCTAATAGGAACAGTAGTCAAAGGAAATAAACTGCAATAGCTGTACTATAAATAAAGATTAGAGTATTTGTACTCTAATGAAAGTAAAATATCAGAAAATCATTCTAGATTTAGGCAGAGGGAGTTAAAGTAATAAAAATAGAATTAATATTATAATAGCAACATTTAGACATATTTTATTCAAATATGACAGAGTTTAACGTGTAAACAATGTACTTAGTTGTAAAGTTAATAATATTTAGTTAACTTTACTAAAATAAAATATAATGTATTGAACAAATTATAAATAAATAAATAAACCCATTTGTGTCACGACCCTCCCTCAATACTGTTTTTAATGAAAGTTAAAAATACATCGAGTAAATTTTAAGACAAATATTAAATATGTTTAGATCTATGTCGCTAACTTTATAAAATATTTGTGTGTGGTTTCTTTCTTTTGCAAACGAAACTTCTATTTTTGCAACGGACTAAACTATTTCCTCTAATGTTTGTTAACAGAGAACATAATTTTTCGAGAAAATCAAACGAAATCTCGATGTGTTTGAGGTGTTCTTTACAGAAATAATGTGATTAGGAATTTATATAGATATTTCAATAACAGTTTCCTTCATCCAGTAATCATATATTTATGTCTGTAAATATTCTGATACTTTTTCAAATATACTAAACCGATTTTAACTTTACACCCTTTCACCGTTGTTTAACTTTGTGTACGTTTCATATTAACTAGAGAAGCTTTTAGTCAATACCAAAACTCACGTAAACAGCACACTGGATTTAGTTGAAATAGATGAATAACAGGATCGGTGTTTGAAATAAGAATTACATTTTAACACATTATACTATCTTCAGACAGTAAAGAAATTGACCTTCTTTCGTATTTTTTACGAGCGACGACGAAAAGGTCACAAATATTGATTCGTTTTTGTCACTACTTTTCTTCAGTATTGTTTTGTATAACAGTTAGAATAATAGAGTAAGTGTTTTTTGAATAATAGTTAGAATAACAGAGTAATTGTTTTTTGAATAATAGTTAGAATAATAGAGTAATTGTTTTTTGTATAACAGTTAGAAGTGTACAGAGTAAGTGTTAAGATAAATATTTAAAAATATTAGCTTCCGTGTACTTCTTTTCTCTTCTGAAACTGAAACTTCTATTATGCCTAAAAGATTTAAGTTAAAAATGTAAAAAACATTTCGTCATTTCTTTTATCAACAACAGATAAAAAAAAAAAACCCAAAACCAGTAAATAAATAAAGAAATATATAAATAAATAAATAATAATAATAAAATAATATAAATAATAATAAAAAATAATAAATAAAATCATTAATAATAATAATAATAATAATAATAATAATAATAATAATAATGATAATAATAATAACAAATGTATGTCTTATTTTATTTTAATTTTTTTTTATTTCGTTATTTTTGTTGTTTTTATTATTTCTTCCCCCCCCCAAATTGACTGCTGTTTGATCGCAAGAGTATTCGAAGAAAATAAACCATAATAGTTGTAATATAAATAAAGATTTGTGTATTTGTATTGTAATGAAAGTAATATATTTTAATATTATTATATTTTATACGTTGCACATTAATCCACTGAGAATAATGTACGTGAAAAATGTTACAAATATTTATGTTTGTCTATCAGAAAGTGTTTCTAGATTTATGAAGAGTGAGTTAAAGTAATACACATAAAATTAATATTATAATAACAACATGTAAATGTGTATTCAAATCCGAGTTGATCTTATTAAGGCAGAAAACATAGGAAGTTATACGAAAAAGGTTTGCCGTGTAAATAATGTACCTAGTTGTCATATCAATAACATATAGTTAACTTCTACTAGAATAAAATACAATGTATTCAACTGATTATAAATAAATTAATTAATTAAAAAACAAAATGACACACACACACACACACACACACACACACAATGAATTAAAACATATAAATAAACAAATAAAATAATAATAAAAAGTAGATGTTGCGTAACTTATGAGATTATTATCAACTGCAGTTCATTTTCTAGAAGGTTGACAAGTTTATTTATAGAACTTTGTACACGCACTTTGAGTCACGTGATCGCTTCGACGTAGATACGACCCATTACGTTTGGTTGTCTATTTGTAATGTGTCTGTGCTGTTCTTTACAGAAATAATTTCATTAGGAATACAGGTACGTGTATAAACAAACTAATAACAGTTTCCTGTTATACCATATCCAGATAACAGAAGAATAAAAAAACCCCACATTCTTTTATATTTGTTACGAGACACAAAGAAAAGGTTACAAATACTGACCCGTTTATGTCGCCCACTTTTTGAATATCTTTCTCAGTAATTGTTAGGAGAGCACAGAGTAAGTGTGAAGAGAAATATTTAAAATTATTAAATTTATGATGCTAACATTATGTTCTTTCTCTCCTTCGTTTTACGCGGGTAGACCTTGGATTTAGCTAAAGAATTTGATAACATGACCAGTGTTTGAAATAATAATTACATTTCAACATATTTCATTATTTTCATATAATAGAGAAACAACCTTTTTGTATTTGTTACAAACAACAACCAAAGGGTCAGAAATATTCACCTGTTTCTGTCCTTAGATTGTCTGAATATCGTTTATAATAAAAGGAGTTTGTAGAATAAAATATTTATATCAATTTCATATTACAGAACAAAGAGATCAACTGAGGGAAATGGCATTATCAAACTTTAACAACAACAACCCACAACTCTTTATAAACTCAAATTATTCAGGTAAATCTCTTAGTTTTATGATTTCTGACCTCTAATGAAAGTACACAGAATTTTGTTGATAAGTTGTAATCTATAAACTGATGATCTCAGGACGAACTGTTAGTTCAGTAAATTCAGCAGCAATTAACTTTTTAAGAAGAACACAACTGTCTAAATTCATCGACATTTAAAGAGTTTTTAATTAATTACTAATACCAGTAATACATATTTTTTGTGTTAGTCTTTGGTTTACACTTTCTCTGTTTGATTAACCGAAACTTCTACTTCAAACAACCGACTAAAATATTTCCTGGAAAGCTGGACAAAAGTGTATTTAATTATTTTGCACAGGATTAATTCATATCAAGGGAATTCGTTGTCTCCTTCAGGAACTGGGTAACTTTGTCAGTGACTTTCTCCGATAAAGAAAGAAAGACAAATCATATAATTTTGTATTAATTTTAATATCTTTTATATTTTATCAAATTCAATATATCGAACAAAAAATTTATGAAAAATACTTACAGCTATAAAATGTTAGTGGTATTATGTTACATTGGCAAAGAGTCTTCCTGGAAGTAGGTGCACACACACTGGACTGATGTTAAACTAAAATGTTTTTTTATAATTTCATATTACAGAAGAAACATCAAGACGGAATTTCGTGTTGAATAACGGCTTTGAAAGTGTCAATGGAATTATCCACGAATGTCGTTCAGGTAAATTTGTTGGTTTTATGATTTCTCAGCGGTAATGAAAGTACACAGCATTTTGTTGATAAGTTGTAATCTATAAACTGATGATCTCAGGACAAACGTCATAGTGACAGACTGAACCGATAATTCTTATCTACGTGATTTCCAACGAATATATTTATCCAAGTGTGTAATAATTAACCCATAAATTGTTGTTACTTTACTTCCATGTCTGATGGTACGACGTTTTATTTTTGTGTTTTGATTTTACGTATTAATATTGACTACGTATGAGTAGTTAGTAAATACTTCTGGTCAGTTAGATACTTCTAGAAAACGTTTAGAAGTATATCTTTGTTACAAAGAGGTTTTCTCACTTTTTCGCTGAAACATTTATTAAGCTGTAACTAACAGCACAACATTTTGTAAAGACAGCAGTCTTTAAAGCCTCATGTGGGGTAGTAGTCATTGTCTTCTCAAAAAATGTTTATTAGTTTGTCAAAGTGAAAACTTGCAGTAAAGAAACAAAATCAACCAAAATATATATGAGCATTCGTATTAGTTTTAGTCATTTATATTACTGAAAAGTTGTAAGTACATTTTACTGGCATATAAAGGCATTGGTAATACTTGACAATGCTAGAAATGTTTATCTTTATTTACGTTATTGAAACTAAATCTGTAGGACTTCGATCAGAAGAGAAATGTCTCAAGGAAAGAAATGCTGCTGGGCTTTAGATACGTAATTATTTCCTGAATGTCTTTTGCAGTTCTGATGAATCAAAGTAGTTTCTGATGAACGGGTGTTACTTTCATATTTTAAGCTAAACAACAATTATTTACTCGCATCGGCATTTAAAGAGTTTTTAATTAATTACTAATACCAGTAATACATATTTTTTGTGTTAGTCTTTGGCTTACACTTTCTCTGTTTGATTAACCGAAACTCCTACTTCAAACAACCGACTAAAATATTTCCTGGAAAGCTGGACAAAAGTGTATTTAATTATTTTGCACAGGATTAATTCATATCAAGGGAATTCGTTGTCTCCTTCAGGAACTGGGTAACTTTGTCAGTGACTTTCTCCGATAAAGAAAGAAAGACAAATCATATAAATTTGTATTAATTTTAATATCTTTTATATTTTATCAAATTCAATATATCGAACAAAAAATTTATGAAAAATACTTAGAGCTATAAAATGTTAGTGGTATTATGTTACATTGGCAAAGAGTCTTCCTGGAAGTAGGTGCACACACACTGGACTGATGTTAAACTAAAATGTTTTTTTTTAATTTCATATTACAGAAGAAACATTAAGACGGAATTTCCTGTTGAATAACGGCTTTGAAAGTGTCAATGGAATTATCCACGAATGTCGTTCAGGTAAATTTGTTGGTTTTATGATTTCTCAGCGGTAATGAAAGTACACAGCATTTTGTTGATAAGTTGTAATCTATAAACTGATGATCTCAGGACAAACGTGTTAGTGACAGACTGAACCGATAATTCTTATCTACGTGATTTCCAACGAATATATTTATCCAAGTGTGTAATAATTAACCCATAAATTGTTGTTACTTTACTTCCATGTCTGATGGTACGACGTTTTATGTTTGTGTTTTGATTTTACGTATTAATATTGACTACGTATGAGTAGTTAGTAAATACTTCTGGTCAGTTAGATACTTCTAGAAAACGTTTAGAAGTATATCTTTGTTACAAAGAGGTTTTCTCACTTTTTCGCTGAAACATTTATTAAGCTGTAACTAACAGCACAACATTTTTTTAAAGACAGCAGTCTTTAAAGTCTCATGTGGGGTAGTAGTCATTGTCTTCTCAAAAAATGTTTATTAGTTTGTCAAAGTTAAAACATCCAGCTAAGAAAGAAAATCAAGAAAAACAAATATGAACATTCGTATTAGTTTAGTGATTTATATTAGTGAAAAGTGGTATATAATTTTTACTGGCATAAATAGCCGTTGATACTACTCAACTATGCTAGAAATGTTTATCTTTATCTACGTTACTGAAATTACAGATGTACAACGACAGCCGACAGCCATTTCCAAATCAGAAAGAGTGGAACAGAGGTGTAATTCAGGTACATAATTACTTGTTAACTTTCTTTTCTAGCTACGATAAAGCAAATTACATTCTTGTGCACGGGTGTCACTTTGTTGTTTTAAACAGAAACCTAATTATTTACTTACATTAGTGAAAATTAATTATTAACACCATCAATACATATCTTTAGCATTTGTCTTTCGTTTATAGTTTATTCTATTTTATTAATAGAGACAAGGGAATCTGAACTTTATATACATATAAAATTATTAAAGGCATAATAGTATTGTTATTTAATATGCTTAGTTTAAAGTTTTCTCAGATGTAATGAAAGAACACAAAATTTTGTTTGATAAGTTGTAATTTATAAACAGAAGGATATCACATCAAACTGCTAGCTCAGTAAATTCAGCAGCAATTAAGCTTTTTAAGAAGAACACAACTGTCCAAATCGGGCTTTGGAACGATGTCTCAGTTGAGGAGTCTTAAGGGTTTCTTTTTCATTGTCTATTTTGTTTTCAAGTCAACTCTGATACCTAAAATTACCTTAATTATACATTTCGAAATTGATAGAAATGTATATCTTACAGTGTTTTTAATTCAGCAGTGACATGTGGATGTAGCTGCTTAATGTCAGCACTGAATATCGCCTTTGAATTGTTGATATTTATGACAAGCTTCATTTACATGAGTAATAATATACAAACTTTCAATACAGCTTTGTAGTTTACAGTTTAGCAGAACGCGCAGTCAGACTACACTAGAATTAACTTTGATTTATATTACAACATTCCAAACAGAGATGTCATAGTGACAGACTGAAGAGATAATTCTTATCTACATGATTTGCAACGAATGTATTTATCCAGGTTATAATAAACCTATAAATTGTTGTTACTTTACTTCCATGTCTGATGTTTGATTTTACGTATTAATATTGACTAAGTATGAGTAGTTAGTAAATATTTCTAGTTAGGTAGATACATCTAGAAAACGTTTAGAAGTATATCTTTGTTACAAAGTGATTTTCGCACTTTTTCGGTGAAACATTTAGTAAGCTGTAACTAACAACACAAAGACTTTTAAAGACAGCAGTTTTTACAGTCTCACATGGGGTAGTATTCACTGTCTTCCCAGGAAATGTTTATGAGGTTGTCGAAGTGAAAACATCCAGCTAAGAAAGAGAAACAAGCAAAACAAATATGAAAATTCGTATTAGTTTAGTGATTTATATTAGTGAAAAGTGGTATATAATTTTTACTGGCATAAATAGCCGTTGATACTACTCAACTATGCTAGAAATGTTTATCTTTATTTACGTTACTTAAATTACAGATGTACAACGACAGCCGACAGCCATTTCCAAATCAGAAAGAGTGGAACAGAGGTGTAATTCAGGTACATAATTACTTGTTAACTTTCTTTTCTAGCTATGATAAAGCAAATTACATTCTTGTGCATGGGTGCCAATTTGTTGTCTTTAAACAGAAATCTAATTATTTGCATATATTAGTCAAAATTAATTATTAACACAATTAATACATATGTTTAGCATTTGGCTTTCGTTTATAGTTTATTCTATATTATTAATAGAGAAGACAATCGGATCTATGTATACATATAAAATTATAAAAATCATAAGATGGTCTTTAGTTAATATGCTTGGTTTAAAGTTTTCTCAGATGTAATGAAAGAACACAAAATTTTGTTTGATAAGTTGTAATTTATAAACAGAAGGATATCACATCAAACTGCTAGCTCAGTAAATTCAGCAGCAATTAAGCTTTTTAAGAAGAACACAACTGTCCAAATCGGGCTTTGGAACGATGTCTCAGTTGAGGAGTCTTAAGGGTTTCTTTTTCATTGTCTATTTTGTTTTCAAGTCAACTCTGATACCTAAAATTACCTTAACTATGAATTCACATGTTTGGAAATTGATAGTAAATGTATATCTTACAGTGTTTTTAATTCAGCAGTGGCATGTGAATGTAGCTGCTTAATGTCAGCACTGAATATCGCCTTTGAATTGTTGATATTTATGACAAGCTTCATTTACATGAGTAATAATATACAAACTTTCAATACAGCTTTGTAGTTTACAGTTTAGCAGAAGGCGCAGTCAGACTACACTAGAATTAACTTTGATTTATATTACAACATTCCAAACAGAGATGTCATAGTGACAGACTGAAGAGATAATTCTTATCTACATGATTTGCAACGAATGTATTTATTCCAGGTTATAATAAACCTATAAATTGTTGTTACTTTACTTCCATGTCTGATGTTTGATTTTACGTATTAATATTGACTACGTATGAGTAGTTAGTAAATACTTCTAGTTAGGTAGATACTTCTAGAAAACGTTTAGAAGTATATCTTTGTTACAAAGTGGTTTTCGCACTTTTTCGGTGAAACATTTAGTAAGCTGTAACTAACAACACAAAGACTTTTAAAGACAGCAGTTTTTACAGTCTCACATGGGGTAGTATTCACTGTCTTCCCAGGAAATGTTTATGAGGTTGTCGAAGTGAAAACATCCAGCTAAGAAAGAGAAACAAGCAAAACAAATATGAAAATTCGTATTAGTTTAGTGATTTATATTAGTGAAAAGTGGTATATAATTTTTAATGGCATAAATAGCCGTTGATACTACTCAACTATGCTAGAAATGTTTATCTTTATTTACGTTACTTAAATTACAGATGTACAACGACAGCCGACAGCCATTTCCAAATCAGAAAGAGTGGAACAGAGGTGTAATTCAGGTACATAATTACTTGTTAACTTTCTTTTCTAGCTATGATAAAGCAAATTACATTCTTGTGCATGGGTGCCAATTTGTTGTCTTTAAACAGAAATCTAATTATTTGCATATATTAGTCAAAATTAATTATTAACACAATTAATACATATGTTTAGCATTTGGCTTTCGTTTATAGTTTATTCTATATTATTAATAGAGAAGACAATCGGATCTATGTATACATATAAAATTATAAAAATCATAAGATGGTATTTAGTTAATATGCTTGGTTTAAAGTTTTCTCAGATGTAATGAAAGAACACAAAATTTTGTTTGATAAGTTGTAATTTATAAACAGAAGGATATCACATCAAACTGCTAGCTCAGTAAATTCAGCAGCAATTAAGCTTTTTAAGAAGAACACAACTGTCCAAATCGGGCTTTGGAACGATGTCTCAGTTGAGGAGTCTTAAGGGTTTCTTTTTCATTGTCTATTTTGTTTTCAAGTCAACTCTGATACCTAAAATTACCTTAATTATACATTCACATGTTTGGAAATTGATAGTAAATGTATATCTTACAGTGTTTTTAATTCAGCAGTGGCATGTGAATGTAGCTGCTTAATGTCAGCACTGAATATCGCCTTTGAATTGTTGATATTTATGACAAGCTTCATTTACATGAGTAATAATATACAAACTTTCAATACAGCTTTGTAGTTTACAGTTTAGCAGAACGCGCAGTCAGACTACACTAGAATTAACTTTGATTTACATTACAACATTCCAAACAGAGATGTCATAGTGACAGACTGAAGAGATAATTCTTATCTACATGATTTGCAACGAATGTATTTATCCAGGTTATAATAAACCTATAAATTGTTGTTACTTTACTTCCATGTCTGATGTTTGATTTTACGTATTAATATTGACTACGTATGAGTAGTTAGTAAATACTTCTAGTTAGGTAGATACTTCTAGAAAACGTTTAGAAGTATATCTTTGTTACAAAGTGGTTTTCGCACTTTTTCGGTGAAACATTTAGTAAGCTGTAACTAACAACACAAAAACTTTTAAAGACAGCAGTTTTTACAGTCTCACATGGGGTAGTATTCACTGTCTTCCCAGGAAATGTTTATGAGGTTGTCGAAGTGAAAACATCCAGCTAAGAAAGAGAAACAAGCAAAACAAATATGAAAATTCGTATTAGTTTAGTGATTTATATTAGTGAAAAGTGGTATATAATTTTTACTGGCATAAATAGCCGTTGATACTACTCAACTATGCTAGAAATGTTTATCTTTATTTACGTTACTTAAATTACAGATGTACAACGACAGCCGACAGCCATTTCCAAATCAGAAAGAGTGGAACAGAGGTGTAATTCAGGTACATAATTACTTGTTAACTTTCTTTTCTAGCTATGATAAAGCAAATTACATTCTTGTGCATGGGTGCCAATTTGTTGTCTTTAAACAGAAATCTAATAATTTGCATATATTAGTCAAAATTAATTATTAACACAATTAATACATATGTTTAGCATTTGGCTTTCGTTTATAGTTTATTCTATATTATTAATAGAGAAGACAATCGGAACTATGTATACATATAAAATTATAAAAATCATAAGATGGTATTTAGTTAATATGCTTGGTTTAAAGTTTTCTCAGATGTAATGAAAGAACACAAAATTTTGTTTGATAAGTTGTAATTTATAAACAGAAGGATATCACATCAAACTGCTAGCTCAGTAAATTCAGCAGCAATTAAGCTTTTTAAGAAGAACACAACTGTCCAAATCGGGCTTTGGAACGATGTCT
This sequence comes from Chrysomallon squamiferum, assembly GCA_012295275.1. NCBI lineage: Eukaryota > Metazoa > Mollusca > Gastropoda > Neomphalida > Peltospiridae > Chrysomallon > Chrysomallon squamiferum. Next base: position 106,826 of record CM022665.1, on the reverse strand, counting down.
CAGTTGAGGAGTCTTAAGGGTTTTTTTTCATTGTCTATTTTGTTTTCAAGTCAACTCTGATACCTAAAATTACCTTAATTATACATTCACATGTTTGGAAATTGATAGTAAATGTATATCTTACAGTGTTTTTAATTCAGCAGTGGCATGTGAATGTAGCTGCTTAATGTCAGCACTGAATATCGCCTTTGAATTGTTGATATTTATGACAAGCTTCATTTACATGAGTAATAATATACAAACTTTCAATACAGCTTTGTAGTTTACAGTTTAGCAGAACGCGCAGTCAGACTACACTAGAATTAACTTTGATTTACATTACAACATTCCAAACAGAGATGTCATAGTGACAGACTGAAGAGATAATTCTTATCTACATGATTTGCAACGAATGTATTTATCCAGGTTATAATAAACCTATAAATTGTTGTTACTTTACTTCCATGTCTGATGTTTGATTTTACGTATTAATATTGACTACGTATGAGTAGTTAGTAAATACTTCTAGTTAGGTAGATACTTCTAGAAAACGTTTAGAAGTATATCTTTGTTACAAAGTGGTTTTCGCACTTTTTCGGTGAAACATTTAGTAAGCTGTAACTAACAACAGAAAAACTTTTAAAGACAGCAGTTTTTACAGTCTCACATGGGGTAGTATTCACTGTCTTCCCAGGAAATGTTTATGAGGTTGTCGAAGTGAAAACATCCAGCTAAGAAAGAGAAACAAGCAAAACAAATATGAAAATTCGTATTAGTTTAGTGATTTATATTAGTGAAAAGTGGTATATAATTTGTACTGGCTTAAATAGCCGTTGATACTACTCAACTATGCTAGAAATGTTTATCTTTATTTACGTTACTTAAATTACAGATGTACAACGACAGCCGACAGCCATTTCCAAATCAGAAAGAGTGGAACAGAGGTGTAATTCAGGTACATAATTACTTGTTAACTTTCTTTTCTAGCTATGATAAAGCAAATTACATTCTTGTGCATGGGTGCCAATTTGTTGTCTTTAAACAGAAATCTAATAATTTGCATATATTAGTCAAAATTAATTATTAACACAATTAATACATATGTTTAGCATTTGGCTTTCGTTTGTAGTTTATTCTATATTATTAATAGAGAAGACAATCGGAACTATGTATACATATAAAATTATAAAAATCATAAGATGGTATTTAGTTAATATGCTTGGTTTAAAGTTTTCTCAGACGTAATGAAAGAACACAAAATTTTGTTTGATAAGTTGTAATTTATAAACAGAAGGATATCACATCAAACTGCTAGCTCAGTAAATTCAGCAGCAATTAAGCTTTTTAAGAAGAACACAACTGTCCAAATCGGGCTTTGGAACGATGTCTCAGTTGAGGAGTCTTAAGGGTTTCTTTTTCATTGTCTATTTTGTTTTCAAGTCAACTCTGATACCTAAAATTACCTTAATTATACATTCACATGTTTCGAAATTGATAGTAAATGTATATCTTACAGTGTTTTTAATTCAGCAGTGGCATGTGAATGTAGCTGCTTAATGTCAGCACTGAATATCGCCTTTGAATTGTTGATATTTATGACAAGCTTCATTTACATGAGTAATAATATACAAACTTTCAATACAGCTTTGTAGTTTACAGTTTAGCAGAACGCGCAGTCAGACTACACTAGAATTAACTTTGATTTACATTACAACATTCCAAACAGAGATGTCATAGTGACAGACTGAAGAGATAATTCTTTTCTACATGATTTGCAACGAATGTATTTATCCAGGTTATAATAAACCTATAAATTGTTGTTACTTTACTTCCATGTCTGATGTTTGATTTTACGTATTAATATTGACTACGTATGAGTAGTTAGTAAATACTTCTAGTTAGGTAGATACTTCTAGAAAACGTTTAGAAGTATATTTTGTTACAAAGTGGTTTTCGCACTTTTTCGGTGAAACATTTAGTAAGCTGTAACTAACAACACAAAATCTTTTAAAGACAGCAGTTTTTACAGTCTCACATGGGGTAGTATTCACTGTCTTCCCAGGAAATGTTTATGAGGTTGTCGAAGTGAAAACATCCAGCTAAGAAAGAGAAACAAGCAAAACAAATATGAAAATTCGTATTAGTTTAGTGATTTATATTAGTGAAAAGTGGTATATAATTTTTACTGGCATAAATAGCCGTTGATACTACTCAACTATGCTAGAAATGTTTATCTTTATTTACGTTACTTAAATTACAGATGTACAACGACAGCCGACAGCCATTTCCAAATCAGAAAGAGTGGAACAGAGGTGTAATTCAGGTACATAATTACTTGTTAACTTTCTTTTCTAGCTATGATAAAGCAAATTACATTCTTGTGCATGGGTGCCAATTTGTTGTCTTTAAACAGAAATCTAATTATTTGCATATATTAGTCAAAATTAATTATTAACACAATTAATACATATGTTTAGCATTTGGCTTTCGTTTATAGTTTACTCTATATTATTAATAGAGAAGACAATCGGAACTATGTATACATATAAAATTATAAAAATCATAAGATGGTCTTTAGTTAATATGCTTGGTTTAAAGTTTTCTCAGATGTAATGAAAGAACACAAAATTTTGTTTGATAAGTTGTAATTTATAAACAGAAGGATATAACATCAAACTGCTAGCTCAGAAAATTCAGCAGCAATTAAGCTTTTTAAGAAGAACACAACTGTCCAAATCGGGCTTTGGAACGATGTCTCAGTTGAGGAGTCTTAAGGGTTTGTTTTTCATTGTCTATTTTGTTTTCAAGTCAACTCTGATACCTAAAATTACCTTAATTATACATTCACATGTTTCGAAATTGATAGTAAATGTATATCTTACAGTGTTTTTAATTCAGCAGTGGCATGTGAATGTAGCTGCTTAATGTCAGCACTGAATATCGCCTTTGAATTGTTGATATTTATGACAAGCTTCATTTACATGAGTAATAATATACAAACTTTCAATACAGCTTTGTAGTTTACAGTTTAGCAGAACGCGCAGTCAGACTACACTAGAATTAACTTTGATTTACATTACAACATTCCAAACAGAGATGTCATAGTGACAGACTGAAGAGATAATTCTTATCTACATGATTTGCAACGAATGTATTTATCCAGGTTATAATAAACCTATAAATTGTTGTTACTTTACTTCCATGTCTGATGTTTGATTTTACGTATTAATATTGACTACGTATGAGTAGTTAGTAAGTTACTTCTAGTTAAATACTTCTAGAAAACGTTTAGAAGTATATCTTTGTTACAAAGTGGTTTTCGCACTTTTTCGGTGAAACATTTAGTAAGCTGTAACTAACAACACAAATTGTCTTTTTTTTTAAAGACAGCAGTTTTACAGTCTCACATGGGTTAGTATTCACTGTCTTCCCAGGAAATGTTTTATGAGGTTGTCGAAGTGAAAACATCCAGCTAAGAAAGAGAAACAAGCAAAACAAATATGAAAATTCGTATTAGTTTAGTGATTTATATTAGTGAAAAGTGGTATATAATGTTTACTGGCATAAATAGCCATTGATACTACTCAGCTATGCTAGAAATATTTAATCTTTATTTACGTTACTTAAATTACAGATGTACAACTACAGTCGACAGCCATTTCCAAATCAGAAAGAGTGGAACAGAGGTCTAATTCAGGTACATAATTATTTGTTAACTTTCTTTTCTAGCTATGATAAAGCAAATTACATTCTTGTGTATGGGTGCCACTTTGTTGTCTTTAAACAGAAATCTAATTATTTACTTATATTAGTCAAAATTAATTATTAACACCATTAATACATATGTTTAGCATTTGGCTTTCGTTTATAGTTTATTCTATGTTTTTAGTAGAGAAGACAATCTGAACTTTGTATACATATAAAATTATAAAAAACATAAGGTTGTCTTTAGTTAATATGCCTAGTTTAAAATTTTTCTCAGATGTAATGAAAGAACACAAAATTTTGTTTGATAAGTTGTAATTTATAAACAGAAGGATATCACATCAAACTGCTAGCTCAGTAAATTCAGCAGCAATTAAGCTTTTTAAGAAGAACACAACTGTCTAAATCGGGCTTTGGAACGATGTCTCACTTGAGGAGTCTTAAGGGTTTCTTTTTCATTGTCTATTTTGTTTTCAAGTCAACTCTGATACCTAAAATTACCTTAATTATACATTCACATCTTTCGAAATTTATAGAAAATGTATATCTTACAGTGTTTTTAATTCAGCAGTGACATGTGGATGTAGCTGCTTAATGTCAGCACTGAATATCGCCTTTGAATTGTTGATATTTATGAGAAGCTTCATTTACATGAGTAATAACATACAAACTTTCAGTACAGCTTTGTAGTTTACAATTTAGCAGAACGCGCAGTCAAACTACGCTAGAATTAACTTTGATTTCCATTACAACATTGCAAACAGAGGTGTCACAGTGACAGTCAGAACAGATAATTCTTATCTACATGATTTGCAACGAATATATTTATCCAACTGTGTAATAATTAACCTATAAATTGTTGTTACTTTACTTCCATGTCTGATGTTTGATTTTACGTATTAATATTGACTATGTATTAGTAGTTACTAAATACTTCTAGTTAGGTACATACTTCTAGAAAACGTTTAGAAGTATATCTTTGTTACAAAGTTGTTTTCGCACTTTTTCGGTGAAACATTTAGTAAGCTGTAACTAACAACACAAAAACTTTTAAAGACAGCAGTTTTTACAGTCTCACATGGGTTAGTATTCACTGTCTTCCCAGGAAATGTTTATGAGGTTGTCGAAGTGAAAACATCCAGCTAAGAAAGAGAAACAAGCAAAACAAATATGAAAATTCGTATTAGTTTAGTGATTTATATTAGTGAAAAGTGGTATATAATGTTTACTGGCATAAATAGCCATTGATACTACTCAGGTATGCTAGAAATATTTAACTTTATTTACGTTACTTAAATTACAGAAGTACAACTACAGTCGACAGCCATTTCCAAATCAGAAAGAGTGGAACAGAGGTCTAATTCAGGTACATAATTATTTGTTAACTTTCTTCTCTAGCTATGATAAAGCAAATTACATTCTTGTGTATGGGTGCCACTTTGTTGTCTTTAAACAGAAATCTAATTATTTGCATATATTAGTCAAAATTAATTATTAACACCATTAATGCATATGTTTAGCATTTGGCTTTCGTTTATAGTTTATTCTATGTTTTTAGTAGAGAAGACAATCTGAACTTTGTATACATATAAAATTATAAAAAGCATAAGGTTGTCTTTAGTAAATATGCCTAGTTTAAGATTTTTCTCAGATGTAATGAAAGAACACAAAATTTTGTTTGATAAGTTGTAATTTATAAACAGAAGGATATCACATCAAACTGCTAGCTCAGTAAATTCAGCAGCAATTAAGCTTTTAAGAAGAAGAACACAACTGTCTAAATCGGGCTTTGGAACGATGTCTCACTTGAGGAGTCTTAAGGGTTTCTTTTTCATTGTCTATTTTGTTTTCAAGTCAACTCTGATACCTAAAATTACCTTAATTATACATTCACATCTTTCGAAATTTATAGAAAATGTATATCTTACAGTGTTTTTAATTCAGCAGTGACATGTGGATGTAGCTGCTTAATGTCAGCACTGAATATCGCCTTTGAATTGTTGATATTTATGAGAAGCTTCATTTACATGAGTAATAACATACAAACTTTCAGTACAGCTTTGTAGTTTACAATTTAGCAGAACGCGCAGTCAAACTACGCTAGAATTAACTTTGATTTCCATTACAACATTGCAAACAGAGGTGTCACAGTGACAGTCAGAACAGATAATTCTTATCTACATGATTTGCAACGAATATATTTATCCAACTGTGTAATAATTAACCTATAAATTGTTGTTACTTTACTTCAGTGTCTGATGTTTGATTTTACGTATTAATATTGACTACTTATGAGTAGTTACTAAATACTTCTAGAAAACGTTTAGAAGTATATCTTTGTTACAAAGTGGTTTTCGCACTTTTTCGGTGAAACATTTAGTAAGCTGTAACTAACAACACAAAAACTTTTAAAGACAGCAGTTTTTACAGTCTCACATGGGTTAGTATTCACTGTCTTCCCAGGAAATGTTTATGAGGTTGTCGAAGTGAAAACATCCAGCTAAGAAAGAGAAACAAGCAAAACAAATATGAAAATTCGTATTAGTTTAGTGATTTATATTAGTGAAAAGTGGTATATAATGTTTACTGGCATAAATAGCCATTGATACTACTCAGCTATGCTAGAAATATTTAACTTTATTTCCGTTACTTAAATTACAGAAGTACAACTACAGTCGACAGCCATTTCCAAATCAGAAAGAGTGGAACAGAGGTCTAATTCAGGTACATAATTATTTGTTAACTTTCTTCTCTAGCTATGATAAAGCAAATTACATTCTTGTGTATGGGTGCCACTTTGTTGTCTTTAAACAGAAATCTAATTATTTACTTACATTAGTGAAAATTAATTATTAACACCATTAATACATATGTTTAGCATTTGGCTTTCGTTTATAGTTTATTCTATGTTTTTAGTAGAGAAGACAATCTGAACTTTGTATACATATAAAATTATAAAAAAACATAAGGTTGTCTTTAGTTAATATGCCTAGTTTAAAGATTTCTCAGATGTAATGAAAGAACACAAAATTTTGTTTGATAAGTTGTAATTTATAAACAGAAGGACATCACATCAAACTGCTAGCTCAGTAAATTCAGCAGCAATTAAGCTTTTTAAGAAGAACACAACTGTCTAAATCGGGCTTTGGAACGATGTCTCACTTGAGGAGTCTTAAGGGTTTCTTTTTCACTTTCTATTTTGTTTTCAAGTCAACTCTGATACCTAAAATTACCTTAATTATACATTCACGTCTTTCGAAATTTATAGAAAATGTATATCTTACAGTGTTTTTAATTCAGCAGTGACATGTGGATGTAGCTGCTTAATGTCAGCACTGAATATCGCCTTTGAATTGTTGATATTTATGAGAAGCTTCATTTACATGAGTAATAATATAAAATCTTTGAGTACAGCCTTGTAGTTTACAATTTAGCAGAACGCGCAGTCAGACTACGCTAGAATTAACTTTGATTTCCATTACAACATTGCAAACAGAGGTGTCACAGTGACAGTCAGAACAGATAATTCTTATCTACATGATTTGCAACGAATATATTTATCCAAGTGTGTAATAATTAACCTATAAATTGTTGTTACTTTACTTCAGTGTCTGATGTTTGATTTTACGTATTAATATTGACTACTTATGAGTAGTTACTAAATACTTCTAGAAAACGTTTAGAAGTATATCTTTGTTACAAAGTGGTTTTCGCACTTTTTCGGTGAAACATTTAGTAAGCTGTAACTAACAACACAAAAACTTTTAAAGACAGCAGTTTTTACAGTCTCACATGGGTTAGTATTCACTGTCTTCCCAGGAAATGTTTATGAGGTTGTCGAAGTGAAAACATCCAGCTAAGAAAGAGAAACAAGCAAAACAAATATGAAAATTCGTATTAGTTTAGTGATTTATATTAGTGAAAAGTGGTATATAATGTTTACTGGCATAAATAGCCATTGATACTACTCAGCTATGCTAGAAATATTTAACTTTATTTACGTTACTTAAATTACAGAAGTACAACTACAGTCGACAGCCATTTCCAAATCAGAAAGAGTGGAACAGAGGTCTAATTCAGGTACATAATTATTTGTTAACTTTCTTCTCTAGCTATGATAAAGCAAATTACATTCTTGTGTATGGGTGCCACTTTGTTGTCTTTAAACAGAAATCTAATTATTTGCATATATTAGTCAAAATTAATTATTAACACCATTAATGCATATGTTTAGCATTTGGCTTTCGTTTATAGTTTATTCTATGTTTTTAGTAGAGAAGACAATCTGAACTTTGTATACATATAAAATTATGAAAAACATAAGGTTGTCTTTAGTAAATATGCCTAGTTTAAAGATTTCTCAGATGTAATGAAAGAACACAAAATTTTGTTTGATAAGTTGTAATTTATAAACAGAAGGATATCACATCAAACTGCTAGCTCAGTAAATTCAGCAGCAATTAAGCTTTTTAAGAAGAACACAACTGTCTAAATCGGGCTTTGGAACGATGTCTCACTTGAGGAGTCTTAAGGGTTTCTTTTTCATTGTCTATTTTCTTTTCAAGTCAACTCTGATACCTAAAATTACCTTAATTATACATTCACATCTTTCGAAATTTATAGAAAATGTATATCTTACAGTGTTTTTAATTCAGCAGTGACATGTGGATGTAGCTGCTTAATGTCAGGACTGAATATCGCCTTTGAATTGTTGATATTTATGAGAAGCTTCATTTACATGAGTAATAACATACAAACTTTCAGTACAGCTTTGTAGTTTACAATTTAGCAGAACGCGCAGTCAGACTACGCTAGAATTAACTTTGATTTCCATTACAACATTGCAAACAGAGGTGTCACAGTGACAGTCAGAACAGATAATTCTTATCTACATGATTTGCAACGAATATATTTATCCAAGTGTGTAATAATTAACCTATAAATTGTTGTTACTTTACTTCAGTGTCTGATGTTTGATTTTACGTATTAATATTGACTACTTATGAGTAGTTACTAAATACTTCTAGAAAACGTTTAGAAGTATATCTTTGTTACAAAGTGGTTTTCGCACTTTTCGGTGAAACATTTAGTAAGCTGTAACTAACAACACAAAAACTTTTAAAGACAGCAGTTTTTACAGTCTCACATGGGTTAGTATTCACTGTCTTCCCAGGAAATGTTTATGAGGTTGTCGAAGTGAAAACATCCAGCTAAGAAAGAGAAACAAGCAAAACAAATATGAAAATTCGTATTAGTTTAGTGATTTATATTAGTGAAAAGTGGTATATAATGTTTACTGGCATAAATAGCCATTGATACTACTCAGCTATGCTAGAAATATTTAACTTTATTTCCGTTACTTAAATTACAGAAGTACAACTACAGTCGACAGCCATTTCCAAATCAGAAAGAGTGGAACAGAGGTCTAATTCAGGTACATAATTATTTGTTAACTTTCTTCTCTAGCTATGATAAAGCAAATTACATTCTTGTGTATGGGTGCCACTTTGTTGTCTTTAAACAGAAATCTAATTATTTACTTACATTAGTGAAAATTAATTATTAACACCATTAATACATATGTTTAGCATTTGGCTTTCGTTTATAGTTTATTCTATGTTTTTAGTAGAGAAGACAATCTGAACTTTGTATACATATAAAATTATAAAAAGCATAAGGTTGTCTTTAGTAAATATGCCTAGTTTAAAGATTTCTCAGATGTAATGAAAGAACACAAAATTTTGTTTGATAAGTTGTAATTTATAAACAGAAGGATATCACATCAAACTGCTAGCTCAGTAAATTCAGCAGCAATTAAGCTTTTTAAGAAGAACACAACTGTCTAAATCGGGCTTTGGAACGATGTCTCACTTGAGGAGTCTTAAGGGTTTCTTTTTCATTGTCTATTTTGTTTTCAAGTCAACTCTGATACCTAAAATTACCTTAATTATACATTCACATCTTTCGAAATTTATAGAAAATGTTTATCTTACAGTGTTTTTAATTCAGCAGTGACATGTGGATGTAGCTGCTTAATGTTAGCACTGAATATCGCCTTTGAATTGTTGATATTTATGAGAAGCTTCATTTACATGAGTAATAACATACAAACTTTCAGTACAGCTTTGTAGTTTACAATTTAGCAGAACGCGCAGTCAGACTACGCTAGAATTAACTTTGATTTATATTACAACATTGCAAACAAAGGTGTCACAGTGACAGTCAGAACAGATAATTCTTATCTACATGATTTGCAACGAATGTATTTATCCAAGTGTGTAATAATTAACCTATAAATTGTTGTTACTTTACTTCCGTTTCTGATGGTACGACGTTTTATTTTTGTGTTTTGATTTTACGTATTAATATAGACTGAGTATGAATATTTACTAATTATACTCGGCAATGCGATGAATGTTTTTGTTTTTTTATGTTACTGAAATTACACATCTACAAAAAGACGTTTCTGTAAAGAGTCGATTGACACTGAAGTGTTGTAAAGTATTAGAATTAATGAAACGCAGGAGTAATTCAAGTACATAATTATTTCCTAACTTATTTTTGCTGTATGATGAATCAATGCAGTTTCTTGTGAATGTGTTTTACTTTGATGTTTTAAGCTAAACTCTAATTATTTACTTTCTTCGGCATTTTAAGAATGTTTAATTAATTACTAATACCAGTAATACATATTTGGGTGTTTGTATTTGGTTTATATGTTCTCTGTTTGATGAATAGAGACTAGAAAGTTTGAACTTTATGTACATATAAAATTGTTAAAGTAATAAGATTATCTATAGTTAATATATGCAAAGGAATGTATTCAGTGAAAAGCATTTTCAGTAGACGTCAGGGATTGAATGTTGAACACAAAATTATCCATTTTCGTGACAGCTGTAAAAATCTGATAGTAGTCAGTGATAATTTTGTACAGCTGAGATTTTCAGTAATGACATCCACATCAAATCATGATCATGTTCATGTTTATTAATAAAATGATAATATTTGCGTGTTATAAAATGTCAGTAGTATTGTCTTATAATTCTAAAGAGGCTAGCTGAAAACAGGGTGACCCACACTCCATTGATACATATTACTGAAATTAAATATTTGACAAATGAAGTGAGGAATACTGAAATGTTAAACTTCGCAAGGGAAGTGCCCTACTGTACAAGAAAATCAGAGAATACAATATTTTTTGTTGCCACAAAATGCCAGTGATATTACTGTACAGTATCAGAAATATTTATATTTATTTATTTTACTGAAATTACAGGTGCAACACATGGATCAGTAAATAGTTGGATGAAACACCTGGGTAATGCAGGTAAATTATTAATTGTTAACTTTCTTTTCTATCTGTGATTAAACAGCGTGATTTTACTAAAAGTAATGAATAGATCGTTATTATTATTTATTTATTTATTTATATTATTATTTTAATTATTTTCGTTCGTTGTTTTGCCAGCAGCTAGTGTGTTTTTAAAGACCAAAGATATAAATGTTTAAATAAACGGACTAAACTTCCATCTGACTGTTGCTCATGATACGATGATCAGTATATTTCTTCTTATAATCGTAAACTGATGATCATTTTTTAATTTTAAATATTTTGTTTTTCTGAAATATCAGTGCCAGAGATTGCAGTGAGTTCTGTGTTACTGTTATTTTGGAGTTTCTTTATTTTATTATTATTTTATTATAATTATTATTTTTCATTATTATTATTATTATTATTATTATTATTATTATTATTATTTTATATAAAGTTCTTAAATTTAACAGTTTTGTAGGCATCGTGATAGATCACAGGAAGAAATAAAAAATAAATCTGTTTTTACTAAAGCTTATTGTTTAATTTTCTACTTTAGGTGTCACATCTTTTTCTGCTGTTGTATAAGAACCTAATTTTGATAGTCGCACTGAAGACTGATATCTCAGGGAGTTTTAGAATTTAGTATTTTCTCTATTTATGTTTTATTTATTTTTTATTTTTTTTATTAATTTATTATTATTACTTTTTGTTGTTTGTTATATAACGAGCAGAAAGAATGCATTTCAACCAAAGATATAAATGCTTAAAAACACTGTCTAATCTTCCATCTCATTGTTGCATTTAATCATGATAGCCGAACTGTACATTTTAAAAGTAGTTCGGCAATAAAATACTGGTATTTTGTAATTAGAATAGCTCACAGGACCCTACCACATATGTATTTCAGTAACATCTATAACGTTTTTTAACAAGTGAAAATGTAATACAGACTTTAATCTGAATATCGCAAGTTAGACAAGTGTCTTTTTTACTTCCTTGTTCCAAGATTTGTCATAAGCAGTGATCTCAGAACGTCATAAATGTCCTGGTTTCATTGTCAAATAGTTTGTCTCTTTCTGATTTTGTGCATTTTTCTAGTCTGAATAACTATCTCATTAAAATAAAACGTGAAAAATAATAATTTTCTTGTAATTGTAAACTGATGTTAATTTTAAATTTTAAACTAATTGATGTTTGATTTTTTCAGGGTTAAGGAACTTGATCACTAATTGTCCGGACAATCAACAGGGTTATACAAGGTATGCAGGTATTATTATGATGATTATTATTAAGGTACTACTATTATTATTATTATTATTATTATTATTATTATTATTATTAGTTTATATAAAGCTTTTAAATGTAACAGTTTTGAAAGGATCATGATAAATCACAGGAACACAAAAATTAAATCTGTTATTACTAAAGTTTCTTGTTTAACTTTATTCTTTATGTGACAGATAATTTTTTTTTTTTTTTTTTTTTTTTATAAGAGCCTAATTTTCATAGTCGCACTTAACGGTGATATTTTAGGGGGGATTAAGAATTTAGTATTTTTCTCTGTTTCTTTCTTTCTTTCTTTCTTTATTTCTTGTTTAAAGTTTTGTTTGATATAATTTGACATAATTCGTAAGTACTCTTTCTGATAATTATTTGCACATATGGAAAAATATGTGGAACACACACACACACACACACACACACACACACACACACACACACACATATATATATATATATATATATGTACAGTGGTGCCTTGTCTTACGAGTTTAATTCGTTCCGTGACCGAGCTGGTAACTCAAACTGCTCGTATATCAAATCAATTTCCCCAAATGAAATTAATTGAAATACTATTAATCCGTTTCAGCCTCAACCCCCGAAAACCACTCCAAATAAAAAAATGTATGTATAAATGACAAATATTGTATAAAAACAACATAAAAGAGAATGTAAAGAAATAAATTGGTTTTGGAAAGTGGACAGGGTTAGCGTTTCTCCATCTTTTCATGGTCAGAGGTCCTCAGCTTAGAAATTATTTTAAGGCCTTTGGCTGGACTTACAGCCTTTATCGACTCCTTCTGCTTCATTATGGTGCATATCGTATGGTACATAATGTACTGTCTAGCCACGTTGACCACACGCAAACCTCGCTCATGCTTTTCTATGATTTCGTACTTTAATTCAATGGACATCATCCGCTTCTTCGTCTCAGCACTGACCTTTGCACTAACTTTGGCAAAATATTGCACAAAACGCGAGTACAACACAACAGAAATGCTTCCACGGTTAGGTAACCACGTGAAGTAAATGAGTAAGTCGCGGGATTCTCGGCGGATGTTGTGTTGTTCGTTGCGCCAACTAGCGGAGACATATCTGAATCTCGCTCGTAACTCGGATTTTGGCTCGCAACTGAAAGCAAAAAATCGACCGGGCAGCTGCTCGTAACTCGAAAAAATCGTCAGTTGGAGCACTCGTAACTCGAAATACCGCTGTATGAGCATTCTTATTAGTTTTACTGATTTATATTAGTCAAAAGTTGTACATAATTTTTACTGGCATAAAAAACCAGTGATAATACTCAACTATGCTAGAAATGTTTATCTTTATTTATGTTACTGAAATTACAGGTGTACAACGAAAGCTGACAGCCATTTCCAAATCAAAAACAGTGAAACAGACGTGTAATTCAGGTACATAATTATTTGTTAACTTTCTTCTCTAGCTATGATAAAGCATACCTTCTTGTGTATGGGTGTCTCTTTGTTGTTTTTAAACAGAAATCTAATAATTTGCATATATTAGTCATTTGTCTTTCGTTTATAATTTATTCTATTTTATTATTAGAGACAAGAGAATCTGAACTTTATATGCATATACAGTTATTAAAGGCATAATAGTATCGTTAGTTAATATGCTTAGTTTAAAGTTTCTGAAATGTAATGAAAGAACACAAAATTTTGTTTGATAAGTTGTAATTTTTTAAGTGAAGGATATCAGATCAAACTGCTAGCTCAGTAAATTCAGCAGCAGTTAACTTTTTAAGAAGAACATAACTGTCTAATTCGTGCTTTGGAACGATGTCTCAATTGAGGAGTCTAAAAAATTTCTTTTTAAATGTCTATTTTGTTTTCATCTGATCTCTGCTACTTTAAATGCATCTTACTTATACACACATATTATTAAATTTATAGTAAATGTAAATCTTACAGTTTTTTTTAATTCAGCAGTCACATGTGGATATAGCTGCTTAATGCCAGCACTGAATATCGCCTTTCAATTCTTCATATTTATGACAAACTTCATTTACATCAGTAACAACATACAAACTTTCAATACAGCTTTGTAGTTTAAAATTTAGAAGAACACACAGTCAGACTACACTAGAATTAACTTTGATTTACATTACGACATTGCAACCAGAGATGTCATAGTAATATACAATAAACACACTGATAATTCTTATCTACATGATTTGCAACCAATATATTTATCCAAGTATGTAATAATTAACACATATAAATCCCTGTTACTTTACTTTCACGACTGAAGGTATGAGTTTATTTTTCTGTTTTGATTTTGCGTATTAAAATACGACTACGTATGAGTAGTTACAAAATAGGTTATGGACAAAGTTCTAAAAAACGTTTAGAAGCATATCATTTTTATAAAATTGTTTTCTCAACTTTTCGTTGAAACAGTTAGTTACGTGTCACTAACAACTCAAAGACTTTTAAAAACAGCAGTTTTAAAAGTCTCATATAAGGTTGTATTCATTGTCTTCTCAACTAATGTTTATCAGTTTGTCAAAGAGAAAACTTGCAGTAAGGAAAGAAAATCAATGAAAACAAATATGAGCATTCGTATTAGTATTACTGATTTATATTACTGAAATGTTGTAAATACATTTTACTGCAATATAAAGGCATTGGAAATTTCTGACAATGCTAGAAAAGTTTATCTTTATCGATGTTACTGAAACTACATTTCTATTTTCAGATCCATTTCTTGGCGTAGAGGAAGACTATAGAGATTATGGTACGTACTTATTTCCTAAATTTCTTTTGCAGTTATGATGAATCAACTTAGTTTCTGGTGAACGGGTGTTAGTTTGATATTTTAAGCTAAACTCTAATTATTTACTTACATCGGTATTTAAGTCTCATATACGGTTGTATTCATTATCTTCTCAACAAATGTTTATCAGTGTGTCAAAGTGAAAACCTGCAGTAAGGAAAGAAAATCAATGAAAACAAATATGAGCATTCGTATTAGTATTACAGATTTATATTACTGAAATGTTGTAAATACATTTTACTGCAATATAAAGGCATTGGAAATTTCTGACAATGCTAGAAAAGTTTATCTTTATTGATGTTACTGAAACTACATTTCTATTTTCAGATAAATTTCTCATGAATCAGAATCACTGGACTACTATCCGTACGTAATTATTTCCTAAATTTCTTTTGCAGTTCTGATGAATCAAAGTAGTTTCTGGTGAACGTGTGTTACTTTGATATTCTAAGCTAAACTCTAATTATTTACTTCCATCGGTATTTAAAGAGTATTTAATTACTTACTAATACCAGTAATACATATTTTTAGTATTTGTCTTTGGTTTATACTTTCTCTGTTTGAATAACCGAAACTTCTACTTTAAACAACCGACTAAAATATTTCCTGGAAAGGTAGATAACAGTGTATTTAATTATTTTGCACAGGATTAATTCATATCAAAAGACTCCGTTGTCTCCTTGTCGAATTGAGTATTACAGAACAAAGATATCAGCTGACGGAAAATAAATTATCAAATTTGAAGATAAACCTGTACAACACTGCAGCACCATTATCATTTACAGACATCAAACTTTCAGGTAAATTTGTTAGTTTAAAGATTTCTCAGCTGTAATGAAAAAACACAAAATTGTGTTTGGTTAGTTGTAATTTATAAACTGAATGATATCAGCTCAGACTCTTAGTTCGGTAAATTCACCATCAATTAAGTTTTTAACAAGAAAATAACTGTCTAATTCGTGCTTTGGAACGATGTCTCACTTGAGGATTTTTAATTCTCTATTTTGTTTTCAGCTGAACTCTACTTCTTTAAATGCATCTTACTTATACACACATATTATTAAATTTGTAGGAAATGTATATCTTACAGTTTTATTAATTCAGCAGTCACATGTGGATGTAGCTGCTTAATGTCAGCACTGAATAGTTGATTATTTTGATAAACTTCATTTACATCAGTAACAATATACGAACCTATTCGTTGAAACATTTAGTTAGCCATAACTAACAAAAAATATTTTAAACACAGCAGTTTTTAAAGTTTCATATGGGTTAGTATTCACTGTCTTCTCAGCAAATGTTGATCAATTTGTCAAAGTGAAAACTTGCAGAAAGGAAAGAAAATCAAGCAAAACAAATATGAGCATTCGTATTAGTTTTAGTGATTTATATTAGTGAAAAGTTGTAAATAAATTTTACTAGCATATAAAGGCAGTGATATTACTGGACAGAAAGGTAAATTACTATATTATTACGTGATTAAACATTCTTAGTTTAGTGTCATACTTTATGTAACACGTGAAGCTCGTTTTATTAAAACGCAATTTGCATAGTCACCCTCCGTAATGTCTGACTTGAGGGGATTCGTAAAGTTCTTGTTTTTTTGTGTTATTTCTAATTTTATTTTATTTAATTTTGTTCATTTCTTTCTTTCTTTATTTCTTTCTTTATTATTGTTATTATTATTAAAAAGAGAACCATTTAATAGATCCGTAAGCTCTGTTTCTGACAGTTATTTGCAGATACGGAGAAACGCTTTTTGCATTTTGTATTCAAAGTGAAACGCGTACTCATCTAAGGAAAACGCTGAAATTTCTATCTCGATGTCGTCTGTGGATGCTTAGAACAATTCATCCTTACAACTCATAATCTCGATTCTAGATTGGCGAGATAAATGATGAATATAACTGATCCTTTTAAACAAAATTTGTGAAAATTGCATCACCTATATCTAATGTAAAATCATAACAGAGTGACGAACAACACTTCATTATGTTAATTTTAAAATGTTTGTTTTAATTTCATCTTACAGAGCTTACAGAGCTAAGTGATAAGCAGGTGAACATGATAAAGAGGATCTTTCAGGATTTAGGTACTTTTACACGTTCTTGAACTTAACTTATAAAGTGATTGTCATATATTTAATCTTCTGTACTTTTGTGTGGTCAACAACTCTGTTTTGTTCTTTTTAAAAAATACCTGTGAAGCAAAGAAGTAATTACCTATACATTCACTTATTTAGTATGCAATATAATATTTATATATTGTAATTTCAGTAGCTGACAGGACCCTACCCTGATTTTACCTCACTCCTACCTTTCAATTAATATACGAATATCAACATCTATTGTTTATTTTAATCAGTGAACGTTTGTCAGTGATTTCGAATTATTGCAAGTCAGACAAATGTCTCCTTTATTTCCCGGCTTTAAAAATTGTCCCAAAAGATAAGCGTGGAGTTTCATTAATGTCCTGGTTTCGTTTTCAAACAGTTTGTCTGTCTGTGACTTCGTGCATTTTTATAATCTGAATGACTACTACATGAATGTAATAGGTGAAAAATAATTACTTTCTTATAAACGTTAGCTGATGTTAATTTTACACATTTTATGTTTATCTATATTTCTGAAATTACAGGTTTAACCGATAAAGTAATGGAAATCAATCTACACAAAACTTGTTCACCTTTAAATATAGTAGAAAAAGGTATGTACAATTTAATTTTTTTTTTTTTTTTTTTGTTTTTGTTTTTTTAATTTTGTAAATTTAGTAATTTTGGAAGATGATGAAAGAACACAGAAAGTAGTAAAAAATAAATATATTATTACATGATTAAACCTTCTTAGATTAGAGTCATGCTTTATGTAACACGTCGCGCTCGTTTTATTAAAACGTAATTTGCATAGTCACCCTCCGTAATGTCTGACTTGAGGGGATTCGTAAAGTTCTTGTTTTTTTGTTTTTTCTAATTTTATTTTATTTATTTTTGTTCATTTCTTTCTTTCTTTCTTTCTTTCTTTCTTTATTATTGTTATTATTATCAAAAGGAGAACCATTTAATAGATCCGTAAGCTCTGTTTCTGACAGTTATTTGCAGATACGGAGAAACACTTTTTGCATTTTGTATTTTAAGTGAAACGCGTACTCATCTGAGGAAAACGCTGAAATTTCTATCTCGATGTCGTCTGTGGATGCTTAGAACAATTCATCCTTACAACTCATAATCTCGATTCTAGATTGGCGAGATAAATGATGAATATAACTGATCCGTTTAAACAAAATTTGTGAAAATTGCATCACCTATATCTAATGTAAAATCATAACAGAGTGACGAACAACACTTCATTATGTTAATTTTAAAATGTTTGTTTTAATTTCATCTTACAGAGCTTACAGAGCTAAGTGATAAGCAGGTGAACATGATAAAGAGGATCTTTCAGGATTTAGGTACTTTTACACGTTCTTGATCCTAACTTATCAAGTGATTGTCATATATTTAATCTTCTGTACTTTTATGTGGTCAACAACTCTGTTTTATTCTTTTTCAACAATACCTGTGAAGCAAAGAAGTAATTACCTATATATTCACTTATTTAGTACGCAATATAATATTGATATATCGTAATTTCAGTAGCTGACAGGACCCTACCCTGATTTTACCTCACTCATACCTTTCAATTAATATACGATCAACATCTATTATGTATTTTAATTAGTGAATGTTTGTCAGTGATTTCGAGTTATTGTCTTAGTCATTTCCTCTTTTCAGAAATTATCATAAAATGTAACCTCGGAGTTTCATTAATGTCCTAGTTTCGTTATCAGATACTTTGTCTGTCTGTGTCTTTGTGCATTTTTCTAATCTGAATAACTGTTATTTAATAAATAATTATTTTCCTATATCCGCAAACTGCTGTTAATTTTACACATTTTTTATTTATTTATATTTCTGAAATTATAGAGATTACACATGAACTGAAACGGAATATTAATTCAACATCTTACCTATATTTTGAACGATTTTAATTTTTTTTTTATTATTATTATTTTGTTTTTCTTTATGTAAACATGTATACATGTACCAAAAATCTCAAATTATTTCGAAGTCATGTATAGATCTTTTAAAAAAAAAAAAAAAAAAAAAAAAATCATAACTAATTGTGCACTATGTTGTTTTGAATTTATCTTAAACGTCTGTTCCAGATTCAAAAGTGAAGAATTCGAACATTCTTAACAGTTTTGAGATTAATCCAAATAATGTGAGTAATGGTAGAAAGTCAGAAAAAAGAGACGGAACTGATTCGAAAGAAGTGGGTTCAGAAGCTGATACTGTTCAAGAAAATGGATCAGATACTACAACAACTGATAGAAATGAATCAACAGATTCAACTGTTGATAGACATGAATCAGAAGTTGCATATCCTGGTTTAAATAAATCAGAATCTACAAGTATTCAAGAAAATCAATCAGAAGCTGCAGAAATTCATGGAAATGAATCAGAAGCTGCAACTAATGATGGAAGTAAATCAGAAGGTGCAGTTCGTGGAACTGAATCAGAAGGTGCAACTGTTGATGGAAGTGATTCAGGAGCTGCAGCTGTTGATGGAAATGAATCAGAAGCTGCAAGCATGGATGGAAATGAATTACAAGCTGTAAGAATTGATAGAAATGAACCAGAAGCTTCAGTAATTGATGGAATTGAATCAAAATGTGCAGCTATTCATAGAAATAAATCGGAAGTTGAAAGAACTGACGGATATAAATCGGACGATGAAACTGCTGCTGCAAATGAATCACAATCTGCAGTAGTTGATAGAAATGTATCAGAAGGTGCAGCCATTTATAGAAATGAATCATATGCTGCAGGAGTTGACATAAATGAACCAGAAGCTGCAATAATTATTGCAGAAGGTGCAGTTGATGGACATGAATCAGAAATTGCAAGAATTCATAGCAGTGAATCAGAACATACAACTGTTGAGGTGAATGAATCAGAAGGTACAAATATTGATACTAATCAATCGGAACAGCTGAGTAGTGACCTAACAGAATCAAATGTTGTTGAAACTAACAAAATAATACATGAAAACACTGATGAGAATGAACTGCAACAGGAAGTTTTCGCGGAAACAGAATCAGCCGTTCCTGGTAACCAGAGAAATCAAACTGGAATGACGAGAAATGATGAATTAGAGACAGAACCTTCAGACACTGTCAGATACAGGAGGGAGTGGGACCGATATGCGACTTACTTAGGATTTTCTCTAACCTCAGCCTGGCCAAGTCGTCTTGCAGCTGCTGGATTCTACTTCACTGGGATTGGTGATCGCCTTGTCTGCTTCAGCTGTGGTCAGAGCTATGATCACTGGAGACCTGGAGATAAGCCAATTGAAATTCACAGACAAATCTCACCAAGCTGCAGATTTGTCCTGGGAGAGGAAGAAAATGAGCCGATTTGGGTAAGTGAGAATGATGAGCAGAGACTACAAGAATTCCTGGGCAGATTATCTGTACCAGTATTGGAATTTTCTGCTATTCAAAGTGACACACTTCGTAATCGGAGCGAGTCTGAAAGTTCAGTTAATGACAATGAACTGTTTGGAGTCTCTGAAACACCAAGAAATAACGTCGACGACATCGTTACCTCTGTTGGTCATGAAAATATTGACATATCTGCTGTTAGTTTGACTAGTACTGTAGCATCAGCTACTAATACCAGCTGTATGCCTACATTTACTGGTAATATTTGTAGTATACCCTCAAGCACTGTTACATCTACATCTACTGTTAACACAGGTGGTTTGCCTACAGTAATTTTTTCATCTACATCTATTGATATGGCTACAAATGCTGTTTCACTTCCTGTTAACGCTACAGTTCCTTCTTTTACCTGTCAGAGTTCTGTCAGTGGTGGTGCTGTTGCCTCTAATGATTCTCATCAAAGTTCTTCACAGCTCAGTTTCAGTAATTTACCAATCCTTCAGCTGTCCGGTTTTCTGTCTGGAAGCTCCTCTATATCAGCCCCGACACTGCATGTACCACGTCACTCCGAGTACGTCGACGTACAACGACGTATTTCGTCTTTTGAACACCGATGGCCACATCCTGACAACCAGTCTCCGACAGAACTGGCAGAAGCCGGTTTCTTCTTCTCTGGTTAGTGTTACTCTTTATTAAAAACGTTTCACATTTTAATTCATTTTAAGACATTTATATTTTAATATTCATTTGAAAATAAGACTTGAAATTACTGACAATATACATTTAAAATGTCTGACATTTTAGTAGTGACGTAAAACTTTTAATACAGATTTTGAATGTGGGCATTTTGATAGTCATCTGACATCTTAGAAAGGTCGATGGAACAGCGTACCATAATTTTGCGTATGTTTGTGTGCCAGTATGTAAGGGTTATTGGCGTGGGTGTCACAAGAAACGTGTACAATTATGAACATGCACATTCATGTATACACAGGTAATTCACGTGATAGCACGTCCTGCTTTTACTGCGGCGGAGGACTTAGAAATTGGATGCAGGGAGATAACCCTTACGTGGAACACGCCAGATGGTTTCCACAGTGTGATTTCATCAGACAAGTGAAGGGAGACAGTTTTGTCGATTTGGTTCAAGAAATGAATGAAAATGAAGAGGAGGTAACTAGATAACATTTTTATGTTTACCACGAAATTATTAAATTTGTATAAATTCGTGTATTTGTTTTCACAAAGAATTCAGAAGTTTCTTAAATTTGTTTTACATCTAATTTTTTCTCTCTAGATTTGTTTTATTATTGTTCTTATTTATTTATTTATTTATTTAGATATTTAGTTATTGATTTATTAATTTTAGTCAGTTAGAAATTTTTATTATATTATTATTATTAATTTTTTTTTTTGTCGTTATTATTATTGAAAATATAGTAATAAAGTTTTAAAATTTATTTTAGATTAACTATGACCAAGTGATGGATATTTTAAATGATTGTCGACCAACATTTGAACGTCTTGGAATTAAAACACGTCAAGGTAAGTTTTAACGTTAACAAAATTCTAGATTTACCAGCAAGATTCTATAGACTGCACAATGTCAAAGATTAATGTCAAGATAAAAGTATTAATTATTTTACATCCCACAAAGTAACATTTTAAATGAGATCATGTCAATAGAATTAATATTATAAATATTTTATTTCATTTTGTTCATGTAGTTGATGAATTCATTGTTTCTGAAGAAAAGAATGGCAAATTTATCGAAACAACAAGAAACACAGACCATGTAACTGAAGGTATATTGCAGTTTTATTTCACTATATTTTATTATTATTATTATTATTATTATTATTATTATTATTATTATTATTATTTCTGATATCTGATATATTCAGTAGAATTAATATTACGAATATTTTATTTGATTTGGTTCGTATAGTTGATGAATTGCTTGTATCTGAAGAAAGTAGTGACGAACCTAGTGAAATAAAAAGAAATACAAACATGCAGTTGGAGCTATATTGCAGCTTTATTTGACTACACTTTATTTATTTATTTATTTATTTATTTACTTACTTACTTATTGATATATTTAATAATCTTGTTATTGCTGTTATAATTGTTATCACTATTGCTGTATTAGTTCTTGTGTTGTTGTCGTTATTATTATTATTATTATTACAACTATTATTACATTTTATTCATTTACTTTCTATTCTTATTTATTTTTATTTTTGTTTGTTTATTTTTCTGTTTCTATTGTTAATTGTACTGCAAATTATTATTATTATTATTATTATTATTATTATTATTATTATTATTATTATTATTATTATTATTATTATTATGATTATCATTGTTATTACCTGATACATTTGGTTGATAAAGAAATAATTTAGGAGAAGGAAGGGAACAACATTTTATTAAATACATAAAACATTGTCAAGAGTCGTGGTTACTTTTATGAATAATTTCTTATCTATATGTGTATCTATCTATCTATCTATCTATCTATGTACTCAACTAATTCTTTCAAAGGTTTGTGTTACAAAGGATACAAATTATTATTATTATTATTATTATTATTATTATTATTATTATTATTATTATTATTATGATTATCATTGTTATTACCTGATACATTTGGTTGATAAAGAAATAATTTAGGGAGAAGGAAGGGAACAACATTTTATTAAATACATAAAACATTGTCAAGAGTCGTGGTTACTTTTATGAATAATTTCTTATCTATATGTGTATCTATCTATCTATCTATCTATCTATGTACTCAACTAATTCTTTCAAAGGTTTGTGTTACAAAGGATACAAATTATTATTATTATTATTATTATTATTATTATTATTATTATTATTATTATTATTATTATTATTTTCTCGCTACAAAGTATTCATTTTTTAAACTGCTTTGTTCCATTTGTTTTAAAATACACGTAATATTTGTGGTATAAAAGTATTAAATATTTTACATCCCACGAAACAGGATTTTGAATGAGATCACGGCAATAGAATTAATATTATTAATATTTTATTTCATTCATTTCGTGCAGTTGAATTTCTTGTTTCTGAAGGAAAGAGTGACGCATTCAGTAAAACAACAAGAAATAAAGAACTTGCAACTGGAGGTATATTGTAGTTTTATTTCACGACATTTTATTTATTTGTTCATTTGTTTGTTTATTTGCTTGTTTGCTTGCTTGTTTATTTATTATTTGTTCGTTTGTTTATTTATCTATTATTGTTGTTATTGTTTATATTACTTTTGTTGTTACTTTTATTAGTAATGTTGTTGTTATGATTATTGCTCTAATTTTTCTTGTTATCGTTGTTATTGTTACTATTATTATTAATATTACTAGTATTACATTTTATTCGTTTATTATTTATCTATTTATCTGTTTATTTATTTATTTATTATTATTATTATTATTATTATTATTATTATTATTATTATTATTATTATTGATACTTGATATCTTTAAGAGGGAAAGAAATACAGAAAACATTTTTGTATATTAGTAAAGCCTAGTGAAGAGTCAAGTTACTTTTGTGACAAAATCTAAAATTTGTTTCAAATGTTATGCGTAATAAAATACACAAGTTATTTGATTTATTTTAAACTGTTTTTTGTTACAAAATACACACATTATTTAACGTATAAGAATTATATTATTTTTATTACGTACTCTTTGATATTTATTAGATTCCTTGCTGGATGATAATGAGGAAATCATCTGCAAAGTTTGTCTTGAAAACAAGATCAGAATGGTTTTCCTGCCCTGCGGTCATCTTTGTTGCTGTGAAGATTGTGCGCCCAGACTGCGAAGATGTCCACTTTGTAGAAAGATAATCCAAGCCATTGTGCGAGCTTCCTTGTGTTAATCTGTTTCTGACCATTTTTATTATAAAATGTTTTTGATTATTATTATTATTATAATTATTATTATTATTATTATTATTATTATTATTATTATTATTATTATTATTATTATTATTATTATTATTATTATTATTTTTAAGATGACGATGTGTTGAATTTTAATTCATTTTAATTTGGTGTGAGTGGACAGTTTCATCGAGAGATTGTGGAATGCAGAAAACGTGTTACAACAAGGAAGATGTCATAATATTTCCATTCAGTGTCATCTAAAAATACATTAACGCATGGTTCTACCAGAAGCCGGTTTCTTCTTCTCTGGTCAGTGTTACTGCTGCTTACTTAGAAATCTTCACATTTTAATAATCATTTGAAAATCTTCTTCGACTGCTCTATATTTTTTATCATTGACATTTTAAGTCTTTTACATTTTAATGTTAATTTGCTATTTCTGACATTTTACCTGACGTTTCAGTAGAGATTTAAACACTTCAGAATTTTAAGACTGATTTTGAATTTGGGTATTTTGATGGTCATCTGAAATCTTTGAAAGATCGATGCAACGTTGTACATTAATTTTGTATATATGTCTGTATTTCCATATGTGTGTTCATCTAAGTGTGTATGTATTTGTGTGCCAGTATTAGCAGAGTTTTGGTGGATGTATGTGTCACAGGAAATGTATACAGTTATGAACAAGCACATTCATGTATAAACAGGTAATTCACGTGATAGCAGTCCTGCTTTTACTGCGGCGGAGAACTTAGAAATTGGAAGCAGGGAGATAACCCTTACGTGGAACACGCCAGATGGTTTCCACAATGTGATTTCATCAGACAAGTGAAGGGAATCAGTTTTGTTGATTTGGTTCAAGAAATGAATCAAAATGAAGAGGAGGTAACCAGATGCCATTTTTAGCTTTACCATGAAATTATTAAATTTGTGTAACTACATATATTTGTGTTTTCACAAGGATTTGAACAGTTTCTTAAATTTAATTTATATTTTGTAATCTTTATTTTCTCTTTCCTTGGATATTTTGTTTATTATTTGCTTATTTTATTAGTTAAGTTACTTTTAAAATTTCTGTTATCTTATGTTTTTGTGTCATTATTTTTATTACAATTATTATTTATGTTCTTTTAGTACTACTACTGTTTTAATCAGTATGATATTTTGTGTTTAGTAGAAACAAAACTTGATGATACTGATAAGGTAGAAATACCAGATTATACAGTAAATACAAATAATAGAATTGGAAAATCATGTCCTAAATCGGGCGGCACGTGTCTAGCTGTCAAAAGTAATATCACTTCAAAAGTACAAGTTTGTAATAACAACATCTGAATATGTATTATGGTTTAAATTTAAATCTAGAAAAACATCTACTATATTTTCTGGTGTTGTATATATACCGCCTAAAGTCTCTCGCTATTTTAACAGTGATACTTTTAACGTGTTGCAAGAGGAATTTAATGACATACCTGCTGAAAACTAGAAACATGTTATATACACAAGCACAGAAGGGATTGCATTCAATTCTACAACAAGGAAGATGTCATAATATTTCCATTCAGTGTCAACTAAAATTTTATTAACGCATGGTTCTACCAGTTCTCCTGCATGGTAGCGAAATTTGGGAATTTGAAAATTTGTCATTACTGGAAGAATTATGTAACTGGTTTATGAAATTGTTATTACCAGTAAGGAAATCTGCTCCATTGTACTCATTAAATGGAGAACTTTGACATTATCCAGTATATACTACTGTAAAAGCAAAAGTTATTATTTACTAGTATCGAATGATCATGGGAAAGCAGTCTAAGTTGATATTACTAGTGTACAGACTTTTGCTGAATGATGTTAACAATAACACTTTCAATCACAAATGGATATTATTTAACTCTAAAAAAGCTGGTGTCCTTAGAGAACTTTCTATTTTCTGTAATCTAATCATGAATTTTTTCAAATTCTCTGGTTCATATATTGATATATTATAAAGCTTTTTTTAATATGTACATTACTGTAAATCCATCATCTTGTTATAATTATTATAATTATATTAAATTTTGTATGGATGTATTTTCATATGCCGTACATTACGGTCTGAGTGTAAATACAGTTCAGTTCAGGTGGTTACGTAACCGGTGTAAAATAGTTTAATAAAAGAACTGAGAACGTAAATGAAAAAATAAGTTTCCATTGAAAAGTAATTCCAGACAGACGTTGTTATTTTCTAGATGTGCGTTTTATAACTAATTTTCATTTGATTTTATTATGTTGATATATGCTTTGATATTATGTGTTTATATTAGACTGCTTACTTAATCTAATACATTACTGTAAACCATAGATTATGGTAAGAAACATAACAGATGAATAACATTTATGAAATACAAAAGATTTAAAATACTTCATTATGTAGATGATGTCACAATTTAAAACAGAGTATTTAAAATACGATTTTGTCGCATTCAGAGAAATGTGAGTTATTACTGTTACTCTGATGATGTGTTTGAAGTATTTCTTTATGATTGTTTTATAATGTACCTGAATACTGAACGTATGTAGTACATTTATTTAGTTTATGAACGAAATACGCAAAATATAATGTGTAAACAATGTCGAATACGAAATAGGAAAAATATATAACACCTAAGGTAAATATAATGCAATATGCATTATGACCGTCATTATGACCCTCATTTTGACCCTCATATATATATATATATATATATATATATATATGCCCATCCTGTGTATCATTATATATTTTTCCATACTGTAATGACTATAAACAGTGGCTAGATAAAAAGACATAATGTACTAGAAATATTTCCATGTTTTCGCTCAAAATTATAGGTTTTTCAGAGGGAATTGTATTTGCTTTATTTG
>CM022665.1:21970-76970 GCA_012295275.1 Chrysomallon squamiferum | reverse complement strand
TATGTACACATACAAACTGTTTTTTCTAAAGCGGTTTTCTTTGCTTTTCTGTTTATTCTCAGCTCAGTCTTTCGTAAATAAAAAAGTAGGATACAAAAGGGAAGTTCACATATACAGCTAACAAATAGGCTGGCTTACAATAACGTAGTTCTGCCATTGTGAAATATTACTGTCATAATCGCAAAACAGCGGAGTTGTTGTCGGCACAAATACAAAAGTTTAACGGAAAGGTTAGCGTTTAGTCGTCACAGTTCATAATCACATTCATTAAAACTGTTCATAGCCTTAAAAAGTTTCATACCAGTAGCTACCTTCTAATTTGTTAATAGTTAGTAAAATTGACTACAACCGCTTAATATAGTTCGTATTCGGTTTACCTCACATTTCGATCAACAATTAAAAAGCATATGACGTGTTTTTAAGTATAAATTTTAATTTTAATAAGGAATTATGCTGCAATTATCAAACGTCCGTATGAAGTTAGATACGATCCATATACTCAGTCTGTGTAGAAGCTGAACAACAAGGACATGTTACACTGCGTGGCACGTAATCTCAAAGGAGAACTCGAAGTACTCCAACTCGCCATCGATCGGTTACAGTCGTTTAACCTCGACTCCCGATGACGTCACTGGATGTAACATCCCGGAGAAATCTCAGCTACGTCACTGGATATGTTTATTATATCTCCATTAACAGACAGATACTTAAAAACAAACATCCAAGTTACAAACATCGAGCGTATATGCATATTGTTGTTGTTTGCTATAATATTATTATCATAGTTTTCTTTTAAGGATAACATTTATTCATTAAAATACTAGATTGAATACGTAGATTTACAGAGAGTGTGTAAATAAACAGTGATTTTATATATGATGTTTGTCGAATTGTAATCAATACACATTGCATAGCTACTTCACATAAACACCCACACATTTTCATATATTCATTTATATCTACCTATATAAAAGTGTACACACCATAAAGAGATATACATACTGACATTCAGATAAAACTATGTTTATATATCTACATATATACATATATATACACACATATGCACATACACACATTACACACACATGTTTCATATTACTGTAAATACGTATTTAATCTGTAAGTTATTTATAGTGGGACACAACACTAAAACCACGCTTGAAACTGTCTAATAAATTCTTTACTTTAAATTAACTACACACGAAGACAAACGCGCACATACCTACAAGCATACAGAGACATACACCTATTATTTAACATTTATGTATAAGTTGTAACTTCCTTTGGATAACCTGGAGTTGTTTTATTGTTATCTTATTTTATTATTAATAAAGAATGAGAACCACTGAAGAATCGTGTAGACACATTTTTGATTACATATTTTCATGGCAAATTAAATATTTTAAAGCATTTGGTTTGTACTGCCATGGGTTCATTCTAGTAAGATAATCTCTTGTAAATTTACGATGTCCATAATTATATGGCAGTGTATTTATTCGTTAACCCACGTACCCTCTTTAACAATAAACAAAAAAATGTACGAGAAATTAGTACAAATGCTAGATTCCAGAGAACAAAGCACACATGACACATCGAAATGTATATCGATCAAATCAGTAGGAGTCTACATTAACATAATAGGTTATAAATATATACAGCAGTGTATTCAGAACAATAATAAAAGTAACTACTGGTGTTCAGTCAAGTGCTTGTTCACTGGTAGAATTAATTTTTAAATAGTTTTATGATAAGAATGATACATTGTAAAAAGTATTATTTTAGTGTTGTTCATTGTAGAAAACTGTAACAAGAAATAAAATAGTTTGAAAAAATAAAAATGTCGTGTTTTTGTTACGAATGATATATTTCTATGTTATTATTTCCATCATCATCATCATCATTATCATAATTATTATTATTATTATTAACAAAAATTAACATTATTATTGTAATTGTTGTTGCTATTGTTATTATTATTATCGTTATTGTTATTGTTGTTGTTGTTGATGCTGCAATTGTTATTATTGTTGTTGTTTTTATTATTGTTATCAAGGACGTATCAGATAACTTTACCATAAAATCAGCTCAGAGATATCAATGGAGTTTAATATAAAGTGATTCCTGGGCCCCACCCTTCAGGCTACGCCCTGCGATACTTGATATACCTTACATACATTACTGAACAGTGTGCGTGTGTGTGTGTGTGTGTGTGAGAGAGAGAGATAATAAATTAC
Source organism: Chrysomallon squamiferum (assembly GCA_012295275.1). NCBI lineage: Eukaryota > Metazoa > Mollusca > Gastropoda > Neomphalida > Peltospiridae > Chrysomallon > Chrysomallon squamiferum. Next base: position 74,736 of record CM022665.1, on the reverse strand, counting down.
ATGATCACGCTAACTAACTTTATGTATTTGTTTGTTTGTTATTTTAAGTATTTTACAATTACAATTAAAATGGTTTTATTTTATAAATGAGGATGGGAAACCGGGCCCTTTTATCAAAAAGCTAAGTTGTTTATTGTTTTTCTTATTTTATTTTTACTTCCTTTCTGCCCTAAAAATTCGTTGGAGATGTCACAATTAAAAATAATTAACCGATATTTTTAAAAGAAGTTCAAATTACATACAATTATGTACTTGTGTGTGTATGTATCTGTGTGTGTGTGTGTGGGGGGGTGTGGGTGTGTGGGGGGAGAGAGACAGAGATAATAAATTACATGACCAAGATAAATAACTTTATATATTTGTTTGTTTGTTTATTTCAAAATGTTTACTTGTTTGTTTTTCTTATTATATTTTCTTTTTCCTTGCTTTCTACCTTAAAAATGTTTTTTTAGTTACCTTCTTACTTTCCTTTAATTCTCTTATTTATTATTATTAGCATTATTATTAACAGTATGATTATTATTATTATTATTATTATTATTATTATTATTATTATTATTATTATTTTTATTATTATTTTAATACTTGGTCAAGAAACGTGTTTATTTTATGTTGTTCGTCTTCCTTTTAAAAATGTTTTCGTTGGGGAAAATGTCGAAATTAAGAATAATTAACCGATGTTTTTAAAACAAGTTAAAACTGCAATACATATAACAAGGAGAGAATATCTTGTGAATATATATGGTTCTAATTTAAACAATACATATTTTAGACTGTACTGAACAATTCAACAAAATAACATATGATATTTGACGATTTTAACCATCTGAAATCACAACAAAAAATTACCAAGAACTTGAAATTATATGATTTAAAAGATCTATTTACAAAACTGTATTGTAATCTTCTAAAATAAAAAAAGGAAAAAAGAAAAAAGGAAGAAGAAGAAAAGAAAAAGGAAACTCAGTAATAAGAAAAAAGAACTTGGTCCTCTCGGTTATACTTTTAAATTTAAACTTAAGTCAATTTAAAAAAGATAGAGGAGAGTGGAAATTTAATTATTCTTTATTATTGATTATTTATTATATAAGTAAAAAGAAAACAGAAAGCAATAAGAAAAATAACGAATCTGTACGCGGTGCCAGTCTATAACTTAGAAGACTTAGATTTACAACCCCGAAAGATGAAATCAAGTTTTCAATCAAAAATCGGTTCAGAAATGTTGCTAATGTAAATAAGAGCGTAAGTTCATCTTTCTCTGTATTTAAGAAAAAGAAAAAAATATATATATAAAAAAATAAATAAATAATGTTTGCGCCTACGTCAACTTTTACTAGAATAAAATATAATGTACTCAGGTAAATAAAAAAAATAAAAAAATAAATAAGTTAAATTAAATTAAATTAAACTAAATTAAATTAAATTATGTTTGTTGCCTAGATTATGATATTTTTCTTATTAGCGGTTCAAAGTCGCCAAGTTTATTTATATCACTTTGTACACGTAATTTCAGTCACGTGATCGTTACGACATAGAAACGACTCAGATTGTTGTCTGTTTCTAATGTATCGATGTGTCTGAGCTGTTCTTTACGGAAATAATTTGATTCGGAATTTAGGTAAGTTTACAAAAACTTTAATAACGGTTTTATGTATCTAGTAAGTTATGAGATTATTCTCAATAAGTGTTAGATTTCTGGAATGTTAACAAATTTATTTATATCACTTTTGTACACGTAGTTTGAAAACGTGATCGTTACGAGGTCGAGAAAACCCGTATACATTGTGTTGTCTATTTTTAATATATCAAAGAGTTTGAGCTGTTCTTTATAGAAACAATGTTACTGGGAATTTAATTAAGTTTATAAATATTTTAATAAAGGTTTTCTCTATCTAATAATTTATGCCTGTAAATATATATTTATTTCGGTAGATAGATTTATGTTCTTTTTAAATGTATGAAACTGATTTTAACATTACCTCCTTGTTTACTTTGTGTAAATGTTCAGAGCTAATAACGAACATTTTCTCGTCGATTTTATTCGATTCAGTGAGTGACGTAAAACATTCGATTGTATAGATAATAGGCACGTAGACCTTGGATTTAGTTAAGAGTTTAATAACATGACCTGTGTTTGAAATAATAATTAGGTTTTAACATATATTATTATATTCAGATAATTTGTTACAAACAATACCTGAAGGTCATAAATTTTGACCCGTTTCTGTCCCTACACTTTTGAATATCATTTTTATTAATAGGAGTTTATAGCGTAAATGCTAAAACAAATATTTAAAATTATTAGATTTATGTTGCTAACTTCATAAAATATTTTCGTGTTATTTCTTTCGTTTCTGAAACCGAAACCTCTGTCGCTTACAACGGACTAAAATATTTCCGGGAACGTTCGAGAACTGTGTATATAATTATTTACCACAGATTAAATTCGTTTGAAAAGAACCCATTTTCTCCTGCAGGAATTTTCTGAGCTTGTTAGTCTCCGACAAAGAAAGAAAGACGAGTCATATAAATTTGCATTCATTTGAATATATTCTACGTTTTATCAGATTTTAGATCTCAAACATACAATTTGTGAATAATATTTACAGCTATAAAATGTCATAGTAGTATTCTACAATGCTAAACAGGCCAGCTGGAAATAGGGTGACCAAGGCTCCAGTGATGTTAATTCTAAAATGTTTATTTTAATTTCATATTACAGAAGTAGAGATCTAAAAGATAAACAGACGAAAATGGGAATGTCAAACTGTTCGTGGACGCTGCACTACAGTACAAAGTCACTAAAAGTGAAAAACACAGGAGATTCATGTAGAGGTAAACTTTTTAGTTTAATGTTTTCTTAACTGTGATGAAAGAACACACAGTTTTGTTTGATAAGTTGTAATTTATAAACTGAACGTTATCAGATTAAACTGGTGGTAAGTTCAGCAGCAATTTACTTTTGAATAAGAACATAACTGTCTAATTCTACTCTGGAAGGATGTCTCACTTGAGGACGGTTATCTCGTAATTTTAGTAGCTCACACGACCCTACCACGCGTGTCTTTCAATAAACATACAAACATCAACATCTAGAACGTTTTTTTAATTACTGAATATGTATTAAGTGTCTTTGTTGCTTCCTTATTCACAAATGTATCATGAAGAGTTATCTCAGAACTTCATTAATGTCCTGGTCCAGAATATTAATTTAACATTGTATGCAGGTTTTGTTTTGTACGCACTTCTATTGTGATGTTTTGAACAGCATTTAATAGGGAACAAGTTCTCTGTAGCATGATTTTCATTAGTTCACGGGTTAAACCTGTAATTTCAGAAATATAGATAAACATAAAATGTGCAAAATTAACATCAGCTAACGTTTATTTGAAAATAATTATTTTTCACCTATTATATTTCTGTAGTAGTCATTCAAATTAGAAAAATGCACAAAGTCACAGACAGACAAACTATTTGACAAGGAAACCAGGACATTAATGAAACTTCGAGATTACCTTTTACGATAAATTTTGAAACAAGGAAGTGAAGGAGACATTTGTCTGACTTGCAATATTTCGAAATCACTGAGTGATATTCATTAATTAAAATACGTTATAGATATTGATGCTTGTATCTTTATTGAAAGATATGAGTTACGTAAAAATCAGGGTAGCGTCCTGTAAGCTACTGAAATTGCGAGATATCAATATTTTAATGCTATACTGTTTTATTGGGTGTATGAACCGTGTATGTAGCCAATTATTTCTTTGTTTCATAGTTAGTGTTTCAAAAAAACAACAACAAAAAAACAAATCATACTTCTTACTGAATTTACGAAAGTAAAGTAAAGCTACTTTTACGTTGTGGCTCGTAATAAATATAAAAGAAGTTCGTTTTACATATTATCTGAAGATAGTAAAACTAGTTAAAACCTAATTACTATTTCAAAAATCAACGAAAAAAACTTCTTTATCTTCGAAAATTTACACAACGTAAACACGGAAGTAATATTAAAATCCCTTTCGTACATTCAAAAAATATAGATTTATTTACAGACATAAATTACTAGTCACAGAAAACTATTATTAAAATGTTTATCAACATACCTAAATTCCTAATCAAATTATTTCTTTAAAGACACATCGATAAAAATGGACAACAAGACGTATCTGGGTCGTCACTATGTCGTAACGATCACGTGATTGAAATAAACTGTAAAAAAAAAGGGTTATGAATACACTGGGCGACTTTCCACTGAACCGCTAATAAGAAAAATATCATAATACAGGCAACAGACATTATGTTATGTAATATTATTTATTTATTTATTAATTTATTTCCTTGTACATCATACTAGGGAATTCGCTAAACCTAGATGACGTTACGCGAATTCCTTTGTTTTTCAAATTGTACATAATGAGCTTTAATATTATTTAGATAAATTAACAAAAGTCTTCATTAAATGTCATTAAAATATAATACTGTAATTGTGTTATGTTACTAATATTTGTTTTAGATATATAAAACAAATAAAACAGTGCGTTAATCGATACGCGCGTTTCCATTTTTGTTTTTTTTTGTGTGTGTGTGCTGCGAAGTAACCGTTCACTTCAACAAACGATTATGCTTTCAGGAAGTTCATACAAATAAACCAATGAGCATTCATTTTGAAGGAAAATCCTGTCTGCATTACGTGATCACAGTGAAAACAACGTCAGAGTTATTTTTAACCTGTAATCGTTCGAAGAAAGAAGCAAAAACTAAATTTTCCTGGAATAAAATGTAATTAAATTAATATCACTATTCCTATTATGTAAATAAATATCTCCTGAACAAGTATATATTAGTTCTAGATCAAAATAATGTTGGGTTGAAGTACTACTTGCAAAGTTCTTGAACCGAACACACGGCGAACAAATATTAAAATGGAGTATTTTTCGTCTGCAATAGTGAAAATATCTTGTATAATTCAGAAGACGATTAAATTAAATTCATATTCCTATTATGTAAATACATATCTCCCGAACAAGTATATATTAGTTCTAGATCAAAATAATGGTGGGCTGAAGTACTACTAGGACAGTTTTTGAACCGAACACAAGGCGAACATGTACTAAATGGCGGATTGTTCGTCCGCAGTAGTGAAAATAGCTTGTATAATTCAGAAGACGATTAACTGCCATTATGTAACCACTGACTTGAAAATGCAAAATCTAATTTTGTTTAATGCTATTTATTTTATGTATGAATAATTTTTGATATTTAATAACATTTTGGCGTAATTTATGAAAATATCAACCCCCTTCAATACTGTAATGGAACGCTCCGCTGCTCTCTTTCAAAATGACTGGCAAATTTATTCCATATTTGTTAGGGGTGTTGGGTTGTTAGTTGTATTGTACTTGTAGGGGCTGGAAACAATTCATTCGTCTATTGGTTTTACATTATTACACTTTTTATTATTAAAATCAAATATAAGTATACTTTATACTCCAAACAATACATAATTATTTATCTTTATCAAGTAGGGATCAACTATGTATAAATTTGTTTTTAAATGTTACGGGAGCAATACACTATTTTCACTTTCTGTGTTGAGAGATGGGTCCGTGCAGTGTCAATGTCATTACATTGGATAACATAATGTTCATAGTTGACTTTCAAAGTGTTTGTTTTAATAGCATTTACAATTTGACATCTGGATAGAAATTGTTGAAACTAGAAACGTAAATGTACAAGAACAGCAAAACATTTGACATTTCTTGTGCTGCGTTTGTTTCTAGACGTAACGTAATTAAGGGCACACTTTTTCTCATGTTCGGACATTTTAGCATCTTTGATTTGACGTAGCTCACAAACAACTTATCCAGTTTACAAAATTGCTAATCGTTTCTTTTGATGTTCTGCTTCAAATGATATTTTGTAATTATACTAATGTGCCGTGTATAAAATATAATAATATTAAAATATATTACTTTAAGTACAGTAAAAATACACCGATCTTTATTTTTATTACAGCTACTGCAGTTTATTTTCTTTGAATACTCTTCCTATTAAACAGTAGTCAATCTGGAATCTTTGGATTTTCCTGTACGTTGTCCATAAAACCAACTCTGACAGGAATAAAGCTGATCTAAATGGTAGCACAATAACAAGAACAGATTATGTATAATATTCTGTATTTACAAAGCCCACTTGCAAAACTAAACTTTTCATATTGTGTCTAACAGTAACTTTTGTTATCGTCCTGTGAAAACTGGTTAAAGGTTTCACAGATACCCTCGCATAAATAAATAAATAAATAGTCTATCTAAATTATAAGATACCAGTAGAATTTCATTTGACGATTCGTAAGCACATTGCTTCTGTAAACAGCTCAAACACATCGATATTTCGTTTAATTTTCTCATATGATTATATACTCTGTTGTCCAACGTTACAGGAAATATTTTATTCCGTTGTAAAAACAGAGGTTTCGATTTCAGAAAAGAAAGAATGAACACGGAAATATTTCCTAATGTTAGCAAAATAGAACCGATAATTTTAAATGTTTGTCTGAACACTCACTCTATACATCCCAACTATTATTAAGAGTGGTGATACACATTGGTCAGTATTTGCGACCTTTTGGTTGTCGTTTAGAACAAAAACAAACAAATTTTTTTTTCTCTATTATTATAATATAATAAAATATGTTAAAACGTAATTATTATTTCAAACACTGGTTATGTTATTAAATTCTTTAACTAAATTCAAGGTCCACGTGTTCAAGCTGGTATTTCTACCTTATCAGTATCATCAAGTTTTGTTTCTACTAAACACAAAATATCATACTGATTAAAAACGTTTTAAAATTCTGGTATATACAGTTTAGTTTTCAAGCGGAAAAGATTTAAAAATACAATATTTACAGAGACAGAAGTGTTAACTGTGTTTGTGTGACAGTGGTTGTTAGATATTTCAGTCAGTTCATCTTGACTGACGCCAGTGTTGATCTCCGGCTGTTCTAGGCACGCTGTTCCGTCTCTGAGGAGAAACTATGGACACGCCTGTCTGGATTTACAATTTGTAATCTGTGGATGTTCGATTCGTGATGTCTGTCTTGTGTCTGAGTATCTAAGTACCATCGACTTCCTTCAATAAAAAGTCTGTCAACTACTAATGTCACACGCAGTCCATGTTTTCAATAAACTTTGACCATAAACGTTTTCTGCGTTCCACAATCTCGCGAGGAAACTGTCCACTGACACCAAATTAAAATGAATTAAAATTCAACATATCGTCATAATAATAATAATAATAATAATAATAATAATAATAATAATAATATTAATAATAGTAATAATAGTAATAATATTAATAATAAAATAGAAAAATAATAATAATAATAATAATAATAATAATAATAATAATATTAATAATAGTAATAATATTAATAATAAAATAGAAAAATAATAATAATAATAATAAAAACGGTCAGAATCAGATTAACACAAGAAAGCTTGCACAGTGGCTAGGATTATCTCTCTACAAAGTGGACATCTTCGCAGTCTGGACGCACAATCTTCACAGCAACAAAGATGACCGCAGGGCAGGAAAACCATTCTGCTGTTGTTTTGAAGACAAACTTTGCAGATGAGTTCTTCATTGTCATCCAGCAGGGAATCTGTTAAATATCAAAGAGTACGTAATAAAAACAATATAATTCTTGTACGTTAAGTAATGTGTATATTTTGTAACAAAGAACAGTTTAAAATAAATCAAATGACTTTTATACTTTGTTACACATAACCTTTGTAAACAAATAGCTTGTAGGTTTTATCATAAAAGTAAAAGCTTTGCGAATATACAAAAAGGTTTACTGTATTTGTTTCTTTCTTAAATATATCAGATATCAGTACTACTAGTACTACAACTACTACTACTAATAATAATAATAAATGGAACACCAGTAACATCAGTGACAACAACAATAATATCATAATCAGTAATGAATAAATAAATGAATAAATAAATAATAACTAAAATGAACGAATAAAGTGTAATAATAGTAATATTAATAATAATAAATGCAATAACAACGATAACAAGAAAAAATACAGTAATAATGATAACAACAATATCAATATTATTAATGATAACAATAACAACAATAATAGATAAACGAACAAGCAAGCAAGGAAACAAACAAATAAAATGTAGTGAAATAAAACTGCAATATACCTTCAGTTGCATGTTCTGTGTTTCTTGTGGTTTCGATAAATTCATCACTCCTTCCTTCAGAAACAACGAACCCATCAGCTATACGAAAAGAATGAAAACAAATATTTATAATATTAATTCTACTGACGTGATCTCATTTAAAATGTTACTTTGTGGGATGTAAAGTATTAAATACTTTTATCTTCACATTAATTGGTGACACTGTGCAATCTATAGAATTTTGTTGGTAAATCGAGAATTTTGTTAAAGTTAAAACTTACCTTGACGTGTTTTAATTCCAAGACGTTCAAAAGTAGGTCGACAATCATTTAAAATATCCATCACTTGGTTATAGTTAATCTAAAATAAATTTTAAATAATAATAATAATAATGACAAAAGATGATTCATCAAAAATTGCAAACTAAACTTAATAAATATCGAACTTACTAACCAACTATCAAACTAAATAAATAAATAAAAATGTTCAAAGGCAGAGAGAGAGAAAAGATTAGAAATGTGAATTAAATTTATGAAACTTCTGAATTCCTTGTGAGAAAACAAATATATGTAGTTATACAAGTTTAATAATTACATGGTAAAGCTAAAAATGGCACCTAGTTACCTCCTCTTCATTTTCATTCATTTCTTGAACCAAATCAACAAAGCTGTCTCCCTTCACCTGTCTGATGAAATCGCATCGTGGAAACCATCTGGCATGTTCCACGTAAGGGTTATCTCCCTGCATTCAATTTCTAAGTCCTCCGCCACAGTAAAAGCAGGACGTGCTGTCACGTGAATTACCTGTGTATACATGAATGTGCTTGTTCATAACTGTTAACATTTCATCTGACACACACACACACACACACACACACACACACACACACACCAAACATATACACAAATTATTATATGCAATAACAACAAAATAAAATAATACACCAAAGAAATTATGTTTGTGCGTGTTTATTTTTGTGTTTTATCTTTTTAATAATAAGAACAAAAGGAAGAGCTTTAGAAATTACATTTTCCAATAAAAACACAGAATAATTTCATGAATTAAAATTAAAGTATGCTGTTCCACCAGATTTTCAGATGACTTTTTATTTATTTATTTATTTATTTTTGTTTCATTTTATTTTGTTTGGAATCTTTATGTTTTTGTTTTTTGCATGTTATTTTGTCTGTAACAATAATCAGTTCCCTGTTACTACTCAAATGTATTTCATGCTGTAAGAATTAAAAATATCAAAGAATTTCAAAAGACATTAAAAAACTTCACGTTTATTTATGTCAAAAAAGTCAAATGATTATTAAAATACTGAAGTATTCAAATGAATATCAAAATATCAAAAATTTCAAATACCTACCAAAATGTTTAAATTAGAAATAAAGATTAAAATGCTGCAAATTTAATTTCACTCTTAAAATGCCAAAGATTCTCTAAGATTAATAAAATATCAAACATTTTAAATATCTACTGAAATGTCGAAGACATCAAGTGACTATTGAAATGTGAAAGATTTCAAATGACTATTAAAATGTAAAACAATTCCAGTAACTATTAAAATGTTGTGTTTTAAGTTAACATTGAAATTAATATTGTCATTAAAATGTGAAGATTTGTAATTAAGTAGCAGTAACACTAACCAGAGAAGAAAAAACCGGCTTCTGCGAGCTCTCTCTGAGACTGGTTGTCAGGATGTGGCCATCGGTTTTGAAAAGACAAAATACGTCGTTGTACGTCGACGTACTCGGGGTGACGTGGTGCATGCAATGTCGGGGCTGATGTAGAGGAGCTTCCAGACATAAAACCAGACAGCTGAAGGATTGGTAAATTACTGAGACTGAGCTGTGAAGAACTTTGATGAGAATCATTAGAGGCAACAGCATCACCACTGATAGAACTCTCACCGGTAAAAGAAGGAATTGTATCATTAACAGCAAATGAAACAGTATTTTTAGCCATATCACTGGTGTTAACAGCAGATGTTTCAGAGACTCCAAACACTTCATTGTCACTAACTGAACTTTCAGACTCGCTCCGATTACGAAGTGTGTCACTTTGAATAGCAGAAAATTCCGATACTGGTACAGTTAATCTGCCCAGGAATTCTTGTAGTCTCTGCTCATCATTCTCACTTACCCGAATCGGCTCATTTTCTTCCTCTCCCAGGACAAATCTACAGCTTGGAGAGATTTGTCTGTGAACTGCCATTGGGCTATCTCCAGGTCTCCAGTGATCATAGCTCTGACCACAGCTGAAGCAGACACCGCAATCACCAGTCCCAGTGAAGTAGAATCCAGCAGCTGCAAGACGACTTGGCCAGGCTGAGGTTAGAGAAAATCCTAAGTAAGTCGCATATCGGTCCCACTCCCTCCTGTATCTGACAGTGTCTGAAGGTTCTGTCCTTAATTCATCATTTCTCATCATTCCATTTTGATTTCTCTGGTTACCAGGAACGGCTGATTCTGTTTCCGCGAAAACTTCCTGTTGCAGTTCATTCTCATCAGTGTTTTCATGTATTATTTTGTTAGTTTCAACAACATTTGATCTTGTTAGGTCACTACTCAGCTGTTCCGATTGATTAGTATCAATATTTGTACCTTCTGATTCATTCACCTCAACAGTTGTATGTTCTGATTCACTGCTATGAATTCTTGCAATTTCTGATTCATGTCCATCAACTGCACCTTCTGCAATAATTATTGCAGCTTCTGGTTCATTTATGTCAACTCCTGCAGCATATGATTCATTTCTATAAATGGCTGCACCTTCTGATACATTTCTATCAACTACTGCAGATTGTGATTCATTTGCAGCAGCAGTTTCATCGTCCGATTTATATCCGTCAGTTCTTTCAACTTCCGATTTATTTCTATGAATAGCTGCACATTTTGAGTCAATTCCATCAATTACTGAAGCTTCTGGTTCATTTCTATCAATTCTTACAGCTTGTAATTCATTTCCATCCATGCTTGCAGCTTCTGATTCATTTCCATCAACAGCTGCAGCTCCTGAATCACTTCCATCAACAGTTGCACCTTCTGATTCAGTTCCACGAACTGCACCTTCTGATTTACTTCCATCATTAGTTGCAGCTTCTGATTCATTTCCATGAATTTCTGCAGCTTTTGATTGATTTTCTTGAATACTTGTAGATTCTGATTTATTTATACCAGGATATGCAACTTCTGATTCATGTCTATCAACAGTTGAATCTGTTGATTCATTTCTATCAGTTGTTGTAGTATCTGATCCATCTTCTTCAATAGTATCAGCTTCTGAACCCACTTCTTTCGAATCAGTTCCTTCTCTTTTTTCTGACTTTCCACCATTACTCACGTTATTTGGATTATTCTCAAAACTGTTAAGAATGTTCGAATTCTTCACTTTTGAATCTGGAACAGACGTTTAAGATAAATTCAAAACAACATAGTGCACAATCAGTTATGATTTCTTTTTTTTTTTTTTTTTTTTTTTTTTTAGAAAAGATCCATACATGACTTCGAAATAATTTGAGATTTTTGGTACATGTATACATGTTTACATAAAGATACAAAAAAGAAAAATAAATAAATAAATTTAAAATCGTTCAAAATATAGGTAAGATGTTGAATTAATATTCCGTTTCAATTCATGTGTAATCTCTATAATTTCAGAAATACAAATAAATAAAAAATGTGTAAAATTAACAGCAGTTTGCGGATATAGGAAAATAATTATTTATTAAATAACAGTTATTCAGATTAGAAAAATGAACAAAGACACAGACAGACAAAGTATCTGATAACGAAACTAGGACATTAATGAAACTCCGAGGTTACATTTTATGATAATTTCTGAAAAGAGGAAATGACTGAGACATTGCTGATTTGTTTTAGCACGTAGTCTATAAACTTTTAACTGTTACTGAGAACGATATTCAATAATGGGCGACACAAACGGGTCAATATTTGTGACCTTTTCGTTGTCGCTCGTAACAAATACAAAAGAAGGTAGTTTCTTCTCTTATCTGAATGTGGTAAAATAGGTTAAAACGTAATCATTATTTCATAAACTGTCATGTTAATAAGCTCTTTAACTAAATGCAAGGTCCATGTCCATTTTACTGGAGTGTTTGAATCGAATAAAACCATGGGAAACCACTTCAAACACAACTGATCTGGAGACGAGATTTTGTTTTCAAAAACACCACGCAGAAATTAATACTTCCTAAAATCTGCGTGTTCGTGATTTTACTGCTCATTTAATGCGTATTGTTAAAAAGAAACAACAAAACATATGCAGGTCGTCTCTGCATCTTATTTTATTTTATTTAACCAAATGCAAGGTCCATGTCCATTTTACTGGAGTGTTTGAGTCGAATTAAACCATGGAAAACGCTTCAATATTTGATATAAAATTTACAAAGAGGAAGTAATGTTAGAATGTGTTTGAAAAAATCAGCGTATTTACAGACATAAATATCTGATTACTGGATATAGAAAACTGTTATTAAAATGTTTATCAACCTGCCCAAATTCCTAATCAAATTATTTCTGTAAAGAACGACTCAAACACATCAATATGTTAAAAAGAGAAAACAAAACATGTAGGTCGTCTCTGTGTGGTAACGATCACGTGACTCAAATTACGTGTACAAAGTGACATAAACATGGCGACTTTCCATTGAACCACTGATACGGATACGGAAAAATCTCATTTTATTTTATTTCATTTCACTTCATTTTATTTATTTATATCCTAGTTAACTAAATATTAATAGTACTACAACTAGGTATATTGTTTACATGATGAACTTTCTTATGCCTTAATAAGACGAACTCACAATTGAATATTTTCTAGATGTTATTATAATTCCATTTTTATTACTTTAACTCTCTTTTCATAAATCTAAAAAGATTTTTCTGATAAACAAATATAAATATTTGTAATATTTTCATGTACGTTATACTCAGTGAACTAATTTGCCACGCATAAAATATAATATTAAAATATATTACTTTATTACAGTAAAATTACACTAATCTTCATTTATATTACAGTTACTGCAATTTATTTTGTTTGAATACGCTTGCTGTTAAACTGTGGTTAATTTTGAATTTTTCGATTTTCCTGTACGTTGTCCATAAAACCAACTTTGACACGAATAAAAGTGATCTAAATGGTGACACAATACCAAAAACAGATTATTGATGATATTCTGAAAACGCAGAGGAGACTTGCAAAACTGTAAACAGTTTCTATTGTGTCTAACAGAAGCTTTTGTTACCGCCCCGTAGAAAAATATCATAGGTTTCATCTTTCAGTTCCAAATCTAAATGTTCTAAGTTATAGACTAATACCCCTTACAGACTTGTTATTTTTTTTTAATGTTTTCTTTTTACTTATTTAACAAAGAAGGTACATCAAATATCGCACGTGCCCAGGGATTAGCTTCAGGGATGGGGTTCACAGAGCACTGTCTATTAAACTCCACTGAAAAGTTATCTGACACTAATGACCCTTAACAAACAAACAAATATATAAAGTTATCTGGCTTGGTCATGTAATTTAGAATATTACATAGATACGACAAAAATGCATACACACATACATACATACATACATACATGTACATACATACTTTCATACATACAAATGCACATAAATAGGCTTATACACATAAACATACATACATCGGTACATACATATGTACATGCATTCATACACAGACATACGTACATATATACACACACTCGCACAAACAAACACATACATATGCACACACGCAAGCACACATATATACATAGGTACATTCATACATAGATACACACATACATACGTACGTATATTCATATATAATCATACATACATACATACATACAGACGCACCAATAATAGTCAGTAATGTATGTAAGGTATATGAAGTATCGCAAGTGCACAGAGCATAGCTTGAGGGTGGGGCCCAAAGATCATTTTCTACTGAACTGCACTGGTATTTCTGAGCTGATTTTATGGGAAAGTTATCTGATCTTAATATGAGCGCAATTCAGAATAACAACAACAACAGCAGCAACAGCAACAATAATACTAATAATTAAGATGGAAATGACATAAAAATATATCATTCTACTGAACACATTTTTATTTTTTCAGACTATTTTATTTCTTTTTAAAGATTTCTACAATGAACAACACTAAAACAATATTTTGTACAATTTATCATTCTGAAAACAAACAGGTTTTAAAAATGACCAAACCATTGAATGAAACAACTTATAAAAGTCGTTATGTATAACATGGTAGCATATCATAAAACTGTTCAAAAATTAATTCTACCAGTCAAACATTCACTAACGAATAAATATACTACTATATAATTATGTACATCAAACATTTACAAGAGGCTATATTACTAGAGCGAACTCATGGCAGTGCAAACCAAATGCTTTAATATATTCTATTTTCCATGAAAATACGTAATCAAAAAATGTGTCAAAATGATTGTTCCTCGATCTCATTCTTTGTCATAAGAAACCAGTGATAATTTTCTAAGGGTAGGTATCACTATAAATAGTTTAGAGCCTAATCAAGTGGACTCTGTATACTGAGGATATTATATAGAATCTTTATTGTTGTTATGTACCATTTAGATCAGTTTTATTCGTGTCAGAGTTGATTTTGTGGACAATGTACAGGAAAATCCAAAAATTCCAAACTGACCACTGTTAAATAGCAAGTGTATTCAAAGTAAATAAACTGCATATAAAGATTAGTGGATTTGTACTTTCAGTATTCTCCTAGCATTCAATTCTTCATAGTTGTTGTGGAGATGTTTATCTTCCGTTTACTTCTCACATGTTTCCTTTCATTCTCAAACCAAGTTCATAATAAAAGACCCTAAAGAAAATTAAAAAATGTTACGATTAAAATAAAAATAATATTCAGTTTTATTAATTATATTAATGTGCACTGTACAATTTGCCATGTAAAATGAAGGTTTGTTGTGATTCAAATGGGATGGGTTGTGATTTAATTATTTGGCATTTTTCTGGTCAACAAGTCTAGTTTAACATGTAAAGTAATAGAAAAAAATATATAGTTTACTTAAAAAATTTAAATTTATCATTGATAATAGTTTCATTCACTGGAAACAAAAGCAAATTGTTATTTAAATGTTATCGAAAGTATTGACAGGGGACATCTGACGTTAACATGAGTTTGAATAAATCAAATATGAAGTATGGACATAAATAATTTTACAAAGTAACATTCACTTTCTTGTTTTTAATTTATAAATGTTTCATTTAAAACATTAATATGTCTGTATGTATGTACTACAGTTACTAAATCAAAAAATATGCTCTAACAAATTGACTCACTTTCTGGATAATGGTTGACTTCTCATATCTGACTGAATATTTCAGACAAAATTCTTCATCTGTTTTTGTCAGCTCAGAGTAGCAGACTCTCTCCTGGGCTGATCTGGTATTGGATTGTTTAGATTACTGATTCTGAAGGAATTTAAAATAATAATAATAAATATAAAGTAAATAAAAAAATTAATTAAAAGGAAACTACAAAAAATGATACCTAAAAGGTAATAATAAAAAATAAATAACATCTGTGTATCTATTTATCTGTCTATATTCAAAGCAAAAAAATAAATATATAATATTTATAAAAAAGAGAAAACAATCGTCTTTTGATCCGAATGTCTCACCTGAATCTATGTTCATACGTTTTTATTCGCTTCATACTAATCTTTTTAAACACAGTGCTTGAAAAACCTACATGTAATGAACAGTCAGTTAATTCTGTTGTATTAATGAAAACAGTTGAGGAAGCTTTCCTGTTTTCATGTGATCAGAGACAGCATGACATTTTTATTTTCTCCAGCACTGCTTCAGTACAGCTGATCCTCAATAGTAACATTTAAAATGTTTATCTGAAATAAATTCTATTTAATTTAAACAAATATTTATAACTATAACAATAAACTAAGTAATTAAATAAATAAAAAAAATAAAAGTAAAATAAAAATGAAAAAATAAACAAATAACAATAACAATAACTAAAATTAATAAAAGTAATTTAAAAATTCGAAAGCCCTACAAAATACATAAACAAGTACAACATCTATTAAAATAAAAAATTCTGAGAAAATATGAGGTGTGTGTTGTTATGGGTGGAATGACATAAGCAGGCAAGACAAAAATGTGCCGACAATTAAATATTTGTTATTATTATTATTATTATTATTATTTTAATTATCATTTAAAAAACTTTAGTTCCAAAGATGAAGAATAGTGCAGAGTCATGTAGCAGAAATTTGTCTCCTCTCAGTTTTTTTCAGCATTTCTGGAATGTTAATTTCACTGACAGTTCTTGGAATCGGCACAGGTTCACCATCCAACTTCCATTTCTTCTCAGTCATTCTTTCACTGGATGTATATTTCGGAAGTTGAGCAACACCTTGTTGTAAAAGAACAGCTTGAGAAATTGTAGATCTCTGTTGAATTGTAGATAGACACTGTTTCACTTCAATTTCAGCCACATTTTGTACAGTGACTGTGCACTTTTACATTTGTCACCTGTTTATCGTTGAATTTGATCCAATCTGGACATTTTTTTGAAGTACTGCGCCAAACACCATTTCTGTTACTTAAGTTTCTGTCAAATCGCTAAATGATTCCATCCACAGAATTATTCAACTGACACTTCTGGGAAGCAAACTCCCTTATTGTTGAGGAGTAATCTTCCATCAAGCTTTAAAGTAAATTGTTTTCTAAAAAGGCTGTAGCCATGCTTTTATTTTAAATTTCATGATCACAAATAACAGTTTTGACACTGGTTCACGATATTGTCAAAACCTATCAGAGATTCCTTTTGTGCCAGGATTAACTGTGGTTCAAAATGATACTTATTTTGTTTAGATCTATATATATTAAGGACATAGAGACATAAGCACTTTTATCAGTGTGCTGTTGTCATGTGTACTGCTAATCTGTAATAACAAATGAGCAGCTAACCTCTGTTGTGTTAACATATTAAAAGCTGCTGTTTGTTGTTTTGAATATGCTGGGAGCAAACCACCAGGACCACAGTAGTATCTCTGTTATGAACTCTACAACTAAAACCAAAAAAGGATGTTTATTAAAATGTAGCCAAAAATTAAAATAATAATTAAAAAATACATAAATAGTGCCCTGTTTATTTATTATATATTTTGTGTAAATATTTATATTATTAAATTAAAAAAGAAATTAATAAAACAAAAATAAAAAATGTGTTAGGTGTGGATAATCTGTGGTTTCAGGTTGAAGTTTCTTTCTGCGTCAATCTTCAAAAGTTGAAAGACTGAGACATATGTACCTAGAGTGTTGTTTGGAAGCAGCATGTAAACAAGTGAACATGATGCCATGGACTTCTGCATGAAGAGTGTAAAACCAATGTTTCATTTCACAGACTCTTCACACATGCCACAGTGTGACCTGATGAATTACCTCCCTTTTTTCTTAGTTCACCTGTCTGGTCACCATGGAGATTGTACCTGTCAGATATGGAACAACTACCTGCACAAGATATTCATAATCTTGAAATAATTTACAATTTATCAATTTCATAAAAAAACAAAAAATTATAAAATAAAGAATAAAGAAAAGAAAAAAGAAAAAATATTATATTGATAACAATATTAATACATGATAGTTTCTTTGATTTTGCTTCTAGAGTGAAATACTGCATCAATTAAAATACTTAAATGCTTTTCTTTTAAGAATATAAAACAGTTCATTCACTGAAGTCAAGTTTGCATTTGTATGGTTATTAAAACAACATAATGAAAATATTCAGTAATTTTACAAGGTCATTTTTTAGTCATGATTTTTTTATTTACATTGTTGCAAAATTATAGTAAAATAAAATTTTTTAAATTATGTTTAATTAAAACATTAAAACTTTAATTCCTGATTAAATGAAATATCATTCGCTGAAAGAGAGGTAATACAGGGAACTGCCACAACCAACTTTGCTGCAGAATTAGAAACACCATGACAATATTTCTTAGGAAATCCACTCACATTTCCATTAATGAGGCCAGAGATCTTTCTGTGACATCTTTCAAAAGACCAAGCGGGTTTCTAGAGATGTCCAAAAAAACATAATGAAGAAATTCATTTCCCTAACTTCTAAGTTCCTACAGATGAAAAAAAAGAATTAAAATATTAAGAATAATAACAAATTCAGTAACAACATGGAAACAGATTTGTTTCTCCAACATGAAATTAATTTAAACCTTGGATTAAAGTATTTATAAAACTGGAGAGGTTTTTAGGTTGTGTTGTCTTTTGTTGTTTTTTTTTCCTTTGTAACTTTATGATTATATATCTGCAATTTACTCTTCAATTTTAATTTCAAGTCAGGCTATTAATTATCACTCAATATTAAATAAAAAAAATAAAAAATAATAATGCAGCTTTCATGATAAAACAAGAACACACAAGCATACTAAAACACACACTCACTCAAAGCCAACTATTTAACTTTCAGTTATCTTTTAAATGTAAGAAAAAGTAAATGTAAATTAATATATTTAAATAATAAACAAACAAACTAACTAATAAATAAATACATCAATAAATAAATATTAAAAATAATAATATTTTAACAGACTGCAAAATTTAATAATTTAATAATTATTTTAAAATTTGTTTTTAATATTGATAGAAGCTGAATTAATATATTTCAATAATACTATATATTGGGGTGTAGGGATGGTAGAGAAGGGTTAGGAATAAAATAATAATCATGACTGAGGAACAAGCAAACAAGACAGGGTTTCAAATCAAAGAACTTAAAAAAAGATAGCCACTGACACAGAAAGATTAAGTATAAAAAGTATTGTAAGATTGGCATTTCCAAAGAGGACAAACTGACCCAGGGTTATGACAACAACACTAATGACCCTGAATAAACCATCAGTTATATTAAATAAATACAAACTGTAACAAACATATTACTTCTTGGTTTTCAATAAAATCAAATGGAATGAATTTCTAAGTTGAAGTTACAAAATTAAAACTTTTTAGCAGTAAACCAACTTATTTCAAATTTAACAGGGCAAAACTGTTGCCAGTCCATAATCCACACCAGACCAGTGAACACTCTGGATTCAGCATTGTCTGACTGTGTACAGCTAAAACCTGTGAGAAAAAAAATCTCAAAGTAAGGGAAGTAATAATTACAACTTTACAATACTAATATTTGTAAAAAAACAAACTCCATATTTTAATTTTAAATACCATATTAAAAACATATTGCATAATTTGCAAATATACATTTTAAATCATATCAATAAATATTGAATGTTAATTCAAAATTCAAAATTAATTCCTATCAATAAGTATTAAATTAATAAACATTACAAAAATTCAAATTTATGATTGTAATAAAAAAATCTTACACTGAAAATGTATTCACAAATAAATAATGATTATATACTGAATACTTCTAAATGTTAAAAATATCATATAGTAGTCACAGTTACCTATCTAATACAAATATGAATATTCATGATTAAATATTAATGCATTATTAAAATGGGTACAAGGGAGGACTTACAGGGTCTGGAGATTCACAAACTGCTAGTGTCTGCCTGTCTGTTCACCTCTCGCTGGATTCATCATCAACCTCATCAACACTGTCTGTAACTTTAATCATTCTGTGATGCTGTGGTGCACACATTGTTGATGTTGCAGAACATAAAAACATGGTTGTAAAGCTCAAACAGCTCACAGCACTACCTGCAGTGTAATGTTTATTTTTTTACTGTTAGTTAGAATAGTCTTTCTGTTTGTTTGTAATACCTAAACCATTTTCTCATTCAATAAATGTGTATCCTAAGTAAAGCTAAAATTTTTAAAATATACTGTAGCAATGTTACAATTACACACTTTCCACTATCTCAGCTTTTCCAGTATCACTGCTAATACTGTTCTCTAGTAGCAGCAGATGGGGAGAGGACCATCAGAAAATGGCCTGCTGACAGCCTATAAATAGATTTCTGAGCATAAATCTTTTTTGATGATGTTCTGTAAACATTTCTATGTATCCTTGCTTTCGAACATTTTATTTCTATTAAGTAATTAACCATAAGCATCTCCAATATTCTTGTGAAAAAAGTTTAAAATTTGCCTTACAAAGTCATCCAAGTAGGCTTAGCAGGTGAATGATTTTTTTAATAAAAATATATGCAAATTGGTACATTTGTCAGCATCTGAAATTGCCATAACTCCTTCAATTTTCCAAGATATTTAAGAAAATTGGCAATTTTGGGTCTCATTTTGTTAGATTCTTAAGGCTCTATCCAATGAAACAGAACATTTTCTGGCACATTGGAACCAAACTTTTTTGGAACATACTTATAATCTTGTGCTTCAAATGAATTTGAAGAAAACATTTTTTTATTTTATTTAATTTTTTTATATCAGGTACAAAAAAAAAAAAAAATCAATGCTTCTATTTCAACCTTCAGTTTTGATAACATTAGAACATGAAACTAACTCATAAGTTTAATAAATTAAGATAGCTCAATTACCCAAATCCTGCCCATGACACAAACATCCTGTCCATGGATACCAAGTTCTCCGGGGTAACCAGCTTCACCTTTTTTACCTGAAAAACTGTCATAATCTGTAACAGACAGAAATACCATTTTATTATTCAGGTATTAATTAACTGGGTATTTTTATAATAGTCTTAATTTGACAGTTACTTGTACAAGACATGCTGCTTGTCTAGATTAAAAGATGTTAAAGTTGTCTCTTAAGCCAGACTTGTATTCAGTAACTGTTAGGTCTTATTACAGTTTAAAAAATAAATTTTAGGGTTCTAAGGTTGGTGGTCACACCCATTTTTGGCAAAAATCTCAAAATTCGGTGGGCCATATCTCCCACACCACTGGTCTGATTGGGCTAACATTTCAGATTTGGTGCTGTGGGATCCCAGTCAACGAGTATACCAAATTTTATAAAAATCTGAGACGGTCGGGTTTAAATTTCTTTTTTTGGGGGGTGATTTGACACGGAATGACCCATAAATAAAACCTAGGCAATTGTAATTATTACAAACATTTTAAAAACAAATATGTTGTTCAGCTTTATTCTGAAAACACAGACTATGAAATATAATTTAGAACCTGAAAGTTTATAAATAAAAATGGTTTAAATGTATTTTCTTTTCACTGTTACCAAGTAACACATCATCAGATAGTGATAAAGATTAGAACTATTAATAATGTTCCAGTGTCACTTCTTGGACCATTGAAATGTTCGAAACACATATTTAAATAATCAAAAACTTTTATTTTTATCCCTTTCAATGTAACATTCCTTATTCTTTTTAAATAAATTGTTTGTATATAAAACATGTTACAGTTTGGTAAATGCTGGAAACTAATAGTATTGGTAGTATCATTAGATAACTGATTATGGTACACAATTTCTGTCAGTTCTGATTTTTTGTTTATTTATATATATGACACACTTACCTCACTGTCCAGGGAAACATGGTTATCTTTTTCACCTGGAAATGATTTTCTACCTGCAACACCAGGAGTTCCTGGAAAACCATCATCAACAGGAGGGCCATGAATGATTGTTCAGTTTAAATACAGGTGACACCATATCACCAGCAGCAAATAAAAATAAAAATGTTGAAGAAAGATTTCCACTTTCAGCAACAACAGTCAGTTTCTGAAATACTGAACACAGAAAAAACTGAGACGTTCAAACTGAGATATATATATATATATATAAACAAAAAACAGAAAGACACATAGTATAAAATATGAAACATAATGTAGATGAACATTACAAGGAAACATTTAACAGCTGTGTGAAATATTAATGATTAAACCTGAAAAATAAAACATGGAAACGACTCAGCTGAATACCAGTATACCGTGTAACATAGAGTTACATTTAAAAACTTGCTACAGTTAAAATGAAATATGAAAATTACAAATTTAAAATTGTATCATCTCAGCATTATGAAGAAATATGTAACAGCTAATGTCATAAAATATTAAAAGTTATCAAAAGATGTAATTAGTTACATGTTCTGACTGAAATATTTAAACAGTTATAAAATAACAATTTATATTACAAAACAGATTTCTTAGTATGACAGGTAATATGCAGGTATTTTCCAAATTTCCGTTTAAGCGACTGGGATGTTAAAAATAATTATGGGTTAATCGCCCAAAAAATATTATTTGGGTGTCCTCTTTTTCTATAAGTCATAACACAGTAGCCACTATTAATAATTTTATCGCAAATATTTATTTCATGTAAAAGGTTTGCTTATAGCTCGATCAATAAGTTTGTTTACCTTAATTTGCCAACATCTGAAATAAAGGCAGCGAACAATTCCAACCGCTGTGAAATCCGCGAACAAAAACGCCATCGAACAGTTTATCGCACGTCGGTTCTTTCAAACAAATAGTTCGGAATTTCAATAACTGTTTAAACTTCTAAGATATAAAACATATTCATTTTTATGATAAAATAAAGTATATGGGTTTCAGAGCTATAGCAAAAATAAAATTTCAGATATATAATGCAATTTATTTAATAAATATCGTGTTTGTTATATATTATTCCGCATCGGACATATTGTTCGCTAGCTCAGTAGATGCCTTTCAGGAAAATCAAATTTATAATATCTGTTTATTCTATTCTGAAAATTTAATAAACAAAAAAAAAACAAAAAAATTACATCCAGCTTATCAGATTCCAGTTGTTCCTTTTCAAGAATGGGTGTTAAAAGTAGTAAGGACCAATGAATTTTTAAAAATCAAAACAGGAAAATCATTGTTTGCATGCATAACAGTACAGGTTTTAGAAAGTGAATCCTTTTTTTCTTCTTTTTTTTAAGGAAAAAGAGCGAAACATTAATTTTTAACTAATTTTGTTTTTAGTTTTCTGTTCTAAAACAGTTACCAAGCATTATAATGTAGGTATCAATACAATCATTCAAATAATACGTGATCAATTTGCTTTTTACATTTATATTGACTAAATACGACCTTTAATGTATTTTCTCAAGTTTCGTTATCATTTTACAGTAATCGATTGCGCCTCTCTCTTTTTAATGAGTACATTCTGCACTGATTTAATTTTGATTAATGAAAACATTTTATTGTATGATTATAAAGGCAGGGTGTTTAGATTTCTCTTACTGTAATTTTGTATTTATTTATTTAGTTTTGTGCATTTCACATAGACCTGAGTAACAATCAGATACTGATTATTGCATCGGATGCCTTCTCAGGTCTGCATTCATTGAGGACTTTGTAAGTGATAACCTATTTATTTATTTAAACTTCCCTTCTTATTTAGTAAAAGCGAGTGTTACAGGAAATGTATGGATACATTTAAGAGTGTCAGTTACTTGAAAATCTGATTAAATACAGATACTAAAATGTTTGTTTACAGACTTCTCAAAATATAATAATAAAATACACATTTAAAAATGTATGTTTGCAAAATTCTCAAAGTTTAATAATAAGATACAGATATTAAAATCTTGTATGCAAAATTCTTAAAGTTTAATAAATAAAATCCAGATATTAAAATATTTGTCTACAGAATTTTCAAATAATATAAATAAAATACAGATATTAAAATGTTTGTCTACAGAATTCTAAAAATGTATTAAATAAAATGATTGGCCCTGAAATACTTATTTTATTAAAGCTTTTAATTATTATTATTAATGTAAAATGCACTTAGTTATCTAAAATATCTATTCTGTTATTTACATTATCTTTTCATGCCTTTAATTATTTATTATTTAGTTTATCACTTAATATCTTTAATTATTTATTACTTATCTAACGTATTTACTGTCCTACCTATGTTTATTTTTAGAGTTCTCTATGATAACAAGTTTTCCAACCTTCTACCAGGTCTTCTCAACTAACATCTTTACAACTGCTGTAAGCATCGTTGTTGTGCAGCATACACAACTGCATACTGAATTTATCCTTTCATTTTTATTTTCTAAACACTGTCATGTCCTTTGCTATTTTATTTTTAAATAGATTTTTTTAATGAAAAGTTTTGTTGACTTTCTGTTTGTGGTGACTGATTTAAAAAAAAACTCTTGCAGCTTTTAATCAGCAAGTTTCTTTTCAGATTTTGATTTTTTTGTTTTCATGTTTTTATACAAGTTGCTGATATGATTGTAACCTAATATTTATTAATAATGAAATAAGTCAACATGGTTGTACTTAATAATTATTAAGATTTAAATAAGTCAACATGATTATACATGTAATAATAATTAATATTGAAATAAGTCAATGTAATAACTATTATTAATATTGAACTATGTCAATATAATAATTATTATTGAAATTAGCATACTAATTATTAATATTTAAGGAGTAATTTTGTTTACATTTTATTTCTTATTTCAAAAACATCTTTCTTTACAGATGTTACAGAAAAGAGGGTGAATTGAAGTAACAATTTTAACAATGATTAATTCATAATGGAAGCACATTGTCATTTATGCATAACTTATTGTTCAAATAAAATGTTTTTTATTTCAGCCTACTCAATGCAATTAAAATTGCATGTGTTCATGTCAATGCTTTCAAAGATCTGCATAACTTAAACTTGTTGTAAGTAGACATACAGTGATGTTTGTGTTACAATGTCAGCTAATAGAGTTTACATTCATTAAAATACTATATAATAATAATAATAATTTCAAGTTGTGAAAAATGAGATGCTGTAGATTTATTAGGTCATCATATGTCTGTGTTGACATGTACACTGATTTGGAAGTACATAGAGAAATGTTATGTCCTTCCAAAGCATGAAACACACACACACACACACACACACACACACACACACACACACAGATATATATATACACATGCAAAAATATACACATAGCCTCACATACACAGATGTACACACAAATAGAATCAGACAAAAACAAAGAAAATTTGTAACATATTTATTTTTCTTTTTTTCTTTCTTTTTTTCTAATTTTTGCTAATTGTTGCAATAAAAATTAGAAATACTTGGATCTTAAATTAATATTAATTGAATTTCATAATTTATTATAAACAAAAACAAAAATAAAAAAAAAAAAAGAAGAAAGAAAGAAAGAAATAAAAATGTCCTGAGTTTAAGAATTCAAAATAGTTTTTACCGGATGTGTATTTCTTCTGTCATTATTGTTTTTTATATAAAAGATACACAATCAAAATATTCTGATTTTGTTAAACATATATATATAGATAAATGTGTAAACATCTCTATTTTAATTATTTCAGTTCTCTGCATGATAACAAGATCCAGTCATTGGTTAATGGCTAATTTACTAACATCTAGACACAGTAAGTATTGTTAATATTTTGAAACAATAATGATAATGATAATAGTTATCTGATTTCTAATACAGATCTATATTTATCAATCCACTCTGTCTGTCTGTCTGTCTTTGTGTGCACACACACACACACACACACACATACACACAGACACAGACACACAGACACACATTATCCATGTACAAAACAGGTAAAAGTTGCAGTCTGAAGACAAAACTTCCACTTGTGAATCATCTCTTCATTCATTGATCACTTATAATGAAGATTCTAGAAGTCTGATTTTCCCCAAGATCACTCAGTCATGTTTAATTAACACACATGGAGAGTAATCTTCATATTAATAAGTACATTTGTAATCTATGTAGCTATCTGTCTATATGTAGATCTATATCTGTATCTATAATTTATGTGTATATAAAATCTATTTATTTGAGGTTTTGAAATATGTTTTTTATGAAGTATTGTATGGTATTTTTTTGTCAGACACCGTTAAAACAATATTATTATTTATTTTATTTGTTTATTTATTTAGTTAATTAGTTATTTCTTCTTATTATTATTATTAATAATTTATTGTTTTTGAGGTAAATGTCTGAGTGTTGATACTTTTTAATGTGAATTTACAAATGTTTTATTGTTTATTTGTGTTATTGTTAGTACCACACAATCATATAATATTTAATCATTACCAGTAATAGTATATTAAATTACTATTTACTACACATAGATACTAAAGGTGTGTATTATGACATTATTTAAAGTGACGGTTTTAGTTACAGATCTCGTGCTCGCAATCTGTTTATCTGTGACTGTAACCTGTACTGGCTGTCAGAGTATCTTTACACCCTCCCCCATAGAGATGAGTGGTGCCCGGTGCAAGAGTCCTTGCAGGATGCATCGCAAGAAGACAGGTCATGTGCGAATTGCAAAGTTCAGATGTAAAGGTGTCTATCTTATACATGATTTATCCTTTCCTTTTTCTGTTCAGTTTTTACTTCAGTTTTTTGTTTTTTGTTCTATTTTCAGTTAAGTAATTAACATGTATGAAATCCCTTGCCTGGGTTTTCTGATTATGGTCTGCAAGTTTATTTAATTAATGATTTTGTTCTAGTATTAATTTTTTTCTATTCTTTATGACATCCCTTCCCTACTAGGTTTTCTCATCAGAACCTGTAAATTTATTTCATTAATGATTTCATTCTTGTTTTTCTTTTTTGCTTCTTTTTTATATATTTAAAAAAAAATGTATTTGTTTCTTTCTTTTTCATTTTAATTGCTGTCTTTGAGCAAATTTGATACGAAATTAAAGATTTTATTTTCTTTTCTTTTAGTTTTAATCATTTTTGTTCCTTTTATTTTCATTTGTTCCTCTTTTATGAGCTTGATTTGAAGCTTAGGCTTTATTTTATATATTATTTATTTCATTATTTAGATACAGTGCATGTAGGATACAGGCTTAATTTTTATAGTTTCCATTTTTATAGTATACAGTTCATATTTTATTATTTTAAACAATACAGAGAAAACAGATTTTGTTCTTTAAAAAAAAACAGATTATGAAAAAATATCTCTTTGTTAATATATAAAACAATACTTTTACATTTTATTTTTAATATTCAAATATTTTTTTTTTTTTTTTTTTGTTCCATTATTTCTTTTTTATTAACAATGTGCTGCTACAAAAGGGGGGGGGGAATTTAAAAAAACCCACCTTTACATCCATTCCTCTTATTTTTTACTATAACTATTTGTCCAATACAGATATTAATCATAAGTTATTGTTTTTGTTTTGTGTAACAGGTGCTGAGTCTCACAGAACTAAGCATGCTGGGAATTGTATGATAGACAGAGAATGTCCCAAGAAATGAGTCTGGGAACAACTGTCGACTGTTCCAGGTGAGGTAAAAAGCATTCCAAAAGAACTTCCCATGTTCCCAGAACTGTTTATCTCCACAATTAATTAAATCATAGGATTCTTGTTTGTTTTATGTTGTTAGTTTAGTAAATGAGGGCATTACTTGATTTTATTTTATATAGTACATTAGGGTGTTTCTTGTTTTAGTATATCGGAGTTTCTAGTTTTTAGTTTATCGGGATGTTTCTGCTTTTAGTAAATCACAGTGTTTCTTGTTTTTAGTACATCAGGGTGTTTCCTGTTTTTAGTACAAAGGGGTGTTTCTTGTTTTTAGTATATCAGTCAGTTTCTAGTAAATTAGGGTGTTTCATGTTTTTAGTAAATCAGGGTGTTTATATGCTTTAATAAATCAGGGTGTTTCTTATTTGAGTAAATCAAGGTATTTATTACTTCTTTTATACTTTATTTTTATTGTGTGTGTGTGTGTGTGTGTGTGTGTGTGCACACATGATTCTGTAATTTTATATATATGTCTCTATGTTTTTGTTTGTGTTTATCCATACTGAATGGTGCACTAAACTGTAATTACTATTTTTATTTTATTTTATTCTTGTTTTTGTTAAATATAAAAAAAAATTCACAAACACATAAAGTTAAATTTCTGTTACCATAAGAAACCTGATCATCAAGTAAACTGTCTGTGTGTGTGTGTGTGTGTGTGTGTGTGTGTGTGTGCACACATGATTCTGTAATTTTATATATATGTCTCTATGTTTTTGTTTGTGTTTATCCATACTGAATGGTGCACTAAACTGTAATTACTATTTTTATTTTATTTTATTCTTGTTTTTGTTAAATATAAAAAAAAATTCACAAACACATAAAGTTAAATTTCTGTTACCATAAGAAACCTGATCATCAAGTAAACTGTCTGTGTGTGTGTGTGTGTGTGTGTGTGTGTGTGTGTGTGTGTGTGTGTGAACACACACACACACATTACACTGGGTAACTTACAGTGTTTTAAGATATATCTGCATTTAAAAAATCAAAAAAAATCCTCTCAAAGTATTTACTTGAGCCATACAACAAGAGTTTTAACATATCTATTGTTTAACTTTCTTCAAAGTGTCATTAACACTTCTGTTTGTTTTCTCATTAAATAACCAACTCTTTTCTTTAACACTGTTATATGTTTGGCTCTGCACTATACCTTGTTGATCTACATTTAACAGCTGGCATGTACAGATAATGGCAGTTCTTGCTTTCCTTTGCATTTTCCTCCCAGCTAAGTTGACTCACCATAGCTCGGAATGTTGACTGTCAAAATGGTTGCCTAATTGCCTAATTTGACCTCTCACTAATTGCTTTGAACTCTGACTGTGTGAAGTTTCAGGTCTTTGCAGCTGCATTGTAAATATTGTTAAAATGTTTCTGTGTTTTCTCACTTTGTATTTAAATGTGCAAAGAAGTGTAAGAATGTTCCCACCTTATTTTACTGTTCCTCTCTCTCTCTCTCTCTCTCTCTCTCTCTCTCTCTCTCTCTCTCTCTCTCTCTCTCTCTCTATATATATATATATCTGATTCTCTTCTTTCTGTGTATATCATGTTTCTGTCTGTCTTATATTTTTCACGCTGTCTTTCTCTCACTATGTCTGCCTATGTGTCTATATTAGAAAACATTTGTTTTGCTATTCATTATAATATAAATTGTCATCTCAGAAGATAAATAAAGATTAAGGTAATGTTTTATAGTTAAGGAAACTATAACTGTTTATACTGTTTATATTAAAAGCACAGACCCCTTATTTTAGGAAGTGAATTATCCTCCAATAAAAACAAAATAAACTGCTAGAAAACACTTTCTGGTCAGTTATTTTGTCTGCTCCTCAGAATGCCCCATTGTCAATCACTTCTACATGATTATCATTAACATCCCGGAAATTATTTCATATAAATGTGATATAAAGTTCTAGGTGACAATTTATATTATAATGAATAGCAAAACAAATGTTTTCTTTTTCTTTTAGTTAAATTGATATTTATAGCTAATAAAAAATAACAAATAACATTCTTTTTACAAAAGAAATGACGGAAATTCAAAATAATTTTATGCTTTTCTTTTCACAAACAAAATCTTTCTGTTTCAGCTGAATGGGTGTGTTTTCCAGACTGAGGGGGGGGGGGCATGATGTGGGCATTCTGGTTATGACATATCTACCACTCAGATGACAGTTACAGTTCAATGGATTTGCCGTCAGATTTCTGTCTGAAACAAAGAAAATTTTATAATAAAAATTCTTCATTTGTTAACTGGGAATATAAAATTGATCTAATGATCATAAGAAGACAGTGAGAAACAAAGATAGATAGATAGAGAGAGAGAGACAGAATGACAGAAAGACAAGATATAGACTGAGACAGCAAGAGAAAAAGACTTAATGAGATAATATTACATTTTTTTATTTAACTTTTCTGTTCCTACAAAGTCACTTCAGATCAATGATCACCTATTTAATAAATTCTTACACAAAATAACAAGTATAATTCAATAAATGAAATTCTCCTGCATCACCAAATATTTCACATTTTGTAACAACCTAGCCACAAACATATTATGACAAAATTATTTACAATTTTAACACAAATGTTCATCTAAAGTGAAAAAGCTTTAGACTGAGAATAATCTGAACAGTTGTAATTAGATATTTATCAGAGATGAAAGATTCAATGGTGAAGATGACCAGTTAGAACTGAAGAGAGAGAGAGAGTGACTCTGCTGATGGATAAACAGAGATTATCTTTGTCTGCTTACAGTGTTAACAGGTAATGAAGTCTGTCAAATGCTCCCTGTGTTATACATCTGATCTGGTTACCATAGAGAGAGCTCAAAATAAAAATATTAACAAGCTGTTTAATTCTACCTTTTTACTTTATTTTCGTAGTCTATGTGGAATGTTTTACAAATGTTAGGACATTTTGAACATGGACCATTTATTAATTTGTGTGTGTGTGTGTGTGTGTGTGTGTATGTGTGTATTTGGGGTACTGACCAAACATATTGGTTAATGGGACAGAACTCTGCACTTTGATAAATTGCTTGCTATTTACATATATATTATTCAAATTTACTTCTTTTGCATTTAATTGTGTGAATTTACTAGTCTCGTATTGGTGATTTGAGAAATGAAATTAATTTTGGTATTATTTAGGATTGCAGGATAAAAGAAATATTTTGGGAGAGCCTTGCTTCAATTCAGCATTCTAACCTTCACAGGATAAAGCTGATATTTACATCATCTGTGTGTGTGTGTGTGTGTGTGTTTGTTAAAAATAAAGAAACAATAAGATTTATAAGATTTTTATAAAAACAGATAAAAAATCAAGATACTCACAGTAATCTAAGTTTGGGTGTTTTGGTAAAGATGATGTTATTCAGACAAGGTATTCAGTTTCCATGCAACATCCTAAAACCAAAAATGTTCAGACATTTTTAACAAAATGGTAAAACCAAACTGTACGTCTCATTTTACCAAATTACTTTTTTTTTGTGGAAATACTAATATCAGAAAGAGCTAGCTACAGTAACAATCAATAAACCAACTTATATATTTCATTAATATTAATAGCAATGGAAAAATTAAATGCCAGTGTTCAAAAAGTAAATTATATTTAATAAAGATTCTTCTTAATTTATAAATACTAAAAATTCTGTTATGTTTTACATTTTATAATATTCAACCTGAGCAACTAAGATATTATTTCTTTCCGTACGGGCTTCTTCAAAACTAGTGTTTACAAAATTTATAGATTTTTCTCAGATTTTCTTATTACTTTCATGCAGTTGGATTTTAAAATCACTGACACTGGTTTCAGTAATTTGTAATCATTTCTCAATACCATCTCTTCTCCAAAATGGCAAGAAGTGTATTTGATATTTCATTCAATTTCTGAAATATCTGGTTGGTCCATGATGGAATTAGCTTTTGAAACATAGGCTGAAATTGGTATTTCTGTATTCAGGCAAGCGAGTGAATACTGTGCTAAATAAAATGTGTGACTGTGTATCGGACGCACTAGTGGGAGAAGATGATGCCATTTTTTCTTTCGTTTCTATCCACTGTTTATTGTTTTCTTTCTTCTTCCGTCCCTCCTTCTTATTTGCTGGCGTAGATCCAGGTTATTCTCTCCTATAACATGTCCTGTATTAATTTGTTTCCACCGTATTTATATCAAAATATTTAAAAACAAAATATAAAATACTGCAGCTAATTTTCTTCAAGCTTCCACCATGTTGTAAAGTGAACAACCTTTGTGTACACGACAGAATTCCAAGTGGATATTTCTTTGTTATATGTTTAATTGCTATTATTTTTTGTGCTATAATAATTTATCTGCCATGTTTATTACATATTAAACTCCTTGTCAGATTGGATTATAAATTGTACTGTTTCTGTTATTTGTGACACTGGCAGGTTTTAACCAGTCTTTGTTTATGTTTATAACTTAATATACAAACTTTCTCCTTGTGACAGTAACGGAATATATAAATTGTCTATTTCTGTTAACTGTCACAGACATACTGATAGTAATAGTAGTAGTAAATAAAAATTCATCACATCGTCATATAAAAATAATAATAATAATAATCAAAAACATTTTATAATATAAATGGGCAGAAACAATGAATTAATTGTCATAATCCGTAATGCCACTGGTTTATTCGTTTATACTTTATATACCAGATAATATTAATGTTGAAATTCCAGATAATTAATCAATGTTATTTATTTTATTTATTTTTTTACTTTTTGTTGTTGTTGTTGTTGTTGTTTTGTTTATTTAAATATTAAAAAAAATAATAATGAAGGTAAAAAAATTGTTAATTTTATGGAATCGCAACATTTCCCCAAGTATTTAAAAAAGCAAATTCATAGTTTTCTAATAATGTGAAGGCCATAATGCGTACTCCAATGTACTTACTTTGGGGTTATATATTTTTAACTTTGGGTTTTCGACATTGTTTACACTGTTTGCGTATTTGGTTCATAAACTAAATCACTGTACTACACACACTTAGTATTCATGTACATTATAAAACAGTCATAAACAAATAGCTCAGACACATTATCTAGGGTAACAGTCACAAATCATATTTCTCAAATTGTTAGTGCGAAACTCAAACAAATCTATTAATACTGTTTGTTACAACTTTCTCCGGTGAATCAAAGTTCATCACATCATCTTTAAAACATTTTATAATAAAAATGTGCAGAAAAAGATTAACACAAGAAAGCTCGCACAGTGGCTAGGATTATCTCTCTACAAATTGGACATCTTTGCAGTCTGGGCGTACAATCTTCACAGCAACAAAGATGACCGCAGGGTAGGAAAACTATTCTGACACTGTTTTCAAGACAAACTTTGCAGATGAGTTCTTCATTGTCATCTGAGAAGGAAAGTATTAAATATCAAAAAGTATGTTATAAAAATAAGATAATTTTGTACGTCAAATATTACGTATATTTTGAAACTAATAAAATAAACAATATAGTTTTAAAATCAAACAATTTGTATAGTTTGAAGGATATAAACTTTGAAACAAGAAAATTCGTTTTAAAGTAATAATAATAATAATAATATTAATGTGTGTACTTTGCTACACAATATGTTTGAAACAATTAGTTCTATGAGTGTGTCTCTCTCTCTCTCTCTCTCTCTCTCTCTCTCTCTCTCTCTCTCTCTCTCTCTCTCTCTCTCTCTCCTTTGCAACACAATTTTTCAAATACTTCTTTAGTTATAAAAAAGTTATATACGTTGAAGTATAAAATCTTTGACACAATCACAAAAGTAACTTTGACTCTTCAAAATGTTTTATCTATTTATTAAAATGTTGTACCTTTCGTTCTTCCTTACGTTACCTTTTTGTTATCGAAGTGTATCAGGTAATAATAATAATAATGATGATGATGATGATGATGATGATAGCATCACCAGTAACAATGACAGCAACCATAACAAGTTACAACATAATAAATGAATAAATGAATGAATGAATGAATGAATGAATGAATGAATAAATAAATAAAAATAGAAAATAAATTAATAAAACGTAATAATGGTATTAATAATAATAATAATAATAATAATAAAAAGAACAACGAGAACAAGAACAAATATAGCAATAATGTAACTATAGTAATAACAATAACAGTAATAACAAGATCAATAAATAAATTAATTAATAAAATGTAGTGAAATAAAACTACAATATACCTTCAGATGCGCTATTTGTACTATTTTTTTGCGTCAGTAAATTCACCACTCGTTTCTTCAGATTTAATTATTGTAGTCTCTGCTCATCATTATCACTTAGCCTAATCGGTTCACTTTCTTCCTCTCCCAGGACAAATCTGCAGCTTGGTGAGATTTGTCCATGAATTTCCATTGGGTTATCTCAGGTCTACAGTAGATGTAGATGAAAAAGTGCATGAGGGTATACTACAAATATTACCAGTAAATGTAGGCATACAGCTGGTATTAGTAGCTGATGCTACAGTACCAGTCAAACTAAGTTAGATACGACAGTATTTTCATGACCAACAGAGGTAACGATGTTATCGACGTTATTTCTTGGTGTTTCAGAAACTCCAAACAGTTCATTGTCACTAACTGAACTTTCAGACTCGCTCCGATTACGAAGTGTGTCACTTTGAATAGCAGAAGATTCCGATACTGGTACAGTTAATCTGCCCAGGAATGCTTGTACAGTCTGCTCATCATTATCACTTAGCCTAATCGGTTCATTTCCTTCCTCTCGCAGGACAAATCTGCAGCTTGGAGAGGTTTGTCTGTGAATTTCCATTGGGTTATCTGCGGCTCTCCACTGATCATAGCTCTGACCACAGCTGAAGCAGACAAGGCGATCACCAGTCCCAGTGAAGTAGAATCCAGCAGCTGCAAGACGACTTGGCCAGGCTGAGGTTAGAGGAAATTGTAACTAAGACGCATATCTGTCCCACTCCCTCCTGTGTCTGACAGTGTGTAAATGTTCTGTCCCTAATTCATCATTTCTCGTCATTCCAGTTTGATTTCTCTCATCATCAGCAATTTCTGATTCTGTTTCCATGAAACCCGCCTGTTCTACTTCATTCTCATAACTGTCTCCATGCATTACTTCTCTTGTTTCATAAACAGGTGATCCTGTTATGTCACTACTCAGCAGTTCTGATTCATTTCTATCAACAGTTCCAGCTTCTGACTGACTGTAACCAGTGCTCGCATCTTCGGATTCAGTTCCTTCGCTACTGTCTGAAATCCTGTCACAGGTGGATTCGCGCAATTTAAATTGATAATTATATGCCAGATTCTCTAGAGTAAATGCGTTATCAAATCGACAACTTCTCCACTGTCCTGTTTCATCATATCTCAGCTGTTCTGTCTCATCACTTCTCAACTCTTGTGTCTCATCACTTCTCAGTTGTTCTGTTTCATTACTTTACACTGTTCTGTCTTATCACTTGTCAGTTCTTCTGTCTCATCTCTTCTCAACTGTTCTCTCTCATTACTTCTCATCTGTATTGTCTTATCACTTCTCAGTTGTTCTGTCTCATCACTTCTCAGCTGTTCTGTCTCATCACTTCTCAGTTGTTCTGTCTCATTACTTCTCTGTTGTTCTGTCTAATCACTTCTCAGCTGTTCTGTCTCATCACTTCTCAACTGTTCTGTCTCATCACTTCTCAGTTGTTCTATCTCATCACTTCTCAGTTGTTCTATCTCATCACTTCTCAGTTGTTCTGTCTCATCACTTCTCAGTTGTTCTATCTCATCACTTCTCAGTTGTTCTGTCTCATCACTTCTCAGTTGTTCAGTCTCATCACTTCTCAGTTGTTCTGTCTCATCACTTCTCAGTTGTTCTGTCTCATCACTTCTCAGTTGTTCTGTCTCATCACTTCTCAGTTGTTCAGTCTCATCACTTCTCAACTGTTCTGTCTCTTCACTTCTCAGCTGTTCTGTCTCATCACTTCTCAAATGTTCTGTCTCATTACTTCTCTGTTGTTCTGTCTAATCACTTCTCAACTGTTCTGTCT
Organism: Chrysomallon squamiferum; assembly: GCA_012295275.1. Classification (NCBI taxonomy): domain Eukaryota; kingdom Metazoa; phylum Mollusca; class Gastropoda; order Neomphalida; family Peltospiridae; genus Chrysomallon; species Chrysomallon squamiferum. The sequence goes on along the minus strand of CM022665.1, from coordinate 39,191 downwards.
CATCACTTCTCAGTTGTTCTATCTCATCACTTCTCAGTTGTTCTGTCTCATCACTTCTCAGTTGTTGTCTCATCACCTCTCCGCTTTTCTGTCTCGTCACTTCTCAGTTGTTCTGTCTCATCACTTCTCAGTTGTTCTGTCTCTTCACTTCTCAGCTGTATTGTCTCATCACTTCTCAAATATTCTGTCTCATTACTTCTCTGTTGTTCTGTCTAATCACTTCTCAACTGTTCTGTCTCATCACTTCTCAGTTGTTCTATCTCATCACTTCTCAGTTGTTCTATCTCATCACTTCTCAACTGTTCTGTCTCATTACTTCTCAGTTGTTCAGTCTCATCACTTCTCAGTTGTTCTATCTCATCACTTCTCAGTTGTTCAGTCTCATCAGTTCTCAACTGTTCTATCTCATCACTTCTCAGTTGTTCAGTCTCATCACTTCTCAGTTGTTCTGTCTCATCACTTCTCAGTTGTTCAGTCTCATCACTTCTCAGTTGTTCTATCTCATCACTTCTCAGTTGTTCTGTCTCATCAGTTCTCAACTGTTCTATCTCATCACTTCTCCGCTTTTCTGTCTCATCACTTCTCAGTTGTTCTGTCTCATCACTTCTCAGCTGTTCTGTCTCATCTCTTCTCAGCTGTTCCGTTTTATCATTTCTCAGCTGTTCTCTCTCATCACTTCTCATTGCTGACTTGTCTATAAGATAAAAAGTTAATGTAAAATTTAAAATACTCTCTGTGTCTGATAAATGTACAATACTATAGGTTAAACATGTTGATAGTTTTGTTTTGATTTTATGATTTGATTTATTCCCTGGAAAACATCATTGAATATCAATGGATGATTCTTCAGTTTCCTTGCAGATGGAGTTGGTAGGTATGCAATGCAATGATGAATTAAGTTCAGCACTTCTTCTCCCCTTTCCTTCTTTCATGATGTCATTCTTCCATCTGGCAAATTTACACAATTTAATAACATGTTCAATACATTGTATTCGGAAGTTCATTTTACTGTGAACAACTCTTCTTACAAAATATCGCCTTCGCTCGCAATTCTCTGAACGCCATCTAAATAACATTCTTCTTTTGTCCACCACATCAATTAAGCCTGACTTTTAATCGCTGCTTCATGGTATGCGACACCACCCATCTCATTAACTCTTCTAACATTTGGTAAAAGTGAATTTACTTTTTACATGCTCTTCCTATAATATCCATCTGACCCCTGTTTTAAAACGTTTGCCCGCCCCTGCTATAAGGTAACAACTGATATGAATTTTTTTTTTCTCAAGTAAACGGTGCTAAGACTATGAAGAGTTTTTATGACGACTAAACGCTAACCTTTCCGTTAAACTATTGTATTTGTGCCGACAAAAATTCGCTGTTTTACGATTACGATAAGAAAATTTCACAGTGTCACAACTACGTTATTGTAAGCCAGGCTACATTTGTTAGCTGTACATGTAAACTTCCCTTTTATACCCTACTTTTTTATTTACTAAAGACTGGGCTTAGAATAAACAGAAAAAGGACTGAAAGCCGCTTTAGAAGAAATTGTATGTTTGCAGACATTAAACAATAGAGGTTTGTAAACTTCCACACAAAACACAAAGATGACATGACACGATATGAATTTATTTTCCTTGTTCCCAAATAAAGTAAGAATTCAGCAAATCCATTTTTAAATAATAATTTTTGTATGAAGAGAAAAACGACTGTATTTTGTATTTTAAAACTTTTTGTTTTCATTATTATTATTATTACTATTATTATTATTTTCTCAAACACTGAGTTTGTACTTATTTTTCTAACACTTATATTATAAGTTTTATATTTAACTTGTATTTTATTCTTCAACTTCTTCAGAACCTAGAAAATTTGAGACAGCTGTTTCTTTAAGAAATGATAGGACTTTTTAAAAAATGTTCCAACTGGGACATCCAGAAGAATTGATCCTGTCACTACTCACGCCTCAGATCTGCCCTGTAACAACTGAACTGCAGTAGATACACAGATCTCTGATAACATAAACAACTACCAGTCTGTTTTTCAGTTGCGACAGTCTCATTGTGTTTAGATTGTATAAAGAATACAAATTCAGTTTAGCGTTTAAACATTTGAAACCCGACTTCCATAAATGAACACTGCATGTTAATGAATATCTCCTTTCCTTCTAACGTCCCTGTTGATACGCGTCATAAATTTCCAATAGGCTCAGTAACTACCTGAGATTACTCAGCTGAGTGAGAAAATAATAAATAATCGACAATAGATTAACCTTCTTTATTAGTCGTGGGGGGAAAAAGAAAAGAAAAAGAAAGAAAAGATTTTTTTTATTTAAAAAGAAGAAGAAAGAAAGAAAAGAAAAGACAAATAAAAAAACAAAACAAAGAAAAGATGGACTAAAAAAAAGAAAAAAAAAAAAAGAGAACAGGAATCGAATGCGTTCCCGCAAATACTTTGATAACCGACTGACGTTGTTATTAAAGTGACATTCAAAGAAAGGAAATTTGTTTAAAATGATCGCGTCTAATGCGACTTTTGACTGTTATTTATACGACAGAAACGAGAAACGGCCCGTCAGGTGAAGATGAAATATGTTTGAAGTTTAACTGCAGAAACAAGGAGTGATAGGAAGAAGAAAAAATCTTAAACTCAACCTGATGACTGGAAAGTTTGTTTCATCAATTAGCTATCTGAAAACCCATTCTATTATTTTAATGTAAATTCTGAAAAGGGCCGTTACATATCGAGTATTGAAACAGTTAAACACCGCAGGTAATATGAGGTATTTGCTTTACTCCTAATTGAAAATAGAATGGAAATTTCAAAGTGATTAGTGTTGTGCATACTACCAAATTATGTATATAAATATTATCTCTAAGTCACCAATGTATTGAAAATGTAATCTTTATTTAAAATGCAGTCATGTTATTCATCTCTTTTACCTAAATCCAGTTTGATTTTTACGTGAGTGTTTTAATGGAATAAAATAGACTGCAAAATCATATCTTTGTGGTCTCTCTACGTCGAATAGATCACGTGACTCAAATTACGTGTACAAAGTGCTATAAATGAAGTTCGGATCTTTCATTCTGAGACAGCCTTAGTTGTTCTATTACATCAGTTCAGTCTGGACATTCCACTTGACTAGATTTACTCAACAGTATATACCATCTACATGAAGAAAGACTACACAACAACAAACAGTTAATCATTATGCCAAAGTGTCACTTAATATCAAAGACAAAGACATCTGCACAGACATACACTACGGAGCAAACGAAATTTTATCCATTGCAGCCAAATAGTATAACAAACAGTGGCAGAACGAATGGAATAACACCAAAAACATCTAGCACTTTAATATCAAACCAGTTATCAAAACACCCAGAATCACTGTGAATAACGAATTACGTAACAACAAGCTGACCAGACTCAGAAGCGGCTCCTCCTCGAATCTGAACGGAATCAGATTAAAATATAAAATAACCACATCACCCAACTGCAGCTGCGGACTTTCTGAAACCATGAAACGCTATTTCTTCATTGTCCAGTTTTTGCCAAGGAATGATTAACGCTACCTGACACATCTGACGAACTGAAAACTGAATTCACACCTAAAAACATCTTGGCACCAGAAAAACAGAGAATTAGTCCTCGCTGCAGTAACAGCTTACATTACAAACAAATACATAAACACACGAACGTTTGATTAAATAAATTAAAAAACATAGCGCAAAATAAAACATTCACGTAACAATTTATAAAAAAAATTAAAATAACAAACACAATAACAAACAAACCATGAATCAAATACACTAAATACAAAAAACGAATAAATAAAAAAATAAATAAATAAAATAAAATAAATAAATAATTTAAATGACTTACAGATTAATTGATTGACCAGCTAATTGATCTACCGATCGGCTGATTGATCAATTGATTGACTATCTGATTAAACTAATTTAATAATATAATTTTAAATGTATATGTATGTGTGTACATTTGTATGTGTGTGTGCATATGTATGTATGCGTTTCTGCAGAAAACTGTATATAATAATGTAAATAAGTTAATTACTTTCTTATTCATTTCAGATACACAACAAAACTTGTCATTTCAAGCTTGAAAAAGAGGAAATGAAAATTAAAACCTTAAAACTAATATAGATCAAATGAAAGGTTATCATGAGTACTATGTGATTGCTGTTGTTTTTCTTGTTGATATAACTATTTGTTTTTATTTTTTATTTATTTATTTATTTTTAACTTTACTTAAACGATATTTATTTAACTTTCCTATTTATTTATTTATTTATTTCCCCGTTATTAATATTTGTTCATGTGTATTAAATATTTTCTTAACTAACAAAAAGATCACTGGCCAAAAAAAATAAAAATAATAATAATAATAGTAAAAATAAATAAAAAAATAAAAAAATAAAAATAAAAAAAATAAAAAGTTGCTAACTGTTGGATTATAAAAGAACCGGCCAAGAAGGAGATGAACATGATAAGAAAGCTCACAGTACCGGTAAACAAACAGGACCAGCCCCTCACGAATTTGGTGATAAAAACAACAAAATGAACGAACAAGCACAAATCTTGAAACATCAACAAGCGGGAAAAAAACATCACAACCAATTCGTAACTCTTTAGTCTGCAGTGGAAACGAGAACAACTTCTTTTACCTCCCTCGTCTCTTTTCTACGACAGATACACACACCCTGGCTTTGTCAGAGAGCGTGACGGTCGCAGACGTGCTTCACAACAGCTTTTTTATTTTAGTTTACTTTATTTATTTACTTACTTATTTATTTATTATTGATGGTGTAATTATTGTTATTGTTGTCAGTGATGTTACTGGTATTTCTATTATTATTATTATTATTATTATTATTATTATTACTGATATCTGATATATTTAAGGAGGAAAGAAATACAGAAAACCTTTTAGTATATTCGTAAAACCTTGTGAAGGGTCAAGACACTTTTACGATAAAACCTACAAACCATTTGTTTCAAAGGTTATGTGTAATCAAATATATAAGTTATTTGATTTATTTTAAACTGTCCTTTGTTACAAAATATACACATTACTTAACGTACAAGAATTATATTGTTTTTAATACGCACTTTAACAGATTCCTTGCCGGATGATAACAGTCCACTCATCTGCAAAGTTTGTTTTGAAAACAGGGTCAAAATGGTTATCCTACCCTGCGGTCATCTTTGTTGCTATGAAGATTGTGCGTCCAGACTGCGAAGATGTCCACTCTGTAGAGAGATAATCCTAGCCATTGTGCGAGCTTGCTTGTGTTAATCTGTTTTTAACCATTTTTTTTATAATGTTTTTTTTTTTTTTTTTTTTTTTTTGACGATCTGATAAATTTTAATTCACCTAAGAAAAGAATAAACATGAGTATTTGTAGATTGATTTTTTTACAGTTTCGCACTAACAATTTTAGAAATATGATTTATTACTGTTACTTTAGATAAAGTGTCTGAATTATTTGGTATGACTGTTTTATAATGTACATGAATCTGAGTGAGGTGTCATGCAGTTATTTAGTTTATGAACAAAATACTCTATATATAATGTGTAAACAATGTCGAATACCAAACGACACAAATATACAACCCAAAAGGTAAATACAATGCAATACGCATTTTGGCCCTCACATTATTAGAAAACTAATAACAGAACATGTAAAAGATTTTTCTGTGTTGTAATACATATGTATGTCTATATCTGTATCTATATCTGTATATCTATATATCTATATATTTAGATTTATCTATTATCTATCTATCTATCTATCTATCTATATGCATATATGTATGTGTATGTATGTATGTATATATATATATATATATGATGTGTTCTATTGTTATTGATCAAATCATATTTGTGTTATTATTATTAGTATTATTATTTTTATTATACGTATATATGCATGTATGAATATATGTATGTATGTATGTATGTATGTATGTATGTATGTATGTATGTATGTATGTATGTATGTATGTATGTATGTATGTATGTCGATATGTATGTCAAATTCTAAATTATATTACCATCTAAGCGAGCGGGAAATTCAAATCGCTAAGTAACTATTTATCGCTAATTGTTTGTTTGGGAAAGCGGGACCGTTGACCAACAAATTGACTTGTTGTTTTCCTTATTATATTTCCTTTCTACTTCCTTTCTGCCCTCAATCTACCTTACATATATTACAAAGTATTATTTGTTTGTATGTATATATGTATGTATGTATGTATGTATGTGCTTGCATGTGCAAAAGTGTGCTTATGTGTGAATGTATGCATGTTTACATGTATGTATTTGTTTGTGTGTGTGAGTATGTATGTTTGTATATATGTATGTGTGTCTATGTATGAATGCACCTACATATGTATGTGTGTCCAAGTATAAATGTACGTACATATGTATGTACCTATGTATGTATGAGTATGTGTATAGGCCTATGTATGTGTGTTTGTATGTACGTGTGTATGTATGTGTACCTATGTATGTATGTGTGTGTATGTATGTATGTATTTCAATGTATGTATTTATTTTGTATGTATGTAATATTCTAAATTACATGACCAAGCCAGATAACTTTATATATTTGTTTGTTTGTTTGTTTATTCTAAGTGTTTTACAATTACAGTTAAAATAGTATGAGGAAAGGAAACCGGGCCCTTTGACCAAGAAGTTAGCTTGTTTGTTGTTTTTCTTATTATATTTTCTTTTTACTTCCTTTCTGCCCTAAAAATGTCTCGTATTAATTACTTTATTTTTAATTTTTCTTTACTCTTGTGATTTATTATTATTGTTATTATTATTATTATTATTATTGTTATTATTATTATTATTATTATTATTATTATTATTATTATTATTACTACTACTTTAATACTTGGACAAGAAACGTGTTTATTTTATTTTGTTCCTCTTCCTTTTTAACTTTCTTTCGTTGGAGGAAATGTCGAAATGAAAAATAATCAACCAATGTTTTTAAAACAAGTTAAAATTGCAATACATATAATAAGGACAGAATACCATTGCGAATATATGTAGTTCTAATTTAAACAAACTTTTTTTTTTTTACTTATTTTACACAATACTGAACAATTCAACAAAATAATATATGATATGTGACGATTTTAATTTGATTACTAGCTATACAAATTTACTTACCTATAAACCATCTGAAATCACAACAAAAAATTACTAAGAACTTGAAAGTACACGATTTAAAAGATCTATTCAGAAAACTGTATTCTAATCTTCTCAAATAAAAAAAAAAGGAAAAAATAAAAAAAGAATATCAATAACAAGAAAAAATAACTTTTAAAAAGCTATACTAGACTTATTATCTAGCAATCTGATGTACAAAAAGTGTAACAGAAAATAGTTACCACTTGGTCCTCTCGGTTGTACTTTTAAATTTAAACTTTAGTCAATTTAAAAAAGATGAAGGAGAGTGGAAATTTAATAACTTATTATTATTAATTCTTTGCTAAATAAGTAAAAGGAAAAAAGAAAACAATAAAAAAAATAATGAATCTGTACGCGGTACCAGTCTGTAACTTAGAAAATGTAGATGAAATGAAGTTTTCAATCAAAAGTCAAGAAACGTTCTTAATGTAAATAAGAGCATAAGTTCATCTTTTTCTATATTTGAGAAAAAGAAAAAACCACAATATAAATAAATAAATAAATAATGTTTGCGCCTAAGTAATAAAACTTTTCTCATATTTGTTTCCTTCTTTTTATAAGAAACCTGTGTTATTTTTCTAAGTGCAGGTAACACAACACAAACAGTTTAGAGTCTAATCAAGTGGACGCTGTGTATTGAGAATATTACGCAGAATCAGTTATTGTGCTACCATTGAGATCAGTTTTATTCGTGTCAGAGCTGGTTTTATGGACAGTGTTTAAGATAATCCGAAAAATTCCATGTTCACCGCGTTTTAAAACGAAGAGTATTCAAAGAACATGAAATAGAAAGCTGTAATAGAAATAAAGTTCAATGTAATCTTACTCTAATGAAAATACATGATATATTTTAACATCGTTATTTTTTATACGTGGCAAATTAATCCATTGAGTATAATGTACATGAAAATATTACAAATATTTATATTTGTATCTCAGAAAATCTTTCTAGATTTGTCAAGAGTGAGTTAAAGTAATAAAAATGAAATTATATTATAATAACAACATTTAGAAAATCTTTTTTTTTTTTTTTATTTTAAATCTGGTTTGGTCTTATTAAGGCACAAGAAAGTTTATGATGTAAACAGTATACCTATTTGTGATACTATTAATATTTAGTTAACTTGTACTAGAATAAAATGTAATGTATTCAGCAGAATATAAATAAATAAATAAGATAATATATGCTCCCTAGATTATGAGATTTTTCTTATCAACGGTTCAGTGGAAAGTCGCCAAGTTTATGTCACTTTGTACACTTAAGTTGAGTCACGTGATCGTTACGACCTAATGACGACCCAGATACGTTTTGTTGTCTGTTGTTAATATATCTATGTGTTCGAGCCGTTCTTTACAGAAATAACGTGATTAAGAATTTAGGTAAGTTGATAAACATTTTAATAACAGTTTTCTGTATCTAGCAGTTTATGTCCGTAAATAAATATTTATCTCTCTATTTGTATCTATACTTTTTAAATGTATGAAACTGATTTTCACATTACTTACTTGTTTACACTGTGTAAGTTTTCACAGCTAATAACGAAAATTTCTCTCGTCGATTTTATTCGATTCAAACATTCACGTAAAAAACACGTAGACCTTGAATTTAGATAAAGAGTTTAATAACATGACCAGTGTTTGAAATAATAATTGCGTTTTAACACATTTTATTATATTCAGATAGTAGAGAAAACTACCTTGTCTTGTATTTGTTACAAACGACAACCAGACGTTCGGAAACGTTGACCCATTTCTGTCCCTAGACTATTTGAATATCGTTTTTGATAATAGTTAGGAGTTTATAGACTAAGTGCTAAAATAAACATTTAAAATTATTAGATTTATGTTGCTAACATTATAAAATATTTCCGTGTCATTTCTTTCTTTTCTGAAACCGAAACTTGTATTTTCCACAAAAGACGAAAGGATCTCAGACATTATTAATCAGAACTGTATTGATCAACTAACAAAGCCCTGTTAGACAAGGACATGCGCAGTGCGTGTCATCATTGGTTTGGACTTGCAGTTAATACAGTGAAGTCGTAGTCACGTAAATGATATTCATAAACAGACCTTCGAGACATTCGTTATTGATTACTGAAAGACACTTCGGGAACATAACTTTTGTTGTCTTTTTTTTAATATATCAATGTGTTTGAGTTGTTCTTTATAGAAATAATGTGATTAGGAATTTAGATAAGTTTATAGATGATTAAATAACAGTTTTCTGTATCCAGTATTCATGTCTGTATATATAATATTTTTTAAAACATATGAAACCGACTTTAATTTACACTCTTGTTTTACGTTGTGTAAATATTCACAGCTAATAATGAAGGTTTTCTAGGCGATTTTATTCGATTCAGTGAGTGACGTAAAACATTCGTTGATCTTGGATTTAGTTATAAACTAATAATAACAACAACAAAAAAATAAAGAGTTTAAAACAAGACCAGTATTTTATTACATTAAATTTTAATTATCTTCAGATAATAGAGAAAACGACATTCTTTTGTATTTGTTATGAGTGTACAGAGTAAGTGTAAAGACAGATATTTAAAACTTTTATCTTTTTGTTACTAATATTATATTATTTAAGTTAAAAATGTAGAAAACATTTGGTAATTTTTACTTTTATTTTTTATTTTTTTTTTTTTTTTTTTTTTAATTAAGAATATATATATAATACATGTCTTATTTGATTTTTTAATTACATTTTATTTAATTAGTTATTTTATTTAGTTTTGTTTGTTTATTTATATGAATTATATTTCTTCTACTAAAATATGCATATTTTTTATTTAAATTACAACTAACTACTTCATTTACATGACAAACGTTCTTGTATATTATTTTCCTATATGCCTGAATAAAATGTACCCAGATTTGAATACACATTTCTAAATCTTTTTCTACTGGGCGGTATCAAAAGTTGCTGTTAGACACAGTATAAACACAACAGTTTTGCAGTTGGACTCTGTGTATTCAGAATATTATGCAGAATCTGTCGTAGTTGTTGTGCTAACATTTAGATCATGATGCATTCGAGAAAATCGTCAAATTCTTCTGGTATCTTACAATTTAAATATGTCTTTTCTTTTATTTATTTATCAGAGGGTATCGTTGAAACTTTATTCCAGTTTTCATAGTGCGGTAACAAAAAAGTGCTATTAAACACAATATAAACAGTTTACTGTTTTGGAAGTCGGCTCTGTGTATTAGAATATTACACAGAGTCAGTTATTGTCAATGTGCTACCAGTTATGTCAGTTTTATTCATGTCAGAGTTGGTTTTGTGGACAATGTACAGGAAAATCCAAACATTCCAAATTGACCGCTGTTTAATAGCAACAGTATTCAAAGAAAATAAACTGAGTTGGTCTTAATAAGGCAGAAGACAAAGGAAGTTACTATAGGAGAAAGTTTGCAATGTAAACAATATACCTAGTTGTAATATGAATAATATTTAAATAACTTTTACTAGAATAAAATACAATGTCTTCAACAGATTATAAATAAATCAATAACTAAATAAATAAATAAATAAATAAGTGAAGTTAAGTTAAATTAAATTAAATTAAATTAAATTAAATTAAATAATGTTTGTTAACTCGATTATGATATTTTTCTTATTAGCGGTTCAAAGTCGCCAAGTTTATATCTCGGTACAAGTAATTTCAGTCACGTGATCGTTACGACATAGAAACGACCCAGATTGTTGTCTACTTCTAATATTTCGATGCGTCCGAGCTGTTCTTTATGGAAATAATTTAATTCGGAATTTAGGTACGTTTACACAAAATTGAATAACTGTTTATTTATCTAGTAAGTTATGAGATTATTCTCAATAGCAGTTAGATTTCTGGAATGTTAACAAGTTTATTTATATCACTTTTGTACACGTAATTTGAAAACGTGATCGTTACGAGGTCGAGACAACCCGTATACATTGCGTTGTCTATTTTTTAATATATCGAAGAGTTTGAGCTGTTCTTTATAGAAACAATGTTACTAGGAATTTAAGTAAGTTTATAAATGTTTTAACAACAGTTTTCTGTAATAATTTATGCCTGTAAATATATATTTATTTCGGTAGATTAATTTATGTTTTTTGGAAATGTATGAAACTGATTTTTTATGTTGTGTAAATGTTCACAGCTAATAACGAAGCTTTTCTCGTCGATTTTATTCGATTCAGTGAGTGACGTAAAACATTCGATTTTATAGGTAATAGGCACGTAGACCTTGGATTTAGTTAAGAGTTTAATAACATGACCTGTGTTTGAAATATTAATTAGGTTTTAACATATATTATTATATTCAGATAATTTGTTACAAACAATAGCTGAAGGTCATAAATGTTGACCCGTTTCTGTCCCTAGACTTTTGAATATCATTTTATAGGAGTTTATAGCGTAAATGCTAAAACAAATATTTAATATTATTAGATTTATGTTGCTAACTTTATAAAATATTTCCGTGTTATTTCTTTCGTTTCTGAAACCGAAACTTATATTTATGACGAAAATATTTCCTGTAACGTTCGAGAATATAGTACATACTTATACGAGAAATTTACATTATTAGAATTATATATGTAATGGTTTATTATAATTTATAGACATGTACATTTTATGTATATTTATGGGACACAATACACACAGTTTAATGCTTTGCAACTGGGCTCTATATATTCAGACTATCATACATAATCTGTTCTTGTTATTGTTCTACCATTTAGATCAGTTTTATTCCTGTCGCCGTTGGTATTATGTATAATATATAAGAAAATCCGAAGATTTAATCGCTGTTGAATAGCAAGTGTATTTAAAGAAAAGAAACTGCAATTCTGTAATATAAATAAAGATAAGTGTATTTACTGTAATGAAAGTAACATATTATTATATTTTATACGTTTCAAATTAGTCCACTGAGTATGAAATACATGAAAATATCACAAATATTTATATTTGTCTGTCAGAAAACCTTTCTACATTTATGAAGAGAAAGTTAAAGTAATACAAATATAAGTAATATTATAATAAGAACTTTCATTAAGGCAAAAAAAGTTCACATTTAAACAATAAAGCTGGTTGTAGTACGATTAATATTTAGTTAAGTAGAATAAATAAATAAATAAATAAATAAGTTAATAAATAAAATACTTAAATAAATAATGAAATGAAATATATAAACAAAGAAATAAAATAAAATAAATGTTTGTTGTCTAGAGTATCAAATTTTTCTGATGAATAATATTTAGTTAACTTTTACTAGAACAAAATAGAATGTTTTCAAAAAAAAAAATATATAAATAAATAAAAAAGTAATAAAATGAAAAATGGTTGTAGCCTAAGTTATGAGATTATTCTAAACAGCAATTAGATTTCTGGAATGTTACCAAGTTGATTTTGTACACGTAAATTCAGACATGTAATCATTACGAGACAACCCGTATACGTTTTATTTTCTGTTTTTAATATATCGAAGAGTTTGAGCTGTTCTTTATAGAAATAATGTTACTAGGAATTTAAGTAAGTTTACAAAAAAAAATATTAACAGTTTTCTCTATCTAGTTATTTATGTCTATAAATATACATTTATCTCTGCAGAGATATTTATATTTTTTAAATGTATGACACTAATTTAACATTACTTCCTTGTTTACGTTGTATAAAATTTCTCAGCTATTAACGAAATTTTTCTCGTCCATTTTGTTGGATTCAGTGAGTCATGTAAAACATACTTAGACATTGGATTTAGTTACAGAGTTTAATAACATGACCAGTATTTGAAATAATAATTACGTTTTAACATATTAAACTTCTATGACAGAGATACTGATCTTAATGAAAATAGAAGATGTCACGGTATGTTATTAGAAAAGTATAGGTTTACAAAAAACATTAGACACATCGCATAGCCCAATATCGGAATGTCACAACAAAATCTGAAGATAGAAATATTGAAGAATTTTACGTCCTAGAAAATGATATTTTAAATGAGTTCGTGTCAACAGAATTAAAATTTACAAAAATCTTATTTCATTTGATTCACAAATCTGAAGGACGGAGTTGCGTTCTAAGTGAAACAACAAGAAACACAGAACGTGCCACTGTAGGTATATTGTAGATTTATTTCATTGTACTTGATTTATTTATCTCGTTAGTTAGTTTTCTTTTCTTCGTCTTCTTTTTTTTTTTCTTATGCTATATTTTTCTTTACTATTGTTTTCGTTATTATTATTATTATTATTGTGTTGTTGTTACTGTTATATTATTGATGTTGTCATTACTGTTATTATTATTGTTATTATTACTGTTATTGTTGCTGATGTTATTGCAGTTATTGTTAGATTCATAAAACGATGTAAAAAAAGTCAAGTTATTTTTATGAAAGTCTACAAACCATTTGTTTCAAAAAAGTTAGGTGAAGCAAAGTATGCATATTATTATTATTATTATTATTATAAAACACACAGACAGACACACACACACACACACACACACACACACACACACACACACACACACACACACACACACACACACAAAATCACAAACACACACAAAATCACAAACACACACAAAATCACAAATACGTCTAAAATTATTAGTTTTACGTTGTTAACTTTATAAAATATTTCCGTGTACTTCTTTTCTTTTGTGAAACTGAAACCTCTGTTATTTGTGACAAGGTTAAAAATGCAGTAAAAGGCACACCTACAAAAACACGCCGATAAAAGCGGGCCAACATAATAGCTGTGTCAGTGCGCCGTTAGTACGTACAGGTCAAAACTTTGATCAAACTTTAATCCTGACACAAAAGGAATCTGTGATAGGTTTTGACAGTATTGTGAACCACTGTCAAAACTGTTATTTGTGATCATGAAGTTTAAAATAAAAGCACGCCTTCATAAGAATCCCGACATGACTGCACAGCCTTTTTTTGTATACTATTATTATTATTATTATTATTATTATTATTATTATTATTATTATGCAATTTTTGACTTTACCTACTTGATTAACATTGTTAACATTTTCACAGCTAATAATGAAGCTTTTCTCGTCGATTTTATTAAATTCATTGACTCATGTGAAACATGCATAGACCTTGGATTTAGTTTTAAGAAAGGTTTAATATTAAAACTAGTATTTTAAATAATGATTACGTTTTATCCTGTTTTACTATATTCATGTAATAGAGAAAAATGATTTTCTTTTGTATTCGTTACGAGCGAAAACGAGAAGGTCACAAAGATTTGTGGCTCCCACTTCTTGAATATGGTTCTCAATAACTGTTAGACGTGTACAGAGTAAGTAAGTGTTAAGACAAATATTTAAAATTATTAGATTTATGTTGCTAACATTATAAAGTGTTTTTTTTTTTTTCTCTCCTTCGTGAAACTGAAAGCTCTGTTTTTAGAATTGAAGACCTACTATTCCTGACATTTCAGTTAAAAATGTCAATGGACATTTTTAAATTTATTTTTACTACTACTACTATTATTATTACTTATTTATTTATTTGTTTATTATTATTATTATTATTATTTATAAAAACAGGATATCTTCATCAGTTTGTTACACAAACTCAAAACTTAGATGCCTAGGTCATGGACTATACTGATTTTAATGAAGTTACCAAATATCCAAGTGAAAGAAAAATGATTTCATACATTCTCTGAAAATGATAGGGATTTCAGAAAACTCCTTGTTTCTGAATTTTACAGTAAAATATACAAGACAAATCAGTTAGCTAAGAATAAAATGTAAAAACAAACTAATAAACAAACAAACAAACAAAAAGAAAAGACAAGAAAATATACCTACGAATATGTCGAAATTCTACTGGTATCTTATAATTTAGAAATAATTTTTATTTATTTATTTATGAGAGCGTATCAGTAAAACTTTGCACCAGTTTTCACAGGGCGATAACAAAAGTTACTGTTAGACACAAAGTGAAAAGTTTACAGTTTTGCAAGTCGACTCAGAATATTATACAGAATCAGTTTTTGTTATGTGCTACCATTTAGATCAGTTTTATTCCAGTCAGAGTTGGTTTTATGTATAATATATAGGAAAATCCAAAGATTCCAAATTGACCGCTGTTTAATAATAAGAATATTCAAATAAAATAAAATATAGAATACTCTAATATTAATAAATATTAGTGTATTTGTACTGTAATGAAAGAAATATATTTTAATATTATTATTTTAGTCTACTGAGTACATGAAAATATTATAAATGTTTGTATCTGTCTATCAGAAAATATTTCTAGATTTATGAAGAGTAAGTTAAAGTAATAAAATGGAACTAACATAAAAATAACAATATTTAGAAATTGTTTATTCAAATCTTAGTTGGTCTTATTAAGGCATAAGGCATAGGAAGTTATTATATGGGAAAGTTTGTCGTGTAAACAATGTACCTAGTAATATTTTGTTTACTTTTACTATAAGAAAAAAATGCATTTTATTCAACAAACTGTAAATAAATAAAATAAAATAAAACACATGAATAAATAAATGAAATGAAATATATAAGCAAGGAAACAAAGAAACAAATAAAAAATGAAAAGATTTGTGGCTAAGATTATGAGCAGTTCAATGGTTTGCTAAGTTTATTTCTATCGTTACGACGTAGTGACCATCCATAAACATTTTGTTGTCAGTTTTTAATTCACCAATGAACTTGAGCTGTTCTTGACAGAAATAATTTGATCTGGAATTTTTAGAAGTTTATGAACATTTTAGTAACAGTTTTCTATATTTGGTAATTTATGTCTGTAAATATACATTTGTGATTTCAACATTACTTCCTTGTTTACACTGTGTTAAGTTTTCACAGCAAATAACGAAAATTTCTCTCGTCGATTTTATTCGATTGAAACACTCACGTAAAAAACACGTAGACTTTGAAATTAGCTAAAGAGTTTAATAACATGATCAGTCTTTGAAATAATAATTACGTTTTAACACATTTTATTATATTCAGATAGTAGAGAAAACTACCTTTTTTTTGTATTTGTTACAAACAACAACCAGACGGTCGCAAACAAAGAACCATTTCTGTCCCTAGACTATTTGAATATCGTTTTGCTAATAGTTAGGAGTTTATAAACTAAGTGCTAAAATTAATATTTAAAATTATTAGATTTATGTTGCTAACATTATAAAATATTTCCGTGTCATTTCTTTCTTTTCTGAAACCGAAACTTGTATTGTTCACAAAAGACGAAAGGATCTCAGACATTATTAATCAGAACTGTATTGATAAACTAACACATTCCTGTTAGACAAGGACATGCGCAGTGCGTGTCAACGTTGGTTTGGACTTGTAGTTAATACAGTGATGTCGTAGTCACGTAACAGTTTTCTATATCTAGTAACTTAGGTCTGTAAATATACATTTATTTCTGATTTCAACATTACTTCCTTGTTTACACGGTGTACATTTTCACAGCTAATAACGAAGTTTTTCTCGTCGATTTTACTCGATTCAAACAGTTATGTAATACGCAGGTTGACCTGGGATTTAGTTTAGTGAAAAGAGTTTAATAACATGACCAGTGTTTGAAATATGCATTAACATATTTCATTATATTCAGATAACAGAGAAAAACAACCGTTTTTGTATTTATTATAAACGACAACCAAAAGGTCGCAAATACTGAAGTATCTCATTATCACCCTTCTTCACTATCGTGTATAGAGTGAGTGTTCAGACAAACATTTAAAAACTGTCCGATTTATTTTGATACCAGGAAATATTTCCGTGTTACTCTTTTCTTTTGTGAAACTGAAACCTGTATTATGCCTTAACAAGATTTAAGTTAACAGTGTAGAAAGCATTTGATAATTTTTTTAAAATTAAAATTTTATTTAATTAATTATTTTTAATGGTTTTGTTTATATGTATCTTTCTAAATAAATTATATTTTATTCTACAAAAAAATGCTCATATTTTATTTAAATTAA
>CM022665.1:0-21770 GCA_012295275.1 Chrysomallon squamiferum | reverse complement strand
AAGTTATTGCACTTTGAAAAAAGGTACCCCTAGCATTTTCAACGAAACTTGAAAAATCTGATTTTCAAAAGTTGAAAATCCGTGTGGCACTGTTCCGTTTGGTCGGGAAAATATTTCGACGTGCAAAAAAACGTGCGCGCCGTCGGGGCGAAAAAAAAAAAACGTTTCCAACATTTACCAAAGGTGCTGCACCTTTTGAAAATGCGTTTGAAAAAAAATCGAGCAAATTTCAAAAAAACATGTGCGTTTTTTGTGCACGTGTCGGAAACGAGTTGTTCCCCTTGGGTGGGGCGTGCGGCACTTTTGACCCGTGTCGGGCAACCCTTTCCCCACTTTTGGGTATGTGCGCCCGATTTTTCCCACGTGCTCGGAAAAAGTTATTGCACTTTGAAAAAGGTACCCTAGCATTTTCAACGAAAGCATTTTCAACGAAACTTGAAATTCTGATTTTCAAAAGTTGAAAATCCGTGTGGCACTCCGTTTCCGTTTGGTCGGGAAAAATATTTCGACGTGCAAAAAAACGTGCGCGCCGTCGGGGCGAGTGTGGCAAAAACGTTTCCAACATTTTACCAAAGGTGCTGCACGTTTTTGAAAAATGAAAAAAAAAAAAAAAATCGAGCAAATTCAAAAAAAAAACATGCGTTTTTTTGTGCACGTGTCGGAAACGAGTTGTTCCTTGGGCGGGGGCGGCGGCACTTTTGACCCGTGTCGGGGCAACCTTTGTTTTTTTTTTGGTATGTGCGCCCGATTTTTCCCACGTGCTCGGAAAAAGTTATTGCACTTTGAAAAAGGTACCCCTAGCATTTTCAACGAAACTTGAAAAAATTCGATTTTCAAAAGTTGAAAATCCGTGTGGCACTGTTCCGTTTGGTCGGGAAAAATATTTCGACGTGTGCAAAACGTGCGCGCCGTCGGGGCGAGTGTGGCAAAAACGTTTCCAACATTTACCAAAGGTGCTGCACCTTTTGAAAAAAAAAAAAAAAAAAAATCGAGCAAATTTTCAAAAAAACATGTTTTTTTTTGCACGTGTCGGAAACGAGTTGTTCCCCTTTGGGGGGGGGGCGTGCGGCACGTGTGTTTTTTGACCCGTGTCGGGCAACCCTTTGCTTTTTTTTTGGTATGTGCGCCCGATTTTTCCCACGTGCTCGGAAAAAGTTATTGCTCTTTGAAAAAGGTACCCCTAGCATTTTCAACGAAACTTGAAAAAATTCGATTTTCAAAAGTTGAAAATCCGTGTGGCACTGTTCCGTTTGGTCGGGAAAAATATTTCGACGTGTGCAAAACGTGCGCGCCGTCGGGGCGAGTGTGGCAAAAACGTTTCCAACATTTACCAAAGGTGCTGCACCTTTTGAAAATGCGTATAAAAAAAAATCGAGCAAATTCAAAAAAAATGTGTTTTTTTTTTTGTGTCGGAAACGAGTTGAAACGAGTTGTTGCGGCTTTTGACCCGTGGGGCAACCTTTGCCCCACTTTTGACCCGTGTCGGGCAACCCTTTTTTTTTTTTTTGGGAAATTTATGTGCGCCCGATTTTTCCCACGTGCTCGGAAAAAGTTATTGCACTTTGAAAAAGGTACCCCTAGCATTTTCAACGAAACTTGAAAAAATTCGATTTTCAAAAGTTGAAAATCCGTGTGGCACTGTTCCGTTTGGTCGGGAAAAATATTTCGACGTGTGCAAAACGTGCGCGCCGGGGGGCGAGTGGCAAAAAAAACGTTTCCAACATTTTTACCAAAGGTGCTGCACCTTTGAAAATGCGTTTGAAAAAAAAAAATCGAGCAAAATTTTCAAAAACATGTTTTTTTTGTGCACGTGTCGGAAACGAGTTGTTCCCCTTTGGTGGGGCGTGCGGCACTTTTGACCCTTCCACGTGCTTTTGCCCCCTTTTTGAAATTTTCAATGTGCGCCCGATTTTTCTTTGAAAAAAAAAAAAGTTATTTTGCACTTTGAAAAAAACCCGAAAAGCATTTTCAACGAAAAAAAAAAAAAATTCGATTTTCAAAAGTTGAAAATCCGTGTGGCACTGTTCCGTTTGGTCGGGAAAAATATTTTCGAAAAAAAAAAACGTGCGCGCCGTCGGGGCGAGTGAAAAAAAACGTTTCCAACATTTTTTAAAAAAAGGTGCTGCACCTTTGAAAAAAAAAAAAAAAAAAATCGTTTTTTTCAAAAAAAACATGTGCGTTTTTTTGTGCACGTGTCGGAAACGAGTTGTCCCCTTTTGGGGCGTGCGGCACTTTTGACCCGTGTCGGGCTTTTTTTGCTTTTTTTTTTGGTATGTGCGCCCGATTTTTCCCACGTGCTCGGAAAAAGTTATTGCACTTTGAAAAAGGTACCCCTAGCATTTTCAACGAAACTTGAAAAAATTCGATTTTCAAAAGTTGAAAATCCGTGTGGCACTGTTCCGTTTGGTCGGGAAAAATATTTCGACGTGTGCAAAACGTGCGCGCCGTCGGGGCGAGTGTGGCAAAAACGTTTCCAACATTTACCAAAGGTGCTGCACCTTTGAAAATGAAAAAAAAAAAAAATCGAGCAAAATTTCAAAAAAAACATGTTTTTTTTGTGCACGTGTCGGAAACGAGTTGTTCCCCTTTGGGGCGTGCGGCACTTTTGGTGGGGCGTGCGGCACTTTTGACCCGTGTCGGGCAACCCTTTGCCCCACTTTTGGTATGTGCGCCCGATTTTTCCCACGTGCTCGGAAAAAGTTATTGCAAAAAAAAAAAGGTAAATTTTTTAGCATTTTCAACGAAACTTGAAAAAATTCGATTTTCAAAAGTTGAAAATCCGTGTGGCACTGTTCCGTTTGGTCGGGAAAAATATTTCGACGTGTGCGCGTGCGCGCCGTCGGGGCGAGTGTGGCAAAAACGTTTCCAACATTTACCAAAGGTGCTGCACCTTTTGAAAATGCGTTTGAAAAAAAAATCGAGCAACCGTTTTTGTGCACGTGTCGGAAACGAGTTGAAAAAAAAAAACTTTGCAAAAAAATGCGTTTGAAAAAAAAAATCGAGCAAATGCGGGGTTTTTTTTTTTTGTGCACTTTGTGTCGGATTTTTTTTTTTTTTGAAAATTTGCGGCATTTTTGACCCGTGTCGGGCAATTTTTTTGCTTTGAAAACGAAAAAATTGCGCCCGAAAAACGTTCGAAAAAAAGTTATTGCAAAAAAAAAAAAAACCCTAGCATTTGTTCCGTTTGGTCGGATAAAAATTCGATTTTCAAAAGTTGAAAATCCGTGTGGCACTGTTCCGTTTGGTCGGGAAAAATATTTCGACGTTTGCAAAACGTGCGCGCCGTCGGGGCGAGAAAAAAAAAAACGTTTCCAACATTTACCAAAAAGGTGCTGAACCTTTGAAAATGAAAAAAAAAAAAAAAAAATCGAGCAAAAAAAAAAACATTGTTTTTTTTGTGCACGTGTCGGAAACGAGTTGTTCCCTTTGGGGGGCGTGCGGCACTTTGACCCGTTTCGGCAACCCTTGTGCAATGTGCGCCGATTTTTTTTTTTTTATTGCACTTTGAAAAAAGGCGCCCGATTTTTTTTGAAAACGTGCTCGAAAAAAAAAAAGTTATTGCATTTGAAAAAAAAAAGGTTTTTTAAAATTTTTTCAAAAAAACTTGAAAAAAAAATTGATTTTCAAAAGTTGAAAATCCGTGTGGCACTGTTCCGTTTGGTCGGGAAAAATATTTCGACGTGCAAAAACGCGCGCGCGGGCGGCAAAAAAAAAAAAACGTTTCCAACAAAAAACCAAAGGTGCTGCTTTGAAAAAAAAAAAAAAAAAAAAAAAAAAAACGAAAATTCAAAAAAACATTGCGTTTTTTGTGCACGTCGGAAACGAGTTGTTCCCCTTGGGGGGGCGTGCGGCACTTTTGACCCGTGTCGGGCAACCCTTTTTTTTTTTTTTTTGGTATGTGCGCCCGATTTTTCCCACGTGCTCGGAAAAAAGTTATTGCACTTGAAAAAAACCCCCCTAAGCATTTTCAACGAAACGAAACTTGAAAAACTTGAAAAAAAGTTGAAAAAAAAAAAAACTGTTGAAAATCCGAAAAATATTTTTGTTCCGTTTGAAAAAAAAAATATTTCGAAAAAAAAAAAAACGCGCGCGCGGGTCAAAAGGTTTAAAAAAACGTTTCCAACATTTTTACCAAAGGTGCTTTGAAAATGCGTTTTGAAAAAAATGCAAAAAAAAAAAAAAATCGAGCAAATTTTCAAAAAAATGTGTTTTTTTTGCACGTGTCGGAAACGAGTTGTTGGGGGGGCGGGCGTGCGGCACTTTTGACCCGTGTTTCAACATTTGCGCCCGATTTTTTTTTTGCCGAAAAGTTATTTTTTTGGTATTGCGCCCGATTTTTCCCACGTGCTCGAAAAAAAGTTATTGCATTTGAAAAAAAAAACCCCTAGCATTTTCAACGAAACTTGAAAAAAATCTGATTTTCAAAAGTTGAAAATCCGTGTGGCACTGTTCCGTTTGGTCGAAAAAAAAATATTTCGAAACGCAAAACGCGCGCGCCGCGCGCCGTCGGGGCGGCAAACGTTTCCAACATTTACCAACATTTTTGCACTTTGAAAATGTTTGAAAAAAAAATGAGTTTGAAAAATGCGAAAAAAAAAAAAAGCAAATTTGCGTTTTTTTTTTTGCACGTGTTTTTTGTTCCCGTGGGTCGGAAACTTTGGCCCTTTTTGTTTTTTTTTGGGGGGCAACCGGCCACTTTTTGATTTTTGACCCGTGTTGGGCAACCCTTGCCCCATTTTTTTGGAAATTTGCGCCCGAAAAAACGAAAAAAACGTGCTCGAAAAAAAAAAATTTGAATTGCACTTTGAAAAAAAAAAAAAAAAAAAGCATTGAAAAACGAAAAAAAAAATCTGATTTTCAAAAGTTGAAAATCCGTGTGGCACTGTTCCGTTTGGTCAAAAAAAATATTTCGACGTGCAAAAAACGTGCGCGCCGTCGGGGCGAGTGCAAAAAAAACGTTTCCAACATTTACCAAAAAAAACCTTTGAAAAGCAAAAAAAAAAAATCGAGCAAAAAAAAAAAAATGTGTTTTTTTGTGCACGTGTCGGAAACGAGTTGTTCCCCTTGGTGGGTGCGGCACTTTTTGCCCGTGTTTGACCCGTGTCGGGCAACCCAACTTTTGGCATGCGCCCGATTTTTTTTTTTTTTTGCGCCCGATTGGAAAAAGTTATTGCTCGGAAAAAAGTTAAACTGAAAAAAAAAGGTAAAATTTTTCAAAAAATTTTCAAAAATTTGAAAAAAAAAAATCTGATTCAAAAAAAGTTGAAAAAAAAAAAAATCGAAAAAAAAAAAAAAAATTCGCGACGACGTGCAAAAAACGTGCGCGCCGTCGGGGCGAGGTGGCAAAAACGTTTCCAACATTTTACCAAAGGTGCTTTGAAAAAAAATGCGTTTGAAAAAAAAAAATCGAGCAAATTTCAAAAAAACATGTGCGTTTTTGTGCACGTGTCGGAAACGAGTGTTTGGGGGGGGCGTGCGGCACTTTTGACCCGTGTCGGGCAACCTTTGCCCCATTTTTTTATGTGCGCCCGATTTTTCCCACGTGCTCGAAAAAAAAGTTATTGCACTTTGAAAAGGTACCCCTAGCATTTTTTTTCAACGAAACTTGAAAAATCTGATTTTCAAAAGTTGAAAAAAAACTTTGTTCCGTTTGGTCGGGAAAAATATTTCGACGTGAAAAAAAAAAAAAAAAATCCGCGAAAAATTTGTTCCGTTTGGTCGGAAAAAAAAAAATGGCAAAAAAAAAAAAAAAAAAAAAAAAAAAAAAAAAAAAAAAAACGAAAAAAAAAAAAAAAAAGCAAAATTTTCAAAAAAATGTTGCAAAAAAAAAAAAAAAAAAAAAAAAAAAAGCAAATTTTCAAAAAACATGTGCGTTTTTTTGCACGTGTCGGAAACGAGTTGCCCCTTTTTGGGCCGGTGCTTTTGACCTTTGGGGGCAACCCTTTGCCTTTTTTTTTTTTTGGATGTGCGCCCGATTTTTCCCACGTGCTCGGAAAAAGTTATTGCACTTTGAAAAAAAAATTTTAGCATTTTCAACGAAAAAAAAATTCGATTTTCAAAAGTTGAAAAATCGTGTGGCACTGTTCCGTTTGGTCGGAAAAAAAAAAATATTTCGACGTGTGCGCGCGCGTGCGCGCCGTCGGGGGCAAAGGTGGCAAAAACATTTTCCAACATTTTACCAAAGGTGCTGAAACCTTTGAAAAAAAAAAAAAAAAAAAAATCGAGCAAATTTTCAAAAAAACATGTGCGTTTTTGTGCACGTGTCGGAAACGAGTTGTTCCCCTGGTGGGCGTGGCACTTTTGACCCGTGTCGGCAACCCTTTGCCCCACTTTTGACCCGTTTCGGGCAACGTTTTTTTTTTTTTTTTTTTTTTGCTTTTGCGCCCGATTTTTCGGAAAATTTTTTTTGCTGAAAAAAAAAAAAGTTATTGCACTTTTTTCCCAAAAAAATTTTCAACGAAACAAAAAAATTGAAAAAAAAGTTGAAAAATCCGTGTGGCATTTGTTCCGTTTGAAAAAAAATATTTCGACGTGCAAAAACGCGCGCGCCGTCGGGGCGAGGTGGCAAAAACGTTTCCAACATTTACCAAAGGTGCTGCACCTTTGAAAATGCGTTTGAAAAAAAAAATCGAGCAAATTTTCAAAAAAAACATGCGTTTTTGTGCACGTGTCGGAAAAACGAGTTTTTTTGTGCACGTGTCGGAAACGAGTTGTTGTTTTTTTGGGCAACCCTTTGCCCACTTTTTTGTTTGGGTGTCCGCCCCCCTTTTTTGCCCGAAAAGAAAATTTTGCGCCCGAAAAACGCAAAAAAATTTTGAATTATGAAAATGAAAATTTTCAAAATTTGAAAAGCATTTTCAACGAAATCCGTGTTTTCTGATTTGAAAAAAGTTGAAAAAATCCGTGAAAATGTTCCGTTAAAAAAAAATATTTCGAAAAAAACGGTGCAAAAAAAAAAAAAGTGCAAAAAAACGTTTTCAACATTTTTTGCACCTTTGAAAACCGTTTGAAAAAAAAAAAAAAAAAAAAATTTTCAAAAAAATTCGTGCGTTTTTTTTTTTGCGTTTTTGTGCACGAAACGAAACGAGTTTCCTTTTGGGGGGGTGCGGCACTTTTTTGACCCGTGTCGGGCAACCCTTTGCCCCATTTTTTTTGGTATGTGCGCCCGATTTTTCCCCACGTGCTCGGAAAAGTTATTGCACTTTGAAAAGGGAAAAAGCATTTGCATTTTCAAAAAAGGAAAAAAAAAATTTCAACGAAACGAAAATTTTGAAAATGTTCCGTTTTCGGAAAAATATTTTGACGTTTCCGTCGGGCGGGAAAAAATATTTTTCCGTTTGAAAAAAAAAATATTTCGACGCAAAAAAAAGGCGCGCGCGCCGTCGGGGCGTGAAAAAAAAAAAAACGTTTCCAAACATTTGCAAATGGTTGAAAACCTTTGAAAATGCGTTTGAAAAAAAAAATCGAGCAAATTTTGGTGCGTTTTGTGCGTTTTTTGTGCACGTGTCGGAAACGAGTTGTTCCCTTTGGGGGGGCGTTTTTTTTTTGACCCGTGTCGGGCAATTTTTGCCCCATTTTTTTTTATGTGCGCCCGATTTTTCCCACGTGCTCGGAAAAAGTTATTGCACTTTGAAAAAAACCCCTAGCATTTTCAAAGAAACTTGAAAAAATTCGATTTTCAAAAGTTGAAAATCCGTGTGGCACTGTTCCGTTTGGTCGGGAAAAATATTTCGACGTGTGCAAAACGTGTGCGCGCGCCGTCGGGGCGAGTTCCAACAAAAAAAACGTTTCCAACATTTACAAAGGTGCTGCACCTTTGAAACCGTTTGAAAAAAAATGCGTTGAAAAAAAAAAATCGAAAAAATTTTCAAAAACATGTGCGTTTTTTGTGCACGTGTCGGAAACGAGTTGTTCCTTTGGGGGGGGGTGCGGCACTTTTGACCCGTGTCGGGCAACCCCACTTTTTTTTTTTGGGTATTTTGCGCCCGATTTTTTCCGTGCTCGGAAAAAAAAAATTGCACTTTGCACCTAGCATTTTCAACGAAACTTGAAAAAAAAAAGGTTTTAGCATTTTCAACGAAATGAAAAAATTCGATTTTCAAAAGTTGAAAATCCGTGTGGCACTGTTCCGTTTGGTCGGGAAAAATATTTCGACGTGTGCAAAACGTGCGCGCCGTCGGGGCGAGTGTGGCAAAAACGTTTCCAACATTTACCAAAGGTGCTGCACCTTTTGAAAATGCGTTTGAAAAAAATCGAGCAAATTTTCAAAAACGAGCAATGTGCGTTTTTGTGCACGTGAAAAAACGAGTTGTGTGTCGGGTTTTTTTGGCACGTGTCGGGCGTGCGGCACCCCCCCCGGGGCGTGCGGGCTTTTTTTTTTTTTTCCCCCCGGCCAATTTTTGCCCCATTTTTTTTGGAATTTTTGCATTTTTTTTCCCAAAAAAAAAAAAAGAAACATTTTCAAAAAATTTTTTTGAAAATTTTTTTTTGAAAAATTGTTCCGTTTGGTCGGAAAAAAAAATTTTCCGTTTGGTCGGAAAAAAAAAATTTTTCGGGAAAAAATTTCGATTTTCAAAAACGGCACTGTTCCGTTTGGTCCAAAAAAATATTTCGACGTTTGTTTGCGCGCCGTCGGGGCGAGGTGAAAAAAACGTTTCCAAATTTTTTGCGTTTTGCTGCACCTTTGAAAATGCGTTTGAAAAAAAATCGAGCAAATTTTTTTTGCGCGTTTTTGTGCACGTGTCGGAAACGAGTTGTTCCCCTTGGTGGGGCGTGCGGCTTTTTTGACCCGTGTCGGGCAACCCTTGCCCCACTTTTTTTTGCGCCCGATTTTTCCCCACCCGATTTTTTTGAAAAAAAGTTTATTAGCAAAAAAAGAAATTGAAAACTTGAAAAAAAGTTGAAAACCGAAAGCATTCAAAAACGAAACTTGAAAAAAAATTTGATTTTCAAAAGTTGAAAATCCGTGTGGCACTGTTCCGTTTGGTCGGGAAAAATATTTCGACGTGGTGCGGTGCGCGCCGTCGGGGCGAGCAAAAAAAAAAACGTTTCCAACTTTGAAAAAAAAAAAAAAAATTTTGAAAAAAATGCGTCAAAAAAAAAATCGAAAAATTTTCAAAAAACATGTGCGTTTTTGTGCACGTGTCGGAAACGAGTCCCCCCTTGGGTGGGCGTGCGGCACTTTTGACCCGTGTCGGGCAACCCTTTGCCCCACTTTTTTTTATGTGCGCCCGATTTTTCCCACGTGCTCGGAAAAGTTATTGCACTTGAAAAAAAGGTACCCCTAGCATTTTCAACGAAACTTGAAAAATTCGATTTTCAAAAGTTGAAAATCCGTGTGGCACTGTTTCCGTTCCGTTTGAAAAAAAAAAATATTTCGAAAAAAAAAAAAAAAACGCGCGTCGTCGGGGCGTGGCAAAACGTTTCCAACATTTACCAACAAAAACGTTTCCAACATTTTAAAAAAGGTGCTGCAAAACCTTTGAAAATGCGTTGAAAAAAAAAAATCGCGTTTTTTTTTCAAAAAAATGTTTTTTTTTTGTGCACGTGTCGGAAACGAGTTGTTGGGGGGTGGGGCGTGCGGCATTTTTTTGACCCGTGTCGGGCAACTTTTGCCCCATTTTTTGGTATATTTGCTTTTTTTTTCCCACGTGCTCGGAAAAGTTATTGCACTTTGAAAAAAAAACCCCTAGCATTTTCAACGAAAAAAAAAAAAATTCGATTTTCAAAAGTTGAAAATCCGTGTGGCACTGTTCCGTTTGGGAAAAAAAAATATTTCGACGAAAAAAAAAGGCGCGCGCGCCGTCAAAACGTGGTGGTGGCAAAACGTTTCCAACATTTACCAAAGGTGCTGCACCTTTGAAAATGCGTTTGAAAAAAAAATCGAGCAAATTTTCAAAACATGTGCGTTTCAAAACGTGTCGGAAACGAGTTTTTGGTGGGTTTTTTTGTGCACGTGTCGGAAACGAGTTTTCCCCCTTTGGGGGTGGGCTTTTTTTTTTTTTTGACCCGTTTCGGGCAAATTTTTGCCCCGAAAAAAATGTGCGCCCGATTTTCCCCCACGTGGAAAAAAAGTTATTGCAAAAAAAGGAAAACCCCTAGCATTTTCAACTTGAAAAAACTGAAAAAAAAAAAATTCGATTTTCAAAAGTTGAAAATCCGTGTGGCACTGTTCCGTTTGGTCGGGAAAAATTTTCGACGCAAAAAAAAAACGCGCGCCGTCGGGGCGAAAAAAAACGTTTCCAACATTTACCAAAGGTGCTGCACCTGAAAAAAAAAAAAAAAAAAAAAAAATCGAGCAAATCAAAAAAAACATGTGCGTTTTTTTTGTGCACGTGTCGGAAACGAGTTGTTCCCTTTGGGTGGGGCGTGCGGCACTTTTGACCCGTGTCGGGCAACCCTTTGCCCCACTTTTTTGGTATGTGCGCCGATTTTCCCACGTGCTCGGAAAAAAAAGTTATTGCTTGAAAAAAAAAAAGGAAAACCCTAGCATTTTCAACGAAATTTTTGAAAAAATTGAAAAAAAAAAAAATCCGTGTGGCACTGTTCGTTTCCGTTTGGTCGAAAAAAAATATTTCGACGGTGCAAAACGCGCGCGCGCCGTCGGGGCGAGGTGGCAAAAACGTTTCCAACATTTACCAAAGGTGCTGCACCTTTGAAAAAAAAAAAAAAAAAAAAATCGAGCAATTTTCAAAAAAAACATGTGTTTTTTTGTGCACGTGTCGGAAACGAGTTGTTCCCCTTTGGTGGGGCGTGCGGCACTTTTTGACCCGTGTCGGGCAACCCTTTGCCCACTTTTTTGGTATGTGCGCCCGATTTTTCCCACGTGCTCGGAAAAAGTTATTGCACTTTGAAAAAGGAACCCCTAGCATTTTCAACGAAACTTGAAAAAATTCGATTTTCAAAAGTTGAAAATCCGTGTGGCACTGTTCCGGTTCCGTTTGGTTGTTCCGTTCCGAAAAAAAAAAAATATTTCGACGCGGGCAAAACGTGCGCGCGCAAAAACGGGGCGAAAAAACAAAAAAAACTTTGAAAAAAACATTGAAAAAAGGTGCTTTTTGAAAACCAAAAAAAATGTTTTCGAAAAAAAAATCGAGCAAATTTTCAAAAACATGTGCGTTTTTTTTGTGCACGTGTCGGTTGTTGTTCCCCCTTTGGGGCGTGCGGCTTTTTTTGACCCGTGTCGGGCAACCCTTGCCCCACTTTTGGGTATGTGCGCCCGATTTTTCCCACGTGCAAAAAAAGTTATTGCACTTTGAAAAAGGAACCCCTAGCATTTTCAACGAAACTTGAAAAAATTCGATTTTCAAAAGTTGAAAATCCGTGTGGCACTGTTCCGTTTGGTCGGAAAAAAAAATATTTCGACGTGCAAAACGTGCGCGCCGTCGGGGCGAAAAAAAAAAAAACGTTTCCAACATTTACCAAAGGTGCTGCACCTTTGAAAATGCGTTGAAAAAAAAAAAATCGAGCAAAATTCAAAAAAAAACATGTTTTTTTTGTGCACGTGTCGGAAACGAGTTGTTCCCCTGGGGCGGCGGCACTTTGACCCGTGTCGGCTTTTTTGCCCCACTTTTGGGGCCCGATTTTTCCTTTTGCCGAAAAAAGTTTGCCCCAAATTTTTTTTGCGCCCGATTTTTTTTTTTTTTGCCAAAAAAAAAAGTTATTTTGAAAAAAAAAAAAAAATTTTGAAAAGCATTTTCAACGAAAACTTGTTTCGATTTTCAAAAAGTTGAAAATCCGGAAAAAAAATTGTTCCGCGGGAAAAAAAAAAAAAATATTTCGGAAAAAAAAAAAACGCGCGCCGTCAAAAAAAAAAAAACGTTTCCAACATTTTAAAAAAAAAAAAAAAAAAAAAAAAAAAAAATCGAGCGTTTTTCAAAAAAACATGTGCGTTTTTTGTGCACGTGTCGGAAACGTTCCCCTTTGGGGGGCGTGCGGCACTTTTGACCCGTGTCGGGACCCGTGTCGGGCATTTTTTTGCCCCATTTTTTTGGTTTTGCGCCCGATTTTTCCCACGTGCTCGAAAAAAAGTTATTGCACTGAAAAAAAAAAACCCTAGCATTTTCAACGAAACTTGAAAAAATTCGATTGTAAAAAGTTGAAAATCCGTGTGGCACTGTTCCGTCAAAAAAAAAAAATTTCGACGTGCAAAAACGCGCGCGCCGAAAAAAATTTTGCGTTTGAAAAAAAAAAAAAAATCGTTTTTTTTTTGCAAAAAACGTCGGAAACGGCGGGGGCAAAAAAAACGTTTCCAACAAACCAAAAAAAAATTTTTTTTTGAAAATGCGTGTTCGAAAAAAAAAAATTTTCGAAAAAAAAAATGATTTTTTTTTGTTTGTTCCGTTTGGTCGGAAACGAGTTGTTGTTTCGGGGCGTGCGGAAAAAACGTTTCCAAACATTTAACCAAAAAAGGTTTTGACCTTTGTGTGAAAAAAAAAATCGAGCAAATTTTTTTTGCACGTGTCGGAAACGAGTTGTTTCTTTGGTGGGGTTCGGTTTTTTGACCCCGGCAACCTTGGCCCCTTTTTTGTGGGAAAACCAGTTATTTTTTTTTGGTTTTGCCCATTTTTTCCCACGTTTGAAAAATTTTTAAAAATTTTTGAAAAAAAAAGGAAAAAAAAAATTTTCAAAAAAAAATTTTTGTGTGTTTCGATTTTCAAAAGTTGAAAATTCGAAAAAAACTGTTCCGTTTGGTCGAAAAAAAATAAAACAAAAAAAACGGGCGCGCGCCGTCGAAAAAAAAAAAAAAAACGTTTCCAACATTTAAAAAAAAAAAAAACCTTTGAAAATGAAAAAAAAAAAAAAAAAAATCGTTTTTTTTCAAAAACATGTTTTTTTTTTTTGCACGTGTCGGAAACGAGTTGTTCCCCTTTTTGGGGGGTGTTTTTTTTTTTGACCCGTGTCGGCAAACCCTTTTTTTTTTTGGTATGTGCGCCCGATTTTTCCCACGTGCTCGGAAAAAGTTATTGCACTTTGAAAAGGTACCCCTAGCATTTTCAACGAAACTTGAAAAATTCGATTTTCAAAAGTTGAAAATCCGTGTGGCACTGTTCCGTTTGGTCGGGGAAAAATATTTCGCAAAACGTGCGCGCCGTCGGGCGAGTGGCAAAACGTGTGCGCAAAACGCGCGCGCCGTCGGGGCGAGTGTGGCAAAAACGTTTCCAACATTTTACCAAAGGTGTTTTTTTTGAAAAAAATGCGTTTGAAAAAAAAAATCGAGCAAATCAAAAAAAAAACATGTGCGTTTTTGTGCACGTGTCGGAAACCCCCCCCCCTTTGGGGTGGCACGTGCGGCCCTTTTGACCCGTGTCAATTTTTTTGCCCCACTTTTTGAAAGGTATGTGCGCCCGATTTTTCCCACGTGCTCGAAAAAAAAGTTATTGCACTTTGAAAAAAAAAAAACCCCTTAGCATTTTCAACGAAACTTGAAAAATTTCTGATTTGAAAAAAGTTGAAAATCCGTGTGGCACTGTTCCGTTTGGTCGGGAAAAAAAAATATTTCGACGCAAAACGTGCGCGCCGTCGGGGCGAGGTGGCAAAAACGTTTCCAACATTTACCAAAGGTGCTGCACCTTTGAAAATGCGTTTGAAAAAAAATCGAGCAAATTTTCAAAAAACATGTGTTTTTTTTTTGTGCACGTGTCGGAAACGAGTTGTCCCTGCCTTTGGGGGCACTGCGGACCCTTTCGGGCAACCCCCCACTTTGTGTCGGGCAACCCGATTTTTTGTGCTTTTTTGCCCGATTTGCGCCCGATTTTTTCCCACGTGCTCGAAAAAAGTTATTTTGAAAAATTTTGAAAATTTACCCCTAGCATTTTCAACGAAATTTGAAAAAAAAAATTCGATTTTCAAAAGTTGAAAATCCGTGAAAAAAACTGTTCCGTTTGGTCGGGAAAAAATATTTCGACGCAAAAAAAAACGTGCGCGCCGTCGGGGCGAGTGTGGCAAAAACGTTTCCAACATTTACCAAAGGTGCTGCATGAAAAAAATGCGAAAAAAAAAATCGAGCAACAAAAAAAACATGTGCGTTTTTGTGCACGTGTCGGAAACGAGTTCCCCCCCTTTGGGGCGTGCGGCACTTTTTGACCCGTGTCGGGCAACCTTTGTTTTTTTTTTTTATGTGCGCCCGATTTTTCCCACGTGCTCGAAAAAGTTATTGCACTTTTTGAAAAAGGTATAGCATTAGCATTTTCAACGAAACTTGAAAAAAAAAAATTTCGAAAAGTTGAAAAGTTGAAAATTTGGTGTTTTTTGTTCCGTTTGGGAAAAAAAAATATTTCGACGTGTGCAAAACGTGCGCGCGGGGCGAAAAACGAGGTGGCAAAAACGTTTCCAACATTTTTAAAAAAAGGTGAAAATGCGAAAAAAAAATGCGAAAAAAAAAAAATCGTTTTTTTTCAAAAATGTGCGTTTTTTGTGCACGTGTCGGAAACGAGTTGTTCCCCTGGGGGTGGGGCGGCGGCACTTTTTTGTGTGTCGGTCGGGCCTTTGCCCCATTTTTTTTTGATTTGTGCGCCCGATTTTTCCCACTGCGGAAAAGTTATTGCATTTTTTGAAAAAGGAAACCCCTAGCATTTTCAACGAAACTTGAAAAAAAAATCTGATTCAAAAAAAGTTGAAAATCGTGTGGCACTGGAAAAAAAAAAAAAAAAATATTTCGACGTGCAAAACGCGCGCGCCGTCGGGGCGAGTTCAAAAAAAAACCAACATTTTTACCAACCAAAGGTGCTTTGAAAATGCGTTTGAAAAAAATCGCGAAAATTTTGAAAAAAAAATCGAGCAAATTTTCAAAAAAATTTGTTTTTTTGTGCACGTGTCGGAAAACGTTGTTTGTTCCCTTTTGGGGGGCGTGCGGCACTTTTTGACCCGTGGGGAAACTTTTTTGCCTTTTTTTTTGATGGTGTGCGCCCGATTTTTCGAAAGAAACGTGCTCGAAAAAAAGTTATTGCATTTTTGAAAAAAAAAAACCCCTAGCATTTTCAACGAAATTGAAAAATTTTTCGAAAAAAAAAAAGTTGAAAATCCGTGTGGCACTAAAAAAAAAAAAAAAAAAATTTCGACGTGCGCGTGCGCAAAAAAAAAAAAAAAACAAAAAAAAATTTTCCACATTTTTTTTTTTTTTGAAAACCTTTTGAAAAAAAAAAAAAAAAAATCGAGCAAAATTCAAAAAAACATGTGCGTTTTTGTGCACGTGTCGAAACGAGTTGTCCCCTTGGGGGGGGCGGCACTTTTTTGACCCGTGTCGGGCAACTTTTTGCCCCACTTTTTGGTATGTGCGCCCGATTTTTCCCCACGCTCGGAAAAAGTTATTGCACTTTGAAAAAGGTACCCTAGCATTTTCAACGAAACTTGAAAATTTTCAACGAAACTTGAAAAAAAAATTTCGACAAAAGTTGAAAATCCGTGTGGCACTGTTCCGTTTGGTCGGGAAAAATATTTCGACGTGTGCAAAACGTGCGCGCCGTCGGGGCGAGTGTGGCAAAAACGTTTCCAACATTTACCAAAGGTGCTGCACCTTTTGAAAATTCGGAAAAAAAATCGAGCAAATTTTCAAAAACATGTGCTTTTTTTGTGCACGTGTCGGAAACGAGTTGTTGTCCCCTTGGGGGGGCGTGCGGCACTTTTTGACCCGTGTCGGCAACCCTTTGCCCTTTTTTTTATGTGCGCCCGATTTTTCCCACGTGCTCGGAAAAAGTTATTGCACTTTGAAAAAGGTACCCCTAGCATTTTCAACGAAACTTGAAAAAATTCGATTTTCAAAAGTTGAAAATCCGTGTGGCACTGTTCCGTTTGGTCGGGAAAAATATTTCGACGTGTGCAAAACGTGCGCGCCGTCGGGGCGAGGTGGCAAAAAACGTTTCCAACATTTACCAAACCAAAGGTGCTTTGAAACCTTTGAAAATGAAAAAAAAAAAAAAATTTTCAAAATTCAAAAAAACATGTGCGTTTTTGTGCACGTGTCGGAAACGAGTTGTCCCCTTTGGGGGCGCGGCGGCACTTTTGACCCGTGTCGGGCAACCCTTTGCCCCACTTTTTTGGGTATGCGCCCGATTTTTCCCACGTGAAAAAAAAAAGTTATTGCACTGAAAAAAAGGTACCCCTAGCATTTTCAACGAAACTTGAAAAATTCGATTTCAAAAAAGTTGAAAATCCGTGTGGCACTGTTCCGTTTGGTCGGGAAAAATATTTCGACGTGCAAAACGTGCGCGCCGTCGGGGCGAGTGTGGCAAAAACGTTTCCAACATTTACCAAAGGTGCTGCACCTTTGAAAAAAAAAAAAAAAAAATCGAGCAAAAAAAAAAACATGTGCGTTTTTGTGCACGTGTCGGAAACGAGTTGTTCCTTTTGGGTGGGGCGGCGGCACTTTTGACCCGTGTCGGGCAACCTTTGCCCCACTTTTGGTATGTGCGCCCGATTTTTCCCACGTGCGTGCTCGGAAAAGGTATTGCGCCCGATTTTTCCCCGTGCTCGGAAAAAGTTATTGCAAAAAAAACGAAATTTTTGAAAATTTCTGATTTTCAAAAGTTGAAAATCCGTGTGGCACTGTTCCGTTTGGTCGAAAAAAAATATTTCGACGACGAAAAAACGTGCGCGCGCCGTCGGGGCGAGGTGGCAAAAACGTTTCCAACATTTACCAAAGGTGCTGCACCTTTTTGAAAAAAAAAAAAAAAAAAATCGAAAAAATTTTCAAAAAAAAACATGTGCGTTTTTGTGCACGTGTCGGAAACGAGTTGTTCCCTTGGGTGGGCGTGCGGCATTTTTTGACCCGTGTCGGGCAACCCTTTGCCCTTTTTTTGGGTTTGTGCGCCCGATTTTTCCCACGTGCTCGGAAAAAAGTTATTGCACTTTGAAAAGGTTTTTTTAGCATTTTCAACGAAACTTGAAAAATTTCGATTTTCAAAAGTTGAAAATCCGTGTGGCACTGTTCCGTTTGGAAAAAAAATATTTCGACGTGTGCAAAACGTGCGCGCCGTCGGGGCGTGGCAAAAAAACGTTTCCAACATTTACCAAAGGTGCTGCACCTTTGAAAATGCGTTGAAAAAAAAATCGAAATTTTCAAAAAAAATTTGTGCGTTTTTGCACGTGTCGGAAACGAGTTGTTTTTTTTGCGGCACTTTTGACCGGAAAAATGCGCCC
This sequence comes from Chrysomallon squamiferum, assembly GCA_012295275.1. Taxonomy (NCBI): domain Eukaryota; kingdom Metazoa; phylum Mollusca; class Gastropoda; order Neomphalida; family Peltospiridae; genus Chrysomallon; species Chrysomallon squamiferum. The sequence goes on along the minus strand of CM022665.1, from coordinate 4,634 downwards.
GATTTTTTTGCTCGGAAAAGTTATTGCACTTTGAAAAGGTACCCTAGCATTTTTCAACGAACGAAAAAAAACGAAAAAGTTTGAAAAAAAATTGCATTTTTGTGGTTTGTTTGTTCCGGGAAAAAAAAAAAAAAAAGTTTTCAAAAAAAAAACGTTTTCAACGTTGAAAATCCGAAAATTTTCCGTTTGGTCAAAAAAATATTTTTGCAAAACGTGCGCGCCGTCGGGCGAAAAAAAAAACGTTTCCAACATTTACCAAAGGTGCTGCACCTTTTGAAAATGCGTTTGAAAAAAAATCGAGCAAATTTTCAAAAAACATGCGTTTTTTGTGCACGTGTCGGAAACGAGTTGTTCCCCTTGGGTGGGGCGTGCGGCACTTTTGACCCGTGTCGGGCAACCCCCCACTTTTTTTTTTGGTATGTGCGCCCGATTTTTCCCACGTGCTCGGAAAAAGTTATTGCACTTGAAAAAAAAAAAACCCCTAGCATTTTCAACGAAACTTGAAAAAATTCGATTTTCAAAAGTTGAAAATCCGTGTGGCACTGTTCCGTTTGGTCGGGAAAAATATTTCGACGTGTGCAAAACGTGCGCGCCGTCGGGGCGAGTGTGGCAAAAACGTTTCCAACATTTACCAAAGGTGCTGCACTTTTTGAAAATGCGTTTGAAAAAAAAAAATCGAGCAAATTTTCAAAAACATGCGTTTTTTGTGCACGTGTCGGAAACGAGTTGTTCCCCTTTGGGGGGCGTGCGGCACTTTTTTGACCGTGTGTCCACTTTTTATGTGCGCCCGATTTTTTTTTTTTTTGGGTATTTGCGCCCGATTTTTCCCACGAAAAAAAAAAAAAAGTTATTGCACTTGAAAAAGGAAACCCCTTAGCATTTTCAACGAATTTTGAAAAAAAAAATTCGATTTTTGAAAAAAGTTGAAAATCCGTGTGGCACTGTTCCGTTTGGTCGAAAAAAAATATTTCGACGTGCAAAACGCGCGCGTCGTCGGGCGAGTGTGGCAAAAAACGTTTCCAACATTTACCAAAGGTGCTGCACCTTTGAAAATGCGTGAAAAAAAAAAATCGAGCAAAAAAAAAAACATGTGCGTTTTTGTGCGTTTTTTGTGCACGTGTCGGAAACGAGTTGTTGCCCCTTTTTTTTGGGGCGATTTTTTTGAAAAAACGAGCATTTTTGAACGACCTCGAAAAAAGTTATTGCATTTTTGAAAAAAAATTTTTAGCATTTTCAACGAATTTTTTTTCCGATTTTTTTTTGAAAATTTTTTTTTTTTTCCGTTTGGTCGGAAAAAAATTTTTCGACACGTTCGAAAAAAGCGCGCACGTTTTGAAAAAAAAATTTTTCCAACATTTTACAAAAAACTTTGAAAAATTTCGTTTGAAAAATCGAAAAAATTTTGAAAAAATCCGTGTGTTTTTTGTTCCGTTTGGTCGGGAAACGATTTCGACGCGAAAAAAAACTTTGCGCGCCGTCGTCGGGCAAGTGCCCAAAAAACGTTTCCAACATTTTTTACCAAAGGTGCTGCACTTGAAAAAAAAATGCGTTTGAAAAAAAAAATTTCAAAAAAAAAAAAACATGTGCGTTTTTGTGCACGTGTCGGAAACGAGTTGTTCCGTTTGGTTTTGGGGGCGCGTTTTTTGCGTTTTTTTGACCCGTTGGGCAACCCTTTTTGCCCCATTTACCAAATGTGCGCCCGATTTTTCCCACGTGCTCGGAAAAAGTTATTGCACTTTGAAAAAAAAGCATTTTTTCAACGAAAAAAAAAAATCTGAAAAAAAAATTTGAAAATTGTTGATTGGTCGGGAAAAAAAACGTGAACTTTTTGAAAACGTGCCTTTTCCGTGTCGGAAAATGTGTTCCGTTTTCGAAAAAAACGTTAAAACTTTGAAAAAAAGCAAAACGAAAAATTTGTGATTTTCGTCGGGTGAAAAAAAAAAAAACGTTTTCCAAAACCGTTTGCGCGGTGGCGAGCGAAAAAACAAACCAAAAATGAAACGTTTGAAAAAAAATCGAGCAAATTTTCAAAAACATGTGCGTTTTTTGTGCACGTGTCGGAAACGAGTTCGCATGAGCGGGGCGTGCGGCACTTTTGACCCGTGTCGGGCAACCCTTTGCCCCACTTTTTTATGTGCGCCCGATTTTTCCCACGTGCTCGAAAAGTTATTGCACTTGAAAAAAAGGTACCCCTAGCATTTTCAACGAAACTTGAAAAATTTCGATTTTCAAAAGTTGAAAATCCGTGTGGTTGAAAACTGTTCCGTTTGGTCGAAAAAAAAAATTTTTCGACGTGCAAAACGCGCGCGCCGTCGGGGGCGCAAAAAGGTGGCAAAAAACGTTTCCAACATTTTTTACCAAAAAACCTTTGAAAAAAAAAAAAAAAAAAAAAATCGAAAAAATTTTTCAAAAACATTGTTTTTTTTTGTGCACGTGTCGGAAACGAGTTGTTCCCTTTGGTGGGCGTGCGGCACTTTTTGACCCGTGTCGGGCAACCCTTTTTTTTTTTGGTATGTGCGCCCGATTTTTCCCACGTGCTCGGAAAAGTTATTGCACTTTGAAAAAGGTACCCCTAGCATTTTCAACGAAACTTGAAAAAATTCGATTTTCAAAAGTTGAAAATCCGTGTGGCACTGTTCCGTTTGGTCGGGAAAAATATTTCGACGTGCAAAAAAACGTGCGCGCCGTCGGGGCGAGGTAAAAAAACGTTTCCACATTTTTACCAAAGGTGCTGCACCTTTTGAAAATGCGTTTGAAAAAAAATCGAGCAAATTTTCAAAAACATGTGCGTTTTTTGTGCACGTGTCGGAAACGAGTTGTTTGGGGTGGGGGCGTGCGGCACTTTTTGACCCGTGTCGGGCAACCCCTTGTTTTTTTTTTTTGGGTATGTGCGCCCGATTTTTCCCACGTGCTCGGAAAAAGTTATTGCACTTTGAAAAAGGTACCCCTAGCATTTTCAACGAAACTTGAAAAATTTCGATTTTCAAAAGTTGAAAATCCGTGGTGGCACTGTTCCGAAAAAAAAAAAAATATTTCGACGCAAAAAAAAAAACGCGCGCGCCGTCGGGGCGAGAAAAAAAAACGTTTCCAACATTTTACCAAAGGTGCTGCACCTTTGAAAATGCGTTTGAAAAAAAATCGAGCAAATTTTCAAAAACATGTGCGTTTTTTGTGCACGTGTCGGAAACGAGTTGTTCCCCTTTGGTGGGGCGTGCGGCACTTTGACCCGTGTGGGCAACCCTTTGCCCCACTTTTTTGGTATGTGCGCCCGATTTTTCCCACGTGCTCGGAAAAGTTATTGCACTTTTGAAAAGGTACCCCTAGCATTTTCAACGAAACTTGAAAAAATTCGATTTTCAAAAGTTGAAAATCCGTGTGGCACTGTTCCGTTTGGTCGGAAAAAAATATTTCGACGCAAAACGCAAAAACGCGCGCCGTCGGGGGAGGGGAAAAACGTTTCCAAACGTTTCCAACATTTACCAAAGGTGCTGCACCTTTGAAAATGCGTTGAAAAAAAATCGAGCAAATTTTCAAAAAAAAAAAACATGTGCGTTTTTTGTGCACGTGTCGGAAACGAGTTGTTCCCCTTGGGGGGCGGCGGCACTTTGACCCGTGTCGGGCACCCTTTGCCCCACTTTTTTGGTATGTGCGCCCGATTTTTCCCACGTGCTCGGAAAAAGTTATTGCACTTTGAAAAAGGTACCCCTAGCATTTTCAACGAAACTTGAAAAATTTCGATTTTCAAAAGTTGAAAATCCGTGTGGCACTGTTCCGTTTGGTCGGGAAAAATATTTCGACGTGCAAAACGCGCGCGCCGTCGGGGGCGAGGCAAAAAAACGTTTCCAACATTTACCAAAGGTGCTGCACCTTTGAAAATGCGTGAAAAAAAAAAAAAATCGAGCAAATTTTCAAAAACATGTGCGTTTTTTTGTGCACGTGTCGGAAACGAGTTGTTCCCCTTTGGGGGGCGTGCGGCACTTTTGACCCGTGTCGGGCAACCCTTTGCCCCACTTTTTTTATATGCGCCCGATTTTTCCCACGTGCTCGGAAAAAGTTATTGCACTTTGAAAAGGTACCCCTAGCATTTTCAACGAAACTTGAAAAAATTCGATTTTCAAAAGTTGAAAATCCGTGTGGCACTGTTCCGTTTGGTCGGAAAAAAAATATTTCGACGTGCAAAACGTGCGCGCCGTCGGGGCGAGTGTGGCAAAAACGTTTCCAACATTTACCAAAGGTGCTGCACCTTTGAAAATGCGTTTGAAAAAAATCGAGCAAATTTTCAAAAAACATGTGCGTTTTTGTGCACGTGTCGGAAACGAGTTGTTCCCCCTTTGGGGGGCGTGCGGCACTTTTGACCCGTGTCGGGCAACCCTTTGCCCCACTTTTGGTATGTGCGCCCGATTTTTCCCACGTGCTCGGAAAAAGTTATTGCACTTTGAAAAAAGGTACCCTAGCATTTTCAACGAAACTTGAAAAAATTCGATTTTCAAAAGTTGAAAATCCGTGTGGCACTGTTCCGTTTGGTCGGGAAAAATATTTCGACGTGCAAAACGTGCGCGCCGTCGGGGCGAGGTGGCAAAACGTTTCCAACATTTACCAAAGGTGCTGCACCTTTGAAAATGTTGAAAAAACGA